>CM064581.1:24488338-25088338 GCA_032716605.1 Paralithodes platypus | reverse complement strand
TTCACAAACAACTCCTCTTTGATAACACGGACACAGGTAGTACCTGGCTTGAGCAATCATGACATGGTACTAGTTGATGAAAACATAAAACCTACCATACAGAAACAATTACCCAGAAACATTTACCTATACAACAGAGCTGACATGGGTGCCATCTCCCGGGACTTAGCTGAATATAGAGACACTTTCCTTGACAACGACCCTATATCCAATTCTGTTGAAATAAATTGGACCAGACTCTGCGACTGTATTCAAGACACAATGGACAAGCACATCTCCAAGAAACCCGTAACCAGTCACCCAAATGGTTCAATAGATATCTGCACAGACTACACTGACACAAGGATAAAGCATACAAAGCAGCCAAACATTACAACAACACAGAACACTGGGAATACTACAAGAACTCACAGAAAACACTACAAAGAGAAATGAATCAAACAGAAACTAAGCACACTACCACTTTTCTCACAGACAACAAACAAAACAACAAAAGGTTTTACAGCTTCTTCAAAGCACGCAAAAAGACTCTACTAGTATAACAACATTATTACATAACGATTATCTGGTCACACACCCACAGGATAAAGCACATGCACTTAATTCGCAGTTCCAGTCAGTTTTTACACAAGAACAAGCAGACTTGCCGGAACTGTCACCATCACCACACCCGACTATACCGCCACTGACTATACACACCCGTGGAATAGAGGAACTTTTATCTGAGGTAGACGTTGACAAAGCGACTGGACCAGACAATATACCCTGCAGGATACTTAGGGCGAATGCTGCCATTCTTGCTCCTATCCTGCAGGTTATATTCTCACAGACTATAGACACCGGAAAACTTCCCCATGACTGACTTTTGGCGAACGTGACCCCCATTTTTAAATCCGGAGACAGAACCCCCCCAGTTAACTATAGGCCTGTTTCTTTAACCTCAGTTCCTTGCAAAATTTTAGAACACATCCTCCATAGACATATAATGGACCATTTTAACAACCAAAATATACTGACTGACTCACAGCACGGCTTTCGGCCCAAACGCTCGTGCGAGACGCAATTACTTGTAACGACTCATGATATATCCCAATTCCTAAATGACCTAAAATCAAACAAGTTGACGCCATAGTCCTAGACTTCGCCAAAGCCTTCGACAAAGTCCCCCACCGTAGACTGTTAGCTAAACTGGATTACTATGGAATCCGAGGACCACTTATTCACTGGATTAAGACATTCCTAACCAATCGTGAACAAAGTGTTTTTCTCGATGGCTCCCACTCATCTTCTGTTCCTATAACTTCGGGGGTACCCCAATGCACCATCCTTGGCCCCCTTCTCTTTCTCTCATATATCAATGACCTTCTATCATCTTTAACTTCTACTACTAGACTTTTTGCAGACGATAACTTGGTATACCGACCAATAGTTGATAGGGACGGTTGCCTTCAACTTCAAGACGACTTGACAGCCCTTGAAGACTGGGAAGCCAAATGGCAGATGACCTTTAGACCAGACAAATGCCACCACATATGTTTTACCCGCTCCAAGAAACCTGTCCCCTTTGCCTATAAACTCCATAATACCAACCTTGATACAGTCCATTTACATACGTATTTGGGAGTCCACCTCTCAGCAGACATGAGGTGGAACACACATGTGAGTAGTGTCAGGGCAAAAGCCAATAAAGCCCATGGGTTCCTGCGCAGGAACCTAAGGAGGTGCAACACAGACATCAAAATTTTAGCTATTATAACACTATTTCGACCACACATTGAATACTGCGACACCGTCTGGGATCCACACACTCACAACAACTTTAATAAATTAGAAGCCATACAAAATAAGGTGGCAAGATGGATCAGACTAGATTACAGACACACTATATCGGTCACTTTGCTCAAACAAGACATTAAATTAGACACACTTGCAAAAAGAAGACAAATACACAGACAACAAATGCTATACAAAATCACAAACAATCTAGTAGACATAGACAAAGACACATATTTACACCCTACAAACATACGATCCACAAGAGGCAGCCACAACCGAAAATACCACACATACCAGGCAAGCACCGACATATTTGGGTAACCATTTTTTCCCCGCAGCATCCAAGAGTGGAATCACCTTCCATGTCATATAATTAACAGTCCCACTCTTGATAGTTAACAGTCCCACTCTTGATAGTTAACAGTCCCACTCTTGATAGTTTTAAAGCTTGGATCACCAAACATTTTTCTCCTTATTTCCATCCTTCCCATTAGCCCCTTAACTCCCCGCACAACCCCCGCATATTATGCTGCCCATGTGCAGCCCTCTGCGGGTCCCCAAGCTAAAGCTAAAAAAGCTCTCCCTCAATCTGTCTTTCCCTCATCCTATGACTTAAACCGATTCAAACTCCATGTGTTCAGACATTTCGACTCTAACATGCCTTGAATTTCACCTTTGGGGAAGACACTTGTTACAGGCAGTTTTGCTATTTGCCTCCTTCATACACATAAAGAACAGTTGTAATAGCTGAGGAATTCGGCTCTTTCAGCAGCTTGGCATAGAGCCATGGTATTTTTTCATAAAAACAAACAAAAAATTCGGAATTAATAAGATAGGGATAAGATAATTTTTCGCCAACTTCAAATAAACAGATTATAATACGTAACGTTACTTTACCTAGCCCAACCTTATTTGGGGTTACTTGTGTTCACCAAAGTAGCTTATCTATCCAAATATTTGTGTGTGTGTGTGTGTGTGTGTGTGTGTGTGTGTGTGTGTGTGTAATAATAATAATAATAATAATAAACGGTTTATTAAAGAATGGCAGCCTCATGAGCTGAAAATACACATTTTACAATTTAGTGGATGAACATGAGATGTACAGATATGAGGATGGTAAGCTTAGTTTACAAACAAAATAAATAAATACAATAATGATGCATGTGCAGAATACAAATTATCATAAAATAACCATGAGAGTAAGTGATATACAGTACATTTACACATTTATTAACTTACTCATATACAGAACATACGTATATACACGTACGTGCGCACATACATATACATACATATATAGGAACATAAGAACATGCAGTAAGTGTGCACATGTCCGTATACACAAACGCTCACGTATGCACACAGATATACATACATACAGAAACTGTTTTGGTAAGTGAGGTAAAGAGGGTGCGGGTACTACAATGGGAGGTTAATCCTCGGTAGTGCAGGTGTGTGTGTGTGTGTGTGTGTGTGTGTGTGTGTGTGTGTGTGTGTGTGAGACAGAAGGCGAAATATGGAAGAGCTGGGCGTTCTATTGTTAAGGGTGGAAATACATGGATGAAGAAACGCGAACACTTAATAATAGATAATGCTTATGCATAGATTTATAATCAGAAGTTGCGCTAGTGAGCAATATGTTCTCGCTCATATGTACGTATATTTACATACATATGTGCATATGACTATATAAATATAAATACACGTACAGTACATATATATTATATACCTTATATTCTCAACCGGGCTCGAACCATTGACAGCACGTACACACAGACATACATATACATAAATATATGCACATTACATGCATATATGCTCTTCTCTTATCCTACCTGATACTCTCAGCCGGGCTCGAACCACAACAGTATACACTATACACATATATATATACATAAATAACGCATACATACATACACATATACGCACACATACATACACATATACTGCACATACATAGATACATATATACACATATACATAAACAAACTCAAGCAAATACATACATAATTATATTCTAATACACACACGCACACACACTTATGCATATATTATTAAAGGTGGGCGCGTATATATGGTGTGACAGACCGTTATTACACATTATTAATAATATTAACAATGGTTGGGATAGGACTATTTTTATATCTGTCAGTTCTTGCTCTTATTGGTTGGAGTGTGTTGAAATGACGAGCTGCACGTGTAGGTCTAGGGGCGTCTGGTGGAAGTAAGTTTCTGTGTCGTGGGTGAACAAGCAGCTTAGATGCAAACTGTTTGAGTGTGTTGTAGTGGTGGGTTGAAAGTGCAGGTATGCTAAGGGTGGTGAGAGCTTCCTCGTACCCTGGATATGTGCCACCCAGGATGATCCTGCATGCCCTCCTCTGAACTCTCTCCAGTTGACGTTGTTGTGTTAGGGTTAGAGAGGAGGACCAGGCGGGAGAGGCGTAGGTGAGCTTAGGGAGTATAAAGGTGTTATATATACTCTTCAGCTCATTCTCCGGTGCCCCCAGGGATCTCAACCGCCTTAGCATAAATAACTTGTAAGTGGCGGTCCTGACTGTGGTAGTTACATGTTTCTTCCAGTTCAGTTTGTTGTCCACAGTGATTCCGAGGAGTTTGGTGGACTCAACAAGCTGAAGGGGATGAGGACCAATTGTGACAGTGGGTGGAGGAAGGTCGGTAACGGAAGTGTTGATGTGCATGACCACTGTCTTGTCATGATTGATAGTCACATGATTGTCTGTGGTCCAGGCTTGAAGACGGTCGAGGATGTCTTGTAGGGGGTCATAGTTAGGGGAGGTGTTATCGACAGTAATGCCGACTGTCGAGTCGTCCACGTACTTCCAGTGGAATGGGGTGTCCTTTAGGGCATCATTAATCAAGATGAGGAACAATAGAGGCCCCATCTTTGTGCCCTGTGGGACTCCACATGTGATGTCTAGGAAGGTGGAGATGAAGCCTTGGTATCGCACTGCTTGTCGTCTGTCACTAAGGAAGTCGGTCAACCACGCAACCAGGGTAGGATGTAGCCCCAACTTTATGGCTTTGTTGATGATGATGGTGTGGTCAACAAGGTCAAATGCTTTCCTGAAGTCAATAAAGGCAAGGGCGAGGGAAGTCTTTCTCTTCTCAAGATTTGTGTAAATATAATCTAGGAAGCTAATAAGACAGTGAGTGGTGGAGGAGGTTTTTACGTTGCCAAACTGTTGGGGATCTATCAAGTGACGGATTTGTGAGTAAGCCCAGGTGAATACAAAGTCCTCACAGATTAGACTAGGGATGGGCGTAATGGCAATTGGTCTGAGTTCATTAAGAGAATGTGGGGAGGGGGTTTTGGGGATTGGAGTGACGTATGAAGTTTTCCAGTCTGCAGGGCATTTACTTTGCCTTAAGGAGGCATTAATTATCGAGCAAAGGGGGGTGGCAAATTCCACTGAAAATTCTTTGTATATTTTCATGGGTAGGTCTACTGGGGTTGTTGATCTTTTTTATTTGAAACTGGAAAGCTTTTTGGCCACTTCAAATTCTTGAACAGTTACTGGGGGGGAAGGGGATGGGAGGAAGGCAGGGAGGTTGGTGCGGTCTAGTTTGGGGAGGGTTTGGCAGATGGTAGAGAAGTGATTATTTATCAGTTCAGGTGCATCTACACGAGGGACATGGGAAACACAGGGGATCGAAGGAGAAGGTGTGTGTGTGTGTGTGTGTGTGTGTGTGTGTGTGTGTGTGTGTGTGTATACAGTACTAGCAGGGGTAGGCTACCCGGCGTTGCCTAATCACCATAATCACCATCACCACTACCACCACTACTACTACCATAATCACCATCATCAATCACTACTACCACAATCATCACAATACTACTACTACCATAATCACCGGCCTCAACCGCCCTGTGCCTCATTAAACGGCGACCTCGATTTCGGCCGCTAAATGACCTCCGATTTTGGATCTGACCTCTTCCGTGCCCCCATTTTGGGGGGCTGCGAACAACTTTCGTTCCATACACCTTTTCGATCGGAGGCCTCCTTCCGCCCCAAACGGCAATTTTTCCGATTTCGCGCTCATTTTCTCCGTCCCTTTCACCCTGGGGAATTATATTTTTTCACTAAAACCTGCCTAGGGACCCCCTTACTATGCATACCAAGTATAAACGCTCTAGCTTAAAAACTGTGGCCATGCATAAAGAATAGACAGACAGACAGACAATCGCAAATACTATATAGATATATATGTATGTATGCATATATATATATATATATATATATATATATATATATATATATACAGTATATGTGTGTGTGTGTGTGTGTGTTTTTTTTTTTTTTTTTACTGGTAGGGAATTGGTGAGGCAGCGAGAAGCCTTGATAACGTACCATAACTTCAATATTACTACTTCACATCTTTCCATCATCATTACATTATCTCGTTCAATACCTAGCAAGTAATTTCGCATAATAATCTGGTTATCATTAGGTGTTTTTTACAGTTTAAGAAGGATCTCTAGGTTTAAAAAAGGTAAAAACTACTTAAGTAGCCCTCTAACTCCCACATGATTGGCCTGGTATGAATATAAAGTATAACTTTATTTTACCACGAATTTGTTTGATATATTTGAAGATACATATGGAATCTATATGATCTATGAACATTTGTTTTAACCCTCGGCAAAACCTAATAAAAAAGTATGGTACTAAAATGTCTTCTTCGTAACCAGGTTGTCAATACGGTACTTCCAGTTATCGACAGATCTAAAGATCATATGAAAATGGGTTTTAACCCTCGGAAAAGCCCAATATAAAAGTATGCAACTAAAATGTAAGTTTCGCAACAAGGTTGTCAATACGGTACTTTCCTGTTCTCAAAGTACTGTACAATCAAAGCTGAATACTGCAGAGTAAACACCGTAGACTTCATCGACTTATCTTTCGCTTTCGTATTATCGATATCCATTTTTTTTTTTTTTTTTTTTTTTTTTTTTTTTTTTTTTTTTTTTACTAAGGGATTAGTACCCAACCAGCGGGTGTGTGGGAGCGGCAGCCCCCACCCATAATACTATGATAGGATAGGTAACGACCGAGGACCGAGGACAGCCATGAATGTAAATGTAGATCCGACCAGAACCAAAAATTCGATGAAAGAACGTTCTGTGAGTTCTAAATCCGCAACTTTAAAGGTTTTCTATGCAAACGCTCGTAGCATACGCAATAAATTTTCAGATTTAGAGGAACTAGTGTTTACAGAAAATTATGATGTGATTGGCATAACAGAATCTTGGCTCAATACAGAAGATAGAGACTTTTTAGCAGAATATTCACTTCCCGGTTATGTAATGTTTGAGAAAAGCCGAATAAATAAAAATGGAGGTGGCGTTTTATTTTATATCAAAGAAAGTCTTAACCCGACCCTCGTGTCAAAACCTCAAATTGTGAACGTCGACACATCTTTTGTGCTAATAAAGAATAATAAAGGTACAAAAATAATACTTGCGTTAGTATACAGACCTCCAGCTCAATCAGTGCAAACTGACCGAGAAATTTACGAACAAATTGCAGATGTAAGTAACTCACAAGATACCGTAATTTTTGGCGACTTTAATTTACCTGTGACCAAGTGGGGCGATACTCTTACTTCACACTCCGGACATGACTTGTATACGAACTTGCAAGAGAGTTCGCTTTATCAATTTGTTCGAACGCCGACCCGTGGTAATAACGTTCTTGACATTGTACTTGCAACAAAAGAAGAATTGATAGAGAATTTGAAAGTTGGTGATGAATTCAGTAACAGCGACCATCGTACGATAACTTTCACTTTAAAGTTTACTAGTAACGAACCAAATAGTAGCATCGAAAAAGTCCCTAATTTCAAGAAAGCAAACTCCCATAAACTTAGAGCTATGTTTAAAGAAACTGACTGGAGCTTTTTAATTAACAATAACGACATAAATACATCTTGGAAGTTATTCGAAACCACTTACCTAAAAGCAGTGCAAGACTGCATACCATCGAAAATACGGCGTCCAGGCCATAATAATAAGCCCAAATGGTGGAATAAAGATATTTCAAACTGCCTGCTTGCTAAAAAATTTGCTAATGATAGATTAAAATCCTCACAAAATGACGAAGAACGGGTGAAATTTGTAGAGCTACGACGCAAAGCCAAAAAGTTAATTAAGCAGAGTAAAAAGACCTTAGAGTTACATATTGCGAATCAAAGTAAAACAAACCCGAAAGAATTCTATAGTTATATCAGAAAGAAAAAAGTAGTTACTTCAACTGTTGGACCGTTAGTCGATGAAAATGGAGAATACACCAAAGACGAAGTACAAATGAGTAATGCCCTCAATACCTTCTTTGCATCAGTTTTTACAACAGAAGACCTCAGTGATATCCCTACACCATCGCCGATTCAGATTGATAATTCAGATGTTCTAAGCAATATCACCGTTACAGAGAGAGAAGTATTGAATTGTTTAGATAAACTCAAGGTAAATAAAACGATAATATTCAAGGACGGCTAGTGCGACGTTATGAGAAACAATTTATTAGGGAAAATAGGCATGAGTTCACCATATCACAAATTGAAAAATACCCACTTCACAGACAATACACCAAAAATCTAAGTCAAAGCGGGGGTGTGGGGGCGGCAGCTCCCACCTATAATACTAGGTTAGGTTAGGTAAGGCTGTTAGGTTAGGCTAATGTCCTTTCAAAGGGGTATAGGGTAGTAAACACTAGGATAGCCTATACCCGGTCAGAGGTAAGAAGAAGAAGAGTCCTGCAGTAGTCTCCTTGAATGCTACCAATAAAACGCCAGGACCTGATACAATCTCGCCTAGAGTTCTAAAGGAAGCTAAGGATGAGCTCTCCAAACCACTGACATTACTATTCAATAAATCCTTGCAGTCTGGAACTATGCCTGATCAGTGGAAGCTAGCCAACGTAACACCGATATTCAAAAAAGGCAGCAAATCCCTACCCAGTAACTATTGTCCAATTAGTTTAACCTCAGTTGTTTGTAAAATGCTAGAAACGGTCATACGAGACAGACTCGTAAATCACTTAGAGGAAAATAACATACTTAAAGATACTCAACACGGCTTTCGTAAAAAACGTTCCTGTTTAACAAACCTCTTAGACTTCTTCCACGATATCCTCAACCTCTACGATGAGAGTAAAGCTATAGATATTATAAACCTTGATTTTCAAAAGGCCTTTGACAAAGTTCCCCACAACCGTTTACTGCTAAAACTAAAAGCGCATGGAATACAAGACGGTGTGTTGAAATGGATAGAAAATTGGCTCAGCAACAGAAAGCAAAGGGTAGTCATAAACGGAAAGGCATCTAAATGGACCAATGTAAGTAGCGGGGTACCCCAGGGATCGGTACTAGGACCAATTCGCTTTCTAATTTACATCAACGACATAGATGAGGGTCTCACCTGTACAATCTCAAAATTTGCTGACGATACAAAAATTGCAAATAGCGTACTCTCAAAAGAACAAGTTGACGATTTGCAACACAATCTAGATAAATTGTCATGTTGGGCCCAAATTTGGCAAATGAATTTCAATGCGGATAAATGTAAAGTACTACATGTCTGATACCTAAATGAGAAAGCAAACTATTCGATGAATGGCACTCAGCTTAAAAATGTAAACAGAGAAACCGATCTGGGAGTAACAATATCGAGTAACCTAAAACCGAGTCAACAATGTTCAGAAGTTGTTAAGAAGGCAAACAAAATAATTGGCTTTATAGGCAGGTCATTTGAGCATAAATCCAAAGAAGTTATCCTAACCCTTTACAATTCCTTAGTCCGCCCGGTAAACCTGACTTTTTGGACCGACAGCGATTTAAGTAAGTTTTATTTTGTTTTTTGTAATTTTTCCTTCAGATATAGGGTTGTTTTATACTGAAGAGGAGCGGAAATTAGTATTTACCCATTATCCAACAATCTAAAAACACGCCCCTATTAGAATATTTTTTTGTTTTTTTAATGTTCTAGGCTATTAGCCTAACCTAACAACCTTACCTAACCTAACCTAGTATATGGGTGGGGGCTGCCGCCCCCACACCCCCGCTGGTTGGGTTACTTTTTTTTTTTTTTTTTTTTTTTTTTTTTTTTTTTTTTTTTTTGCCATTAACCTAACTTAACAACCTAACCTAGTATATGGGTGGGGGCTGCCGCCCCCACACCCCCGCTGGTCGGGTAATGGCTGAAATACTTATTATATAGGCCTATACATGTATTTTAGCGTTTTTTTTTTCTCCCTTATAATACATTTCCGCTCTTAATGACATATATAGCAATGATGTATATGCTCTACCGGACCTATTAGGCCTAAACAGATCGATGGGCTAACTGATGGTCCAAAACATCAGTATAACCGTCCGCCCTCTTCTGGAATACTGCGTTCAATCCTGGTGCCCTTATTACCAAAAAGATATAAACAAGCTAGAACGAGTTCAACGTAGAGTTACCAAAATGATACCTAGCCTAAAGAACAAACCATACGAAGAGCGTTTTAGAGAATTAAATCTATTTCCTTTAACCCAGCGCAGATTAAGAGGTGACTTAATTCAAGTGTTCAAAATCATCAAAGGCATCGACAATATGAACTGTAGTAAGTACTTCACTATCGACCAATCTAATTACACGCGGTGAAACGGTTGCAAAATTATTGGTAAATCTTTTAACTCACACGAATCTTAGAATTTCTTCTTCAATCGAGTTGTCAACTTGTGGAATGGGCTTCCCCGAAACGTTATAGACTGCATCACCGTTGATTCATTTAAACTCCGCCTAGACAAATATCTCTCATTAAACCCGCGACTGACTGCGTTTGTAAATGAATAACTTTATTTTATCCCCCCCTCAGTTACTAACCCATCTGTCCTCTACTAACTTCCTAATCCTGCCACGGACATTAGTTCCAGGGCAGTAATTCCCTTTCCAATGTTCCCTTACCCACTCTAAACCACTGTTTGGACACTTGATGCTCAGTGTTTTGGAGGACAAGCAACCTAGAAGGGTCACTAGATCTGTTGTTGCTTGATTTCCTTTGTACTCCTTTGTACTTTGTAAGGTTGTTAGGTTAGGCTAATATCTTTTCAAATCATAGCCCTCCCCACTATCGAGGAGCGTGTCTCAACATCGATCGAAAATGGGGAAATGGGTTTTTCCGATATTTCTAATTAATGACAAACACTATAATTATATTGATGCAAATGAACAAAATAAAAATGTAAAAACACTAGGAAAAATCGTGGTATAAAAATAAATATTGTCTGAATATAATTGTGTAATGGTAGTGAAATAACGGTAAACCTGACTTTTTGGACCGACAGCGATTTCAGTAAGTTATATTTTTTTATTTTTGTTTTATTTTTCCTTCAGATATACAGTAGTGTTGTTTTATACTGAAGAGGAACTGAAATGAGTATTTACCAACTATCCAACAATCTAAAAACACGGCCCCCACTAGTGGGGAGGGCTATGAAGTTCAGGGAAAATGAGGGGTTAAAAGCGTTAAAAAGACATTAGCCTAACCTAACAACCTTACCTAACCTATCCTAGTATTATGGGTGGGGGCTGCCGCCCCCACACCCCCGCTGGTTGGGTAACATTGCAAAAAACATAGTATTATGGGACATACCTTACTCCGGCAACGAGTGGCAGCCTGATATGAGGGCCAAGAGGTTCACAATAATAACTGAGTGCGGCGGCGGACGTAAGTTAAAATAAGAAATCATCATATTTATTACTCATTAATTTCCGGAAGTTTAAATCTATGCGAAAAAATCTTAATCTTTATGTTACTTTGCCATCACCCATTAAGATTGCACTGCTAGCTGTGGTGCATATTTTAGCGTTTTATTGTTGTTCTCCCTTATAACACATATCAGCTCTTAATGACATATATAACAATGATGTATATGCTCTACCGGACCTATTAGGCCTAAAAAGATCGATGGGCAAACTGTCGGTCCATATCATCAGTATAACCGAAATAACTATAAGAATGGCATCACCGGTTACTGACAGGGTTAACTTCCTCCTTACCACCAAACAAACAAGATTAACGAACCTGTAGTCTGAAGGTATCCAGTAGACGGTAAACTGCCATGTCACCATTGGCATTACTCCATTATTGTTTACGAAGATTGTGTACGAAATGCGTTGTTAACACTGGGGGAGGTGATAAAACAGTTGATGGCGTCGTCGACTGCAGACCAAAAGGACCATACATCGAGTTCACACAAAACGTCAGGATTTATTTCTGGGGTGATCTGATCGTTCCTGTTGATCTATAATTATCCTGGCTACACCGACTCGTCAAGAAAATACCCCCTATACCGTCACCAATTCATAGCATAGAAGATGCCCGACCATTTTCGAAGATACTGTGAACGACCGTATAGCTGCTCTCTCCAATTAAGTGACGTGTATAAATAAGGTGTCGCCATCTTGTGTGGCAGAGAGGTAGCAGCCAACACCCTGAAGCTCCACTGAGACGATCTACTGTGACACATGAAGCACCCAACATCTCGAAGCTTCAATCGATAATTTCGGGGCCTCACAAGAGTTATAGGTTACTGAACAGCCTACAGTTTTTAGGTTGAGACACAGAAAAAAAAACACTTGGCCAGAATATGACGCTCAGACTTAGCAGTTTCACATATTTCCATCACATACCGAGACATCAGTTGCTATGGGGTGATATTTGCTGTCAGCTGAAACCAAAACCCAACTAGCCGGTATCACACGAGCGCTTATTCTACCAACGGTTATGGCTAACACTGGTTTGCCAGTTTATGAGGTCAACTATTAAAATAATTCACATAATATATTTATGTATTCGTATATTTATTTATGTATCTATTTATTTATTTATTTATTTATTAATGTTATTATTATTACTTGTCCTTTTCAATCTAGTTTTGGATATCAGTTCAAAGGTCCCAGATATATTTCCGGATAAATGTTGACCATCGACAACAAAAATCTTTGGTGTGATACCCCTTTTATGGATACAATTAGCATTATCGTCATTAATAATGTATTAATAATGGCTGTGTGCAGCATTGAGCTATGTGCGGTATTTGACCCTAAACTTGATAACCCAGTATATTATTTAGAATTAGACTTGAGCTAAAAAGCAATCAATGCAAAAATTATGTTCACATTTATTTTAATATTATTTTCGATAGCTTTAAATGTTTTAACCATAAATTATCCTTTCATACTTCCCTCAATGTTGAACTAAAGAAGAAAATTGATTGATCACACTTGTTTAACAGAATATGGTAATAACACAACTACCTTTACATAAATTAAATTTATCATAAAGATTCACCAATTACATAATAATTTAGTCGTAAAATATAACTTAATGGAACATTTTAGTGATAACGAAATATAAACATTTATATAATTATGGTAAAAACCGTTAATTATTCACTGGTCAACAACAAAAATCTGGCATGGAAACTTAGAGCAGTTTTAGACTAATTTTGGGGTGCTGAATCCAAATCTGATCTCAGATTTGCTCTATCACATCACATTTGTGTGCTATCGGTATACCCCATTTTCATGGATATTACCAAAAATTAACTTTTCGTCACTCATTGCGGATGGTCAGTGATTGCTTTATTGTTAGAATATGGTGTTTTATTTTTTAGGATAGTGTGTTTATAATAGTAAGGGTTCAATCCCAATAGGATACTCTGTAAAAATGAAAGAAAAGTATGCCAACATCAAGATTGTTCTGGAGAGGTTGCAATACGATGTTCATGGATGGGTAATTTGTGTGGATTTGAAAATGGTGAACTTTCTGCTGGGCCAGCAAAGAGATTACTCAAAATACCCCTGTTTCCTGTGCTACTGGGACAGTAGGGCTACAGTAGACCACTGGGTGAAAAAGAAATGACCACAAAAGAAACAGTTTGACGCCTGGTGGCAAGAACATCATTAATGACCCTCTGGTTGATAGGAAAAATATTGTTTTTCCCCCACTGCACCTAAAACTTGGTTTGATGAAGCAATTCGTCAAAGCTCTTGATCACAGTGGAGACTGCTTCAGCTATATATGTTCAACCTTTCCAAGTCTCAGTGACGAGAAGAAAAGGCAGGAATATTTGATGCGGCAGAGGCTAGAGCTTGGAATGCATTCTCTGATGTGGTGCAGAATTTCCTTGGGAACAGGAAAGCTGACAACTATCAAGAGATTGTGGAGAAGCTGCTCTTGAGTTTGCAAGCACTTGGATGTAGAATGAGCATCAAGGTGCACTACTTACATAGTCATGTTTGGGTGATGTGAGCGAAGAGCAAGGTGAACGCTTTCATCAAAATATTAAAGTAATAGAAGAACGTTACCAAGGTCGATGGGACTCAAACATGATGGCAGATTACTGCTGGAGCTTGATGAGAGACATTCCAGAAGCTATACATCAGAGATCGTCAAAGAAGAGGAAGTTTATGCAGTTGTAACCTGACCACAATGAATAGACTTTTTGTACATAGTTTTGTTATCTTCACACTTAATTCTTACATGCTAATGTGCATTCACTCTCACAACTTTGTGCTACGACTCATTAAATGTTTGTATCTATGTATGTTTAATTCTTCCATTATGAGCATAAATTGCTGTTTCTTGCGAAAATGCAAGATTGTATATCTCAAAAACCTGATGTGATAGACAAAAACTGATGACAGATTTGGATTCAGCACACCAAAATTTGCTAAAATCCATTGGATACCTTGTGCCAGAAAAATCGTGTTGACCGGTGAATTATTTATATATTTATTTATTTGTTTATTTATGTTTATTTATTATTTTTAGTTTTTTAAGATTGCTACAACAAAATATCATACATATCGGTAGAGAAATTTCACTATGTAAATAATGTCTATTTTTGTTGTAACATATTGCAAAGGTAGTTTAGGAGTCCAAAAATACGTTATAGTTGGCTAAACAATATAATTGCCTTTGTTCATTATAATTGGAATAGTAAATGAACGTATATCACATATTACTACACTGTAAACAAATATGGATTAAATTGTCCATAATAATATAGCCTTTAAAGGTATATTAATATTGATAAGCCCATACAGTATATGCAAGAATAGAAAGGTACAGGTATATCAAATAATCAAGGGTAAATCACTGTCAATTTGATTAAATATTTACCTTCGAATTTGTAGTGTAGATTGGGAAACGTTGAAAATAGAAAATATTAAATCACCCTTCCTCATGCCTCAGCATGCTGAGCTATCTCACCAATGACGGACACCGAAAGTGCTGTATATCATACTCGCATTTGCAATGTGAATGATAGTACATAAAAAACTTTAATTACATTAATTCAGCAGTTACAGACAACACTCACACCCATAGCCACTCCTACAATATAGTAACATTCAGTATGTATTTCACACATTACACACAACAAGGGGAGCTGTTGCATGAGACTTTATCCCGTTCAGCACCGGGGACATCCTTTCGATTATATTCTGGCAATGGTTAGACGATTTTATTCAGCTTAGGAAGGGCCTCTAGCAGTTATAAGGCTTCAAACTATCTCAACCAAACCTTTTAACTACCACAGATCCTTTTTAGTCTGCATAATGTCTGAATATAGCTAGAATAAGATATAGCACACGTCACTGGTACTCAAAGGGTTAATCCATGACAATCACCAAGTCAATGTACTCTGAAGATCATATAGGTTTTTAAAATTGGTCTACGTCTTAATTCAAGAGATAAAAGGCAATACAGTATTTGGTTCGGAGAGAACATCGATAATCACAATGGGGCAGCAATCTTTCAGTGAAGTGTTCACATTTGCTACCGAGTTCTCAAATATCTAGCCAACACTGATTGTTATATAACTACAGATTAGTTACACTTTGGGACACATTTTCTTACTCTGTTTTCTTAGACTTCTTCAACAACACTTCAAATTGCATATATTAAGCAAAACAGCGATTACCCTATTTCAAGTAAGTAAGTCAAAACTCTTGAACATTAAACTCTATAACTCACAAACGACTAGAGTAATTGAGTTAATATTTTTATTATTTGGGAAGGGTCAGTCAGGGAATAGGTGTAGAAATGTACAGCCAATTTGATCTAGTCCCTTTTGAGTTACAGAGGTTAGGGTTCACGATTTCTGGACTACCTATCTGGAACGGGGTATAGTTTCAATTTAGTCCGGAGTACCTTCGAAAATTTAAGGATGTCATTACTGTCTTGGAGTGTACAGTTGGACTTAGCCCTAGTAAAACATACCCGGGTAAACATTACTAAAAGATTTGACAACATTGTATGGGACGCATGATTCCCGATTGTTAGATCGTCCTGCCATTCAGTAGCTGTTGTAGTATCAGGCAAGACCCCGTGGAGTGGAGGGATTGTCAGTGAGGCTTTGTGCCGCTGTTTACACACATTGTTTGCTTATGTTGGGTATATATTTCCCATGTATACATTTTTACTGATGTTGTTTCAAGATACTAGAGCTGGCGGCTTGGGCTTTGGTATCAAACGGGACTCGCTTGTAGACCATAAATAAAGGCATTGGACTCCCATATTATTAGCAGTTCAATTTTGAGTTTCATAACTTTTGTCAAAACAAATATTTAATTAATATTTGTTTTCACATTCCCAGATATATTTAAGGGGAGATGGGCAAATTGATTTGCTTATTGTTTGTATATTTTTAATATTTTTCAGTTTCGTCCCTAGACCTCCATCAAGCTGTAAAAAAAAAAATTTAAATTTTTTGGTAGAAAATGTCCTGGCCAAAGGCCAATTACTTTTAAAATTACAGGTTCGCTATCACTCGCCAAGAAAAAATCGACACCTAAATGCAACGAAAGGTCTTAATATTAATAAAGTCTTAAAATTGCCAAAATAATGGACCGAAAGTTTAATTTTTTTTAAACCAATGGGGCTAAACCCTGGAAAACTGGCCCATCTTCCCTTAACACTATTACTGTGGTTATCTTCTGGACGACTTGAAATAAGTCCCAATGGAGAATCTTAATTGTTTTAATTCCACTCTCAACACCAAACACCTCCCAATGAAATTAATGAAAGCATGTGATCGTCCTGGGATTCGAACCTGGGTTATCACATACAGATCTTAAACACTCTAATCATTAGACCATCAAGACAGTTATAAGTACAGCACATGAATTTGATTAATATCCATTTATCGAATACTGGATATTAATCTAATCATGTACTGCACCAAACTGCATTATGAATAGCCTAATGATTAAGCAAGAGGAAAGAATATTTTATGGGGCACAGATCACATATAACCGACCTCGCTACGAAATCCAGGTCTACTTCTCCCTATAAAAGTCTACTTTATTCATTCATAGCCCTTGTGTCCTCTGAAATATTGAGCAGGATTTTCCGGTTTACAGGCAGCAGTGGGGCCTTGTAGCAAGTGTGTCATCGCTCTCTCTCCCTCCCTCATAATATTTCACTCACGATAACTCGAAGAAATGAAGCGTTGTTAAATAATGTTTTGTGTTTATAAGGCAATATAAGTTATGGCCTGTAACATGAAAGAACCTCACATTCGTACCTGGTATATAGCGGTCACGAGTGTAGTGGCGCTAATATGTCATGTCTCAGCTGTGATTACGTTTGGCTTGCTCTGTGCTGTATTAATTTCTGTCAGATGTTGAATAGGGTGGGTAAGTGTAGGAAAATGGTTGTATATCTCACACAAAAAGAAGAAATCATGTGTAAATATTGCTGATATCAATTATTGATCAAAACATAATTGGTGCTGAGACATCACTTATTAGGCCGACTGTACAATCACGCTAATAAGTGATGTCTCGGCACCAATTATGTTTCGACCAATAATTGGTATCAGCACTATGTAAGCTTCATTTCTTCATGTCGAGTGAAATATACAAACATATCCCTACACTTACCCACCCTA
The DNA here is from genome assembly GCA_032716605.1 of Paralithodes platypus. Lineage (NCBI taxonomy): Eukaryota > Metazoa > Arthropoda > Malacostraca > Decapoda > Lithodidae > Paralithodes > Paralithodes platypus. The sequence continues at coordinate 25,070,596 of CM064581.1, read as the reverse complement.
TTCAACATCTGACAGACATTAATACAGCACAGAGCAAGCTAAACGTAATGACAGCAGAGACATGACTTATTAGCGCAACCGTACATGTAGAAGTAGACCTGGTTTCCTGAAATTTCATCTTCTAAAACACCTATTTGGACACCGACCCTCTCACAACCGATGATATATTACTATGGGAGGAAAGGTTAGAAACTTATGGAAGCATCTAGCAATAAGTAGAGGGGCTCGGTGCTGCCATGGCCTTTTTTACATAGGCTGTATCCCTAAGTCCCCCGCAGTGAAAGGGTTAATGTATTTCCTTCCATATATTACTAGAGTGCAGAGTAGTGGTAGAATACATACATACCAATGTTCATTAAATAAAAAATCTTTCATCATCACATATTTTGTTTATTATTCTCCATGAGTCAGGTTAAAAATACCTAATTATGCCTGTGGCGTTCCTCAAACCCAAGTATGCCTATCTAGGGACTTTAACCCATACAGTACCGGTGACATCCTTTTCATTATATTCTAGCAACTATTAGCCGATCTTATTCAGCTTAGGAACGACGTCTAGCAATATAAGGGCTACAGACTATCTCAATTCATCCTTTCAGCTTCCATAGATCCTTCCTAAACTTAATAATATCGTCTGAATGTAGCTGAAATCGAAGAAAAAAGGCCGTTGGTGGTACAGTACGGGTTAATGCACTTTTTGGGAGCGTAAATACACCTCCAACTTAACCCCTTCCATACCGGCGACATCTTTGTAATTATATTCTGGGTACTCTTAGACAATTTTATTTAGCTTAAAAAGGGCCTCCAGCAATTAAAAGCCTTCTAACTTTCTCACTCAACCCTCTTTACTACCACAGATCCTTATTAAACTGCACAAAATCGTCTATATATTAGTAGAATAATACTACAAAGACGTCGCCGGTAGAGAAGGGGTTAAGGAGTATACAACAGCTGTTTGGTCACCAGCCAAAAATAGCAGATTGGCTCTGCAGAGAAAGCATACTTGACCTGAAGATATTGCCCAAGCTTTTTCTACTAAAGACCATGGGAAAAACATCACAACCTCAAAGTATACTGATGTACACGAATTACCCCTGCCAAACAAGCATTCGCCTATCCCCTTCAATAAAATCGCTTGTAGATAACCTACTAAAAAGGAAATATATGAGTTGGTACAAATACAGAATCATAGCATATGCAAACACATTTTAAGGGGGGTCACCGGCTTGTTTACTCTTTATCTCCTTTTCTCTCTTTCTCTGGCTTGTACTCATTCGGTCTCATTCAGCCAACTGTTTTAAGACATTTATCCCCATCCAGGTGTTAATTTCTTTCTGACGAGCGATAGCGAGCCAGCATTGTATGGAGAAATCCGGCTTCGCCGGAGACATTTTTCTATCGAAAAATTTACAAATTTAGCTTGCTGTCAAAACAAAAATATATATATGCTGGCTCGCTACAGCTCGCCAGGAAAATATTGACACCTGGATGGGGGTAAACGTCTTAAAACAGTAGGCTGAATGGGGCCGAATGGATACAAGCCAAAGAGAGAGGGAGAAAAAAATGAAAAAAAGCGAGGTGGGCCCCCTTAATTTACCGGTGTTGGCGTTACACAGAAGATAGCAAGTAGAGAGCGTAATGAAACTGGCTTTGACAGCTGAGCACCCTTTCCCGGTACTCAGCTGCATTAGGGGACCCCACCTCGCTTTTTTTCTCGTTCTCTCCCTTTCTTTTTGGCTTGTATCCATTCGGCCCCATTCAGCCTACTGTTTTAAGATGTTTACCCCCATCCAGGTGTCAATATGTTCCTGGCGAGCGGTAGCGAGCCAGCATATATATTTTTTTTTTTTTTGACAGCAAGCTAAATTTGTACATTTTTCGATAGAAAAATGTCTCCAGCGAAGCTGAATTTCTCCATACAATGCTGGCTCGCTATCGCTCGGCAGGAAGAAATCGACACCTGGATGGGGATAAGCGTCTTAAAGCAGTTGGCTGAATGGGGCCGAATGGATACAAGCCAGGGAAAGAGAGAAAAGGAGAGAAAGATAAAACAAGCCGGTGACCCCCCTTAATTCCATGAAATATGTTGGTCTATCCGCTTTATACCGCCACAGTTGTGAAATGCCACGCCAATTATGAGCGGGTAAAACTAGAGACCCGAGCTAATGAACACCGAGTACGCTGGGTGATGGCTCAAATATTAATACTGAGGGACTGTATACTGTAAATGATATGGCGGCCGGAGCAACCAAATAATTGTTTATGTTCTGGGTGTGGTGTCCCGAGTTCGAATCCCGGGAGGACTATATGCTTTCATTAGTTTATTCAAGTGCATTGGGGCTTGTAATTGATGGTTAATGTTAAGAACGGGGTGTTACTTAATTCATTATACATTGCATATGGTCAGAGAATCCGTGGAGGGCTGTTCGTATGTAGCTTGATATACAGGGATCGTAAGGGGGGGGGGGGATTGGTATAGTTGTGTTACATCCTTTTATTATTTTGGCTATCGGTAGACGATTGTTTAATTTAAGAAGAAAATATGGGAGTCTGAAGGTTATTTGACCTCTTCCATACTGTCATAAATCAGTTACAATTTAAGGGGTTTCATGTCATCTCAACCAGTAGACCATTTTAACCTGTAGCTCTCAACCAGTGCCAAATTAACCCAGACCAATCAAACCAGTGCCAAAATATAGTACTAACCTAACCTAACCTAACCTAACCGTATTGGTTGATTTGGTCCTGGTTGAGAGCTTCTGGTTGAAATGGTCTACTGGTTGATTTGACCGGTCACCGTTACAAGGGGTTTCGTTAATTAGTGTGTTTGGTAGCTGTGTTAGATCCTTGTGAACGCCAAGAAACTTTCCAATATATCTATTTATTAGTGGCCCCTCCATCATTGACGAACATGCCTATTACATAAGGCATCCTCTTCAAACACTAATCCGCCGTAGTTTGAATCTACCGCGCAGAGCATTTAAAAACTGAGGAGCCTTCATCATGAGCGCACGCGACCTCACTCATGGCTTCAGTCATTATGAATTGGGTTCTCACTACGAAAAAACTTCGTAAAAAATAAAAACAAAAAGAAAATAAGAATAACTATCCAATAAGCTTTCCATCATATCGTGGATGTACTTGTGTGGATTTCTGACCAGACGCTGATTCAGGCGTCATTCCTCCTTCTTTGCTCTGCGCTCAGCCTGCCCGGACGTTCCTTTCAGGCTCCGCTGGTTCCGCATTCGTGGCGTCCCTAGTGAGTTTTTTCTCATTTGTTTACTCTGGGATGTATCGAGTAAGGTTAGGATAGGCGTAGCAGGAGTGTCCTGGGCTGGTTGCCCGCAGTGCAATGTATTTTGGGTCGTTTGTATGGGGCATCTATTTCGGATGTACCCTCGTGGTCCTGTTGTGGACACGTGAACTTTTCACAGTTTGGTTTAGTTGGTGATGCAGGCGGCTTTCATTACGCGTTAATTATTGCTGCCTTTTATCCTTCTGATGAGGTAAGCTGGTTGTTTGCTGACGTTCCCAGCGTATTTTTCTTCACTTAGTGAAGTTTTTTCTGGGTCCGTGTCAGGCTTCCCGGGGTTGGGAAGTTATCGCTTCGGTGGTGTGTTGGCGGTGGTTCCTGTTGTGATATTCCAGTGTGTGTTTATATTTCAACTATTTTCTTGCCGTCTACCTAGGCCTAGCCAGCCGCTCGTAGCTTTGCCACATGTCTAGTGTTATTATTTATTTTATAAATATGCCCTACTGTGTCATGTGTATCCGGGTTTTAGTTGTGTATTGGCTAATTCCTCGGACTATATTTGTTTCCTGGTTTAGTTGTGTATTGGCTAATTCCACGGATTATGTTGTGACCTTGGTTAGTCGTGCGTGTCTCTCCTCGTGTCGTATTGTTCAGATGGTGTCTGTTCAGGGTGGGGTTTGCCTTCCGGCGGGTTTTTTCTCGGTTTCACCGTGAAAAAACCTGACCGATGAGCAGTGTTAGGCCACACGTGGTTGTTAACACTGGCTGGTTCCCCGGCGAGGGGAGGTGTCTGTGGCTCTCCAGGACTGCGTATCTGTGGGTGCCTGGTTTCAGGCCTCCTTTATTTCCCGGCGGGATGGCTGTACCCATCCTTACATATATATTTAGTTATATATAAAGAAACGATGTTCGTGAGAACACTTGTTTTTTATAGGTTTTTCTACCTGGTTTACGACAAACCACGGGGAAAACCTAGCTGTTGTTTAGGCGTTCCTCCCCGGCGATCTTTTACAAGGTAGTGGGGTCAGGAACTTGTGGGGTTAACTTTTAGACTTCTCACCCGGCGGGTGCACCTTAGCAGGGTGGGATAAAACGACTTAGGTCTCTTATAGTTAACCAATCCATGTGAGTGATACTCTGTGTATCGCCGCCTTTACTCTTACGGCATTTGAAGGATCAGTGAGGTTTAACCAAATCGATTTCCACACCCGGCGGGTGTCCCTAAGTATAGGAACTAAGGAATTTATAAACAAATTCAATTTCGATTAACCTTAATTGGGTGATACTTTCAGTATCGCCGCCTTCTATTTTTACGACGATCGTTTGGGACAATTCGTTAAAAAATCAGATCTCGTATATTCCTGCCCTGGGCTATTCTACTAAAATATTTCAAGGGCCGGCGTCTTTATGAGGGGGGGCTTTGTTACAAAATTGAATCTTGAGACAGTCACCACCTCCTACAGACTATTAGTGCCATACTGGACCATTATATCAGAGGGTATTCTTCATGTTCTTAGCTAAGAAGACTTGTTTAGCCTCTTTATACCCAGCCGCGTGGCGAGATGTGTTAGCTGTGTCTTTGCATCCCGTTACCCGGCGGGTTATTAACACTTGTATGCGAACACCTGGGTTAACCTTATGAGCATTAATTCCTGGAAATTTTCTTTATTTTTCCAGAGCTGAGCTCCGGCGGACCAATACAGACCCGGCGGTAGTTCCTCTCACCAGTCTCTGTCATGGCTAATGTCACCCCAGTTTTTGCCCTGTGCATTACCCCTACTTGCGCGGGTATCCCAATTTTTGCACATACCCTTTGCATAAGGTGTGTTAGATGTCTAGACCGTTCAAGGGGTCTCTGGGTTACACGTAATTGTTCTTTTTGCTCCCAATTAACCAATAAAGTCCTGTGTGACAATGACAAGACCGCGGCGGTAGCGTTGAGAGAGGTCAGACAACAAATGTCGGCCTACACTACCATTGTCGCACATAAGTCACTTCAATGTGACAACGTCCCACTTTGGGATAAGTGCTGTCAGAGCACCCTCCCCCTAAACGTACCTCTAGAGTAAGGGGTTTTAAGCCGACAGAGACTAGCCAGGATTCTGTATCGTCTGTGGAGACGTTTAAACGCCCGAGAGAGCCTACTCCCCCGGCAGCCACCTCCTCGTCGCAGGCGAGATCGAGGTCAAGGTCTCCCCTCAGACAACGGTCTTCAAGTCGGGCCTCTTCCCCGGCTAGTAAGAAGTGCAAGACTGAAGCTTCCCCCAGGGACCATGGTGGTGATTCTTCCAAACCTAGGTCCAGTTCGCGGTCACACCGTAGCCATAAATCCTCCAAAAAGGATTCCCATAAGAAGTCCTCTCGACATTCTTCTAAGTCTAGTGCATCTCATCGTACCTCTACACCTGACAATGTTTCTGTTACAGCCTCAGAGTATAGTGAAGTGCCTGTCCCTAAACAAGATTTACCTATTGATATTTTAACCCTAGAGATGGAGAGTTCAGGATATTCAATAATTGAGAATGTTTCAGACTCTCAAGAGAGCGTAGGCCAGAGCCTCGGTGTTTGGCGTTTTGCTCAGCCAGGGTCTGTCCATCCACGTCCGACTCATACGAGTCACACAGTAGCCGATGTCCACAGGGACGCGGCGACCCCATCCTCTATCCCTGATTTATCTTGGAAACAAGGTGCCCCTGCCTCGGCGGGGTCTTATCAGGAGGATCGGGAGGGACAAGATGAAGTGTCATTAATTTCAGATAGGGAAGGACAAGGGTCAGGCTCAGGCCTGGACGCCGCCCATGATAATACTAATTCACCTGAAAGTTCTGCACCTAACCAGTTTGTTACAGCACAAGAAATTGATGGGTTACTTACTCATGCTCTATCAAAATTCTTTAATCAACAACGAGAAAACCCCACAATGGACTTGGGGGCTCCCTTGACAGGTTCTGCGGTACGGCCTCTGATAACGTCAATCGATTTATCTAAGATTCCTAACCCTCCTACTCTGTCACCGGCAGGGAGCTCTAAGCCAGCTACGGCGGCATTCACTACGTCAAATGTCAGGGTCATTACGGATGTTAATCCACCCCCTCTAGACAAAGCGCCTCTTAGAAAGGTAGCTATGCCCCTGCTTTATGGGCCAGACGAGTCATGGGTCCCTTTGAACCCCTCTAAGCCAGAGCTTGCCCAGCCTACCTTGTCAGGGGAACTCCCGGTACCACGTGAGTGGTTTATCCAGGGAAATAAGTCTAAGAAATTAAGGGCATTGGATGCCTTGGGTAATGTTTTGGATGTAAATATCAAGGCTATACCTAGTTATTATTATCAGGATTATTTTGTTTATGCATCTAAGCCTGCTTTAACCCCCTGCCTCAGCTTCAAAACTTTTTTCAGACTGGTCTAAGCTGGATGGGTTTAATGATATTAAGGCTCTGTTGGCTATTACTCCTGAACTAGATTTACAGACCGTCACAGACGAGACAGCTAATCCAGTGTTGAAGGTGGGACAGTTAGGACCAGGACCTTGGGTGGATTGGGAGGTAGAGGCTCAGAACTTTGCAACCACTTTCACTTCTAAATCTTCCCACCAGATCCCTCAGGATACACATTCATGGTTCTCAATGCCGGTAGGTTCTGCCGGCGGAGTTCCGTCAGCTTTATTTTCCTTTTATGCTGCCCCTAAGATTAATCTTTGTGAACTAAAGGAACCATTCATTACCCCTACCCCTTCTCACCTAGACAGAGAATTTAGGCTTAGGGGAAAAGCTTTCCGCCTGTTTTTCACAGTACATAGTTTCTCAACAGGTGGCTAAGTCTTTACTCAGGTCTACTCAGGCAATCGCAGACGCGGATGCTCGAAGATCAGTTGAATTATCCCGGCGTCTGATTCTTCAGTCGTCAATTCAATCCTTAGGTGACATACGCACAGCCTTACTTGAGGCGGTGCGAGCACGACAGGATCTTAGAATGTCATTAGTTCGCAAGCTGCCTGATCGCATTGCTAACCAGGTGGTTATGTCCCCAGTACTTACACCTTCTTTAATGTCCCCTGATGTATGGCGAACAGTGTTTAACATGGCACAGGCCGTGAAGCACAGTCCCGCACAGGCTAAGAAACCCGCATTTAACTTCCCCAAACCTAAGCCTCCTACTAAAGCTCAGCCAGGGGGTTCTAAGCCGTTTCTTCCGCCTAAGTCCTCCCAATCCCCCCTGGGTCAGTTCAGGCATAGACAGAGAGGGTTTTCAGGACAGAGGGGACGCGGCCAGTATAAGCCGGGTCAGGGCCAGTCTTCGGCCCACACCAGCCAGCCGGCGAAGCGGCCAACACCACCAAAACCACCATCAAAAAACTAAAGTCTTTCTCACTCCCAGTGCCTATCTTAGAGCCGGAGGAACCGAGGGAAGTACAGCCGGCGAACCCTTGTCTGCTAACTGGGTCGTTCCGAACGTGTCACCAAGCATGGCCGTTAAAAACATGGGCACGGATGGTGGCACGCAAAGGCATCACTTGGCAGTGGCTCCGGCGACCTCGCTTACGTCAGCCGACAACGGCAAATTGTGTTTCATTAGAGGTGGAGCTGCTGGTCCAGGAGATGATTGCCAAGAATGTCATCATCCCGGTACCCCCAGATTACCCTGTATTCACGTCAAAACTGTTTTTTGGTTCCCAAACGGGACAGTGTTCAGATGAGGCCGGTCGTAGACCTGTCGTATCTGAATCTTCACATTTACAACGAGTCTTTCAGAATGTTAACAGTTCATCAAATCAGGCTAACACTTCCGCCGGGTGGCTGGATGTGTTCCCTAGACCTGACAGACGCCTATTGGCACGTGTCGGTCAACAAAAGATTTCAAAGGTTTCTGGCCTTGAGGATCAGGCACCAAAATTTTGTTTTTCAGAGGATGCCGTTCGGTTTGAACCTAGCACCTCGATTATTCACAAAACTAGTCAGGCAAGCCCTGATGCCATTGTTAAAACAGGGAATCAGAGTGTTGTGGTATCTAGACGACTGGCTGGTGGTGGCAGAGACACAACAATTATGCATAAAACATGTCAATATCATTTTAAATCATGTCAAAACTCTAGGCTTCAAGGTAAATCTGGTAAAGTCAAACCTTGTTCCCTCAAGAGTAATTCAGTGGATAGGGCTGGTCTGGGACACCGCCGCTCTCACTCTGAGTCAGAGTGTGGACAATCGCAACAGGTTTCGCAGGAAACTGTTCAGGTTTCTTCACAGTCTGACTACGACACGAAGAGTCTGGGAGTCTCTGGTCGGCTCTCTCAACTGGATTCAGCTAACTGTCAAGTTGGGCCGGTTGAAAGTAAAACGATTAATATTGGGGGGCAACAAATATTTCCCACTCTTACCGGCGGGAAAATTATGGCCCATACCAAAATTAATCCACACCTTACTAGCGGTCTGGGCGAAGAGGGAAACATTGCACTCAATCATGTCATGGACCTCTCCTCCTCCAACGGTATGGGTAGACACGGATGCGTCAGGCACCATAGGGTGGGGATTTCAGTCAAATCAGGGGCACCAGGGTCAGGGACTTTGGTCCCACTTAGAAATCGCTCACATAAATGTCAAAGAGTTACTAGTCCCATTGTATTTCCTTCAGGCTCACGGCTCGGCGTTACGGGGCAAGTCAGTGGCCTTCAGAATGGACAATCTGAATGCAGTTCACTGTATTCAGAAACAAGGGTCAACGAGGTCAAGGAAGTTGCTACTCGTGTCGGAAGAGATTTTTGTCCTAGCCACCAGTCTAGATATTTATCTTCACGCATCTTATCTCCCAGGCGTTGCGAACGTCTGGGCAGACGCTCTGTCCCGGAGACAGAGCACGACAGTAGAATGGGAGCTCAAGCAACCCATTTTCGACCTAATGATTGCGGAGCTCTCCCATCCACAAGTGGATCTTTTTGCGTCCGAGGAGACTCACAAGCTCCCTCTATACCTCACCCGCCGGACGATAACGCCGGCAGGGGGGCCAGACGCCCTAGTGACAGACTGGAACAGATGGAGCTCCATCTATCTGTTTCCACCGCCAGATGCGTCACTAATGTGCCACGTAGTGAACAAACTACGAGTTTATCGAGGCTTAGTCTCGCTAATCGCGCCCCTGTGGCCGGCGCAGGTGTGGTGCCAGCAGTTAATAATGTGGTGCCCGGACCCGGTATCGCTCCCGGTCAGGTACTTCCACTTAGACACGATTGGCAACCTAGAGACCTCGCTGACTTTTGCATTATGGACATTCAGGAGGCCAAGTGGCTAGCACCATACGGTAGGGATGTGACCAATAAATTGCTCAATCAATATACTCAGTCTACTAAGCGACAATATCAATCTCATTGGAAAGCTTTTACTTCTTGGATTGTTAGAACGGAACAAACTGTACCCTCAGTGGCATTGGTTTTTAATTACTTGAACTATCTGTTTGAGCAGAAACGTTTATCTGTGGTTACTCTGAAGAATCACTTAACTGCGATTAGAGTGCCCTTTTTCGACCTTACAGGTCTATCCATACCGGTGGCGGAGGAAACAGGATTTATGAGAGCGTGTTTTAAACTCCGCCCACCTCCCCGTCAGCTCATGCCTACTTGGTCTCTGGACAAAGCTTTGTCTTTACTTCATTCTCGTCTGTATCAAAATACTGCAGACTTTGCTTTAATCTTAAAGAAGGCAGTTTTCCTTTTGGCTTTGGCCACCGGAAACAGAGTGTCTGAGCTGGCGGCGATGAGCAACACACCTAATTGTCTTAGGTTTGGTAGACTTAATGATTCAATTTCCATTGCACCCTCCCCGGCGTTTGTAGCCAAGAATGAGCATAGTGCACACGTGTTTTCTGAATTCACGGTGCCGGCGTTAAAAAGGGGAAAGGTGCATCATAATTTATGTCCAGTGCAAGCTCTAACCAAATATTTAAGAATAGCTCCTCATAACCCCAAGGTGCTTTATGGGTAGCGAGTACGGGTAAACGCTTACTTAAACGGCGATTAGCCTCTCTTCTGGTAGAAGTCATTAAAGAGAGTAATCCGGGCGTTGTGGGTAGGGCCCACGATTTACGCAAGTGGGCGGCCTCTTTACGTTTCCTGAAAAACTTTTCAGTTGAAGATATTGCGTCCACACAGTTGTGGGCGTCTAATCATACGTTTCTCTCTAGATACTTGTCAGTTGCTCTAGATAAACCTTCCTTACCATGTATAGCTTTAAGGCAGAGGGTCTAGGTGCCCGTGCATTCACTTATGTTTATTTTCAAGGAAGGGGGGGGGGGGGGGTGCAGTCAGTTGACATAGGACACCCTAGACCCCGCCGGAGTATGAGAACTGTGATACAATTTAAGGTTGAAATGTGATATGAAAATTTCTCTGAGAGAATTTGTGCTAGTACAAAGTTTAGTACAAAACAACGGTGTTGTTATAGTAGTTTTAGCTGCGAAAGCAATGTAACATTAGTTCAATGGAGTTCATTAGCAATTGATCTCCACATGTATTTTGGGGTTTATGATGTGCACATATAAACTTATAACTTATTATTTGTCACCACTCGTTGAGTGGGGTGCCTTTTGTAACTACAGATCTGTGTTCAGAATCTTCTGGGTTACCTATTTTTGTCAGGCAGGCTTCTTTGAAGCACGCACCTGCCTGAATCCCCTTTTTCTTGTATATTTCCGGCCTACGCCGTATTAAATACATTTTTCAAAAGTAAGAATACTATGTGGTTGTTTTTATTATCTGCTTTTCTAGAGTTATGATATGATTACGAATGTCCCCCTCCAGTCTTAGATATCAGGCATGTTCGTCAATGATGGAGGGGCCACTAATAAATTATAGGTTTGACTCCTGTAAGGAGATTAGGAAAACCTAATATTTAGTAGTGGCCCCGTAATCATTGACGACTGGGGCCCTCCCGACCGTCCCCTTCCCATTCGTTGATGTATTAAGGATTTTGGTTTACTTGATATGTCAGTGAAGGAGGAATGACGCCTGAATCAGCGTCTGGTCAGAAATCCACACAAGTACATCCACGATATGATGGAAAGCTTATTGGATAGTTATTCTTATTTTCTTTTTGTTTTTATTTTTTACGAAGTTTTTTCGTAGTGAGAACCCAATTCATAATGACTGAAGCCATGAGTGAGGTCGCGTGCGCTCATGATGAAGGCTCCTCAGTTTTTAAATGCTCTGCGCGGTAGATTCAAACTACGGCGGATTAGTGTTTGAAGAGGATGCCTTATGTAATAGGCATGTTCGTCAATGATTACGGGGCCACTACTAAATATTAGGTTTTCCTAATCTCCTTACAGGAGTCAAACCTATAATGTCGTTATATTTGATATTCACGATAGTAAGGCTAAATCGTGTGTGTATATACAGCACATTATTATACATTAATTTAATCATATCCTAATTATTCCTTCATTTAGTTCATCAACTTAGTGTATATTTATTCTTCATCATTCAGAAACAACCAAAAATATATAGTCACTACCTTTCGCGATTTCCCTTCCCGTTCTTTCATTTCCCCGCAACCCTCTTCCCCTCCCCCCTTCACCCCCTCCTCCTCTCTCACTCTCCTCCTCTCTCACTCCCCCTCTCTCACTCTCCCTCCTCCTCCCCTCCTTTCCTCTCCACCCTCCTCCCTCCCCTCCCTCTTTCCATCTCCTCTCCTCTCTTCCCCTCCCCCCTTCACCCCCTCCTCCTCTCTCACTCTCCTCCTCCTCTTTCCCCCTCCCCCTCCACCCTCCTCCTCCTCCCTCCCTCTCTCACTCTCCTCCTCCTCTTTCCCCCTCCCCCTCCACCCTCCTCCTCCTCCCCCCGCGGCAATTACACTCGTCATCAGCCTAATTCACTTACCCCACCATGGAACACTTCTTTCTTTTATAGCACCCCACTTCTCGCCCTTCTTGCGTACACTCCAGGACATAAATAGTGGCCTTAAGGGAACAGTGGTTATTTTTTAGGTTTATATACTTATATATTTATTTATATATGAGTTTCCTCCCTAGACCTCCTTCAAACTTAAAATAACATTCATTAAATCTCCCTTCGATATTAATTTGTACATTTTTCGGTAGAAAAATGTCATGGCCGAAGGCCGGTTCCTCCACAATTACAGTCCCAGTAGGCTGTTGAAAAATTGCTCCTTCTCTCTCTCTCCACAATTACAGGCTCGCTATCGCTCGCCAGGAAAAGATCAACACCTGAAGGGCACGAAAGGTCTTAATATTGACAAAGAAATGGGGGTAAAGGTCTTAAAATCGACAAACTAATGAGGCAAACGTCTTAAAATCTTAAACGAATGGGGCTAAACATGTGGAAGAAGGGGGACCAGAAAATCTAGCCCTTATCCCCTAAAGGTTTCGAATCGATCCCGAATTGCATGAAACCTTCTCGTTCTCTTTGTTTACTTTTTGAAGGGTCGTTTATCGTATTTGATGGTTTATCTATATTTTATTAATTCCATTTACAACACCAAACACCTCCAATGAAATTAATGAAAGCATATATGTGATCCACTGGGATTCGAACCTGGGTTATCACACACAGATTTTTAAACACTCTAACCATTACACCACCAAGACGGGTACAGGTTTATGCACACGCCTACGACTTATTGTCCATTCTTGAATACTGGATATTAATCTAATCATGTTCATATTTATTGGGCCTGGATGTGTGTCTTGTGTACAGTCATGGTCTTTTACAAATGAACACCATATAATTATTTGAGCAATACGGTGAACATTAACTTGTGAATCTCAGTTATTTGATGTTTACGGTTCATGCAGTTTATAGTTCGTCAGTTTATTATAATTGCGTCTCCGAAAATTGTCCTGAAATTCTTGACCACGACAGTACAGATGTTGAGACAAACTTAGGCCAAGTTCTTGTAGAACTGGCTGTATTTACCCACAATAACAGGTTTATGCACAGTTTCTATTAAAATACATGGTCTTACCCACTTCACACACTATACAAATATTAAAACAGTCCAACACATAACCTTAGCTTCAAACTATATATACACCCATAAATGTGTTCAATCATGTCGGTTATTCACAACGCTTGGCTAAGGTTGACGTCTTGCCAACTGTAGCTGGATTTTGTATCTATTATTTCATTTATTTATTTATTTGTTAGTTTCCTAGCTAGACCTCCATCAAGCTTAAAATAATACCCCCTAGCCCCCCTTCAAGATAAATTTGTAAATTTTCTGTAGAAAAATGTCCCGGCCTAAGGCCGGTTCCTCTTAAAATTACAGGCTCGCTATCGCTCGCCAGGAAAACAATTGACACCTAATTGGTATGAAAATTCTTAAAATTGACAAGGAAATGGGGTGAAAAGTATTAAAATCTCAAAACGAATAAGGCTAAGCATGAGGGAGAAGAGTGTCCAGAAAAACGACCCATCTCCCCTCAATACAGTAATGCTCTGATGTTGTTTGTGTGATCTATTTATATGGAATAGGATGTAGTAAATTCGACCCTTCATTTTTTTTTTCCTATGTGAGTGAGGGAGGCAAAAGGCAGAACTGTCTATAGCGAGTGCCTCCCCCATAGTTGAAAGAGTGGCAGGGCCAAAATCAAGGGACGTTCGAGCCAAAATGCCTGGACACACGGAGTTTGAAGCATTTAAGTCATAGGAAGAGGGAAAGACTGATTCTGGGAGAGAGTTCCAGAGCTCAGTTGTTGAATAGAATAAAGTTTGAGAGTAACGTTTCACTCTTGGGTTGGAGAGTTGCACAGAGTAGGGGTGGGATTGTGTTGCAAGACGGGTACCACGTGCCCTACGTAAAGGAGGTTGTATACACTGGGAAAGCTCTGAGGAACACTGGTTATTATAGTAGAGATAAGATAGCGAGAGAGATGCAACATTGCGGCGGAGAGAGAGAGATTGCAGAGAGTTGGTGAGTGGACGGGAGTTAATGATACGTAAAGTTGCTAAGATAAGTGCTGTGAACGAGTGACAGGATTTATGGGGAAGTTTTTGTTTTGTTGACCACCTTCTTCCTCATGCTTCGAGCCATTAGTTTTGAGATTTTAAGACGTTCGCCTCATTAGTTTGGCGATTTTAACCTTTCAACCCATTTTTTTGTCAATATTAAGACCTTTCGTGCCAGTTAGGTGTCAATCATTTCCTGGCGAGCGAAAGCGAAGCCTGTAAATTAGGAGGAACCAGGTCTTCGGCTGGCTATTTTTTTACCAAAAAATTACAAATTAATTTCGAAGGGGGGTCTTGGGGGTGTTTTTTAAACTTGATTGAGGTCTAGGGAGCAACCTTCCCCCCCCCCCCTACCCCCTCCCTTTAATGTTCTAGCAGTTTTTATATATAGGCTAAAGGTGAAGCTATACCTACTGTATACCCTTTTGTTATCATATTTGTTCATGTGGGCAAGACCAATTGCTTTCATTTATGCTATGAATTGTTATAATTATATAACCAACTTATAACGGTATTTGTTCCAAGTTCATATTTTGGTAACTGTAGGTACCATTGAAACATTATGGGTATGATAGTGGTTATTAAGGTGTCCATATGAATATACATGTATCAAGGTATTATGGTTACTAATGATAGAAAGGTTACAGTGGATTGTAATGAAAGTTAAACCATACAATAAGTATTTACTTTGATAGATTCTTGATTGGGCAGGCCTAATTAACCGTGTCATGATGTAAGTCAGGCCTCAGCGGCCTCCCGGGAAGGAGGAGCAGCAACACTCCCAGGACACGAAGGATGGAATGGGAAGGAGATGCGATGAACAATGACACCCGAGAGGAAGAAGATGCGTGGTGAAGACAAGAGACGAGGACGGAGGAACCAACATAACCCTTAGAGGCTGATGGCGGCCAAGGGCACCGACAGGGAAGGTGGGGCTCGGCTCACGAAAGAACCCCGAAGAAAGCCGAAAATTGTGCCAGGCCCGGTGCCGACCACCGTGGGGGCCGCGCCCCTACAGAGGGCAAGCCATGGGTCACAGTTCCAGGGAGGAGTCGGACCCCACCAACCAGAGAGAAACAAAGATAGCGCAGGTTGGAGAAGCCGGTACAGATGGATGAGCAAAGGACGATGAAGGCGAAGGGGAGCATGGAATAAGAGGAATAAACCGGTGGAAAGGCTGCAGAACCACCGACGCAGCAGATGATCACCGGAGCTGACGAAAGTTCCCTCAAATAAAGCCGTAGATTGTGACGACGAACACCAGGGATGTCTGCATGCAACTGTGGACCGTCAGTAACTCTTAAGTATTTACCTGATTGTTGATGTATAGCTGGCGGTGTGTACATGAGACAAGGAGGGTGACAATATGGCGAACGTTAGAATTACGAGAGTTCGTTTCAGAACGAGAGCGCAAAGATTGCCAGGAATAGCTATGAAAGAAGGGGGCCCCTTAACTAAATACATGATGAGAAGGATGATACATGATCGATGAATTGGTGGAAATATACACGGTGGACACAACACTACCGATGTAATGGAATATGAAGGGCGAAATTGGAGAGGGAGATATCAGTCTCTCCATCTCTCCCTTCTCTGAAATCTCCATCTTAGGAGATTTCAATGTTCACCACCACCAATGGCTCTCCTCTCATTTCACTGACCAACCTGGTGAACAAGCCTACATCTTTTCAATCCTAAATGACCTAGAGTAGTTAGTTCAGCACCCCGTCCATATTCCGGACCACCATGGAGATTGGCCCAACATTCTTGACCTATTTCTAACCTCTAATCCTTCGGCTTATTCTGTAAATCTTCTCTCTCCGTTGGGCTCCTCCGATCACAACCATATCTCTGTTGTTGTTGTTGTTGCTGTTCCTCAGGCTGTCTGGCCGAACAGCCCCAAGGTCCCGAGCAAGGTCAAGGCCATAAACGAGCGCCCCCACAAAACCCTCCCTGCTTACCACTAATAAAGCCCGGGTGACTGAAGCCACTCCAAGGCGGGGAGCTGAGGAGGGTGCGGAAACCAAAGCCCCACCCAGGGCCCTGTGTCCCTCATCAATTATGAAGGGAAAGTTGAGGGGAAAAGGAAAAATGTGACGCTTTGGCTCCCAATCTGTCAAGCTCTAGGTTGGCAGTAGGGAGGTCAATCCACGGAAGAGACGCCGTCACTTGAGATCTAGAAAATATATAAGTAAAAGGAACAGTCAGAATAAGCTATGGGTATGGCAGAGATCGCTCAGCTCCCACTCTGATAGACCAGCCCATCACCATATCTCTGTTATCTGTCCTATCTCTCCAGTACGGCCTTCTGACCGCCCCAACTGGCGGAGCTTGTGGAATTTTAGTACTGCCAACTGGGGGGCTCTTCAGCAATACTTCTTTGAATTCCCATAGAATGACTATTGTTTCCATGGCCGGGGACCCTCGGAGAGTGTTGAACGCTTCACCGAGGTAATCCTCTTGGGCATGGAGGCAATACATTAATTTTTCTTTCTCTCAGTCTAATGCAAAAAAATCTTGGTTTACTCACGCTTGTTCTACTGCTGTCCACAATAAGGAGGAAGCATTCAAACAGTACCGTTGCCTTCAAAGTCAAGAATCTCATGCTTTTTGTTTCTGCCCGGAATCAAGCCAAATTTGTTCTTCGACTAGCCAAAAACCATTTCATCTGAACATTCAAACTCTAGCTCTTCCCAAGCTTTCTGGCATCTAGCTTAAAACCTCTCCACCAATATTACTTCCGCATTTTTCCCTCTTCTTTTCCACTCTGATGGCACCATCGTCACGTCTTCCTCTGACAAAGCTACACTCTTTACTCAAACTTTCGCTAAAAAATCCACCTTGGATGATTCCAGTGCTATTTCTTCTTCTCCACCCCCCTCTCACTTACTTATGCCTAAGATCAAAATCTCTTCTAAGGATGTACTTTCTGCCCTCTCTGGGCTTAATACTAAGAAGGCGTACAGAACGGATGGTGTTTCTCCTGTTGTACTCAAAAACTGCTATTCCGTGCTGACTCCCTGCCGAGGCAAACTCTTTCGTCTCTACCTTTCCTCTAACGTCTTTCCTTCTTGCTGGAAGTTTGCTCTCATTCAACCTGTCCCAAAGAAGGGTGACCGCTCTCAACCCTCCAACTATCGTCCAATTGCTCTCTTTTCTTGCATCTTTAGAATGTTTTAAATTATCCTTAATTCAGAATTTCTTAAGCAATTATCTTCACATAACTTACTTTTTGATCGCCAGTATGGTTTCCTTAAGGGTCGCTCTACTGGTGATCTCTTTGCTTATCTTACTAACTCTTGGTCATCCTCCTTTCGGGACTTCGGTGAGATTTTTTCTATGGCGCTAGACATATTGAAAGCCTTCGCTAGAGTATGGTGCAAATTTATAATTTCCAAACTACCCGTCTCTATCCCTCTATCTGTGCCTTTGTCTCTAATTTCCTTTCTGACCATTCCATAGCTGCAGTTGTGGATGGCCATCACTCACTTCCTCGATCTATCAACTTTGGTGTTCCTCAGGGCTCTGTCCTGTCTCTTTCTAATATTCATTAATGATATCAACTGTACCTCTAGTCCCATTCACTCATATGCAGATGACTCTACCTTACACTATTCAACCACTTTTTCACAACAACCCAGTATGCAATCACTCGAAGAGTCACTTGACGAGGCCATAGAACACCTATCTTCTGATCTATCAATTATTATTTCTGATTGGGGCAGAGAAAATCCTGTTACTTTCAATGCTTCCAAGACCCAATTTCTCCATTTAACTAACCGTCGCAATCCTTCACAAGACTATCAATTACTCTTCAACAATACACAGATCAACCCTTCATCTTCTCACAATATCCTTGGTGTATCCATTTCATCCAACTTTTCTTGAAAAGATCATATTATCACTCTTGCTAAAACAGCTTCCCAGAAGTTGGCTGTGCTAAGCCATCTCTGAGGGTTCTTCACCCCCGCACAGTTTCTTGCTCTGTATCGGGGCAAAGAGCGCCCATGTATTGAGTATTGTTTGCATGTGTGGGGAGGTTCCATCCATACCGCACTTATCGAAAGAGTAGAGCCCAAAGCTTTTCGCCTCATTAACTCACTTCCTCTTACTAGTTCCCTACAATCTCTTTCTACACGCATCAATGTTTCATCTCTTTCACTCTGCTATCGCTATTACAAAAATCAGTGTTTCTCAGAGCTCTCTCAGTGTATACCCCCTCCCTTGCGGCGAGTGCGAGACCTTTCAACACAGTCCCACCCCTATTCTGTCCAACTCTCCAATACAAGAATTGGCACAACATTTCAGTCTTTCTTCTACTCAACTAGTGAACTCTATAACTCTCTCAATCAATCAATCTTTCTGTCATCCTATGACTTAAACTGCTTTAAAGTTCGTGTGTCCAGGCATTTTGACCACAAAGTCCCTTGAATTTGGCTGTATCACTCTTTTGACTCTAGGGGAGACACTCGTTACAAGCAACCTGCCTTTTGTATCCTTCATACACAAAGAAAATTAAAATATAATATAAACATATAAAACATAAAAAGTTTGTTGCCACGTTGATGGTAAGAGAGGGAGTATACCCCATCCAGGCGGACAGCAGTATAGGGGTATACCCCATCCAGGCGGACAGCAGTATGATAGGGGTATAACCACGTAAGCTGTGCACGTGCGAATTGTGTCGCATTTTGGAAATTGTGTTCCCAATAATAACTTAATGCATTAGAATGATATTATAGTACATAATACCTTGATACAGAATATGTACTTAATATTCTACCCAATTACACTAATTCATATTATTACAATTCTTAAACCTATAAACTTAATACTTAATACTATGTCTATGCTGGTGAATATTATGTATGTTCAGGTATATTGGTATTAATAAACCTAAATCTAAATATACTATATACTATAAGGATAGAAAGGTATATCACCATCATTATACCCAATGATCGTATATACCTTTTTCATACCCTGTTCAAACTCATAATTGTTGACAGTGTAGTTGTGACCAGATCCAGGTTGCAGAAGAATAACTCGTCGTCCGGAAATCCTGAAGCCCGTCTCATTACGAAGAATTGCGGTTTACAGACCAGATTTATCCTCTCTCTCTTTTCCGGAACTTTTGGTGGCCACCTCCAAATCTTAAGTTGTTTTTCACTGTTGCTTTCTGGAGAGTTATCTTTTCTGATTCCCAAACCATTTTGCCTGAGTTGCATACAAATTGTATTTTTTTTTTTTTATAGATTCTAAATTATTTTATCTGATTATCCAGTCATCTTTCTCTTCGTTCTCTTATTTTTCAACTCTCCCTCCAGATAATTATAGGCGTTCTCTAGCCTACACGCACATATTTAGTGACGTTACGATGGCCCAGTCTTGTTTCCTCTCACTTTCTTTCTCCCACCACACGATAGATTCCCGCTCCCTCCACCCTCTCACTCTAATCCATCTTTTCCATTGTAAATCCGCCCCACCCCCGCTCTCTCTCTCTTCCTGTCATCTTCCATTCATTATGCATATGATCTTGTCTTCCTTCCCTCAAATCCTCCTGTCTACCACTTTCTTTCAAATACTCCGTTTCTCGCACTTCTTTCCTATCCACATTGCTTCTCTCTTTCTCTCTCTCTCTCTCTCTCTCTCTCTCTCTCTCTCTCTCTCTCTCTCTCTCTCTCTCTCTCTCTCTCTCTCTCTCTCTCTCTCTTGTTACGACTGGGGTTTAAATATATCAGGGCTCTTATTCATTGGACTAGTAATGGCATAAATGCTACAACGGAAAGCGCTAGCTCCAACCTCTGATGTATATTCCCAGTGAACAAAGAACACAAATACTCTACAGAGTTCTATACGCAATAATAGGCTATCAAACTCTCAATAAATGTGCGTCTACTCTAGGCTTAATGTTATGTGAAAACAGCCTATTACTACCTATAACCGAAGGTGCTTGGTTATGGTATGCAAAGTAAGGTGGTAAGAGAAGTTACAGCTTACGTTACTTTAATCAATAAATGTCAGGCACTCCTGCATGAAAGAAAGTGCACTAAAGTCCTTCAACACTAACAAGGAATCTTCTTTGAATGTTAGATGCTATAAAGATGCTCGTATCGGAAATGGAACCCAAAAAGGCAGGCAGCGGAACCATGCTCGTGCAGGCTATGCACACAAAAAGGCAGAATATATAATGCCGTCGGAGCCAAGAATATCCTAAACACAACAACAATAATAATCGCCACGACAATGCAGTATTCCTATCAACAAAAAGAGCCTAAGTCGTTTGTGTCTCAATACATCAAACTAGGCTGCGAAATGCTTGTGTAATAATAAATGGGTATGCATAAAAAGAGTAATTAGGTTAATATACTTAATGTCTACTATGATTGATAAAGTCTAGCTAGAGTCAATGATACGAGATACTGGTGCGCATGGCATGCCGCATAGCCTAGTGCAAATCTCAAGTCTGTGCGTCTAATATTACGTTATAATGAAGGGTAGCTCTCTTGAGAAACCTTAATACCGAAGTATTAAGCGTTCTCCTGGCGTACCTCAAAGACAAACAATCGAGACTAGAACAGTGCAGAATGGTATAGGCAAAAAGCCCTCATTCGTGCATGCTCTACTCTCAATGGCACACAGACTAGAATTTACTCAATCAACTCCAGTTCTCAGGTATGTCGTGCCGCTTTTAACTAAAGCCAGCACTCATAGGAAACAATACCTTAGAATATCAGACTCCTAGTCTAGCATTATCTAATCCAGCAGAACAATAATAACTAAAGGAAGCAGTACTAAACAATATAAATGCCAACCAATGCTTCGTGATCCACTTATCTTAACAACTAACATACATAGGCTATATCAGACCTTAACACACAATACAACTGGCCAGCATGAAGCTGATTTTGCAGAGTTAACCAGAGGGGGTATAATATTAATAAAAGGTGGTGAAGGATATGGAAAATGAGAGAGATAGGCAGAGGAAAAGATTCTCAGGTACGGAGCGGGGACAGATAGCAAGGGAAAAAAGATGGGTGTGTTCTAGAAACCAGATCTGAGGGAGAGAGAATGAATGAATGAATGAATATAGAAAAGGTGGGTGAGGGTGAAAGAAGGGAAGTTTTTATTGGTTAAGTAGGAGAGACAGTGATAATAGTGGGAGAAATAGGGTGTCGGGGCTTGACCCAACGTGCGTGAGTTGAATAATTGAGCTGGGGTTGAGTTGATTTAGTTGGAGAAGTTACTTTAGTGATTCAGGATGGCTTGCCAAGAAGGGGGCAAGGGATGGGGAGCAAGTTAATTTTGGATGGTATAAGATCGAAAGTGCTTGCATGTTTTGGGTGGTAGTAATTCGAAAATGGTATAAAAGGGGAGGTAATTTTGGGTGGCATGGAGTTAAAAGGGGTACTGCTGGGGAAGTCTGTCAGTGGCAGAACCTGTAAGAAGGCTGTACTGTTATTATTATAGAAGTTACGTTAAAAGGTTGTTGTCTTGTACTTTGTCTGTGAAATTATACATTTTAATGGGAAGTGAAGCTAGGAATCTAGGTCAAGAGGGAGGCTGGACTGTGGACGAGCCGGCATGACCCACCTCCTCTACCAATCCTGATTTTAAGTGAATATTGGAATGGGTGCCTCTCTGTTGTTGGGGTGAAGGAGGTTTGACAAGGGGCGGGGGGGATATAAAATTATGTTGAAAATTTGGATGAAGTTATCATGAAAGGTCTCAAGTTTTATAATTTGTTTTTCTGCTAATTGCTGCCAATAAGTATTTAGAGGGGGGATGTGGGCTAGATTGTGAAGATGTTGTGCCGTCTGGAACTCATACCACTGAGTCCCGAACATCCACCTCAGTGCTTTATTTTGTATTTTTTGATATTTTAGTTGGTTGGTAGGGGCCGAAAGTGAAATGCTGAGTGGGACGTAGCACAAAAGAGGTCTTATAAGTGCGAGTGGCGAGGAACTGTATATATACTCGCACCAGCTCGAGCCGCGTGGGAAAAAAGCGGTTACAAGTCCTTTAGCCACTACCAAAGTAGCTAGCAAAACATTACGTCACCAAGCATGGTAAAGAACTCCCTCAACCAATCCCCACGAGGCCAGCCAGCTGTGACGTCATCGAGCGGGGCAAAAACACTACGCGCCCCCTCTCACTCTGTTCTACTCTCTCTCTCTCTCTGATCTTATCATTACTAGTTAAGGATAAAACATATACTTTACAATTAAATATATAAAGCCTTGACATGGGTGAAAACAAAAAGCCTTTCTGGACTGCCCATGACACAAGCTTTCATATGAAATAAAGCACACTCTAATACATAAACTGTAGCCCCATCCACTGCCCTGGCGATCCTAGCGGGTCACTGTAGGACAAGCCATGCGGTTCTAACGGAGTGGTTAACGTCACACTCTCTCTCTCTCTCTCTCTGTGTATATATATATATATATATATATATATATATATATATAGAGAGAGAGAGAGAGAGTTTATTTCACTGGTAGGGAGTTAGTGATAATCTGTTAAACAATCACCGTAGACTCTCAGGACGATAAATGGGAGTCTGTCCACCGACCGAATATTTCATAGAGAGTGACTGGAATTGCTTTGAGGTCACGGCAGTCTGGCCGCCAGACCGGGAATTAGTGTGAATGACAAGATAACATAGAATTTGTGGCTAGATCAGTTTAGTTAATAAAATAGATCGGAAAGGCAAACATTATTGGTGAATTGAACTTATAATTTTGTGTTAATAGGAACACTAATTATTAACGGAAATATGTAATACAAACACTATTAGCAAGCTCACGTAACGAGATACAGTAATATTTCTACACAGTCACAAATAAGTAAGTGTTCTGATATATAGTGTCCTTTGAGTACATTATTCGTGTGACCTTAAGTTTGACACTTAAATAAGTCAAATTGTAAATAGCGCTCATAGTGAAAGTTGTCATGTGAATATACAATTCCAAGGGACAAAGTTATACACTGTGGTCGTAATATTCAAAACCTGTCAGATTATTTGAATTCATCTCGGTTGGAAGTGGGGAAATACAAATAATACGGAGAGAAGTACCTAAACTTTTAAATTCATCTCGGTTGGAAGTGGGGAAATACAAATAATACGGAGAGAAGTACCTAAACTTTTAAATTCATCTCGGTTGGAAGTGGGGAAATACAAATAATACGGAGAGAAGTACCTAAACTTTTAAATTCATCTCGGTTGGAAGTGGGGAAATACAAATAATACGGAGAGAAGTACTTAAACTTTTAAATTCATCTCGGTTGGAAGTGGGGAAATACAAATAATACGGAGAGAAGTACCTAAACTTTTAAAGGGTATATCAAATATAAAGTCAAAGTTCATGATTAACTGTCGAATTATTCCAACCATCTAGGTATATGATTGTTTGAATTTATACAGTACAACACTAATTATTAATCTGAATGCCATAGGTAGACCTGGACAAGTGTAAACACTTTAAGTTGCTGTATAAGAAACCCCGGGACACCTATAGCACCGAACAACAAGAAAAGAAATTAAATACAAATATATTTATTAATTGATTTTATTTATTTATTAAAAACAAGACCAAAAAAGACCAAACAAAATAATTCCTATGTAAATAAGAAGTGGCAGAGCAGCTGGGGAAGAGTAAATAATGTCTTCATAGTAATACTCTATTGACACTTGATTTAAGGGGGGTCACCTGCTGTTTTTTATCCTTCTTGGTTGTATCCATTCGGCCCCATTCAGCCTACTGGTATAAGACATTTATTCCCATCCATGTGTCGATTTTTCCCTGGCGAGCGATAGCGAGCCAACATTTTATGGATAAATCCGGTTTCGCCGGAGACATTTCTCTATCGAAAATTTTACAAATTTAGTCAGCTGTCTTACACATTATCCAAAATATGGAAGGTCGCTATCGCTCGCCACGTATAAATCGACACCTGGATGGGGATAAACGTCTTAAAACAGTTGGCTGAATGGGGCCGAATTGATACAACCCAGAGAGAGAGAAAACAAACAGGTGAACCTCCTTATAAATGTGATCAATCAAACTAATCGGACCAAAATTTCGGACTTGTGGCTTCTCTGAGCGCTCTTTTGTGGGCGAAACTATCCAAAATATATAATGGAATTAAAAAACACGGTATTATTAGCAATTTATTAAGAATGGTGCAACAGATGATTTTGTTTTTTGCCCAAAGAAGTTGTGTGTAGTCGGAATTGTATTCATTATTCACAAAAGATCAAATAGAGGAAGGGACTGGAGTTTCCGAAAAGGGCTCTAGTCCTGACGCTATTCTTGACTTACAGTGTACTGGCTTAATAATCCAGAAAGGTTGATAGCCTCTGCTAACTAACTATCAAGTAGAGGCATATGCAACTGAATCTGTAATTAATAACAATAAATAACTTAACCTACTGTACATACCTCTAATAATGCAATTTGTATATATAGTAAATCATTCAATAACAATAAATAACATTGGAGTGTACCGTGTGCCTGTACGGAATAGGAACCTTCACAGCAACTATGACATAGTTTGGGTGGCCAGTGAGTGGAGATTTGTTTTACTTATGTTTTTATTTTCTGGACTCCCTTCTCCCTCATGTTTAGCCCTATTAGTTTTAACATTTTAAGACCCTCCCTTCATTAGTTTGGTGATTTTTAAGAACTTTCGCCCCATTTCTGTCAATTTGATGACCTTTCGTGCAACTTAGGTGTTTTCCTGGCAAGTGAAAGCGAGCCTATAATCTACCGAAAAATGTACACATTTATCTCGAAGGAGGTGAAGGAGGGTCTCGGGGGTAATTTGTTATGCTTGATGAAGGCCTGAGCTAACTAAAAATCTCCCCTTAAGGATATCCTAGATCTACAAGCTGAAACGGTAAGGTCTTGATCTGCCCCAGTAAGTAGTTTAGAGGGATTGATTTCTACTCAGCTGGCACATAAGTCCAACAAAATACCTCTCGTAGTCCGGGTTTTGTTTTTTGTTTTGTTTTTGTAAGCTGGCGAGAAGTTGACTTATCTTCATCTTAATTTTAGTCAAATATGTTGTTGATTTGAAAACCTGTCACTAGTATGATACAGACATAGTACTTTCTTACTGTCACGTTAGTTATCGGAATAAAAGCTGCAAAATTACTAAAATTACCTCCAAGTTAAAGCAAAGATTTAGTAGTGTCTGGTGCCAATTAACCCCATCTGTACAGGCTTCGAACTATCTAACTGAACCCTTATTACTACCACAGATCCTTCTTAAACTGCACAAAATGTTCTAATTATAGCTAGACTAACATACAAAAGACGTTGCCGGCACAGAAGGGGTTAATACTACGCATTACCCGCTCAATAAGGTGGTCAGAAGCAGCGTTTATCCCACATGCATAATTTGGCAACTGTACGGTGGTCCAGGTTAATAAGTGTTGTCAGATATTTCACAAAGTTTGGGACACTGACTAATACTCTGAGGGATAAGCAATTTTTTCCAGTAACTGTAAAGATACCAATAACACTTTTTGAGCGAAAACCACTGGAATCTATGCCAACACTTAATACCCCCGATCGTACATTGAGTCTTCTACGACATACCATAGAACTTGGTGGGATAAGAAGTGTGGCGTTCCGTCGACACACTCTCATTCTTCTTTTACTTCACCACCGTCTGTCTTTTACCCAGACTGGAGTCCCCAGGAGACCAGCAACCAGTGCAGAGGGGGGGGGGGGGGGGGGGGGGAAGTAGCGGGTCTTTATTTATTTTTATTTTTTATTTTTTTATTTTTATTTTTTTCTATATTCCAACTACTCCCTCTCGCTCAACTACTCCCTCAGGCTGAGAGCCTTCACACTCTACCACTGAACACGTGAGGCCCATGAGGTCTTGTTCCAGTCTAGGGAGTGAGACATGCGAAGCACCTATTCACGGCTCGAACCCAACTCCATCTCTGAAGCTGCCTCGCCTCTGCACTTCACTGTCTCACTCCCCAGACTCGGACCCTCACTCTCAGAACGCCACCTATTGAGCAATTAACTCACTAGGCATTGCCCCACTGTAGCATATTTTGAATATGGGAATATTCATACAGTGCTATTTAATCAGGGAACAATGAGGGTATTTTTATGGCATTTCGGTGTGCTGTGGTAATGCACGGAAACTAGGTACAGCACAAATTCCATCCCAATAATATCTTCCCATTGACATATTGGGATTCGAACCCGGGTCCATTGGTTTACCAGTCCAGTGGCAAGACCACTCTGCCACACCTCCCCTATGAGGGATAGATTTACACTTTTGTCAATATTTTCATTTATTTATATAATTATATATATTATTATATATTTTTGTATCCTTCCTAGATCTCCATCAAACTAAAAAAACAATATCCCCAAGAACCACCTTCGAGATATATTTGTACATTTTTCGGTGGAAAAATGTAGCGGCCGAAAGCCGATCCCTCTTTATTTACAGGCTCGCTATAGCTCGCCAGGAAAAAATTGACACCTTAATGATATGAGAAAGTCTTACTATTGACAAAGAAATGGAGCGAAAAGTCCTAAATCCGCAAAAACTAATGGGATGAACGTCTTAAAATCTAAAGACGAATGGGGCTAAGCATGAAGGGAGAAGGGGGGCCATAAAAAAACAACAACCTTCCCCCATAACCAGGTTTATTCTTCTCGTTAATATTTTGCTTTCTTTACTTGTGGTGTTGTCCATGATTTCGTAATGCCCTGATGTCTCTCTCTTTTTTCTGTTTACTTAAGGGGAGATGGGCAGTTTGTTGGTTTATTAGTTCATGTATTCCTTGACTTCTTAGTTTCCTCACTAAACCTCCATCAAGCTTAGAAAGCACCCCCTAGATCCCCCCCTCCTTCAAATTAAATTTGTACCTTTTTCGGTAGAAAAATGTCTCGGCCAAAGGCCGGTTCCTCTTAAAATTTCAGGATCGCTATCCCTCGCCAGGAAAAGATAGACACCTGTATGGGGCGAAAGGTGTTAAAAAAGCCAAACTAATGGGCCGAACGTCGCGTTATCTCAAAAGAAATAGGGCTTAACTCGAGGGAGAAAGGGGACCAGATAAACAACCTATCTCCCCTTACCTCTCTCCTTAGTAGTAAAATCAAAGCAAAGAGTAGTCATAAACGGTAAGGCATCTAAATGGACCAATGTAAGTATCGGGGTACCCCAGGGATCGGTACTAGGACCAATTCTCTTTCTAATTTACATCAACGACATAGATGAGGGTCTCACCTGTACAATCTCAAAATTTGCTGACGATACAAAAATTGCAAATAGCGTACTCTCAAAAGAACAAGTTGACGATATGCAACACAATCTAGATAAATTGTCACATTGGGCCCAAATTTGGCAAATGAGTTTCAATGCGGATAAATGTAAAGTACTACATATCGGATACCTAAATGAGAAAGCAAACTATTCGATGAATGGCACTCAGCTTAAGAATGTATACAGAGAAACCGATCTGGGAGTAACAATGTTCAGAAGTTGTTAAGAAGGCTATCTATCTATCTATCTATCTATCTATATGCTCAGGCCCAATCCCCATTTTGGGGGTAGCCGACTCAAGACAGAGCAAGAACAGGGAAAACACAAAAACAACATAAAACAACAAATAAACACAGATAAAAAACACAAACTCACACACATCCAGGTCACCCAGGAGAAGACCCAGAGACCAGGGTTACCAAGGTCGCTCCAGCACTCCCCCGGCCCCTGACCACCCGGAGAGGTTCCGATCTCGGCAGGAAGACATGCAGCGGAGCCAAAGCCACAAGCCCTCCCACCACACTTCCAGGCACACCCTTCATATTAATCGTCCCCCGGGCCAGGCGCCTGATGGACTATTATCTAGTCGAACTTGCGCCCGACCCCTTACTCCAAATGACCACGTGTTCACTCAACTATTCACAAGCATTCTCCATTCACTCCTGTCCACCACCACTTCCCCTGCCTGATCTATAGTCATTCCTCTATCATCCAAAGCCTTTCTTACACAGTCTCTCCATCTCAATGGGGGTCTTCCTGCCCTTCTATCTCCCCTTGTACCTGACTCACATATTCTCTTTGTAAGCCTTTCATCTCCCATTCGTTCAACATGACCATACCAGTTAACCCCTAACTATCGGCGCGCAACATAAGTCGAGTATAATAAATCTGGACTATCTGGCGGCGCTCGACATAGGTCGTGTGGCAATTTCAGCACATAATGTTGCTGAGAGAGAGAGACAAGTGGTGGCAGAGTAGCGAGCGTAGACTGCTCCAACACCGCGGCGAACCTACTGACACGAATCCCACCTCCTCCCTCCCTCTCTCACTCGCTACATACGGAATTGTATGGGGAAAGTGCCGAATTACATGCTTTTTGCACTCGCGTTGCGCGGTTGTTGCAAGAAAACTAGCCATCATAAAAGGATCGTTATGGTGTCATTGGAAAGCTCTGTTTATGCCCTTTCAGGGATAGATACTTCTTTTACGCTCTGGGTCTTATTTAGGCATGAAAATGATCACGTAAACAGCCCTATTTTGGGTAAAAACACCCCGCTGGTGGCTACATATTATATACCGCCTAGGCCGCTCGTAAGGTGTTAAGAAGGCAAACAAAATAATTGGCTTTATAGGCAGGTCATTTGAGCATAAATCCAAAGACGTTATCCTAACCCTTTACAATTCCTTAGTCCGCCCTCTTCTGGAATACTGCGTTCAATGCTGGTGCCCTTATTACCAAAAAGACATAAACAAGCTAGAACGAGTTCAACGTAGAGTTACCAAAATGATACCTAGCCTAAAGAACAAACTATACGAAGAGCGTCTTAGAGAATTAAACCTATTTCCTTTAACCCAGCGCAGATTAAGAGGTGACTTAATTCAAGTGTTCAAAATCATCAAAGGCATCGACAATATGAACTGTAGTAAGTACTTCACTATCGACCAATCTAATTACACGCGGGGAAACGGTTGCAAAATTATTGGTAAATCTTTTAACTCACACGAATCTAAGAATTTCTTCTTCAATCGAGTTGTCAACTTGTGGAATGGGCTTCCCCGAGACGTTATAGACTGCAGCACCGTTGATTCATTTAAACTCCGCCTAGACAAATATCTCGCATCAAACCTGCGAATGACGGCGTTTGTAAATGAATAACTTTATTTTATCCTCCCCTCAGTTATTAACCCATATGTCCCCTACTAACTTCCTAGTCCTGCCACGGACATTAGTTCCAGGGCAGTAGTTCCCTTTCCAATGTTCCCTTACCCACTCTAAACCACTGTTTGGACACTTGATCCTCAGTGTTTTGGAGGACAAGCAGCCTAGAAGGGTCACTAGACCTGTTGTTGCTTGATTTCCTTTGTACTCCTTTGTACTCCTTGTTTTCAAAATCATCTTAACCCTTTCATTAACGGTGAAGTGTTTTTAATTTTATTCTGGCTACTACTAATTGATTATATCCAGTTTAACACCTTACGAGCGGCCTATGCGGTTTATTTATGTGTACCGCACAGCGGGGTGTTTTTAGCCAAAATAGGGCTGTTTACGTGATCATTTTCATGCCTAAATAAGACCCAGAACGTAAAACAAGTACCTATCCCTGAAAGGGCATAAACAGAGCTTTCGAATGACACCATAACGATCCTTGTATGATGGATAGTTTTCTTGCAATAACCGTGCAACGCGAGTGCAAAAAGCAGGTAATTCGGTACTTTCAGTACATAATTGAGTATGTAGCGAGTGAGAGAGGGAGGAGGGAGCTGAGATTTGTGTCAGTAGGTTCGCCGCGGTGGTCTGGAGCAGTCATACGCTCGCTAGTCTCCTGCCACCACTTGTCTCTCTCTCTCAGCCACATTACGTGCTGAAATTGCCACTCGAGTTATGTCGAGCGCCGCCACATAGTCCAGCTTTATTTAACTCGACTTATGTTGCTCGCCGCTAACTAAGGGTTAAGAAAGGCCTCCAGCAATTAACAAGCTTCGAACTATCTCACTTAACCCTTTTTAGTACTACAGATAATACGAGTACTACTTCTTAACCCTTGTCTGGCGGGGGTGGACTTAAGTCGGTCTAAAGAACCATGGACTATGTGGCGGGGACCGACTTCAGGCGGTGTGCAATTCTGAGCAATATTTGGCTCTGAGAGAGAGGCGAGCGGGGGGGAGGAGCGTAGGCCGGCTCTGACCGTTCGGCACGGCTCTCGCGCCAGCACTGGGCCCAACTCCACACACACCCACACTCACTGCCTCGCTACACAGGGAATTATGGAAGGAAATTACCGTATTTTAGGGATTTTTCCTTCGTCTTGCACGATCGTTGCAAGAGAACGCGTGGTCGTAGAAGGATGGTTTTGGTGTCATTGGAAAGCTCAATTATCGCCCTTTCAGGGATACATAATTGTATTACGCTCTGGCTCTTGTTTATGCATGAAAAAGAGCACGGAAACAAGGTCGTTTAGGGTAAAACCACCCGCTTGGCGGGTAGTAGAAGTTACTGACGGGCCCGCTCGTAAGGCGTTTAACTGCACAAAATCGTCTGAATATAGCTAGAGTTAAATTAGAAAGACGTCGCCATTACAGAATGGTTTAATTAAATATGTTTTGCTTCTGGTTCTATAATTCATACCTTGTTAGTCGTATCTAAAAAAAAAAAAAAAAAATTATCTCCTATCCTCTTCTGTACTTCTCTCGCTATATGTGTCTACTTTGTTTGTTTACTGTTTCTCTTCCTCCAATCCGCGCCCGCCTACCAGAGTGTGCAGGGAGGGTGCTAGGGAGGGCAGGGTGTTGTGTAGGGCTTCCGAAAAGATGAGTTGAATACGACTGAAGATAGCTTGGTGCGATGGTGATGGTGATGGTGATGGTGGTGAAGTGAGTGGTCTGAACGGTTCTGTAATTCTCTGTTTGATTGTAGTGTCTCCTCTCATGTCTGCTTCTTCTGTTACTTTAAGTCGTTCGTTGTCATTAATGTTGCCTGTGATGTCTCCCTCGTCTGTGGATGTAGTTTCCTCGTTGTGTTTATTGTTTCCTCTGTTGTTTTTCTCTTCCTTAGTTCTCTCCTTGAATCTAATAGCTTCTCTGATTTCTGTTTCTGTAGTTTCTATCCGATTGAGAGGGTTAGACGTTGCTCTATTACTTTCCTCGTATCCACTATCTCCGCCTATCTCCGCTTCTTCTGTCCGTTTATCTTCACCCTCTTTGTCTCCATTCCTGTTTTTGTTGCTATTCATTTCTTCCCGACTTTGGCTTTCTGCCTGCCGCTTCTTACCCCCCACGGACAGATCGGGGACTTGTACACTGTCTGTCTTCTCTCCTCCTTGCTCTTCACGTTTTCCCTTTTCTTTCCCCTCCCATGTCGTCCCTTCAAGATTTCCCTCGGTATTTGCTAGAGTCAGCAAGTTATCCTCCTGCTCCTCCTCCCTCTTCTTCTCCTTCGCTTCTTCCTCCTCTTCTTGTCCCTTCTTCTCCCACGGCCTCTTCTCTTCTTCTTGGCCCTCCTCCTCCATTTGCTTGTAACTTGTTTCGTCCTTTTTATTCTTGTTTGTCATGTGTTCTCTCTTCCCAAATTCCGTCTCCAAGGTCACTTTAGTCATCATACCGCCCAGTCCATTTTCGTGGTTGTTTGCATTTGTCTCTTCCCCCTCCTCCTTCGGCTCCTTCCTTTCCTTTTCTTCTTCTTGGCGTTTGCTTTGTCCTTGTGGCTGGAGCATCTCCTCCCTTGTGGCGTTGGTGTTGACTACTTTATTTATCACCCCGTTGGCTGGCTGGGGGCGACCGATGCGCTGCTGGAAGACGGAGAGCCATGATTCTCCCTCCTTTACAAACCATGGCCAAGAGGAGGAGGGGGCAAAGGAAGATGGAGAAGGAGAAAATGCAGGAGGAACAGGCAAGACAGAAGAAGGTGATGCTTTCGAAGAAGTAATACCTAAGTAAGCTTGGGAATCTATGGGAGAAGAAGCTGCAGAAATAGAAATTGGTGGAGAAGTATGACCAATGGAAGAAGGCGAAGCTGAGGGAGAAGGCGGAACTAAAGAAGGAGAATCTAAGGAAGCAAAAGGAGCTAAGGAAGAGGGGGAAGAGTATGTGGAAGGAACTGTGGGTGAAAGACGAGAAGCCAGAGAGAAGAGGAGGGATGGTGGAAAGTTGTGGGCCGCCAAAGTAAGATCTGGCGTTGGAATGTTAGATGTGAGGTTAGAAGAAGGAGAAAAATAAAGAGGGGATGGAAAAGAGGAACGCATGCTCTCCGAAACAGAGGTAGGGGGAGAAGAAGAAGTGGAAGCAGTATTATAATGGGAGGACATGTTGGAAGGAGAGGATAGCAGGATGGAGGAATTATGCAGGTATTTGGGTGGTATTGGAGAATCATAAGAAGAGGTGGAAGGAGGCAGAGCAGGAGAGGGAACGGACGAGACGTTGAAGATGTTCCCATTGTGATCTGAAATGAAAGGTATGACAGAATTTAGAGAAAGAGGGGTCTTTTTCACCAAAATACTTTATAGTATATAGATTTGTTGTCTAAACCTAACAAAAACGTTACATTTATCTCGGCAACAATAGTTCCCTTGTTTATTCGTTCAGACCAGGTGAAGTCTTAAATTATATTCTGGCTAGCATTAGGCGAATATATTCGGTTTACAAAGGGCCTATAGCAAGCAAAGGGGTATATACTCTTTCATTGAATCCTTTGACGCTTAAATAAAATGTTATATCAAATCAAATCGTCTAATGAGATCTAGACCAATATAAACAAACCGTGTCACCGTATTTAAAAGATTAGGTAATTTATTCCCTGGAACCATAGCCCGGTCACTGTAGGCAACCAATACCATTATACTGTATTCATGATAACACATAACACCTCCAACCGGATTATATAATATTGTCTTGTTTTAATCCTAGCTAAACAAATTTAGTTGCATTCATCTTGGGAAGCATCCCTCATAGTCTAGAGGTTGGAAAAAACCTATCTCGATTAAGTTAACCCCTTGAAGATTATGACGCGTCTGACAGTTTATTCTGGCTATTACTAGACGATTTTATTCAGAATAGTAAGGGTATATAGAAATCAGAGGGATATTTGAGATATTATTTACCCTTTTGATGCCCACAGATACTTCCTAAGTTGTACAAAAGTGTCTAAAGATAGCCAGAATAGACTGTCAATACGCGTCATAATCCTCAAACGGTTAACCCGTTCTATACCGGCGCCTGTCTTTTAACTTTATTCTGGCTACTATTTGACGATTTTATTCAGTTTAAAAAAGGCCTCTAGCAATTAACAGGCTTCGAACTATCCCACTAACCCTTTTTACTACCCCAGATCCTTCATAAACTGCACAGAATCGTCTAAATGTGGCTAGAAGAAATTTTAAAAGACGTCGCCGGTACAGAAGGAATTAATAGTATCAGTTGAAACACACATATTTACCTGAACCTTGTTGGACTGTTCCGTGTCTATTTTGAGGACGTTGTTGTAGCTGTGTTTGTAGACTTAGGTGTGAGTATGGTCTGATCTGTGGCTGTGGACGTAGCTGTGATTGTAGACTTAGCTGGGAATATGGTTTTAACTGTATCTGTGAATATGGACTTGGCTGTGACTGTGGTCGTAGCTGTGAGTATGAACTTAGCTGTGGCTGTAGTTGTTGTTGTGATAGAGGGCGAGTGTGGGCGTGTGGGTGTGACTGAGAGTGTGGAGCGGAGTACTGCTGGGTGTACGACTGTGGGGATTGCATTTGTGAATTGACATGTGGGTATGGGTATCTGTGTACGTTTGAGAAGGACTGAGTGTGTGAGTTTGATCCAGGATATGACTGAGATGTATATGGATGCGAACTAGAGTGGGGCTGGGCCTTATGTGAGTTTGAAGAAGGATGTGGTTGAGAGGAAGTGTGTGGATGTGAGCTAGAGTGGGGCTGGGCCTTATGTGAGTTTGAGGAAGGATGTGGTTGAGAGGATGTGTGTGGCTGAGAACTAGAGTGGGGCTGGGCCTTATGTGAGTTTGAGCCAGGATATGGTTGAGCAGATGTGTGTGGATGTGAGCTAGGGTGAGGCTGCCATTGTGCATACGAGTTTGAGCCAGGATATGGTTGAGAGGATGTATATGGATGTGAACTTGGTTGTGACTGAGAGGATGCATGTGGATGTGAACTTGGGTGTGACTGAGAGGCCGTGTGTGGATGCTGTGGAGTGGACTGGGGCTGCACAAGAGGACGAGAGCCTGGAAGATGCTGATGTGTAGTGGATGAGTGAGACTGCGGGTACGGTTGATCCTTGCTGGGTGAGGGTGGGTGACATTGGGTACTCTGGGTGTAGGACAACTTGTACCCGGAGCCCCTGGTGTACTGCTGGCCGCTGGTGAAGTACATATAGTACACGCCACCATGTACACGTGCTGGGGGGAGGGGAAGGGGGAAGATTAATGGCTACACACTAAAGGGCTTTTACCAGATACAGAGAGCGGACAACTTTTTGGGAGACTCAAATATAACATGGAAATTCATATTTCTTTTCAGCAAACCCCCAATTAATTTACAAATAAACCTAACTAATGCAATCAATAAAAGCTATGAATACATGTGGTACTCCAAGGACTCGAACCTAGGATACACACACCGAAATTCCGCACACTAAGCATTACGCTATCAAAACAGTTAAAGGTTTATGACAAGCCTACGATATATTATGCATTCTCGAATTTCTCGAATACTGCATATTTATCTAAGCATGTACATAAACCCAACTGTGCTATGGTAGCCTAATGTTTAGACGAATGGAAGGGGTAATTAATGGGGCACTTAACCACAAAGGAAGGCCTCCTATAAATTACTCCTGAATGTTGCTAACCTGCATATTCCGAAAGGAAAAAAATCAGCATAAACTCCAAGATACTCAATGACAAAGGTCATCACCTCAAAATAACATCACACAGGTACGAACAATGCACTGAAAATAATTAGCCTAATGTTTTTCTTAACCCCTTCTGTATCAGCGAATTCCTTTATTGTGGCTACTATTAGACGTGTTTATAGTTTCAATAGGGCCTCCAGCAATTAACAGGCTTCTAACTATCTCACTAACCCCGAAAGGGGTTGAAATAGGGGAGCTATCCCCCCGCCAAAGGCGGCTTTCTAGGGCCTTTCCTAGCTGATGCTGAGAGGATTGGGTTCTAGTCATGTGGTGATGGGCTGGTCTATCAGAGTGAGAACTGAGCGATCTCTGCCATACCCATAGCTTACTCTGACTGTTCCTTTTACTTATATATTTTCTAGATCTCAAGGGACGGCGTCTCTTCCGTGGATTGACCTTCCAATCTACCAAGATTGGAAGCCAAAGCGTCACATTTTTCCTTTGCCCCTCAACTTTCTTTTCATAACTGCTGAGGGGCACAAGGCCCTGGGTGGGGCTTTGGTTTCCCGGGCGTTTCTGCACCCTCCTCAGCTCCCCGCCATGGAGTGGCTTCGGTCACCCAGGTTTTATTGTGGTCGGCAGGGAGGGTTCTTGTGGGGGCGCTCAGTTATGGCCTTGGCCTTGGGGCTGTTCGGCCAGGCAGCTTGGGGAACAACAACAACAACAACCCTATATACTACCACATATCCTTCTTAAACTTCACAAAATCCTCTAAATATAGCTAGAAAAGCGAAAAAGACATGTCCGGTACAGAGAGGGTTAACTATCTCGGATGGTACGGAATGTCACTGTGAACCATCGACTGAAGGTAATATTAGCAGATCTAGCCAGCGATGTCTGGCTACTCTTGTCTTTGTAAGCGTTTGATGTGGATATAAGATTATGAAATTAATCCTTATTAGTAATTACCAGTATCAAATATGTCATGCAAGAATCGCTATAGCCTCCCTTTTGGATTGTGTCTATGTGTTGTGGTGTAAAGCCTGTCTCAATCAACCCTCTGATCTGCCATATACTCCTCCAAATCTGAATAAAATCGTCCAATAACAGCCACATATATAGAACCAAATTGTGTCTTAGATCTACAAAGGGTTAATTCTAGAGGGGGTTTTTTTCCATTGCCGTATAATATCCATAAAATACAAAAAGCCAGCATTCGTTCAGTGTCTGTTTACTAAAGAATGTGTATTGCATCGGGCAGAATATATCTGTAACATTGCGGGTGAATTTTGCAGAAAACAGTGTATCATATGACAAACCCTGACATGTGCATTTAACTCCCTGACACTGCCGGCAAAATACATCACGTAAAACTAATGACACGGCCATACCTACCCTCAACAATGTATATCCAAAACTAATGACACGGCCATACCTACCCTCAACAATGTATATCCAAAACTAATGACACGGCCATACCTACCCTCAACAATGTATATCCAAAACTAATGACACGGCCATACCTACCCTCAACAATGACACGGCCATACCTACCCTCAACAATGTATATCCAAAACTAATGACACGGCCATACCTACCCTCAACAATGACACGGCCATACCTACCCTCAACAATGACACGGCCATACCTACCCTCAACAATGACACGGCCATACCTACCCTCAACAATGACACGGCCATACCTACCCTCAACAATGACACGGCCATACCTACCCTCAACAATGACACGGCCATACCTACCCTCAACAATGACACGGCCATACCTACCCTCAACAATGACACGGCCATACCTACCCTCAACAATGACACGGCCATACCTACCCTCAACAATGACACGGCCATACCTACCCTCAACAATGTATATCCAAAAGTGGAGCGCGCATCGAACTAAATATAATACGAAACATAAATGTAGCTTCTTTCCATTCATAAAATAATGTTTAAAACATTGAGTTCATGCAACTTGGAGCAAATAAAAAATGAGCTAAACAAACTTTGTGCTATTACTGCTTTAAGTTAAATAATTATATATATATATACAACTTTAGAACAAAATAATCTTTCCAGCTAAATCCAAATTTGAATAGGCCTAAATTAATATTTGTTTAGCTAAATACATATTGGAGCAAAATATTACTTGGAGCTAAATAATAGTTTGAACTAGAAACTATATTATACTTTTAATCTAAATAAGCATTAACTGTGAGCTGTAAAAACAACAACCAAGGACAACTGAGCTTATAAAACTTAAATATAATAATAGTTTGAGCTAAGCCAAAAATAAAGCAAAAATATAGCTTTCACCTATAGAATACTTTGATTTTGATTAAGAAGTTAAAAAAGGCGCTAAGACCACAACAATCTTCTTAAAGAAGAGAGGTAAAAAAAATCAGGGCCAGGCCCACCATAAGTATCAAGTTCAAGTAAATATTTTCTCAGTTCCGCACATCTGAATACAAATGAACCGAGACCTAAAATGGGGAAACATGTTTAGGGCATTGGTAACTCTTGACCACTCTGCTTATTAATACAAATATTAGACATAATATTAGCCTTTCTTAATGTATCAAAACAAATAGTACCATCAGAATCGCGAAGTGGGGTCATAGAGGAAACAATTCCAAACAATGAGGACTTCAAACAAGCCCACCATTTATGTGGCCGAGTTGCTCCTGCAAAGAACCTCCTGTAGGTGGGAAAAAGGCGCTACCATAGAAGTCAAGTCATAGCATGGATGAGATGCCGGCTCTCTTTCTCTCTTCTCAGGTCTGCACTCTTGTGTCTCAGGGGTACAAGGTCCTCCCCGCTACAGAGGACAAGGGTGAGATATCTGGATTTTGAAATGGCCGTGGCAAAAGGCAGAATTGAGGAGCAACTAGGTTGAATTTAGAGAGGTAGAACAAGATAAACTATAAGGGGACTAAAATAAGCTAGACAGGACACCACTTTGTATATATCACTTTAATAAAAAATAAAAAAATAATGGCTATGATCTGTTTCAGTTGTTTTGTAAACTCTCTGCGCCACTGCCCTGAGATTTATAATTATCCCAAAGTGACTGGGTTCGATTACGTCTCTAGAGATGGTAGGCAACCTGTTTGTCATCAAAGGAACGCTTGCAGTCGTCGTTGAACCAGGTTTGATCATTAATGCGTGATTCAAGTGTTTCAGATGGAACTCTTCTACAAAGAATATCTATAAGGCAAATATTAAGAGCATAAACAGGGTCCACTGAATGTGATTAACCTTATCGTATACATTATCCTAATTAATCCGAGATTTGTAGATAGACCTGACACGTAATAGCAGTAATCAGGCACTATAAAATTCAAGATAAATTTTACAGCTGATGGCATTGTGGTCAGAAGTACCTACAGGTGCAAAATCATTACACCGGGAACATATGTGAAAACTAAGCCAAGACAATTCCCAGAAATATGTGTAGGACCTGTTATCAGCTGTTCACAACCAGATAAATGTGAAAAACCAGACCAGCGAGACCATTTCTATTTGTTGGAGAGACCGAATTCTAACATTCTTGATAAGGTGGAAAAAAAGTAGTGGATTAATAAGATGGAAGGATGAATATATATGAATAAATAAATAATATATTCTGTAGACTCATACAGTAAACCAATATATTGGACAAACAAAGGAAGTAGCTTAGTAAAAGAACTAATAAATTAAAGTAGAGTAACGAATAACCAATATTGCAATATGTCTGCCTTACGTGCAATTCTTAGGAACAATATTGCATGCAACTATAACGAATCATGACCAAATGTTGTGTGTTAAGTCCTTCGACAACCAATACCACTGTGAGTAACATGATAATCAAGCAAATCTATCAAGGCATAAATCTTTAATTTCTAAACTACCCTCCTTCGGTTTCTATCCCTCCATCTGTGCCTTTGTCTCTAATTTCCTTTCCGGCCGTTCCATAGCTGCGGTTGTGGACGGCCATTGTTCACTTCCTCACCCTATAAACTCCGGTGTTCCTCAGGGCTCTGTCCTATCTCCTATTCTCTTTCTAATTTTTATAAATGATCTCCTTAACTGTACCTTAATTCCCATCCATTCATACGCAGACGACTCAACCTTACACTACTCCATTAGTTTTTCAGAACGCCCCAGCCAGCAGTCCCTCAACGACAAACGTAATGAAGCCATAGAACTCTTAAATTCTGATCTAAATACTATTTCCAATTGGGGCAGAGAAAACCTTGTTAACTTTAATGCTTCCAAAACCCAATTTCTCCATCTATCTACCCGTCAGGATCTCCCAGCGGACTATCCCTTATTCTTCAACAATACAAAAATCAACCCTTCATCTTCTCTCAATATTCTTGGTGTTCTCTTTTTCTTCTGCTCTCATTTGGAAGGACCATATTACCAGTCTTGCTAAGGCAGCCTCCCAGAAGCTGGGTGTGCTCAACCGCCTTAGGGGGTTCTTTTCCCCTGCACAGCTTCTTGCTCTGTACAGGGGCATAGTGCGCCCTTGTATTGAGTATTGTTCACATGTGTGGGGAGGTTCCTCTCACACACCGCTCTCCTAGACAAAGTTGAAAGGAAGGCCTTTCGTATCATTAACTCCCGTCCACTCACCAACTCTCTGCAATCTCTCTCTCTCCGCCGCAATGTTGCATCTCTCTCGCTATTCTATCGCTACTATAATAATCAGTGTTCCTCAGAGCTATCCCAGTGCATACCACCTCCTTTACGTAGGGCACGTGGTACCCGTCTTGCAACTCAATCCCACCCCTACTCTGTGCAACTCTCCAACCCAAGAGTGAAACGTTACTCTCAAACTTTCTTCTACTCAACATCTGAGCTCTGGAACTCTCTCCCAGAATCAGTCTTTCCCTCTTCCTATGACTTAAATTGCTTCAAGCTCCGTGTGTCCAGGCATTTTGGCTCGAACGTCCCTTGATTTTGGCCCTGTCACTCTTTCAACTATGGGGGAGGCACTCGCTATAGGCAGTTATGCCTTTTGCCTCCCTCAATCACATAGAAAAAAAAAAAAAAAAAAAAAAAAAAAAAACGGCTCATATGTTGTTTTTTTTTTTTTTTTTTTTTTTTTTTTAAGGAGGGGGTAATCGGACATTGGCCAAAGTTTCGTTGTTACTATTTAAATATATCATAAAAGTACTTACCAGGTTTTATCAAAATCTGTCCACAAGTTTTTGAGAAATTATGTTTACAAACAGAGGCCCAGCCACATAATGTCGGTCAAATACTGCAGTATATGCGCAAAACATAGTTTTGATTGATAAATTACATTGTACATTACAAATAATGTAACGATAACAACTAAAAAGTGCACTATAATATAAATCCTAATATTAAGATAGACCAATAGACAAAACTCACCTGTGACTGGTCGATTAAAAGAATCACCGTCAAACGGAGAGAGTCGTCCTCCACAAAACCTTTCTCCTTCCACACGCCATCCACTTCTCTCTCCACCCACAGCCCCTCCTTCATCCACATTACTATCAGCTCCCACATACTCCACCCACTCGTGTGTGCGCCACCTATCGGCCAAAACGCTCTCTCCCATCCTATTGACATCCACATCTTCGGACACATTTGTAGCCACACTTGCTCCATCTTTGACAGCCACATCAATATCATAATTTCCAACCACACCAGACCCTTTGTTTACATGCCCTACGCTCTTTGTATTTCCTTTGTTTGTTTCCAGTTCATCGCCACCTCTCTGGCTTAACTTATCTCTGTTTCTTCTTACTCTGTTATTAGGTTCTGCTATGTTGCCTTCTTTTACTCCACCGAGGTTTCTCTTTATTCTACTTTTTCTATCATTTATACTTCCTGATTTACCATTGACATCAACAGTTTCACCATTGTCTTCGACTACCTCTTCTGCGTTTTGTCTGTTCCCCATTACTCTCTTATTCCCATTCTCTTTACCCTCCAATACTATCTTCTCAAATGTCTCCTCTTTTTCCATGGCCTTCTCTTCATATATATCTTTACTGTCTACCTCTGTCACTCCTCTATTCAACCCTCTTCCTCTTCCCCCCTTCTCTTTCCTTCCTCTTTCCACTTCTCTTCCCCCTCTCTTTCCCTCCCCCTCCACCTCTCTCCCCACCTCTTTTCCTACTTTCCCCCACTCCCCCTCCCCCTCTCTCCCACCCACCACCCAGGGAAGGAAGAGGTAGTCGCTGGTACATGATCTCTCCCCCACACCAGCCCTGTGGAAGCAAAGGAAGGGCATTAGTTGAGTTCAGTTAATTTTGAAAGACACGCAGCAATGACAAGCATTATGTACAGAATTAGGAGAGGATCATACCATAATACAACATAACTACAGTCATTAGAACAAACCTACATGAGACCACAATTTTGGGACACTGTTATTGATATTTGAAATTATCGAGTACAAGAAGAGCATGAACACCGTAACACGAGGCCACACTTTGAGGACACTGGTACTGGTCTCTGTAAGTATCACATATTACCAACTCAACCAGCACAACATATTCTACAATCTATTAAATATAATATAAATGATACATGGATAGTGACTTGGATGGTCACATACAGTAAGGTAGATATACAGTAAAAGCAGCATGACATTTAATAATAAAACACTAGATTACGATTCGACTGTACAATATTTCCTATCTCAAGTGCCATGAAAATATGAAAACAAGAAAGGTGGAGGGACAATAAGAACATAGGAGGAAAAATGAAAGAGGGAATAAGATGTTGGTTATGTACTGTACATTTCATTTAATTGGGATATACTGTATATATATAAATTATATATATATATATATATATATATATATATATATATATATATATATATATATATATACTGTATATATATGTTTTTTTTTTGTTTTTTTTTTTTTTATATACAGTATATAGATATTGATATACTGTATATTGATATATTATAAATTTATATATTTATTTATTTATTTGTATATAAGCGATTGATCTTGTCGGTTGGAAGCGGAGACGAATACTGAAGAGAAACACCAGGGTTTGATAGAGAGACCCTTTTCGCCAATGGTATTAATACCATAATCACCGATTCCTACATTTGTAAACAATTGCAACAAACTCCTCCATCCTAAAGAACAACTCGTCACAGTAAAAGGAGCTGTACTGTATTGTATTTCCATATTTATTTCATGGGTCAAAGCAGTTTCTCATTAAAGAATATACATACATACATATAATTATTAATACATTTAAAGACAAAGTGTTCCGCACAAAGTGAGGTTCCCGTCTCATGTCATAATGGTGGTGCTCCAGAGATGTCTCACTTGTCAGCTTTTTTTAATTCAAGATAATTTCCGCTTTAGAAAAGGTATAGGTAAGCACTGGTTTGGGAACAGAGTTGTAGAAGTGTGGAATAGATTGCCTAACGCAGTGATCAGCTCTGGAATGGTAGAAAGTGTTAAGTGCATACTAGATAGTAATATGAATTATATTGGTTGGGTGTGAATGGGATCTGCCTCATGTGGGCTGGTCGGCCTAATGCAGATTTCCGGTTTCTTATGTTCTTAGGATTATGATGTAAGGTTTGGTCCCACGTCTCTCTTGGGCTGCCCTTTGGTGGAGCACTCTCCACGTTAATGGACTTTCATCTTTTCACTCAACTTAGTTCATCCATTCTCTCCACATGCCCAATCCATCCAAGCCTAGTGGTACACATTTCATCACTGATACTCTTAATACCTAACTGTCTCTTCAGCTCTTCACTAGTTATCCTATCTTGCAGTTTGGCCCCACACATCCAATTATTCATTCTCATCTCTTTATGTTCCATTCTGTTGATATCCTTCACTTTGACAGACCATGTTTCTGAAGCATATGTCATGCACTTCTAACACATGAAGCATACACCTTTCCCTTCAAGGGAAGAGGGAGTCTTCTCGTGTTTAGTAATGGCACCAGTTTTCTTAACATTCTCCAGCTGCATCTTATTCTGGCGATAGTTGAGGCCTCAGCTCTACCACCGGCAGAGATGGCATCTCTCAAGTAGCCAAATTTGTACATCTCCAGCGACTCATTACCAAAGTAAAAGCTCTTGAGCCGGTCATTCAACATGAGCTCACCTTTGCATACTATGCATGCAAATGTCTCAACTTCGGACTTCTTCCTCGACAAGGTCCCATTATTTTAGTGCAGAGCTTTTTCCCATGGTGTACCCAGCAACAGCAGATGCTACACTGAATTGAGTTCACGCCTACCCGTTTTCTGCATACTGCACACGGGTATAGACCACTTTTTTTCTACATTTCCAAGCCCCAGTCTACTGTACAATATTTTGATTTTATTTATATAAACTCTTAAAACCT
Organism: Paralithodes platypus; assembly: GCA_032716605.1. Lineage (NCBI taxonomy): Eukaryota > Metazoa > Arthropoda > Malacostraca > Decapoda > Lithodidae > Paralithodes > Paralithodes platypus. The sequence goes on along the minus strand of CM064581.1, from coordinate 25,027,168 downwards.
TGACTTGCTATGCCCTCTCTCCTTCTTCTGAACTTGGCCTCGGCATTCTGCACATTATATGCGATAAGTAATAGGTCATCTACATACGGCAGTCCCAGTACCTGCCTGACCTTTGCTGAGTGAGGACCTGTCCCTAGTGACTCCCAGTGAATATCTTTGCCCATAGTGTGGTGATAGTATTAACGCTTTCATAAAATGGCTGGTGTTGACGAGATTGCTACCTCCTCTCATATTCTCCAGCTTTGTCTTGCTTTGCAAGAAAGGATGGAGAATGTGGAGAGAGAGGTGCAGTCTCTCAAAGACGAGAATTTGGCCTTAAAGCTGACTTTGGCTGAGAAGAAAAGTGAGGATAGTGCAACTGCTGTTAGGGATCGTGATGCTCCCTGGACAGTTGTTCCAACAAGTGCAACAACCTGCAAATTTCTGCGGCGGCCAGTTGCCCTCAGCAACAAGTTCATCACCTTGGATGACGAATGTGATGGTGAGGCTGCGAGTGCTTCCTTCGGCGAGGAAACCAGGAGAAAGGTAAGTGAGTTGCCTCCAACAGGTGTGACTGCTGCCCCCCTAGGAGTACCTTCAACTGCTGCCCCAGGAGTTCCTGCCGCTGCCGCAGCTGCTACCAAGTCATCGACAAGGAGAGGCAAGTCCTTCTCAATTGTTGGGGACTCCATGGTCAGACACTTAGCTAGGTCCACCTGTACTGATATTAGGAAGCTTGTCTGTCTGCCTGGTGCCGGGGTTGGGAAGGTGTTAGAGGACATTGATTACATCATGAAAGATATTGGAGATAGCCCCATTATCTGTCTCAGTACAGGGAGCAATGATGTTGGTAAAGGTAGGACGGAAGTACTGCTTCGGCAGTACAGGGAGGTGTTAGATAAAGTTAGGAGGAAGGGAGGCATACCTGTAGTACACAGTATCTTGCCACGGAGAGGGGTCAGCAAGGAATGGTCATCTAGGGCAATTGGTATCAATTGTCGGCTGGAAAAATACTGTAATGCAAATGCAATACCATTCCTTGATAACTGGACCCGTTTCTATGGTAAAAATCAGTTGTACGCACAGGACGGGGTTCATCTTTCTCGGCTAGGGGTGGCAAATTTAGCTAGGTCAATAGATAGGATTGTCGCGGGGTTTCGCTGAAAATAAAGCCTGAGAATATGAGTAAGAATAATTGTCTAGATAGGGTAAATTGCCGTACTGGTACATCAGATAGTAATAGAAAATATCAGTCACAGGATTTTAATTGTACTGCTAGTAGAAATATTAAAGGTGTAACAGAAGATGGGAATTCAGTTAGAAATAAAGGTAAATCCGATACCAGTAAAATAAATTCATTGCGATTATATTATACAAACTGTAGGAGTTTATGTAACAAAATGGATGAACTTAGAGCACTTGTTAGCAACGAAAATATAGACATTATAGCACTGACTGAAACATGGATTAATACAGAATCAAGACATTTTTAGCAGAATTCCATATACCAGGATATAGTTTGTTTAAACGCGACCGAACAAGTAGGAGGGGCGGCGGAATAGCAGTGTTTGTCAGGAGTTCTTTAAAAAGCTGTATTAAATCAGGTATTAGACTAAATACTGATAACGAAAGTGTTTGGGTTGAGGTTAGCGAAGGTAGTGAGACCATAATTATTGGAGTTATTTATAGACCACCAAATATGAGTAGAAACGAAGGTACAGCTTTATGGCAGGAAGTGAAAATAGCATCAAGGTTTAGCAATGTGTGTATTATAGGGGATTTCAATTTTCCGAATATTGATTGGCAGCATCAAATCGGCGACTCAGATTCAACAGAGTTTATTGAGGCGGTACAGGATAGTTTTTTATTTCAATTCATAGACTCGCCTACTAGAGGTAATAATATCCTCGATTTAGTTCTCAGTAATAATGAACAAATGATAAATAATGTAGAGATAGGAGACCAACTAGGAAATAGTGATCATAAATCAATTTATTTTAACATACAATGGACAGGAAAGGCTAAAGAGAATACGACACTTATCCCAGATTTCAGAAAAGCCAATTATGGTGGATTAAGACGAGCTTTAAGAGTCGATCCTATGGTTAAACTATTAAGTGGACCCAGGTGCGCTAATGAATATACTCTCTCTCAGATACCTGTCTTAACTCAGGATAATTTGACAGCTACATATAATAATTTTATTTCTTCACTCCACAATGCGCAAAATAAATATATCCCCAAAAGAAAATTTAGATCAACACAGAACCAACCCAAATGGATGAATAATAGACTATTAGACCTTCTAGGAAAAAAGAGAGGAATATATCGAAAAATAAAGAAAGGCGAAATTCACCTACTTGCTTACTATCAGAATCTATCAAGAGAGGTTAAAAAAATGTATAAGGACAGACAAAAGAAATTATGAAATCAGGATAGCCAATGACTCAAAAATAACCCTAAGGCTTTTTACCAGCTATATAAATCTAAAGTTAGAGATAAAATAGGCCCCCTTAAAACTTCGATAGGAGAAATGACAGAAAGTGATTTAGAAATGTGCAGTACATTAAATAGTCAGTTTCTATCCGTTTTCACTAATGAAAATTTGGCACAGATTCCAGAAGTCCGTAAGGTGTATAGAGATAGTATAGAAAATAGGTTAAGTACGGTTACTATAAGTAGAAATGATGTGCTTAAGGAAATTGACAGACTGAAACCTCAGAAATCGCCTGGTCCCGATGAGGTATATGCCAGAGTATTAAAAGAATGCAGAGATGAGTTAAGTTACCCATTAACATTTCTTTTTAACAATTCATTAGAAACAGGTATAGTTCCAGAAGCTTGGAAGCTTGCAAATGTAGTTCCGATTTTCAAAAAAGGTGATAAATCAATAGCATCCAATTACCGTCCCATTAGTCTCACTTCAATCATAGGAAAGCTACTAGAGTCAATTATTGCTAGGAAAATGAGAAACCACTTAGAAACATTTAACTTAATCAATTCTTCTCAGCATGGATTCACACAGGGACGTTCTTGCCTTACTAATTTGCTTAGTTTTTTCTCAGAGGTATATGAAGCAGTAGATAATGACAAGGCATACGATATTATATATTTAGATTTCAGTAAAGCTTTCGACAGAGTCCCTCATGAGAGATTGATGAGGAAGGTTGAGGCATATGGAATAGGTGGGGCGTTGTTGGGATGGATTAGGTCATGGCTAATTGGTAGGAAACAGAGAGTCAGCATAAATGGTACCAAGTCAGAGTGGGGAGCAGTCAAAAGTGGTGTCCCCCAGGGATCGGTATTAGGTCCCCTGTTGTTTCTTATATACATAAATGACCTAGATTTAGGTATAACTAGTAGGATAAGTAAATTCGCAGACGATACTAAAATGGGGAGATCAATTGATTCAGATAGCGATATAGAGTGCCTCCAAAGGGATCTAGATACCTTACATGAATGGTCAGTAAATTGGCAGATGAAGTTTAACATTGACAAATGCAAGGTATTAAAGATAGGGAAGATGCAAACAAATGTTAAATATAAACTAGCTAATTTAGAATTAGAAAATTCAGACTGCGAGAAAGATCTAGGTGTGTTTGTTAGCAATGATTTGAAGCCTAGAAAACAGTGTATAGGCGTTCGTAATAAGGCAAACAGGATTCTCGGGTTCATCTCTAGGAGTGTGAGTAACAGAACTGCTGATGTTATCTTAAAACTTTACTTGTCATTAGTGAGACCCCATATGGATTATGCTGTCCAATTTTGGTGTCCTTGTTACAGAATGGACATAGATTCATTGGAGAGAGTACAGCGTAGAATGACAAAAATGATCCATAATATTAGAAATCTTCCGTATGAAGAAAGGTTGAAGAAATTAGGTTTACATTCGTTAGAGAGACGCAGAGTTAGAGGGGATATGATAGAGGTGTTCAAGTGGGTTAGTGGGATTAACAAAGGGGACATGACAAATGTACTAAAGCTCAGTGATAGCGAAAGAACTCGTACCAATGGTTTCAAATTAGATAAATTTCGTTTCAGAAAAGATATAGGCAAATATTGGTTTGGTAACAGAGTTGTAGATGGGTGGAATGGACTACCAAGTGCTATAGTGGGATCTAAAACTGTAGGGAGCTTTAAGATAAAATTGGATAAGCATATGGACGAGAAGGGTTGGGTGTGAAGGGGGATCAGCCGGGTTGGGCCAATCAGCGCTCTGCAGACCCCCATAATCCTGCGTTAATCTCTAACCGTTTTGGTAGGATGATCCTCAGGGTATTAGAGTGTTGAGCCTATAATTGGGCTTTGTAATTGATTTGGGGTTGTGTGGGACAGGGATCTGCCTTGCTTAGGCCAATCGGCTTTCTGCAGACTCCCATTTTCTTATGTTCTTATGTTCTTATGTCCCCAAGGGAGCCCAGTCCTAAAATCTCCAGACAGTGTCTCCAGAACCATAACAAAGAGTAGAGTGCTTAACATAGAACCCTGGTGGACTCCAACACGAACTGCATACTCCTCACTCAATACACCTTTCACCCTCACTGCCATTCATGAATCCTTGTACTGTACATTCATTAATTTCATTTGGGGATTATTGGTGTTAAGAACGATGTGAAAAATATTATCATAAGCACCAGCCCCTCCTCTACACCAAGTTTTCTCATAGCCCACTGCACAACATCTCTGGGCACTCTATCAAAAGTATACTCCAGGTCTACAAACACAAGGTACAAGATAGTAAATATCTTTCCTGCAGCTGACTGACTATGAAGATAGCATCGATTGTACCACATCCTGGCATGAGACCGAACTGCATATCATCGATAAAAAATGCTTTCCCTGATCATACCTTCAAAGACTCTCTCACAGACCTTCATGACTTGGTCAAACATTTTCAGGCCCCATAATTTTGTCTAGTGAATGGAGAATGTTTGTGAATAGTTGAGTGAACACGTGGTCATTTGGAGTAAGGGGCCGGGCGCAAGTTGGACTAGATAATAGTCCATCAGGCGCCTGGCCCGGGGAGACGATTAATATGAAGGGTGCGCCTGGAAGTGTGGTGGGAGGGCTTGTGGCTTTGGCTCCGCTGCATGTCTGCCTGCCGAGATCGGAACCTCTCCGGGTGGTCGGGGGCCGGGGGAGTGCTGGAGCGACCTTGGTGACCCTGGTCTCTGGGTCTTCTCCTGGGTAACCTGGATGTGTGTGAGTTTGTGTTTTTTATCTGTGTTTATTTGTTGTTTTATGTTGTTTTTGTGTTTTCCCTGTTCTTGCTCTGTCTTGAGTCGGCTACCCCCAAAATGGGGATTGGGCCTGATCATATATATAGATAGATAGATAATTTTGTCTATCTAACAAATCCCCATTGCCTGTATATAATTTTACTATTGTTTGTCTATGTGAATGAAGGAGACAAATGGAAAAGCTGCCTGTAACAAGTGTCTCCCCCAAAGTTGAAAGAGTGACTAAGCCAAATTTAAGGAATGTTAGAGTCAAAATGTATAGACAAACGGAGCTTGAAGCAGTTTAAGTAATATGATAAGGGAAAGGCAGATTGAGGGAGAGAGTTCCAAAGCTTGCTTGTTAAGTAGAAGAAAGACAGGAAATCGGTTCAATCTTGGGTTAGAGAGTTGGACAGAATAGGGGTGGGAGAGAGTTGAAAGGTGAGTACCCCCCACTCTCTGTAAGGGAGGAGGTATACATTGAGAAAGCTCTGAAGAACACTGATTATTGTATTAGCCTAGAAGAGTGAGAGAGATGCAACATTGCGGCGTGTAGAGATAGATTGTAGGGAATTAGTAAGAGGAAGTGAGTTGATGAGGAGAAATTATTTTGTCTCTAACCTTTCTAGAAGTGTGGTATAAGTAGAACCTCCCCTTCAGACAACAATATTGTCAGGTCCCAAAACTAAACAAAATACGACTTTGCATCTCCCTACTGCCGTTATAATTATGTTGACAACTAGCATCGCTATTCTCGTGCCAACACTATACCACTTTAACACACTACAACTGAGTACACTACCTGGGGTCTGCCTAATGTGTTCTAATAAAGTTAAGCTTCGAGATAAATTTTTACATTTTTCGGTAGAAAAATTGTCCTGGCCGAAGAACGGTTCCTCCTAAATTACAGGTTCGCCATCACTCGCCAGGGAAAAAAATCGTCTTCTAGATGGCACGAAATGTCTTAATATTGGCAAATAAATGGGGTGAATGATCTTAAAATCACCAAACTAATGGGCGAACGTCTTAAAAAAAACTAATGAGCTAAACATGAGGGAGAAAAGGGTCCATAACAAAATATAAAATTCCCCTTAACATTATGACGTTGAAAATGTTTAGTAAGCAGTTTCATCAGAGGTCATAATTGTGTCACCAGGTGTTACCTTTATGACTGCCTTTGTAGGCCTTAATGACTGCCTTTGTAGGCCTTTATGACTGCCTTTGTAGACCTTTATGACTGTCTTTGTAGGCCTTTATGACTGCCTATGTAGGCCTTTATGACTGTCTTTGTAGGCCTTTATGACTGCCTTTGTAGGCCTTTATGACTGCCTTTGTAGGCCTTTATGACTGTCTTTGTAGGCCTTTATGACTGCCTATGTAGGCCTTTAAAACTGCCTTTGTAGGCCTTTATGACTGCCTATGTAGGCCTTTATGACTGTCTTTGTAGGCCTTTATGACTGCCTTTGTAGGCCTTTATGACTGCCTTTGTAGGCCTTTATGACTGTCTTTGTAGGCCTTTATGACTACCTATGTAGGCCTTTATGACTGTCTTTGTAGGCCTTTATGACTGCCTTTGTAGGTCTTTATGACTGCCTTTGTAGGCCTTTATGACTGCCTATGTAGGCCTTTATGGCTGCCTTTGTAGGCCTTTATGACTGCCTATGTAGGCCTTTATGACTGCCTTTGTAGGCCTTTATGACTGCCTATGTAGGCCTTTATGACTGTCTTTGTAGGCCTTTATGACTGCCTATGTAGGCCTTTATGACTGCCTTTGTAGGCCTTTATGACTGTCTTTGTAGGCCTTTATGACTGCCTTTGTAGGCCTTTATGACTGCCTTTGTAGGCCTTTATGACTGTCTTTGTAGGCCTTTATGACTACCTATGTAGGCCTTTATGACTGTCTTTGTAGGCCTTTATGACTGCCTTTGTAGGCCTTTATGACTGTCTTTGTAGGCCTTTATGACTGCCTATGTAGGCCTTTATGACTGCCTTTGTAGGCCTTTATGACTTCCTTTGTAGGCATTTATGACTGTCTTTGTAGGCATTTATGACTGTCTTTGTAGGCCTTTATGACTGTCTTTGTAGGCCTTTATGACTGCCTATGTTGGCCTTTATGACTGTCTTTGTAGGCATTTATGACTGTCTTTGTAGGCCTTTATGACTACCTATGTAGGCCTTTATGACTGTCTTTGTAGGCCTTTATGACTGCCTATGTAGGCCTTTATGACTGTCTTTGTAGGCCTTTATGACTGCGTTTGTAGGCCTTTATGACTGCCTTTGTAGGCCTTTATGACTGCCTATGTTGGCCTTTATGACTGTCTTTGTAGGCATTTATGACTGTCTTTGTAGGCCTTTATGACTACCTATGTAGGCCTTTATGACTGTCTTTGTAGGCCTTTATGACTGCCTATGTAGGCCTTTATGACTGTCTTTGTAGGCCTTTATGACTGCCTTTGTAGGCCTTTATGACTGCCTTTGTAGGCCTTTATGACGGTCTTTGTAGGCCTTTATGACTGCCTTTGTAGGCCTTTATGACTGCCTATGTAGGCCTTTATGACTGTCTTTGTTGGCCTTTATGACTGTCTTTGTAGGCCTTTGTGACTGCCTTTGTAGGCCTTTATGACGGTCTTTGTAGGCCTTTATGACTGCCTATGTAGGCCTTTATGACTGTCTTTGTAGGCCTTTATGACTGCGTTTGTAGGCCTTTATGACTGCCTTTGTAGGCCTTTATGACTGCCTATGTTGGCCTTTATGACTGTCTTTGTAGGCCTTTATGACTGCCTATGTAGGCCTTTATGACTGTCTTTGTAGGCCTTTATGACTGCCTTTGTAGGCCTTTATGACTGCCTTTGTAGGCCTTTATGACGGTCTTTGTAGGCCTTTATGACTGCCTTTGTAGGCCTTTATGACTGTCTTTGTAGGCCTTTATGACTGCCTATGTAGGCCTTTATGACTGTCTTTGTTGGCCTTTATGACTGTCTTTGAAGGCCTTTGTGACTGCCTTTGTAGGCCTTTATGACTGCCTTTGTAGGCCTTTATGACTGCCTTTGTCGGCCTTTATGACTGCCTTTGTAGGCCTTTATGACTGCCTTTGTCGGCCTTTATGACTGCCTTTGTCGGCCTTTATGACTGCCTTTGGGGAGATTGTAGACTCCAATCGAGCAGGACATCACCCAGAGGAGGCCTCATAGGTATGTGATAAGGAGTTGCTGTAATGCCTGTTTCGTTTGTCTGGCTTCCCTCACTGTTTCTGTTTGTGTCTCATCCACACTGAGAGTAATCTAGCTAGCTCTCACAAACACCTCCTACTATCAATTTAACTAGTCTAAACAATACTGTACCCCCCCCCCCCGCCCAAAACAAAAAATAATAATAATAAATAAATAATTACAGAATTTTGTTTTACTTTGGCTCTCTCACTCTTTCAGCTTTGGGGGAGACACTTGTTACAGGCCGTTTTGCCTTTTGTGTCCTCCATACACATAGAAAAAAGTATATGAGTAGATCCGGTGACTGTATAAAATAGACAGAATGGTGTTCCCAATCTATCGAGGCTCTGGCACACGTAACGTACCCACCTCAGCAACAGTCACAGCCCGCCTTCACAAATTCAACTATAGTTTCTTCTATTGCTATAAGAAATAGTACTCCTGAACAAGGCTTTAATATAAGTGCGTCGTTCATAAGCCACATAATGTTACTGGAGAGATAGCTGAAGTATAGCACCAACAAACTTGACAATTTTCTTGACCCCTTAACTTCTCTTAACTCAAAATGATTGACATCAATCGAGCTGACATTTCTATCATTAGGGAAGAGCCCAACAGGAAATAGGTGTGGATATGTACAGCCAGTTTGCTCGGCCCTTTTGAGTTATGAGAAGTTAAGGGGTCAATAAAATTGTCAAGTTCGTTGGCGCTACCTACAGTATAGTAACCAGGGAGGTATGACACGTCTTATTAGCATAACTGGATATAGCTCAAATGTTAACTATCCATCACTGTTAACCCTTGAGGATCAAGCGCGTTTTGACAGTATATTCTAGCTATCATTAGACGATTTTATTCAGAGGTTGGGACATAGAAAAAGCTTAATTTGTGGTAGCTATGGAGTTAATTGAGATAATATTTACCCCTTTGATTCCTAGGTATCCTTCCTAAATAGCATATCATTTTCTAATGATAACCAAAATAAAATGTACAAATGCGTCTTAGATCCTCAAGGGGTTAATTTTGTTTTGTTTTCTTATTTAGTAAAAAGATACTTAATCGTTTCAGTGCGGGTGACATCAATTTTATATTTGTCGAGCTATATTTACACGATTGTTAACCTCTTAGGAAGGATCTGTGGTAGCTAAGATGGTTAACTGAGATAGTTACGAGCATTTTTATGGCTAGAGGTTCTTCCTAAGCTTAATAAACTTATCTAGCAACAGCCAGAATACAATACAAACGCGTCACCCGTACTGAAAGTGTTAAATTATAAGAATGGAGGTAGAGCGCCCCTTCAGAGATATGTGTACCGTATCAGCGTCAGTCTGCCCCCCCTCACCCACCCACCCACATTAGTATTCACACCCTCATACAATATTCACAAACTTCGGCAGTCCTCGCACCCGGCGAATCGAGTGTGTGTCTCCAATGTCGGGCGCAGTCTCGCTCAAGGCTGCAGTAAAAGTTGGGAATTTGTGAGCGATGGGAGCGTAACTTTCGTAAACGTTTGTCCCGTTTCGGAATGTTGAAATGTTGCGGGAGCGTTTCTCATTTTCTCTCTCTCTCTCTCTCTCTCTCTCTCTCTCTCTCTCTCTCTCTCTCTCTCTCTCTCTCTCTCTCTCTCTCTCTCTCTCTCTCTCGGTTCTTATTTGTATACGCTGCAAGTTTCTTCTTCCACTCACCTCTTCCCTCAAATTATTTTCTTAGTATTTTTCTCTGCCAGATAATGATTTGCCTCCCGTCCACATCCTTCCTGTATAGGGAAGTAAAACGGGTGATTTCGCGATAATAGTCGACGTTTTTTTTTTTTTTTTTCCTGGCAAAGTCTTGGGATTGTTCCACTTTTACAGGTATCAGGAATTGTAGATTGGCTGGAGTTTTTAAAGCAACACACACACACACACACAAACACACACACACACACACATACACGGATCGGGTTGGTCGAGTGGTCTAAGGTGCCACGAGCTAATCGCCCAAGTGAGCTTGAAGGTTCTAATCCCCCAGAATCCAAAAGTTTTATTTGGCTAATCTAATGGAGAAGGATGCAGCGTGCCCCCCCCCCCCCCCCCCCCGCCCCTTACTTCCCTCGTCCAACCAAGGTATTCAACTATTAGTTTGTGTTAGAACATACATAAAAAATAAGAAAGTGGGAGTTTACAGAAGGCCCTTTCACACCCAGCTCATCACGTCCATGTGCCTATCTAATTTGATCTTGAAGCTCTATATCGTTCTTGATCTGTCTATAGCATTCGGTAGCCTATCCCACATATCGACCACTCTGTTAACAAACCAGTGTTTGTCCATATCTTTTCTGAAACTAAATGTATCTAATTTGAAACCATGTTTTCGAGTTCTTTCGTTATTACTGAGCTTCAGTACATCTTTCATGTCCCCTTTATTGCATGCATAAGGTGTTGATTTTCGGTGTGAGCATCCTGGATTCGAATCCACGGACTGCCACATGTGTTTGTAAATTTCATTAATCGATTTTAGGAGTATAGTTGGTTGTTGGAAGGAACATAATAATTGATATTGGTTCAGGAGTAATTTATCGAGAGGACTTCCCTAGTGGTTAAGGCCCCATTAATTGCTCTTTCCATTCACATATGCATAGCCTACGTGAGTTGCAGTTGGGATGTGTGTACATGCTTAGATTGATATTCAGGATTTCGAAGTTGCATAATAAATCGTAGGCAGTGTCCACCATTCTTTGACTGTCTTCGTGGTGCGATGCATAAGGTGTTGATTTTCGGTGTGAGCATCCTGGATTCGAATCCACGGACTGCCACATGTGTTTGTAAATTTCATTAATCGATTTTAGGAGTATAGTTGGTTGTTGGAAGGAACATAATAATTGATCCCACTTACCAACTTGAACACCTCTATCATATCCCTATATGTAACAAGGACATCAACATTGAACAGCATAATCCAAATGTGGCCTAACTAATGGAAGGTAAATTTTAAGATTACGTCTGCTGTTGTGTTACTAACTTACTCACGCTTCTAGATATATATCCAAGACCTCTATTTGCCTTAATTTGAACACTGATGCATTGGTTTCTTGGATTCAGATCTCTGCTGACGATGACTCCCAAATTTGTTTCACTATCTGAGTTACTTATGTCTTTGTGATTTAATATATATCCTGCATTTTCTAACGATTTGCCTAATTTGACTATACTGCATTTATCTGCATTGAACTTCATCTGCCAATAAAAATTGAACTGCCCAATCGTGTATTGTATCTAGATCTCATTGGAGAGCCTGGATATCGTTTTCATAATTACTAACTTTACTAATTTTAATGTAACTTGCAAATTTACTAATCTTGCTAGTTATGCCTACACCAATATACACGATAATATAAATGACGAACAACAGTGGACCTAAAACAGATACATGTGGAACCCCAATCTTCACTAGACCCCAGTCTGATTGTATATAATGTATGCTATCTCTTTGTTTCCTACCAATTAACCATGACCGAATCCATCTTAATAGAGTTCCCCTATTCTACTGCTTCGTGAGACAGGACTGACCCTTTGGGAATCCATGTTGATAGCATTAAGAGGAGGCAGACCGTTTTTCTGGACCCCCTTCTCCCTAATGTTTAGCCCCACTAGTTTTGAGATTATAATACGTTCGGCCCATTAGTTTGGCGATTTTAACACCTTTCGCCCCATTTCGTTGTCAATTTTAAGGCCTTTCGTGCCAATTAGGTGTCGATTTTTTCCTGGCGAGCGAGAGCGAGCCTGCAATTTTAAGAGGAACCGGCCTTCGGCCGCAACATTTTTCTACCGAAAAATGTACAAATTTATCTTGAAGGGGGGTCTAGGTTTTTTTCTTCTTCTAAGCTTGATGGAGATCTAGGGAGGAAACTACAAAAATATATTATGAATAAATTAATTAATAAAGCAAACAAACGGTCTTCCTCCCCTTAACTATGCTGGTGACGTTCTAGATGCTCTCTGATTGTGTGTGCCTATAAAATACTTATTGTTAAAATATCAACAAAGAGTTACATGAATACTACGTTACATAAATGGCGAATACAGGAATTTATTACAAATACAAAATGTTGAATGTTCCTATTACGTGTCAGTGTGTGTGTATGTGTGTGTGTGTGTGTGTGTGTGTTTACGTGTGAGTGTGTTATGTCTTTAGAGGGATGTTCGGTAAGTAAATTAAATCTGTTGCTTTTTTGTTTAGCCAAAATGTTTGTATGTAGCCTATCTAAAGTTATGTTCATGACACAGCTTCACCTGTAAATGTGCTACATACTGTTAATAACTATATTAGGTGCCTTTTTAAGAGAGTTCACTTGCAAAAGGCTCAGCCAGGACAAATTTTATAAATTTTAATATTATGTACATAATGTTGTGTCTGTATTCCTTAATGGCTAAATAAAGGTTTAAATTTTAAATTTGAATTAATGTCAAAGTAATTGGACGATAATTTGAAGCAATAGATTTGTCACATGTTTAACATTGGTTCAACATATGATGTCTACACTCATCAGGGACTAGACCCGAATTAAGAGAGTTATTAAATAGTTCTGTTAATGGGGAACTATTTTCTTCTTTACAAATTATGTTAATACTATAGTATGTGTAGAGTCCGCTCCAGGTGATTATGTTAATACTATAGTATGTGTAGAGTCCGCTCCAGGTGATTATGTTAATACTATAGTATGTGTAGAGTCCGCTCCAGGTGATTATGTTAATACTATAGTATGTGTAGAGTCCGCTCCAGGTGATTATGTTAATACTATAGTATGTGTAGAGTCCGCTCCAGGTGATTATGTTAATACTATAGTATGTGTAGAGTCCGCTCCAGGTGATTATGTTAATACTATAGTATGTGTAGAGTCCGCTCCAGGTGATTATGTTAATACTATAGTATGTGTAGAGTCCGCTCCAGGTGATTATGTTAATACTATAGTATGTGTAGAGTCCGCTCCAGGTGATTATGTTAATACTATAGTATGTGTAGAGTCCGCTCCAGGTGATTATGTTAATACTATAGTATGTGTAGAGTCCGCTCCAGGTGATTATGTTAATACTATAGTATGTGTAGAGTCCGCTCCAGGTGATTATGTTAATACTATAGTATGTGTAGAGTCCGCTCCAGGTGATTATGTTAATACTATAGTATGTGTAGAGTCCGCTCCAGGTGATTATGTTAATACTATAGTATGTGTAGAGTCCGCTCCAGGTGATTATGTTAATACTATAGTATGTGTAGAGTCCGCTCCAGGTGATTATGTTAATACTATAGTATGTGTAGAGTCCGCTCCAGGTGATTATGTTAATACTATAGTATGTGTAGAGTCCGCTCCAGGTGATTATGTTAATACTATAGTATGTGTAGAGTCCGCTCCAGGTGATTTATGTGGTTTGAGCTTGTCTAACTGGTCAAGTAAATAGTTTCTACTTAGTTTTACAAATATCGACCTCGTTATCTATGAGAATTCCTGTCTCAGTGTTAAGAGGGTTAATTTGTTTATTTTGCTGTATACAACTGGAAGAACCTCTGTGGGATTACTTTCGATTCCCTAGCGATTTTGATTACGTAATGACGTTTAGCTTTCCTAATAAAACTATCAGCTTTAACTTTTCTACTAAGATTTGCATAATAATTTCTTAAAATATGTTCTTCACCTCTCTATCTTCCTACAGTATATACCCCTTCTCTAAACCTAGTGTATTTCTGATGCTATCATTCATCCATCTAGGGTTGCTGTTTTTAGATTGGAAATTGTTTTAAGGGATATATTCACCTTAGGCATCACTAATGATCTTAAATTTAGTTGAATGGACATTAATATCCTAGTCTGCCTGATTTGTGCCTAATTCGAGATTATGAATACCTGCTGATCCTAATCACCACTTAACCTTTCATTGACCAGGGATTCTACCTGCATATCTCCGAACGCACCTGCCAGTTGTTCTCGTAACCAATAGAAGTTGGTTTTCCTAAGATTAGGAACATAAAGTCGAGCTTATAATTAATTATTTTGTCCATTCAAGATTGAATAAAATGTCATTGTCGTCGTTTTGATAAAAGCTTGCTTCGATAACTATATTGCAAATGAGAATTTCTTTGTTATTGAAAACTAAATTGAGTAGACTTTAGCATTATAAGGATTACAATAAAAAACAAAACAATATGATAAAAAATCACACACACACACACACACACACACACATAATCACAAATATACATATACACGCAAAATTACTAGGACATACACATGATAATAACCACATACACACGCACATACACAAACTAAGATTATTATCACATACACATATGATAATAGCCACATACACACACACATACACAAACTAAGATTATTATCACATACACATACCGGTATGATAATAACCACATACACACACACATACACAAACTAAGATTATTATCACATACACATATGATAATAACCACATACACACACATACACACACTAAGATTATTATCACATACACATATGATAATAACCACATACACACACACATACACAAACTAAGATTATTATCACATACACATATGATAATAACCACATACACACACACATACACACACTAAGATTATTATCACATACACATACCGGTATGATAATAACCACATACACACACACATACATAAACTAAGATTATTATCACATACACATACCGGTATGATAATAACCACATACACACACACATACACAAACTAAGATTAGAATCACAAACACAGGATTATTTACACACGCACGAAAGTAAACAATAACATCTACAATAACACTCAAACACACGCACACAAACTCAACCAAAACAAAGCCACAAACACAGGAAACAATCGTAAAGATACAGACATAATCACGATGACAATAACATTCACCAAAACGCACGATTAAAGGAATAAACACACTCAACGACAAACACAGACAAACACATTATCACAATCACAAACCAACTTACGCACAAATACAGGATCACAACCGCAAACACACAATAAGAGGATCACAAAAACAAACACTGGATCACAATTACAAACACACACAACAAGGGGATCACAAACACAAACACTGGATCACAATTACAAACACACACAACAAGGGGATCACAAACACAAACACTGGATCACAATTACAAACACACACAACAAGGGGATCACAAACACAAACACTGGATCACAATTACAAACACACACAACAAGGGGATCACAAACACAAACACTGGATCACAATTACAAACACACACAACAATGGGATCACAAACACAAACACTGGATCACAATTACAAACACACACAACAAGGGGATCACAAACACAAACACAAGATCACAAACAAAACACACACTAAAGAGGGGATCACAAACACAAAAAGGATCACAAACACACACACAAATATGATCACAAACGGAGTCACAGAATCCCAAAAACAAATATAGGATCACAACCACAATGACACAAAAGGGGATCACAAAAACAAACAGAGGATGACAGCCACAAACACATACAAAACAGTACCACAATCCAAATAACATATTCACAAACAGTATCACAGCCACAAGATGAAACAAACACACACACAACCTAAGAGACATTAGCCTTGTAAAATTGTGGTTTGGACTGACAGGGAGGAAATGAAAGTGAGCTGATGTATTGCTGGGAGACGACAGAGAGAGAGAGAGAGAGAGAGAGAGAGAGAGAGAGAGAGAGAGAGAGAGAGAGAGAGAGAGAGAGAGAGAGGGGGGGGGGGGGGGAGTTGGAGTAGGAAATGGAAGAGGAGGAAGAATAAGAGTACAGGCGAAGGCACAGTAATGGGTAATTGTAAATATTTAAACATTTACATATGAAGAAAAAGAGAAACAAAAGTCGGAGTACCTTATTACTAATCCAAACTCACTTAAACTTGAGTATTTTACAGTACATACTCCTTTCGAAAAGTGGGTGCATAATTTTATTTTATTTCGATATTATATCGATCGTGTACTTACTTTCCTGAAACTGATGTAATTTTTAGATTGGTTATAAAATCAAGTTAAGGATAATTCAAAGTTAGCTATATTATGAGGTAAGGTGTGATAGTTTGGTCATAGTTGGAGATATTCTATGATAGCTACACTATCTGGTAACACCTGCTAACTTACTAATAACTGGAGGGAATCTAAGTTAGCTATAAACTCGGGTAATAATGTATATTTTGTTCATAGTCTGAATAATGCTAGCTATAATTGTTTTTCTATGTGCATGAAGAATACACAAGCCAGAGCTGCCTGCAACAAGTGTCTTCCCCAAAGTTGAAAGAGTGACAGAAAAACAGAATTTGGTGTATTGGAAGTAAGTGTGGTGTGCATGTTTAGTGTAGTGAAATTAATAGGAGGAGGTGTTTATGGGAGCTAGCTGGATTACTCTCTGTGTAAGTGAGACACAAACAGAAACAGTGAGGTAAGCCAAACAAATGAAACATGAGTTCCAGAAACTCCTATCACATGCCTATAGGCTTCCCCTTGGTAGTACCCTGCTTGATTAGGGTCTGCAAACAAGAGGCAAGTTGTGATCGTTTTCTCATGGATGAAGGGATTCCAGGATAGTTATAAAATTAACTAAGGGGAGGTTTTTAATTTGCTTGCTAGACCTCCATCAAGCTTAAACAAAATACCCCCAAGACCCCCTCCGAGATATATTTGAACAATGTTTGGAAGAAAAATGTCCCGGCCAACGTTCCTCTTAAATTGCAAGCTCGCTAGCACTCAACATGAACAAATCTACATCTAAATTGCACAAAATGTATTGAAATTGACAAAGAAATGGGGCGAAAGTTTTTAAAGTCCCCAAACTAATGAGGCGAAAATCTTAAAATTTTAAAACTAATAGGGCTAACCACGAAGGAGAAGGGGATCCATAAAAACCACCCCCTTAAGTGAAAATCTCCCCTTAAGATATGACAGTATAATATAATATGTTCATGGTGGGATAAATTATATGATGGCTAAAAGTTCATGTATGGTACTGACCGCTTTATAATGTCTATTATATGATGGCTAAAAGTTCATGTATGGTACTGACCGCTTTATAATGCCTATTATATTATGGCTAAAAGTTCATGTATGGTACTGACCGCTTTATAATGCCTATTATATGATGGCTAAAAGTTCATGTATGGTACTGACCGCTTTATAATGCCTATTATATGATGGCTAAAAGTTCATGTATGGTACTGACCGCTTTATAATGTCTATTATATGATGGCTAAAAGTTCATGTATGGTACTGACTGCTTTATAATGCCTATTCACCATAAAGTTCATGTATGGTACTGACCGCATTATAATGCCTATTCACCATAAAGTTCATGTATGGTACTGACCGCTTTATAATGCCTATTATATGATGGCTAAAAGTTCATGTATGGTACTGACCACTTTATAATGCCTATTATAATGATGGCTAAAAGTTCATGTATGGTACTGACCGCTTTATAATGCCTATTATATGATGGCTAAAAGTTCATGTATGGTACTGACCGCTTTATAATGCCTATTCACCATAAAGTTCATGTATGGTACTGACCGCTTTATAATGCCTATTATATGATGGCTAAAAGTTCATGTATGGTACTGACCGCTTTATAATGCCTATTATATGATGGCTAAAAGTTCATGTATGGTACTGACCGCTTTATAATGCCTATTATATGATGGCTAAAAGTTCATGTATGGTACTGACCGCTTTATAATGCCTATTATATGATGGCTAAAAGTTCATGTATGGTACTGACCGCTTTATAATGCCTATTATATGATGGCTAAAAGTTCATGTATGGTACTGACCGCTTTATAATGCCTATTATATGATGGCTAAAAGTTCATGTATGGTACTGACCGCTTTATAATGCCTATTATATGATGGCTAAAAGTTCATGTATGGTACTGACCGCTTTATAATGCCTATTATATGATGGCTAAAAGTTCATGTATGGTACTGACCGCTTTATAATGCCTATTATATGATGGCTAAAAGTTCATGTATGGTACTGACCGCTTTATAATGCCTATTATATGATGTCTAAAAGTTCATGTATGGTACTGACCACTTTATAATGCCTATTATATGATGGCTAAAAGTTCATGTATGGTACTGACCGCTTTATAATGTCTATTATATGATGGCTAAAAGTTCATGTATGGTACTGACCGCTTTATAATGCCTATTATATGATGGCTAAAAGTTCATGTATGGTACTGACCACTTTATAATGCCTATTATATGATGGCTAAAAGTTAATTTATGGTACTGACCGCTTTATAATGCCTATTATATGATGGCTAAAAGTTCATGTATGGTACTGACTGCTTTATAATGCCTATTCACCATACAGTTCATGTATGGTACTGACCGCTTTATAATGCCTATTCACCATAAAGTTCATGTATGGTACTGACCGCTTTATAATGCCTATTATATGATGGCTAAAAGTTCATATATGGTACTGACCGCTTTATAATGCCTATTATATGATGGCTAAAAGTTCATGTATGGTACTGACCGCTTTATAATGCCTATTATATGATGGCTAAAAGTTCATGTATGGTACTGACCGCTTTATAATGCCTATTATATGATGGCTAAAAGTTCATGTATGGTACTGACCGCTTTATAATGCCTATTATATGATGGCTAAAAGTTCATGTATGGTACTGACCGTTTTATAATGCCTATTATATGATGGCTAAAAGTTCATGTATGGTACTGACCGCTTTATAATGTCTATTATATGATGGCTAAAAGTTCATGTATGGTACTCACTGCTTTATAATGCCTATTCACCATAGAGTTCATGTATGGTACTGACCGCTTTATAATGCCTATTATATGATGGCTAAAAGTTAATGTATGGTACTGACCGCTTTATAATGCCTATTATATAATGGCTAAAAGTTCATGTATGGTACTGACCGCTTTATAATGCCTATTATATGATGGCTAAAAGTTCATGTATGGTACTGACCGCTTTATAATGCCTATTATATGATGGCTAAAACTTCATGTATGGTACTGACCGCTTTATAATGCCTATTATATGATGGCTAAAAGTTCATGTATGGTACTGACTGCTTTATAATGCCTATTATATGATGGCTAAAAGTTCATGAATGGTACTGACCACTTTATAATGCCTATTATATGATGGCTAAATGTTCATGTATGGTACTGACCGCTTTATAATGCTTATTCACCATAAAGTTCATGTATGGTACTGACCGCTTTATAATGCCTATTCACCATAAAGTTCATGTGTGGTACTGACCGCTTTATAATGCCTATTATATGATGGCTAAAAGTTCATGTATGGTACTGACCGCTTTATAATGCCTATTCACTATAAAGTTCATGTATGGTACTGACCGCTTTATAATGCCTATTATATGATGGCTAAAAGTTCATGTATGGTACTGGACCGCTTTATAATGCCTATTCACTATAAAGTTCATGTATGGTACTGACCGCTTTATAATGCCTATTATATGATGGCTAAAAGTTCATGTATGGTACTGACCGCTTTATAATGCCTATTATATGATGGCTAAAAGTTCATCTATGGTACTGACCGCTTTAAAATGCCAATTATATGATGGCTAAAAGTTCATGAATGGTACTGACCACTTTATAATGCCTATTATATGATGGCTAAATGTTCATGTATGGTACTGACCGCTTTATAATGCCTATTCACCATAAAGTTCATGTATGGTACTGACCGCTTTATAATGCCTATTCACCATAAAGTTCATGTATGGTACTGACCGCTTTATAATGCCTATTATATGATGGCTAAAAGTTCATGTATGGTACTGACCGCTTTATAATGCCTATTATATGATGGCTAAAAGTTCATGTATAGTACTGACCGCTTTATAATGCCTATTCACTATAAAGTTCATGTATGGTACTGACCGCTTTATAATGCCTATTATATGATGGCTAAAAGTTCATGTATGGTACTGACCACTGACCGCTTTATAATGCCTATTATATGATGGCTAAAAGTTCATGTATGGTACTGACCGCTTTATAATGCCTATTATATGATGGCTAAAAGTTCATGTATGGTACTGACCGCTTTATAATGCCTATTCACCATAAAGTTCATGTATGGTACTCACCGCTTTATAATGCCTATTATATGATGGCTAAAAGTTCATGTATGGTACTGACCGCTTTGTAATGCCTATTATATGATGGCTAAAAGTTCATGTATGGTACTGACCGCTTTATAATGCCTATTATATGAGGGCTAAAAGTTCATGTATGGTACTGACTGCTTTATAATGCCTATTCACCATAAAGTTCATGTATGGTACTGACCGCTTTATAATGCCTATTCACCATAAATTTCATGTATGGTACTGACCACTTTATAATGCCTATTATATGATGGCTAAAAGTTCATGTATGGTACTGACCGCTTTATAATGCCTATTCACCATAAAGTTCATGTATAGTACTGACCGCTTTATAATGCCTATTCACCATAAAGTTCATGTATGGTACTGACTGCTTTTTAATGCCTATTCACCATAAAGTTCATGTATGGTACTGACCGCTTTATAATGCCTATTCACCATAAAGTTCATGTATGGTACTGACCGTTTTATAATGCCTATTCACCATAAAGTTCATGTATGGTACTGACCGCTTTATAATGCCTATTCACCATAAAGTTCATGTATGGTACTGACTGCTTTATAATTCCTATTCACCATAAAGTTCATGTATGGTACTGACCGCTCTATAATGCCTATTCACCATAAAGTTCATGTATGGTACTGACCGCTTTATAATGCCTATTCACCATAAAGTTCATGTATGGTACTGACCGCTTTATAATGCCTATTCACCATAAAGTTCATGTATGGTACTGACCGCTTTATAATGCCTATTCACCATAAAGTTCATGTATGGTACTGACCGCTTTATAATGCCTATTC
Source organism: Paralithodes platypus (assembly GCA_032716605.1). Lineage (NCBI taxonomy): Eukaryota > Metazoa > Arthropoda > Malacostraca > Decapoda > Lithodidae > Paralithodes > Paralithodes platypus. Next base: position 25,005,772 of record CM064581.1, on the reverse strand, counting down.
ACCATAAAGTTCATGTATGGTACTGACTGCTTAATAATGCCTATTCACCATAAAGTTCATGTATGGTACTGACCGCTTTATAATGCCTATTCACCATAATTAGGCCAGAAATGTTAGCCATAAGGGGGTAGTGATTATTTTTTTGGTATATTTATGTATTTATTTATATATTTTATAGTAAGCTCGCAAGACCTACATGAATCTTAAAATGACACCCCCTAGACCCACATTCAAGATAAATTTGTACATTTGTCGGTAGAAAAACTTTCTTCCTAGAACTACAGGCTCGCTATCGCTCGCCAAGAAAAAATCGACACCTAAATGGCACGAAAGGTCTTTATATTGACAAAGAAATGGGGCGAAAGAACTTATAATCGTCAAACTAATGGAACGAACGTCTTAATATCTTAAAGCTAATGGGAATAAACATGAGGGGGAAAAACTACTACCTTCCCTTAACCTCTTTTAGCTCATGTAGGGCTGGAGCATATAGCTAGAAATCTCCATACAAATTCCCTGGCTGACTGTTCCCAATTGGTAGAAATATTAGCTCGATTACTCTCGTTGTTTTTAGTAATAGATTTTAGTGATCAGGATTATTGGTCTACCTATAATAATAAAGGTTATACAGGTTAGCTGTAAGATCGGGTGTGGTGTGATAGCTTCATTATTATTGGTACGCTTATAAGTATGTTGGTTATAATGATCAGGTACTGGGATAGCTTTATTATCATTGGAACGAGTATATGTTGGCTATAATGATCAGGTACTGGGATAGCTTTATTATTATTGGAACGAGTATATGATGGTTATAATGATCAGGTACTGGGATAGCTTTATTATTATTGGAACGAGTATATGTTGGCTATAATGATCAGGTACTGGGATAGCTTTATTATTATTGGAACGAGTATATGATGGTTATAATGATCAGGTACTGGGATAGCTTTATTATTATTGGAACGATTATATGTTGGTTATAATGATCAGGTACTGGGATAGCTTAATTATTATTGGAACGAGTATATGATGGTTATAATGATCAGGTACTGGGATAGCTTTATTATTATTGGAACGAGTATATGATGGTTATAATGATCAGGTACTGGGATAGCTTTATTATCATTGTAACCATTATATGTTGGTTATAATGATCAGGTACTGGAATAGCTTTATTATTATTGGAACGATTATATGTTGGTTATAATGATCAGGTACTGGGATAGCTTTATTATTATTGGAACGAGTATATGTTGGTTATAATGATCAGGTACTGGGATGGCTTTATTATTATTGGAACGAGTATATGATGGTTATAATGATCAGGTACTGGGATAGCTTTATTATTATTGGAACGAGTATATGATGGTTATAATGATCAGGTACTGGGATAGCTTTATTATCATTGTAACCATTATATGTTGGTTATAATGATCAGGTACTGGAATAGCTTTATTATTATTGGAACGATTATATGTTGGTTATAATGATCAGGTACTGGGATAGCTTTATTATTATTGGAACGAGTATATGTTGGTTATAATGATCAGGTACTGGGATAGCTTTATTATTATTGGAACGAGTATATGATGGTTATAATGATCAGGTACTGGGATAGCTTTATTATTATTGGAACGATTATATGTTGGTTATAATGATCAGGTACTGGGATAGCTTTATTATTATTGGAACGATTATATGTTGGTTATAATGATCAGGTACTGGGATAGCTTTATTATCATTGTAACCATTATATGTTGGTTATAATGATCAGGTACTGGAATAGCTTTATTATCATTGTAACCATTATATGTTGGTTATAATGATCAGGTACTGGGATAGCTTTATTATTATTGGAACGAGTATATGTTGGTTATAATGATCAGGTACTGGGATAGCTTTATTATTATTGGAACGAGTATATGATGGTTATAATGATCAGGTACTGGGATAGCTTTTTTATTATTGGAACGATTATATGTTGGTTATAATGATCAGGTACTGGGATAGCTTTATTATTATTGGAACAATTATATGTTGGTTATAATGATCAGGTACTGGGATAGCTTTATTATCATTGTAATCATTATATGTTGGTTATAATGATCAGGTACTGGAATAGCTTTATTATCATTGTAACCATTATATGTTGGTTATAATGATCAGGTACTGGGATAGCTTTATTATCATTGTAACCATTATATGTTGGTTATAATGATCAGGTACTGGAATAGCTTTATTATCATTGTAACCATTATATGTTGGTTATAATGATCAGGTACTGGAATAGCTTTATTATCATTGTAACCATTATATGTTGGTTATAATGATCAGGTACTGGGATAGCTTTATTATCATTGTAACCATTATATGTTGGTTATAATGATCAGGTACTGGGATAGCTTGCCCGTGGTAGGAGAGATTGTGGAATATCTATGAAGCAAGTTGGTGTTATACCTTTCTCAGATTGGGAGGAATTCTAGGTTCAGTATGAGTGATAGCTTGTTCATGTGTGTGTGTGTTCTTTTTTTATTTTGTTTTATTTTTTACCTTGAGTGAAACCATGCCTGGTCGTGACGGAACACTCTTATTTTTTTGTCAGAAAAAAATTACGAATTTTTAATGTAAATCTGGCTAACCCAAGAGTACTTTTAGCGGCTAATATCCTGAAAACCACAATATCGAAGTGCAAGTTTGGTTATGTAAAGGCTGTTATCTGCCCATGTTCACCTATATTATGACAGTATTTTGAATCCTATATCTCATTATCTCGAATAATAATTTAAAGAATTGTAGCTGTTTGCCAGACTCTGATACATTTTTCCATTAAATTGGCTCATGTGACATAGGCTTTATGGCAGAGTCGCACGAATAAGTTTATAGGTAAACTGTATCAAAGTCTAGAGTTCGCAATACAAATACATATACTGTATATATATATATATATATATATATATATATATATATATATATATATATATATATATATATATATATATATATATATATATATATATATATATACTGTATATATATATATATATATTTACTGTATATATATAGATATATATACTGTATATATATATATATATATATATATATATATATATATATATGCAGAATACCTCATTATCAGACATTTGGCCAAGAAATCCAAGCAGCCTAGAAAGGGGTCGGCGATCCACATTCTTCCTGACCTAATGTCTTTGAGGATCCCCGAACCCCCAACAGTCATCTCCCCCCAGAAGGCGCAACACATGCCCCTTTCGCCAAAACCCCATTCCACCCCTCTATATAACAATGTTTTTCCCCTCCTTCACCTGGACCTGCCTGGAAAGGGACGGAGCGTCAACACTTCCCCCGGCCTCCCATTGGCACTAGACATGATGCTGGAGAAGATCCAACCCTCCCGTTGGTCAAGACGCTTACTCGGCCTCCTCACTGATTGGCCGAGACAGGCAGGTGAAGGAACACCAGAGCTTCTCCCAGAAATCGAGATCAAGAGCCCGGCTGGAAGATTCTGATAGCCCTCTGGTTGGCTAGACTACCTCCCCGCAGGTCACGGCGAAACACCCAGTGATATTATTATTTTAATCGTCACCACAGTCATTACACTTGCTAGGGGGGGGGGGGGGGGGGACCAGGGTCTCTTCAAAAAGTACCTACCCAGCCTTCTTTCCGCCAACAACCTCCCATCCATCACCATACCACCACTGCAAGCCATCAAGCAGTCCTGGACCAAAGAGCTAATACCTACCCAAGCTCTCTGGCTCAGAAAAAACACCCAAAAAGCGCCTCAACCTGCACAGACCTCTCAGCAAATACAGCCAAGTAACACCAGAGGAGCAAGAACTCAAGCCATCCCCAGCACCTGAGAAACCAGCCTTCAACTTGACACGAACACCAGTCATTGACCGCTTCACACAACTACCAGAGAAGGGCAAGAAAGACCAGGAATTGCAGACAACACCACTAACAGAATCTGAGGAAGAACCACCACCAGCCACACCTCCGCCTCAACCACTTGCTCCACAGTCAGAAGCCAAACCTTGTCCATACATAGATCACTTCAACAAAAACTACATTGACGAAGGAGATGACCTTGAAGCAAAAGGACTAACTTTCGGTATCTCTCTCAAGAACCTGGTGCCAAAGACTTTCCGTAAAAGCTACGTCACCAGCTGCGGCTGATCATGCACCTGCCTCTACCACCTACAAAATCCTCAAGGCAAGATCACTTGCCACAATGCCACAGAAGATAAGACGAATTCCCAGAAAAAGATTGAGTAATCCACAACCTCAAGAGGAACTAAAGTTCACCACCAGAAGAACCCCAAACACTGCAAGACATGCTTTTAGCCCCACTGCCATCCAAATAATGACAGAAGTACCCCTAAAAACAAGTTCAATCCACTGTCGGGCTACCCAGAGCCCGTGATGAGCTGAAATATTCTCATCATATCTAAACAAACAAAACAAACAGTCCAAGGACATCAGTCAGCCACTCAGTGAGAGGGAGTACACTACTCTCTCTCCAGCAGTCCTGCACTTTCACCCACTCCTTCATGAATGTTGTGCCCTTAGAAGCACCCTTCATGATGGCTGAAAGAAGGATAGAACCATCCCAGATCTTGGCCCCCCCAAGGCAGAGACTGAGGTCTGTTGGAGAATTTTGCAGTGAAAATCTGCAAACTCAGACTGCTTCTCAAACTCCTGATGAAGCACAATGGGAAGTAGTGATGTCCAAGAAGAAGAAGAAGAAGAAGATGACCTTCAAAGCCAGGATTGTGTCCTCTGACTCTTTTGAGTCGACCTACCATTCTGTTAACCACCTCGAAACGAAGCACCCAGCCCTGAAGATCCTTTGGTCGAATCTGAAGGGGGAAATGGTACTAACAGCCCAAGATCCAGAGTCAGAAAATATCCTGAAGAAGGAGGCAGAGGAATTTACCCCACTGCAGATCCTTGACCCAGCCCTGAAGATGACAAGGGGGGGGGGGGGGGGGGAGGTGCACATTCACTACCCCCTTGAATTCGACTTTCCTCCCATCCTCAAGAATCTTGCAATTGAAAAGGCTGAACGCTGCAAGGTGAGGAGAGGAGCTGAAACAAGGCATCACTGGAGAGTTACCTGCCCAACTCAAGACCACAAGGGGGAGCTACAAGCTGTGCCTTTATGTCTCCAAACCCATCCGATGCTTTAAGTGTCAGAATTTCGAACACCTGCAGTATGCCTGTAAAGGTGTACTCAGGTGCGGGGTGTGCAGCAAATATCATGATACTAGAGAATGTATAGTGAAGCTAAAAGAAAAGGAAGAATCCATTGCTAAGTGCCCCAACTACAGCCAGGGGAACCACGTATAGAACCCAAGATGTCCAGCGAAAAAGAAGAGGCTCCCGACTACCACGCAAGTCAACGGAGCCCCCAAAGACTACACCACAGCCTCCGAAGAAGCAGATGAGGAAGCAGCCAAGCGAGGAGACGAGACCAACACCACCTGAAACTGAAGCTAGCAAAGTTCCTCATTTACTTCACCAAGCGACTGTGTATGATGCTCTACGTTGAGGACAACAACCTGCCATCTCCTGCAGAAGTAAAGGCCCTCACCAGTGACCCCAGAAAAAGGAAAAGATCCATCATAGAAAGACCGCAAGAAGAAGACTGTAGCTCGAGAAACCCCTAAATTGGACCTACGCAGCTACAACAACAACGAAAACACCAGCCCCGAATCCAGTACCAGCCGCTGAGGAGACAGAACTCAAGGCAAAATGGTAAGAAAGTCAGAAGAAGAGCACAGAAATCGTAAAAAAGAAGAGGAGGAGCAAAAGATACGGGAGGATGAAGAACTACGAGCAATAAAAGAATTTGTCAGAGAAAACATAAGTTTTTATTACGACACCGACGAGGAAGAAATTGATGCAGATGAACTTGAGGACCACACTGGCAGGCTCCCCATAACCTGCATACCCTCTTGTAGAGTACAAATCTTCAACAACAGCAACATCAGTTCAAGAAAACACAATCGCTGTTCCCATGAACCTGATTTTTCCTCCCCTGCAGCCCAAGCAGCTAACCCCTTTACTCCTGCAACACTCGAGATGTGTGGCGGTGAACCTTGCCTTGCTTAGTGGACGGAAGCACAGAAAGAGGCTACTTAAGAAAAGACTATTTGACACACACATAGGAGATAAATGATAGATATACGTGTGCGGAGCTGCTAGGGCATTGAGCCTTAATCGAGAGGTACAAGTTGGGCACCCCTGATTCCTACTGCGAGGAGTTGAATATGCACTGGGAAATAGAACTCCCAAAGCTGCTGGTGCCTGAGGCTGAGACAACCACCGAAGTGCCCGTGCCGTACTATTAAGCCTGACAAAGCCCCTAGAAGCCCCACTGTTGTCGATGCCCTGTGTCTGGGCCTGCTGCCGATGCCCATGTGTGTGTCCCAGCGGTTGACGAGCCAATTGATCCTGGTGCTACCCTTTTGGGAAGCGACTGCTGACGGAGTGACGAGCCTGCCGACAATGCCCTATTCCTGGAAAGCTGCCCCACCACATTTTGAACTAGCTGTAATTGAACGTCTATAGAATCATTAGACGGTTGTTAGAACACTATTAGAAGTGTTGCTATAGTCTATTCGCTGTAAGTAGGCAAGAAATCATGACTTCTAACCTCTGTAACTCAAAAACAACTAGAGTAATCAATCTAATATTTCTAGCATTCGGGAAGAGTCAGCCAGTGAATAGATGTGAAAAATTACAGGCCATTTGCTCTAGCCTTTTTAGAGTTACAGAGGATAGAGGTCAGGATTTCTCGCCTACTTACAGCGAATAGGCTATAGGGCCTCTATTGAAGGCTATGTGCTGTTCCCCGAACCCAGATAAGTTATTGATCACGATACCTGTAACTTAATTCACCTGTAAACTCCAGTTAGCTCAAACCAAGTAATTCATTAGCTAGTAGTAGTAGTAGTAGTCGTTCCCTAGGCTGCCTGGCCGAACAGCCATGCTGTACCCTGAACCCAAGCGCTTGCTATTCCCATGAACCAAAGATGCCAAGCAAGGAAGTATAGTTGATCACACAGATAGATGCTTGCTGTTCCCATGAACTTATGAACTCTATACTTAATTATCTCAGTTGAGTTGAGTTGTTGCAAGACCAAAAGTGTTAGGGCTAGTATCTGCTGTTCCCTGAAACCAGGCAAGACATGAATCGTAAGATATCAACATATTGTGGTTCTCCGGAATCCGAAACCAATATTAACTTTTACTATTTCACAATTACGAGAGATCTCACGGCCGTATTTCGTCCTGGTAGAGAAAGAGATTGTATTAGAATAAGTGTTATTATTATCTAAGGTCACAAGAAGCCCCATGATTATGGGATGACTTGAAGTCGTAATATTGTATATTGTTGCAGTGTATTATTGATTTGTATTTAGTGTACCCCTAACACTAAACTAGTTTTATGTATATGTTTCTCTTTGTTTGACTTATCCAGCTGAGTATTATAAAACCCAGACGTAAGAAATGGCCAGATATCAAACTTAATGTCGGTATCTTTGGACTCCGCTACTGTGTCTCCAATACATCCACCAGTCTCGTAAAAGGAAAAGAATAGTTATGTAGTGGAGCATTATACTTCAGAAAAAACCTTGCCCCTCCCAATAAAACCAATACAGGGAGCTGACAAAATCGAAGGGACAACGGAAAGTACGATTCCCATGTCAGCATTTCCGCAATCCTCCGGTCCCTACCCCCAATGCTGCCCTCCTCCTCCCCCCAATACTCTCCTCACACCCCACAATACTGCCCCTTCCTCCATCCCCCCTCCACCACTATCCCCACCACCAACTCCAATACTCCCCACCTAACCGAGTAACCGGACAGTCAACGGGGAAATGCAGGCCATCTGTACAAAACTTGTACAGGAAAAACATTGAACAAGTTGTAGATATTGAAGGTTCTAGGTTAGGTATAACATTATTTAAGGTATAATTTATCGTTACTGACAAGGTACTATGTAAACCATTTTATCACCCAGGGCGAAGGGAAGGAATTAAGTGGAAGTTGCCTGTACTGCTGTTTGCCGACGATACAGATCTGATGAGCGATAGCGAATGGGAGTTGCAGGGTCTGGTAAATATGTTTGGAACAGTGTGTGAAAAACGGAATCTGAAGGTAAATGTGGGGAAGAGTAAGGTTATGGCTTTTGAAAGGGGTGCAGCCACAGAGTGTGAGGTGAGGTTGAACAGTCAGGCTATGGAAAATGTCAGCTCATTTAAGTATTTGGGCAGTGTGTTGAATAAAAATGGGAGTATGGATGAAGAAGTGCGGGAGAGGGTGCAACAGGGGAAGAGGGTTGTAGGAACGCTGAAAGCAGTAACAAGAAATAGGGTGGTCAGTATGGAAGTATAGAAGTCCATGCATGACAGTGTGGTAATCACGGCATTGGCTTACGGGAGCGAAGTATGGACTTTGTTGGAGAGACTCAAACCAAGAGTGAGAGGGGTAGAAATGAGTTACTTGAGAAGTGCGTGCGGAGCTACATGGACGGATAGACAGACGAATGAGTAAGTACGAGAGCGGTGTGGTGTGGATGTAGATGTGCTGGAAAGTGTGAAAAGGAACACCTTGAGATGGTTCGGCCATGTGGAATGTATGGGAAGCGAGAGAATGACTAAGAGAGTGTACGAGAGTGAGGTGGAACGACAGAGAGGTGGGGGTAAACCGAGAGAGAGGTGGAAAGATAGAGTTAAGAAGTATATGCATGGGAGTGGTGCCGTATGGGAGGAAGGGCATCGACTGACTGGGGACAGATATGGATGGAGGTGTTTTGTTCGTGGCCACCCCTTCGGGGATCACGACATTCGGCAATAGATAGGCGACTAAAGTCGGTTTTATTCCAGCTGATGGTAAATTGAATCCCTTAACAACTGATTTTTTGATACTTAAACCATTGGCTGCGGGTGACATCCAGAACGCATAGGCAATTTAGAGCAATTTCCGGGCTTTAAAAGCCTGTAAAAGCCGTAGAAATAGAGTGTCAGTGGGCGGGAGCGTGAGGGACCTCCGTCCGACCCTCAGAGCAGCCAGCCGCTCACCGAGGTAGACTGTGGTCTCGCGCGGCTGTCTCGACAGTGTTGCCGAGTGAGCGAGAGCTAATAATTAGCGAGTTTTCCCGAATGTCTATGGCAACGCTGCGGGTGAACCCCGCCACCTATGAAGCTCGTTCTGGTGTCATTTTGAAGCTATTTTTGCCTAGTTTTCGGCAGAATACAGTTCATTTAATGCAGATATTTGATTAATCATTCAGGAGTGCCTGAATATGTGCTAAATAGCGCAAATAAGCCCGCAGCATAAGGGTTAATGGATATTCTGTATATAAAAGAACTAGATCTCTGCATCTTAAATATACCAAGTTATCGTAATTAACCCGTCCAGCCCCGGCTAGTTTTGTAATGTTTGTTCACCAGAACCCGGCCGGTTTTCATTTTTTTTTTTTATTCCAGAAACAATAGCGAATGGGTTAGGAATGAAGGAAAAACCACGAAAAACCGCTCAAAAAGCTTAAAGAATGGTCCTACAGAGCCCCCGAAAACGTATTTTACAAGAGTAAAAAATTGAAGGCAATTACCCCAAAAAACCAGGTTATTGCGCGCTCACACACACGCACGTGGACTTTGAGAGTTTTCAACCATCGGCACGGTTGCGTGGGATACGTACACAGTTCCCATACAAATCTGAGCCCTCTTGAGTGGCTACACCTGAGGTTACGGTCGGCGCAATTAGGGTGACGCGCCAGGCGCGTCTCTGGGGCTGTGCGTTACATACATCGCCGACGCGTCAGGCGCGTCGCTGGGGCTGTACGGGTTAATGGCATATTTCGCTTCAAAATCTAAAAATAATTGAAGTACGGATATTGCATTCTTCCATCAACTGAAAATATAGCGACTTAAGTGACTTTGGGGTGACCGCGTATGTGTGTGTGTGTGTGTGTGCCTTCATATAGCACAGTTTGGTGTATTGTTTACATTAGTTAAAGGTAGTAACTCGGTAGACTGACACTGTCAACTGAAGGGCCTGGATACTTAACGCCTTACGAGCGGGCCCGTCAGTAACTTCTACTACCTGCCAAGCGGGTGGTTTTACCCTAAACGAGCTTATTTCCGTGCTCTTTTTCATGCATAAACAAGAGCCAGAGCGTAATACAATTATGTATCCCTGAAAGGGCGATAATTGAGCTTTCCAATGACACCAGAACCATCCTTCTACGACCACGCGTTCTCTTGCAACGATCGTGCAAGACGAAGGAAAAATTCCTAAAATACGGTAATTTCCTTACATAATTCCCTGTGTAGTGAGATAGTCAGTGTGGATGTGTGTGGAGGGGACGTCAGTTGCCGCGCGGGACCCGTGCCAAATGGTCAGAGCCGACCTACGCTTCTCCCACCGCTCGTCTCTCTCTCAGAGCCAATTATTGCTCAAAATTGCACACCGCCTTAAGTCGGTCCCCGCCACATAGTCCTTTCTTCTCTAGACCGACTTAAGTCCGGTCCCGCCAGTTAAGGGTTAAGGGGGTACTGCTTGGTTTTTGGTCTATGTATTTATTAATTTATTTATTTTTGAGTTTCCTCGCTAGACCTCCATCAAGCTTAAATAGCACCCCCTAGACCCCCTTTCAAGAGAAATTTGTAAATTTTTCGGTAGAAAAATGTACCGGCCAAAGGCCGGTTCCTTCTAAAATTACAGGCTCGCTATCGCTCGCCAGGAACATATCGACACCTAAATGGCATGAAAGGTCTTAACATTGACGAAGAAATGGGGTGAAAAGTCTTAAAATCGACAAACTTACGGCATGCAAATCTTAAAACCTCAAAACTAATATTCTAAACATGAGGGAGAAGGGGGTCCATAAAAGGCGAGTACTACCCCCTTAAACATTTACTATTCAGCGTCTCCCTACGACCGTCGTATCTTGGCACCGGACACCAGAATGATTATCGTGCCAGTAAAACCGGTATCACACAAGCGAGGTTTTTCTCAACCATTATCGTAATTATTGGTCTGGCAGTTTATGAGGTTAACCATTATAATAACTCGGTAGCCAAGATAATTTTCAGCATTCCACATCTCTTCTTGCAAAAAACTCACCGCAAATCTAAACAAGGTGAAAATGTGACTGCGCTAACAAGAAGAATGAAATTATGGAATGATAACAAGATGGATGACTTACTAAGTGAAGCCAGAGCATTACAAGAGAGACAAGGCAGGCGGCGGCAAAAAAGGGAAAACACTGAAGACGAGGCCAGGAGATTCGGCGACCAGATGAGACAAGGAAAAGTGGCACCTGCAATACGGTCCCTGACAAAGGAGGCAGCTGGTGGGTTGCTGCCTATACCAAGAGACACCATCCAAATGTTGGAAGAGAAACATCCACAACCTAGTATCCACGAGAGTCAGAAGCTAGAGGGGGCTTATATACCACCGAACCCCGTCATATACGAACAAATCACAGGCGAAATGATTTGGAAAAAGGCTCCCAGGACACAAGGTAGTGCAGGCCCATCAGGGCTGGATGCAAATGGCTGGAGAACAATCCTGAGCAGAGCAGTCCTCGGACTTGCAGCAACAGACTTATGTAGGGCTCTGGCAGCTCTTGCAAGAAAGATGGCCACCCAAAATTGTCAACATTTGGAGGCTTTCACAGCTTGTCGCCTAATACCATTAGACAAGAATCCAGGGTGCAGACCAGTAGGAGTGGGCGAAGTGCTGAGAAGAATCATCGGAAAATGCATAATGGATGTGGTGAAGGATGATGTGTGGTCAGCGGCCGGTAATCTCCAAGTGTGTGCCGGCCACCAAGCAGGGGGAGAGGCAGCAATTCATGCAATAAGAAAAATATATGAGCGAGTGGACTGTGAAGCTGTGCTGCTAGTGGATGCAACAAATGCCTTTAACACCATCAACAGAAAGACAGCAATACATAACATCAAGGTAAAATGCCCCAGCTTTGCCACCTATGTAGAGAACACCTATAAACGGCCTGTGGACCTCTTCATAGTAAACAACCAGAACACACGACGTGGATCAGCTCTGAAATCAATGGAAGGAACCACACAAGGTGACCCCGTAGCAATGGCAATGTATGCATTAGGTCTCTCAGTGTTGCTAACCTTAACAAGCCATGAGGTGACGCAAGTCAAGCAGGTGGCCTATACAGACGATCTCACTGGAGCGGGAAAGTCAACGATCTCAAGCACTGGTGGGAGCAAGTATCAAGTGTAGGCCCAGAAATAGGATACCATCCAAATACCAGCAAGTCAATACTAATAGTAAAACCAGAACATTATGAAAGTGCATTAAAAGCTTTCAGCGGTAGTGAAGTGGTTGTAACAAAGGACGGACAGCATCACCTTGGGGCAGTGATCGGCACGGAAGAGATCAAGAACCAATACATAGAGGAGAAGGTCAGGGAGTGGGTAAAAGAAATTGAAAAACTGGCCAACATTGCAAAGACGGAACCACAGGCTGCGTATTCGGCATTCACATATGGGGTCAAACATCGCTGGACCTACTTGATGCGAACCGTTCCAAATGTGAGCGCATTACTTCAACCGCTGGAAGATGCCATCAGAGACAAACTCATCCCAGCGTGGGTAAAGTCGCACACCCCGAGTGATACAGAGAGGGAGTTGCTCGCACTGCCTTCTAGGTTGGGAGGGCTGGGAATCATCAACCCAGTGAGGAGGGCGACAACGGAATACCTGAACTCGGTAAAGATAACAGGATCTCTCACTGACCGTATCGTAGCACAAGATTCTGACGGTGAAGTGGACCAGGCGGACATCTACAACATCAGAAAGACCATCACGTCAGAGAGGCAAAACTCACAGAAAAATGACCTGGCACAATTGATGGGACAACTTTCCTGGAGACTAACACGAAAACTACAAATAGCACAAGAAACGGGTGCTTCAAATTGGCTGACAACACTACCAATCAAGGCAAAAGGCTTCAATCTCAACAAACAAGAATTTAATGATGCTATTGCACTGAGATATGATTGACCGATTGAAGGACTGCCCGATCGATGCGTTTGTGGAACCTACAACGATGCAGACCACTCCATGATATGTAAGAAAGGAGTATTCATCAGCATCAGGCACGATGAAGTAAGAGATGTAACGGCGAACATGCTCAGGGAGGTGTGTAGAGATGTGGTGCGCGAACCATCACTCATTCCCTTGGATGGAGAGATCTTGCAGCACAGGACGGCCAACACATCCAATGAAGCATGAATGGACGTTAGTGCAAGAGGTTTTTGGACAAGTGCACAGCGAGCGTTCTTTGACATAAGAGTATTTGACCCAATGGCCCATAGCTACAGCGAGCTGTCTCTGGATGCTGCACACAAGAGGAACGAACAAGAGAAGGTCAGGGCATATGGGGAAAGGATCTTAAATATCGAACAAGGCAGCTTTACCACTAGTCTTCACCACATCTGGAGGGATGGGTCCCAGGGCCCAGTGCTTCTATTCAAGGCTTGCAGAGATCATCGCAGAGAAGAAGCAACAGCCCAGGAGCCACATCGTAGCCTGGATGAGGTGATGTCTATCTTTCTCATTGCTCAGATCAGCACTACTATGCCTGCGGGGAACAAGACGGTCTGCACCACAACCAGCGACGGTGGCAGAATTGGACTACGAGGCAGCAGTGGCAGAGGGTCGCATAGAGAGGCGACTGGATTGAAGTTGCATGGTGTAGAATAGTAATATCTGATGCTTGTAAAATATAATGTATGAACAATATTAAATAAAAATCAAAGTAGTAGTAGTAATCTACGATGATGAGTCTGAGTGCTTATCCCGGAATAGGAAGTAGCTGAATGACTAACAAGTCGGGCGCTTTGATGACTGTTCTGACCTGGTTTAGGGTCCAAAGAGGGGATGCAGAGGCTGAGTGGTATAAAAAAAAGTAGTATTAGCAGTAGTAGTAGTAGTAGTAGTAGTAGTAGTAGCAGTAGTAGTAGTAGTAGTAGACTGGATTGAAGTTGCATGGTGTAGAATAGTAATATCTAATGCTTGTAAAATATAATGTATGTGCACTATTAAATAAAAATCAAAGTAGTAGTTGTTGTTGTTGTTCCCCAAGCTGCCTGGCCGAACAGCCCCAAGGCCCCGAGCAAGGCCAAGGCCATAACCGAGCGCCCCCACAGAACCCTCCCTGCCGACCACAATAAAGCCTGGGTGACCGAAGCCACTCCATGGCGGGGAGCTGAGGAGGGTGCAGAAACGCCCGGGAAACCAAAGCCCCACCCAGGGCCCTGTGCCCCTCAGCAATTATGAAGAGAAAGTTGAGGGGCAAAGGAAAAATGTGACGCTTTGGCTTCCAATCTTGGTAGATTGGGAGGTCAATCCACGGAAGAGACGCCGTCACTTGAGATCTAGAAAATATATATAAGTAAAAGGAACAGTCGGAGTAAGCTATGGGTCGCTCAGTTCTCACTCTGATAGACCAGCCCATCAAAGTAGTAGTAGTAATCCACGATGATGAGTCTGAGTGCTTACCCCGTAATAGGAAGTAGCTGAATGACTACCAAGTCGGGCGCTTTGATGACTGTTCTGACCTGGTTTAGGGTTCAAAGAGGGGATGCACAGGCTGAGTGGAGTAGTAGAAAAAAAAAGTAGAAGTAGTAGTAGTAGCCTAGTAGTAGTAGTAGTAGTAGTAGTAGTAGTTTATATGTCGTAGTAGCAGTAGTAGTAGTATATTATGGAATCTCCCGTAACTCTGGGAGGCAGCGATTAAACCTGATGTAGGGAGGAACTCGTAACAGGCTAAAGAAATTTTGGACGGAAATGGGTCAGGGAGACAATTAGGGATATATATATTATTTATTTATTTATTTAATTGGGTACGATATAACAATGTGGGAAGATGGTGTGTGTGTGTGTGTGTGTTAATATCTTCAATATATGGTACTGTAATATAATTATAATAATTGCATAAACTCAGTTAAGGGGAGATTTCCACTTGAGGGATTTTTTTCTGGACCCCTTTTCTCTCTCATGTTTAGCCCCATTGCTTTTTAGATTTTAAGACGCTCGCCCCCTTTAGTTTGGCGATTTTAAGAACTTTCGCCCCATTTCTGTCAATTTTAAGAACTTTCGTGCCATTTAGGTGTTGATTTTTTCCTGGCGAGCGAAAGCGAGCCTGTAATTTGAGAGGAACCGGCCTTCGGCTGGGAAATTTTTCTACCGAAAAATTTACAAATTTATCTTGAAAGGGGGTCTAGGGGGTGTAATTTTAAGCTTGATGGAGTTCTAGGGAAGGAACTAAATAGCTCCCCTTAAGGTTGAGGATAGTGTGTGTGGTTAGCTATGAGATCTACACGTTATAAAAAAAAGTACTCTATAATTATTCTGATAGACAATGTATGTGCTCTAGGTCGGTTATTAAATTAGGCTAAAGAATAATAACTGTCATTCTGAGAGAGAGGGTTCAGTATGTACACTCGGATGCCATAGTCTCTAGCTCACTCATAAGAATAATAACTGTCATTCTGAGAGAGAGGGCTCAGTATGTACACTCGGATGCCATAGTCTCTAGCTCACTCATAAGAATAATAACTGTCATTCTGAGAGAGAGGGTTCAGTATGTACACTCGGATGCCATAGTCTCTAGCTCACTCATAAGAATAATAACTGTCATTCTGAGAGAGAGGGTTCAGTATGTACACTCGGATGCCATAGTCTCTAGCTCACTCATAAGAATAATAACTGTCATTCTGAGAGAGAGGGTTCAGTATGTACACTCGGATGCCATAGTCTCTAGCTCACTCATAACAATAATAACTGTCATTCTGAGAGAGAGGGTTCAGTATGTACACTCGGATGCCATAGTCTCTAGCTCACTCATAAGAATAATAACTGTCATTCTGAGAGAGAGGGTTCAGTATGTACACTCGGATGCCATAGTCTCTAGCTCACTCATAAGAATAATAACTTTCATTCTGAGAGAGAGGGTTCAGTATGTACACTCGGATGCCATAGTCTCTAGCTCACTCATAAGAATAATAACTTTCATTCTGAGAGAGAGGGTTCAGTATGTACACTCGGATGCCATAGTCTCTAGCTCACTCATAAGAATAATAACTTTCATTCTGAGAGAGAGGGTTCAGTATGTACACTCGGATGCCATAGTCTCTAGCTCACTCATAAGAATAATAACTGTCATTCTGAGAGAGAGGGTTCAGTATGTACACTCGGATGCCATAGTCTCTAGCTCACTCATAAGAATAATAACTGTCATTCTGAGAGAGAGGGTTCAGTATGTACACTCGGATGTCATAGTCTCTAGCTCACTCCTAAGAATAATAACTGTCATTCTGAGAGAGAGGGTTCAGTATGTACACTCGGATGTCATAGTCTCTAGCTCACTTATAAGAATAATAACTGTCATTCTGAGAGAGAGGGCTCAGTATGTACACTCGGATGCCATAGTCTCTAGCTCACTCATAAGAATAATAACTGTCATTCTGAGAGAGAGGGTTCAGTATGTACACTCGGATGCCATAGTCTCTAGCTCACTCATAAGAATAATAACTGTCATTCTGAGAGAGAGGGTTCAGTATGTACACTCGGATGCCATAGTCTCTAGCTCACTCATAAGAATAATAACTTTCATTCTGAGAGAGAGGGTTCAGTATGTACACTCGGATGCCATAGTCTCTAGCTCACTCATAAGAATAATAACTTTCATTCTGAGAGAGAGGGTTCAGTATGTACACTCGGATGCCATAGTCTCTAGCTCACTTATAAGAATAATAACTGTCATTCTGAGAGAGAGGGCTCAGTATGTACACTCGGATGCCATAGTCTCTAGCTCACTCATAAGAATAATAACTGTCATTCTGAGAGAGAGGGTTCAGTATGTACACTCGGATGCCATAGTCTCTAGCTCACTCATAAGAATAATAACTGTCATTCTGAGAGAGAGGGTTCAGTATGTACACTCGGATGCCATAGTCTCTAGCTCACTCATAAGAATAATAACTTTCATTCTGAGAGAGAGGGTTCAGTATGTACACTCGGATGCCATAGTCTCTAGCTCACTCATAAGAATAATAACTTTCATTCTGAGAGAGAGGGTTCAGTATGTACACTCGGATGCCATAGTCTCTAGCTCACTCATAAGAATAATAACTGTCATTCTGAGAGAGAGGGTTCAGTATGTACACTCGGATGCCATAGTCTCTAGCTTACTCATAAGAATAATAACTGTCATTCTGAGAGAGAGGGTTCAGTATGTACACTCGGATGCCATAGCCTCTAGCTCACTCATAAGAATAATAACTGTCATTCTGAGAGAGAGGGTTCAGTATGTACACTCGGATGCCATAGTCTCTAGCTCACTCATAAGAATAATAACTGTCATTCTGAGAGAGAGGGTTCAGTATGTACACTCGGATGCCATAGTCTCTAGCTCACTCATAAGAATTACTGGACCCTCTATATTTTTCTGCATGCAATTATACCTATTTGAATTGAGTTTTAATGTTTTACAATAAGTAGTATATATATATTTGTATTTGATGTATGGAAAATTGTATTCATAAATTCGGTTCCAGAGATCTACTTCCTTAATTATAAATGGGTGAAGTCTAGGAATATTGATGAGTGGGGTACAAACTATGGTATCCGAGTGTACCCCTATGATGGTGTACGATATAACAAGTCTATCATACTTGAAATATATATTATGCCATAGTCCATTCATTATAAGTTGCCAAACATTCTTCTCCATTACCCTCTATAACTCGAATATTACTGGAGTAACCGATCTAATACTTCTACCAATGGGGAGAGTTAAACCGGTATCACACGAGAGCTTTTATAGTCAACATTCGATGATCAACATTTTTCTGGCAACATTTATGAAATATTTTGCACTGGTATCGGAAACTTGACTGGTGATAGATGAATTTAGGTAACCGAAATATTTTAAATGTTGACCTCATAAGCTGCCAGACCAGTGTTTAGGATAAATGTGTAGGGAAAAAGGGCTCGTGTGATACTGGCTTAAGCCCGGGAATAGGTATGGAAATTTACAGCCCATTTGCTCTAGCCCTTTTTGAGTTCCAAAGATAAAAGTTGAGATTTCTGGCCTACTTATAATGAATCGACTATAGATACATAATTATACCTTGGATAAACCTAATGCACAAGTGTATAAATTATGAAGTTTACGCTATAATTTTGCAGTAGGTCTAAATGCAATAGTTTATAATATACTAATAATGTTCATTAAACTGAAAAGTATGTGACCAATGCTACACACACACACACTAACAGTCTCTCTCTCCCCCCCCCCTCTCTCTCTCTCTCTCTCTCTCTCTCTCTCTCTCTCTGTCTCTCTCTCTCTCTCTCTCTGTCTCTCTCTCTCTCTCTCTCTCTCTCTCTCTCTCTCTCTCTCTCTCTCTCTCTCTCTCTCTCACACACACACACACATATATTGGAAAACACCCACATTAATATATTTTTCCTATTCCTCTCATTTTTGTGCTTTTTTGTAATCAATTTTGTAATCGCCACTCCTTTTTGGTCTCGACCTTGGCATTATATATTTTCTGTGACATATAGTAGCTCATTACTGTCTAACTTTATTTACTTTATGAGGGAGACCGGGAAGTGGGGAGAGTGAGGGAGGGAGAGTGAGGGAGGGAGTAAGAGAGGGATGAAAGGAAGAGGGAGTGATGGAGAATGTAAAAGAAGGAAGAGTGAGTGATGAAGGGTGAGTGATGGAGAGTGAGTGATGGAGAATAAGGGGTGGCGACTGAGTGATGGACAGTGAGTGATGGACAGTGAGTGATGGACAGTAATGGACAGTGAGTGATGGACAGTGAGTGATGGAGAATAAGGGGTGGAGACTGAGTGATGGACAGTGAGTGATGGACAGTGAGGGATGAACAGTGAGTGATGGACAGTGAATGATGGACAGTGAGTGATGGACAGTGAGTAATGGACAGTGAATGATGGACAGTGAGTGATGGAGAATAAGGGGTGGAGACTGAGTGATGGACAGTGAGTGATGGACAGTGAGTGATGGACAGTGAATGATGGACAGTGAGTGATGGAGAATAAGGGGTGGAGACTGAGTGATGGACAGTGAGTGATGGAGAATAAGGGGTGGAGACTGAGTGATAGACAGTGAGTACAAAGGAGTACAAAGGAAATCAAGCAACAACAGATCTAGTGACCCTTCTAGGTTGCTTGTCCTCCAAAACACTGAGAATCAAGTGTCCAAACAGTGGTTTAGAGTGGGTAAGGGAACATTGGAAAGGGAATTACTGCCCTGGAACTAATGTCTGTGGCAGGATTAGGAAGTTATTAGGGGACAGATGGGTTAGTAACTGAGGGGGGATAAAATAAAGTTATTCATTTACAAACGCAGTCAGTCGCGGGTTTGATGAGAGATATTTGTCTAGGCGGAGTTTAAATGAATCAACGGTGATGCAGTCTATAACGTTTCGGGGAAGCCCATTCCACAAGTTGACAAATCGATTGAAGAAGAAATTCTTAGATTCGTGTGAGTTAAAAGATTTACCAATAATTTTGCAACCGTTTCCCCGCGTGTAATTAGATTGGTCGATAGTGAAGTACTTACTACAGTCCATATTGTCGATGCCTTTGATGATTTTGAACACTTGAATTAAGTCACCTCTTAATCTGCGCTGGGTTAAAGGAAATAGATTTAATTCTCTAAGACGCTCTTCATATGGTTTGTTCTTTAGGTTAGGTATCATTTTGGTAACTCTACGTTGAACTCGTTCTAGCTTGTTTATATCTTTTTGGTAATAAGGGCACCAGGATTGAATGCAGTATTCCAGAAGAGGGCGGACTAAGGAATTGTAAAGGGTTAGGATAACTTCTTTGGATTTATGCTCAAATGACCTGCCTATAATGCCAATTATTTTGTTTGCCTTCTTAACAACTTCTGAACATTGTTGACTCGGTTTTAGGTTACTCGATATTGTTACTCCCAGATCGGTTTCTCTCTTTACATTCTTAAGCTGAGTGCCATTCATCGAATAGTTTGCTTTCTCATTTAGGTATCCGATATGTAGTACTTTACATTTATCCGCATTGAAACTCATTTGCCAAATTTGGGCCCAACATGACAATTTATCTAGATTGTGTTGCATATCGTCAACTTGTTCTTTTGAGAGTACGCTATTTGCAATTTTTGTATCGTCAGCAAATTTTGAGATTGTACAGGTGAGACCCTCATCTATGTCGTTGATGTAAATTAGAAAGAGAATTGGATCTAGTACCGATCCCTGGGGTACCCCGCTACTTACATTGGTCCATTTAGATGCCTTACCGTTTATGACTACTCTTTGCTTTCTGTCGCTGAGCCAATTTTCTATCCATTTCAACACACCGTCTTGTATTCCATGCGCTTTTAGTTTTAGCAATAAACGTTTGTGGGGAACTTTGTCAAAGGCCTTTTAAAAATCAAGGTATATAATATCTACAGCTTTACTCTCATCGTAGAGGTTGAGGATATCGTGGAAGAAGTCTAAGAGGTTTGTTAAACAGGAACGTTTTTACGAAAGCCGTGTTGAGTATCTTTAAGTATGTTATTTTCCTCTAAGTGATTTACGAGTCTGTCTCGTATGACCGTTTCTAGCATTTTACATACAACTGAGGTTAAGCTAATTGGACGATAGTTACTGGGTAGGGATTTGCTGCCTTTTTTGAATATCGGTGTTACGTTGGCTAGCTTCCACTGATCAGGCATAGTTCCAGACTGCAAGGATTTATTGAATAGTAATGTCAGTGGTTTGGAGAGCTCATCCTTAGCTTCCTTTAGAACTCTAGGCGAGATTGTATCAGGTCCAGGCGTTTTATTTACCTTGAGTTTATCTAAACAATTCAATACTTCTCTCTCTGTAACGGTGATATTGCTTAGAACATCTGAATTATCAATCTGAATCGGCGATGGTGTAGGGATATCACTGAGGTCTTCAGTTGTAAAAACTGATGCAAAGAAGGTATTGAGGGCATTACTCATTTGTACTTCGTCTATGGTGTATTCTCCATTTTCATCTACTAACGGTCCAACAGTTGAAGTAACTACTTTTTTCTTTCTGATATAACTATAGAATTCTTTCGGGTTTGTTTTACTTTGATTCGCAATATGTAACTCTAAGGTCTTTTTACTTTGCTAAATTAACTTTTTGGCTTTGCGTCGTAGCTCTACAAATTTCACCCGTTCTTCGTCATTTTGTGAGGATTTTAATCTATCACTAGCAAAACTTTTAGCAAGCAGGCAGTTTGAAATATCTTTATTCCACCATTTGGGCTTATTATTATGGCCTGGACGCTGTATTTTCGATGGTATGCAGTCTTGCACTGCTTTTAGGTAAGTGGTTTCGAATAACTTCCAAGATGTATTTATGTCGTTATTGTTAATTAAAAAGCTCCAGTCAGTTTCTTTAAACATAGCTCTAATTTTATGGAAGTTTGCTTTCTTGAAATTAGGGACTTTTTCGATGCTACTATTTGGTTCGTTACTAGTAAACTTTAAAGTGAAAGTTATCGTATGATGGTCGCTGTTACTGAATTCATCACCAACATTCAAATTCTCTATTAATTCTTCTTTTGTTGCAAGTACAATGTCAAGAACGTTATTACCACGGGTCGGCGTTCGAACAAATTGATAAAGCGAACTCTCTTGCAAGTTCGTATACAAGTCATGTCCGGAGTGTGAAGTAAGAGTATCGCCCCACTTGGTAACAGGTAAATTAAAGTCGCCAAAAATTACAGTATCTTGTGAGTTACTTACATCTGCAATTTGTTCATAAATTTCTCGTCCAGTTTGCACTGATTGAGCTGGAGGTCTGTATATTAACGCAAGTATTATTTTTGTACCTTTATTATTCTTTATTAGCACAACAGATGTGTCGACGTTCACAATTTGAGGTTTTGACAAGAGGGTAGGGTTAAGACTTTCTTTGATATAAAGTAAAACGCCACCTCCATTTCGATTTATTCGGCTTTTCTCAAACATTACATAACCGGGAAGTGAATACTCTGCTAAAAAGTCTCTATCTTCTGTATTGAGCCAAGATTCTGTTATGCCAATCACATCATAATTTTCTGTAAACACTAGCTCCTCTAAATCTGAAAATGTATTGCGTATGCTACGAGCGTGATGGACGAGTGATGGACAGTGAGTGATGGACAGTGAATGATGGACAGTGAGTGATGGACAGTGAGTGATGGACAGTGAGTAATGGACAGTGAGTGATGGACAGTGAGTGATGGAGAATAAGGGGTGGAGACTGAGTGATGGACAGTGAGTGATGGACAGTCAGTGATGGACAGTGAGTGATGGACAGTGAGTGATGGACAGTGAATGATGGACAGTGAGTGATGGACAGTGAGTGATGGACAGTGAGTGATGGACAGTAATGGACAGTGAGTGATGGAGAATAAGGGGTGGAGACAGTGATGGACAGTGAGTGATGGACAGTGAGTGATGGACAGTGAGTGATGGACAGTGAGTGATGGACAGTGAGTGATGGACAGTGAGTGATGGACAGTGAGTGATGGACAGTGAGTAATGGACAGTGAGTGATGGACAGTGAGTGATGGACAGTGATGGACAGTGAGTGATGGACAGTGAGTGATGGAGAATAAGGGGTGGAGACTGAGTGATTGACAGTGATGGACAGTGAGTGATGGAGATAAGGGGTGGAGACTGAGTGATGGACAGTGAGTGATGGACAGTGAGTAATGGACAGTTTTTTTTTTTTTTTTTTTTTTTTTCTATGTGATTGAGAGAGGCAAAAGGCATTACTGCATATAGCGAGTGCCTCCCCCATAGTTGAAAGAGTGACAGGGCCAAAATCAAGGGACGTTCGAGCCAAAATGCCTGGACACACGGAGTTTGAAGCAATTTATGTCATAGGAAGAGGGAAAGACTGATTCTGGGAGAGTGAGTGATTGACAGTGAGTGATGGACAGTGAGTGATGGACAGTGAGTGATGGACAGTGAGTGATGGAGAATAAGGGGTGGAGACTGAGTGATGGACAGTGAGTGATGGACAGTGAGTGATGGACAGTGAGTGATGGACAGTGAGTGATGGACAGTGAGTAATGGACAGTGAGTGATGGACAGTGAGTGATGGACAGTGAGTAATGGACAGTGAATGATGGACAGTGAGTGATGGAGAATAAGGGGTGGAGACTGAGTGATGGACAGTGAGTGATGGACAGTGTGTAATGGACAGTGAGTGATGGACAGTGAGTAATGGACAGTGAGTGATGGACAGTGAGTGATGGACAGTGAGTAATGGACAGTGAGTGATGGACAGTGAGTGATGGACAGTGAGTGATGGACAGTGAGTGATGGACAGTGAGTGATGGACAGTGAGTGATGGACAGTGAGTGATGGACAGTGAGTGATGGACAGTGAGTGATGGACAGTGAGTAATGGACAGTCAGTGATGGACAGTGAGTGATGGACAGTGAGTGATGGACAGTGAGTGATGGACAGTGAGTAATGGACAGTGAGTGATGGACAGTGAGTAATGGACAGTGAGTGATGGACAGTGAGTGATGGACAGTGAGTAATGGACAGTGAGTGATGGACAGTGAGTGATGGACAGTGAGTGATGGACAGTGAGTGATGGAGAATAAGGGGTGGAGACTGAGTGATGGACAGTGAGTGATGGACAGTGAGTGATGGACAGTGAGTGATGGACAGTGAGTAATGGACAGTGAGTGATGGAGAATAAGGGGTGGAGACTGAGTGATGGACAGTGAGTGATGGACAGTGAGTGATGGACAGTGAGTGATGGACAGTGAGTGATGGACAGTGAGTGATGGACAGTGAGTGATGGACAGTGAGTGATGGACAGTGAGTGATGGACAGTGAGTGATGGACAGTGAGTGATGGACAGTGAGTAATGGACAGTGAGTGATGGACAGTGAGTGATGGACAGTGAGTAATGGACAGTGAGTGATGGAGAATAAGGGGTGGAGACTGAGTGATGGACAGTGAGTGATGGACAGTGAGTAATGAACAGTGAGTGATGGACAGTGAGTGATGGACAGTGAGTGATGGACAGTGAGTAATGGACAGTGAGTGATGGACAGTGAGTGATGGACAGTGAGTAATGAACAGTGAGTGATGGACAGTGAGTGATGGACAGTGAGTGATGGACAGTGAGTGATGGACAGTGAGTGATGGACAGTGAGTGATGGACAGTGAGTGATGGACAGTGAGTAATGGACAGTGAGTGATGGACAGTGAGTGATGGACAGTGAGTGATGGACAGTGAGTGATGGACAGTGAGTGATGGACAGTGATGGACAGTGAGTGATGGACAGTGAGTGATGGACAGTGAGTAATGGACAGTGAGTGATGGACAGTGAGTGATGGACAGTGAGTAATGAACAGTGGGTGGGACAGTGAGTGATGGACAGTGAGTGATGGACAGTGAGTGATGGACAGTGAGTGATGGACAGTGAGTGATGGACAGTGAGTGATGGACAGTGAGTGATGGACAGTGAGTAATGGACAGTGAGTGATGGACAGTGAGTGATGGACAGTGAGTGATGGACAGTGAGTGATGGACAGTGAGTGATGGACAGTGAGTGATGGACAGTGAGTGATGGACAGTGAGTGATGGACAGTGAGTGATGGACAGTGAGTGATGGACAGTGAGTAATGGACAGTCAGTGATGGACAGTGAGTGATGGACAGTGAGTGATGGACAGTGAGTGATGGACAGTGAGTAATGGACAGTGAGTGATGGACAGTGAGTAATGGACAGTGAGTGATGGACAGTGAGTGATGGACAGTGAGTAATGGACAGTGAGTGATGGACAGTGAGTGATGGACAGTGAGTGATGGACAGTGAGTGATGGAGAATAAGGGGTGGAGACTGAGTGATGGACAGTGAGTGATGGACAGTGAGTGATGGACAGTGAGTGATGGACAGTGAGTAATGGACAGTGAGTGATGGAGAATAAGGGTGGAGACTGAGTGATGGACAGTGAGTGATGGACAGTGAGTGATGGACAGTGAGTGATGGACAGTGAGTGATGGACAGTGAGTGATGGACAGTGAGTGATGGACAGTGAGTGATGGACAGTGAGTGATGGACAGTGAGTGATGGACAGTGAGTGATGGACAGTGAGTGATGGACAGTGAGTGATGGACAGTGAGTGATGGACAGTGAGTGATGGACAGTGAGTGATGGACAGTGAGTGATGGACAGTGAGTGATGGACAGTGAGTGATGGACAGTGAGTGATGGACAGTGAGTGATGGACAGTGAGTGATGGACAGTGAGTAATGGACAGTGAGTGATGGACAGTGAGTGATGGACAGTGAGTAATGAACAGTGAGTGATGGACAGTGAGTGATGGACAGTGAGTGATGGACAGTGAGTGATGGACAGTGAGTGATGGACAGTGAGTGATGGACAGTGAGTGATGGACAGTGAGTGATGGACAGTGAATGATGGACAGTGAGTGATGGACAGTGAGTGATGGACAGTGAGTGATGGACAGTGAGTGATGGACAGTGAGTGATGGACAGTGAGTGATGGACAGTGAGTGATGGACAGTGAGTGATGGACAGTGAGTGATGGACAGTGAGTGATGGACAGTGAGTAATGGACAGTGAGTGATGGACAGTGAGTGATGGACAGTGAGTGATGGACAGTGAGTGATGGACAGTGAGTGATGGACAGTGAATGATGGACAGTGAGTGATGGACAGTGAGTGATGGACAGTGAATGATGGACAGTGAGTGATGGACAGTGAGTGATGGACAGTGAGTGATGGACAGTGAGTAATGGACAGTGAGTGATGGACAGTGAGTGATGGACAGTGAGTAATGAACAGTGAGTAATGGACAGTGAGTGATGGACAGTGAGTGATGGACAGTGAGTGATGGACAGTGAGTGATGGACAGTGAGTGATGGACAGTGAGTGATGGACAGTGAATGATGGACAGTGAGTGAT
The DNA here is from genome assembly GCA_032716605.1 of Paralithodes platypus. Classification (NCBI taxonomy): domain Eukaryota; kingdom Metazoa; phylum Arthropoda; class Malacostraca; order Decapoda; family Lithodidae; genus Paralithodes; species Paralithodes platypus. The sequence continues at coordinate 24,979,728 of CM064581.1, read as the reverse complement.
GGACAGTGAATGATGGACTGTGAGTGATGGACAGTGAATGATGGACAGTGAGTGATGGAGAATAAGGGGTGGAGACTGAGTGATGGACAGTGAGTAATGGACAGTGAGTGATGGACAGTGAGTGATGGACAGTGAATGATGGACAGTGAGTGATGGAGAATAAGGGGTGGAGACTGAGTGATGGACAGTGAGTAATGGACAGTGAGTGATGGACAGTGAGTAATGGACAGTGAGTGATGGACAGTGAGTGATGGACAGTGAGTAATGGACAGTGAGTGATGGACAGTGAGTGATGGACAGTGAATGATGGACAGTGAGTGATGGAGAATAAGGGGTGGAGACTGAGTGATGGACAGTGAGTGATGGACAGTGAGTGATGGACAGTGAGTGATGGATAGTGAGTGATGGACAGTGAGTGATGGACAGTGAGTGATGGACAGTGAGTAATGGACAGTGAGTGATGGACAGTGAGTGATGGACAGTGAGTGATGGACAGTGAGTGATGGAGAGTGAGTGATGGACAGTGAGTGATGGACAGTGAGTGATGGACAGTGAGTAATGGACAGTGAGTGATGGACAGTGAGTGATGGACAGTGAGTGATGGACAGTGAGTAATGGATAGTGAGTGATGGACAGTGAGTGATGGACAGTGAGTGATGGACAGTGAGTGATGGACAGTGAGTGATGGACAGTGAGTGATGGACAGTGAGTGATGGAGAGTGAGTGATGGAGAGTGAGTGATGGACAGTGAGTGATGGACAGTGAGTAATGGACAGTGAGTGATGGACAGTGAGTGATGGACAGTGAGTGATGGACAGTGAGTGATGGACAGTGAGTAATGGACAGTGAGTGATGGACAGTGAGTGATGGACAGTGAGTGATGGACAGTGAGTGATGGACAGTGAGTGATGGACAGTGAGTGATGGACAGTGAGTGATGGACAGTGAGTGATGGACAGTGAGTTATGGACAGTGAGTGATGGACAGTGAGTAATGGACAGTGAGTGATGGACAGTGAGTGATGGACAGTGAGTGATGGACAGTGAGTGATGGACAGTGAGTGATGGACAGTGAGTAATGGACAGTGAGTGATGGACAGTGAGTGATGGAGTACAAAGGAGTACAAAGGAGTACAAAGGAAATCAAGCAACAACAGATCTAGTGACCCTTCTAGGTTCTTGTCCTCCAAAACACTGAGGATCAAGTGTCCAAACAGTGGTTTAGAGTGGGTAAGGGAACATTGGAAAGGGAATTACTGCCCTGGAACTAATGTCCGTGGCAGGATTAGGAAGTTAGTAGGGGACAGATGGGTTAGTAACTGAGGGGGGGATAAAATAAAGTTATTCATTTACAAACGCAGTCAGTCGCGGGTTTGATGCGAGATATTTGTCTAGGCGGAGTTTATATGAATCAACGGTGATGCAGTCTATAACGTTTCGGGGAAGCCCATTCCACAAGTTGACAACTCGATTGAAGAAGAAATTCTTAGATTCGTGTGAGTTAAAAGATTTACCAATAATTTTGCAACCGTTTCCCCGCGTGTAATTAGATTGGTCGATAGTGAAGTACTTACTACAGTTCATATTGTCGATGCCTTTGATGATTTTGAACACTTGAATTAAGTCACCTCTTAATCTGCGCTGGGTTAAAGGAAATAGATTTAGTTCTCTAAGACGCTCTTCGTATGGTTTGTTCTTTAGGCTAGGTATCATTTTGGTAACTCTACGTTGAACTCGTTCTAGCTTGTTTATATCTTTTTGGTAATAAGGGCACCAGGATTGAACGCAGTATTCCAGAAGAGGTCGGACTAAGGAATTATAAAGGGTTAGGATAACGTCTTTGGATTTATGCTCAAATGACCTGCCTATAAAGCCAATTATTTTCTTTGCCTTCTTAACAACTTCTGAACATTGTTGACTCGGTTTTAGGTTACTCGATATTGTTACTCCCAGATCGGTTTCTCTGTTTACATTCTTAAGCTGAGTGTCATTCATCGAATAGTTTGCTTTCTCATTTAGGTATCCGATATGTAGTGCTTTACATTTATCCGCATTGAAACTCATTTGCCAAATTTGGGCCCAATGTGACAATTTATCTAGATTGTGTTGCATATCGTCAACTTGATCTTTTGAGAGTATGCTATTTGCAATTTTTATATCGTCAGCAAATTTTGAGATTGTACAGGTGAGACCCTCATCTATGTCGTTGATGTAAATTAGAAAGAGAATTGGTCCTAGTACCGATCCCTGGGGTACCCCGCTACTTACATTGGTCCATTTAGATGCCTTACCGTTTATGACTACTCTTTGCTTTCTGTCGCTGAGCCAATTTTCTATCCATTTCAACACACCGTCTTGTATTCCATGCGCTTTTAGTTTTAGCAGTAAAAGTTTGCGGGGAACTTTGTCAAAGGCCTTTTGAAAATCAAGGTATATAATATCTACAGCTTTACTCTCATCGTAGAGGTTGAGGATATCGTGGAAGAAGTCTAAGAGGTTTGTTAAACAGGAACGTTTTTTACGAAAGCCGTGTTGAGTATCTTTAAGTATGTTATTTTTCTCTAAGTGATTTACGAGTCTGTCTCTTATGATCGTTTCTAGCATTTTACATACAACTGAGGTTAAGCTAATTGGACGATAGTTACTGGGTAGGGATTTGCTGCCTTTTTTTAATATCGGTGTTACGTTGGCTATCTTCCACTGATCAGGCATAGTTCCAGACTGCAAGGATTTATTGAATAGTAATGTCAGTGGTTTGGAGAGCTCATCCTTAGCTTCCTTTAAAACTCTAGGCGAGATTGTATCAGGTCCAGGCGTTTTATTTACCTTGAGTTTATCTAAACAATTTAATACTTCTCTCTCTGTGACAGTGAGTGATGGACAGTGAGTGATGGAGAATAAGGGGTGGAGACTGAGTGATGGACAGTGAGTGATGGACAGTGATGGACAGTGAGTGATGGACAGTGAGTGATGGACAGTGAGTGATGGACAGTGATGGACAGTGAGTGATGGACAGTGAGTGATGGAGAGTGCAAGGGAAGGAGAGTATACTGTATATTCGTTCAGGTTTTTCAAAATTATTGGGTGACTATTATCTGGACCGGGAGTTTTACTAGTACTTACATTTATTGTTCAACTTGCCCAACACTTCACTTTTTCTTATACTAAAATTCCCTATTGTGTGTGCCGTTACGTTTCTCTCCGAAGTAGCGTTATATTCTTCCTTAGTAATGACGGAATACAAATATTCATCAAGCGAATTTATAATGTGTTTGTTACCAGTCTACCTGGTCATTATTAATAATGTGTTTGTTACCAGTCTACCTGGTCATTATTAATAATGTGTTTGTTACCAGTCTACCTGGTCATTATTAATAATGTGTTTGTTACCAGTCTACCTGGTCATTATTTATAATGTGTTTGTTACCAGTCTACCTGGTCATTATTTATTATGTGTTTGTTACCAGTCTACCTGGTCATTATTTTCTAGCAGTCCTATTGCAGTCTGTCTTAATATTTCTATTACTGTTAACGTAACCATATAATTGCTTTCGATTATTATCACTTTCCTATGCAATGTACCTTTCATAATTACGCATCTCTGTCTCGAGTTCGAATCCCGGGATAACTATATGCTTTCATTAGTTTATTCAAGTACATTGGGGTTTGTAATGGATGATTAATGTTAAGAACGGGGTGTTATTTCTTCACTTTATTCTACTTAGTTTGTAATATATCTTAAGTGTTTATTATATATGGTATTTTAACTAAGTTGATGCAATATATTCATTTCTCCTAGCGCCTTACTAATAATGTTATTGAACCAAGGAAACTTGTCTTTTTGAATTTCACGGGTACGTATTTTTGCTGTACGGTCGCGCTAATAAGTCATGTCCCAGCTGTCATTATGTTTGGCTTGTTCTGTGCTGTATTAATGTCTGTCAGATGTTGAATAGGGTGGGTAGGTGTAGGAACATGTTGTATATTTCACTCAATATGAAGAAATGAAGCTTAGATATTGCTGATACCAATTATTGATCAATACATACTTGGTCCCGAGACATCACTTATTAGCGTGATTGTACAGTCCCATAGTTCGATTTTGTTGTCAATATTGATAAGCATGTCACTGAGGGCTTCCCTACGTTCTTGAAATTCGCATTTTTATAATCTGGTAACTTCATTTCCTATTTCTTTTTATCTTTAGTGTCTTTGCAATTCATGTCGATTCTAATGAGCGTGTGATCAGAGGTGGATAAATGGTCGCCGATGTCCACTTTATCTATTAGGTTTTCGTTTGTACTGATAACGAGATCTATATGCTGTTTTCGCGGGTTGGTTCTTGTACATTTTGATGCGGAAAATTGTCCTGTATACAATAAATTGTCCTGTATACAATAAATCATTTTGCGCGAATTAGAATTATTTCCGGTCATATGGCACCAGTCAATGTGTGGAAGATTAGAGCGAGAGAGTGAGTTACACACAGAGTTACACACACACAGATACTCAGACCACACATACCTTGTGGTCCCTACTAGAGAGAGAGAGGGGGAGGGGGGCGAGGTGTGTGTAGAGGTAGTGTACACACACACACACACGCACCACATAATCAATAGCTCATTAGTACCTCTCTGGTTGTCTCACACATTGATTACCGAACATCCTACCCACGCGTAACGGCACTCCCTGCCTCCGTTTATTTTAGGCTTTATACTCAAGTGTATAGAGTTTATATTTGTTTACCTATTCCCTATTCGATGTCGTTTTTTCCTAATTTTATTCTGACTATTAGTAAACGATTTTAAGTATTTCCCACATGTAATATACACGCCTTACCTACAGTTTTATGTTTCTTAGTTGTTTTTACCATTTCAGTATTCTTCCTTTTTCGTCTGGCCATCAGTTGTCGATTTTAGACAGTTTATTGAGAACCTCCCCAAGTGTAGCGTCCCGCTTTAACTCTTTGTGGATCATGACGCGTTTTGACAGTTTATTGAGAACCTCCCCAAGTGTAACGTCCCGCTTTAACTCTTTGTGGATCATGACGCGTTTTGACAGTTTATTGAGAACCTCCCCAAGTGTAACGTCCCGCTTTAACTCTTTGTGGATCATGACGCGTTTTGACAGTTTATTGAGAACCTCCCCAAGTGTAACGTCCCGCTTTAACTCTTTGTGGATCATGACGCGTTTTGACAGTTTATTGAGAACCTCCCCAAGTGTAACGTCCCGCTTTAACTCTTTGTGGATCATGACGCGTTTTGACAGTTTATTGAGAACCTCCCCAAGTGTAACGTCCCGCTTTAACTCTTTGTGGATCATGACGCGTTTTGACAGTTTATTGAGAACCTCCCCAAGTGTAACGTCCCGCTTTAACTCTTTGTGGATCATGACGCGTTTTGACAGTTTATTGAGAACCTCCCCAAGTGTAACGTCCCGCTTTAACTCTTTGTGGATCATGACGCGTTTTGACAGTTTATTGAGAACCTCCCCAAGTGTAACGTCCCGCTTTAACTCTTTGTGGATCATGACGCGTTTTGACAGTTTATTGAGAACCTCCCCAAGTGTAACGTCCCGCTTTAACTCTTTGTGGATCATGACGCGTTTTGACAGTTTATTGAGAACCTCCCCAAGTGTAACGTCCCGCTTTAACTCTTTGTGGATCATGACGCGTTTTGACAGTTTATTGAGAACCTCCCCAAGTGTAACGTCCCGCTTTAACTCTTTGTGGATCATGACGCGTTTTGACAGTTTATTGAGAACCTCCCCAAGTGTAACGTCCCGCTTTAACTCTTTGTGGATCATGACGCGTTTTGACAGTTTATTCTGGTTTTCTTTCGACAAATGTATTCAGCTTAGGAAAACCTTGTGGGAGATAAAGAGTAAATTGAGATTGTATTTTCCCTTTGATTCCTAGAGATGCTTCCTAAATTGCATAACATCGTCTAATGACAGCCAGAATAGACTGTCAAAACGCGTCAAAATCCTCAATGGGTTAAAGACTGTTTCACTTAATTTATTGTAGTGTTTTAGGTTTTATTTTGTTTTGTTTACCGTTTCAGTATGCAGTCGCACTGTTCTTTCTAGTTTGTTGGGTATGACTAAACGACTTTAGGCAGCTTATTATTGAACTGCCAATATTATATGCATATATTATATGAATATATGTATATGAAAGACAATAGCCCATCCTCGGAGTCCCCAGTGAGGGGTGGGGGAGGGGGGACCATAAATGCCCCCACACTCACCCGACCTTCCCCTAACGACCCCACAAAATTCTCTGGACCATGGCCTGTCACTCTTACTATTAACTTCTGCAATATTTGCAGCTTTTCCTATAAGTTTCCCTCTGTGGAACTCCATCTGTCCTCCTACAAACCTGATCTTCTTTTCCTCGCTGAAAGTAAGGTGTCTGAAACAACTGCCAGCAGCCCCTTCTCTGTATCATCCTACTTTCTCTATCCTAGTTTCAAAGCCAAAGGCAGATGTTGTGCATACGTGCACAACAAACTCACTTACTCTTGTGTTCCCGATTTCGACTCCTTTGAATTTTCAACTTTATGGCTCAACCTATTCTGTCATTTTCATACTAATAATTCTGTGATGTCTATCTTTCCCCTAACTCTACTGACTTTCCCAAATTCTTTAACTATTTAAACTCTAAAGGGGAACACATCCTATCCATCTCTTATTTCTCAGAAATCTCTATCTTAGGAGATTTTAACGTTCACCACCGCCAATGGCTCTCCTTTCATGCCGCTGACCAACCTGGTGAACAAGCCTACATCTTTTCTATCCTAAATTACCTAGAGCAGTTGGTTCAACTACCCACCTGTATCCCGGATCGCTTCGGAAATTGGACCAACATTCTTGATATCCCTTCCTCGTATATTGTTGATGTTTTCTCTCCTTTGGGTTCCCCCAATCATAAACTCGTCTCTGTCACCTATCCTATCTCTTTAATACGGCCAACCGATCCTCCCAGCCGGCGGTGCTTATGGCACTTGGCGCTGCCAACTGGGAGGCTCTCTGGCAGTACTTCTTTGATTTACCATGGAATTATTTTTGCTTTCGTGCCCAGGGACCCTCAGAGAATGCTGAACGCATTACCGAGGTAATCCTCTCGGGCATGGAGGCATACAATCCATTTTCTTTCTCTCAGACTAATGCAATAAAATCTTGGTTTACTCACGCTTGTTCTACTGCTGTTCGCGCAACATTCAAACGGTACCAACGCCTTCAAACTTAAGAATCTCATTCTTCCAATGTTACTGCCTGGAATCAAGCCAAATCTGTTCTTCGACTCGCCAAACACTCTTTCATCAATAATATATGCACTGAACTATCCAACTCTAGCTATTACCAAGCTTCTGGCATCTGACAGAGTTAATGTGTATAATTACTTATTTCCGAAGAATGTTGTCATGTTATATTTGATGCAGCTTAACAATAACCTCTATTAATCAAAGGGAAGAAAACATATACTGTACACTAGCCTTTTTGACCAACACCGGACCTTCATTATCTGGATGATATCGTCCTATGATAGCCCAAGTATAATTAATAAAGTGGCCATCACACGGAAAGGGTTCATTGTGAGTAGGATCATCTAAACCCACTATAAAAGTTAGTAGCCCACATAATTGCTCTCTTCAGACTTATGAGGGTAAGATCGGGACTATGGTTCGGACATATTATATAGCGTTACGACATTTTGGGCCACACACGTTTACATAGCCCTTTAACAAAATTGAAACAATTCGTGAAAATTACACATCATCAATATTGTACTATTGTTTCTTGTTTCTATTATGCGTTGAAAAGTAACTCGAAAGAAGACACATTTTCAGTGTTGAGTGTTGACTCCTTATTAGTTAGTTAAAATAGGACTTCAAAAAGATCAACCTTTCTGGATTATTAAGCCAGCACACTGTAAGTCAAGAACAACGTCAAGACTGAAGCCCCTTTTCGAGAACTGTAGTCCCTTGACTCCTTGTGTCATAGCGTGACAAGTGATGGATGAAGCAAGACAATTGTCCTGTGATATATTTGAATGGAGAAACCTTAAAGTTTGGGAACATACCTTTTATAAACGGACACACCCGGATGATGTCATAAGGCAATTATTGTTGTGAAATTTGTGTATCATGTGGTAGACGCCAGTACTTTATGTTGCTCTTGGATAATTGGTAACAAAGTGAGGTGTTGCCTGCTTTTGGTGGGCATCACTATGTTCTACTGTCTCCATTATGTCTTCTTTCGTCTTTATCACCACTTTTATGACCACTTTTCAACTCTTTCATGCAGATTACTTCAATTCTGTTTTATTTTAGCTACCTTCGCATTATCAGTCTCAACTACTGAATGTCTATTGGAGTCAAATTTATAGCTGAGAAAGGACCCAAAAGCAATTCCTAGCCTGACTAAAATTGTCTGCAGGTAACTAGAATAACCTGCATATAGTGATAATTTGGTTGAAAGGGTTATCCCATTCATCACCATTTGTAATTTTAATCATATTCTGGTTACCATGGAGCGATATTCTTTAGTTTATAATCTACCTATATAACTTAAATGGGTAAATACGATCCCAATAAACCCTCTTAAGCAGGTGTCACACCATGCCGAATTAAGTGCCGACGCTCCACGACTTAAGGGTCGTAACGAGGTCTTTGCCTACATCGCCGCGCAATGTGGGTTGGTGCCAACTCAAGAGAGACGTCGGGAGAGGTCTTCAGGGGCCTTAGGAAAAGTTTGACACGCACAACTCTCATAAGCTGAGTCGGCGGTAGCTGAGGTCAAGGACATGGACGGGATGGGGACGGTGGGCGGGCGGCGTCCAGTCGGCGTCAGACGGTACAAGGGCGCCGGCCTGTCTACGTCAGACGCTGCTATAAGGAAGGTCGCCATCAGGCGGCGACCTGCGGCGACCTGTGGCAAGCCTACGCCTTCCCAAGGGCTCGGGAATATTTTTAGAGGCAACCCAACTGGAGTGGGACGCCATGAGACGGCGTCCAACGGCGACCATGGACACCGCCTGACGGCGTCCATGAGCAAAGACGAATTTCGACACTTTCTTGAGTCAACGCCCAGGCGGTGACTCAAGAAAGTAGTGGAGGTTCATAGTCCATAGCTCATAGTGGAGGTTCTCCCGTGAGTCCGCAACCTGGCAACGTCGCACGTGGCAACGTCGCCGCTCGTGTGATATATACCTCCAACGGACCGGTTTGCGTCGGTCGGGGTGAAGCGTGACGGAGTAGGCATCCAGTGTGACAGGGTGGCCGTCCATCGCCGCAATAGTACCTATAGGCGCCGCCCTACCTCTTATAGGCGCCGCTCATCGGGAGCACTGTCGCCGACCAGTTTGTGCGCTACGGTTCATGTCGCCGCCCTGGCTGCGACATTTATCTCCCTTAGGTCTTGCATGGTTGCCGCTCGACCCCGTCCAGTCCCCGTTAGGAGGCGTATTCATCAATACTGCCCGCCGTGGGCGTCCCGTCCCGCGATCACCCACGTTACTTGCCAGTGGTCTCCCCCTTCTATCGCCACTCCTTAAGTCGTGGAGTGTCGCCACTTAATTCGTCATAGTGTGACACTTGCTTAAAGCAAGTGTCACACTATGCCGAATTAAGGTTCTTCTTAACCCGTACTGTACCATAGGATACAGTAATAAAAGTCCCCAGCGGTCCCAAGCAATTTGGCCAAAATGACAGGAGAGACCACCTTTTCACCTCAAGAGATGAGGCAAGAGTGGATCTATCACTGTTTTTTTACAAGACTTTAAAAAAATATAAAAAAATAAAAAAATAAAATAAAAACAATTAGCCTTGTACAGGCAGTTACAAGACAAATACATTACTGACGGCTGTAACCGTCGCTGGGACTGGGGAGTTAATTATCTACTGACGGCTATAGCTGTCGCTGGGTTTGTATGGGTTAAACTGCTTTAAATCATCTAAATTTAGCCTGAATCAAAGGTAAAAAGGCATCATGGTGCTGAAGGTGTTACTGCTCCTGTGATGGATTACTGGTTGACTATGATAAGAGAGGCCCAATATATGGCTCGGTGTCCAGTCTCTGTGTTGTCAAGGATCTGAAGGGCCATTCCATTTCCGTGGCTCAACCTGAGTGGCCGGCTTTTAGTGCGATTGTGAAGGATTGCGGGCCAGAGTGCTATACAGGCCGGGGATATATTATTATATACACGTGATATAGGATGGCCGGGGATGTATCTTGTTAAAGGGGGTCACCTGCTTTGTTTCTCTCCTTTTCTTTCTTTCTCTGGCTTGTATCCATTCGGCCCCGTTCAGCCTAATAAGAACATAAGAAAATGGGAGTCTGCAGAAAGCCGATCGGCCCACACAAGGCAGATCCCTGTTACACCCAACCCCAATTACAAGGCCTAATTATAAACCCAACTCACTAATACCTTGGGGACTGACCTCACCAAAACGGTGAGAGATCAACACAAGATTACGGGGATTTTATGACGTTTATCTCCATCCAGGTGTCGATTTTTTTCCTGGCGAGCGATAGCAAGCCGGCATTGTATGGAGAAATCCGGCTTCGCCGGAGACATTGTTCTATCGAAAAATGTACAAATTTAGCCTGCTGTCAAAAAACATTTTAAACAAATATGTTGACTCGCTACCGCTCACCAGGAAAGAATCGAGACCTGGATGGGGACAAAAGTCTTAAAACAGTAGGGTGAATGGGGCCGAATGGATAAGAGCCAAAGAAAGAAGGAGAGAGAGCGAAAAAAAAACGAGGTGGGCCCCCTAAAGTATCATAATAAGTATACCTGTACATATTGATATTTAAACCATTTACTGCGATTGTGGGGGGATGTGGGCCAGGATCATAAACTGCTGGTATGGGATGAGTCGGAATGTCGGTACTACAGCCACGAAGTACCATAAAGTATACACCCATTGTGTTATGACCCAGAGTCCTTTATTGGCTATAGGATGGCTTGGGATGACGCCAGTAACGCAATCATAAGCCTTAAATAGAATGTGTGTGTGTGTGTATGTGTGTGTGTGTGTGTGTGGGAGGGGGGGGGGGGGGGGGGGGGGTATTTTTCTCCCTAGACTTTAGGGCCGAATTATTGTGTATTTATTTATTTATTTACTTTTCTCTTCTTTTTTTTTGTTTTCTTTTTTTAGGGGGGAGCGGGAAAATTACCACATACATAATACTACATAAGGGGTCCAGAGATCAATTACCACATACATAATACTACATATGGGGTCCAGAGATCAATTACCACATACATAATACTACATATGGGGTCCAGAGATCAATTACCACATACATAATACTTCATATGGAGTCCAGAGATCAATTACCACATACATAATACTTCATATGGGGTCCAGAGATCAATTACCACATACATAATACTACATATGGGGTCCAGAGATCAATTACCACATACATAATACTACATATGGGGTCCAGAGATCAATTACCACATACATAATACTACATATGGGGTCCAGAGATCAATTACCACATACATAATACTTCATATGGAGTCCAGAGATCAATTACCACATACATAATACTACATATGGGGTCCAGAGATCAATTACCACATACATAATACTACATATGGGGTCCAGAGATCAATTACCACATACATAATACTACATATGGAGTCCAGAGATCAATTACCACATACATAATACTACATATGGGGTCCAGAGATCAATTACCACATACATAATACTACATATGGGGTCCAGAGATCAATTACCACATACATAATACTACATATGGAGTCCAGAGATAAATTACCACATACATAATACTACATATGGGGTCCAGAGATCAATTACCACATACATAATACTACATATGGGGTCCAGAGATCAATTACCACATACATAATACTACATATGGAGTCCAGAGATCAATTACCACATACATAATACTTCATATGGAGTCCAGAGATAAATTACCACATACATAATACTACATATGGAGTCCAGAGATTAATTACCACATACATAATACTACATATGGGGTCCAGAGATAAATTACCACATACATAATACTACATATGGGGTCCAGAGATCAATTACCACATACATAATACTACATATGGAGTCCAGAGATCAATTACCACATACATAATACTACATATGGAGTCCAGAGATCAATTACCACATACATAATACTACATATGGAGTCCAGAGATTAATTACCACATACATAATACTACATATGGGGTCCAGAGATCAATTACCACATACATAATACTACATATGGGGTCCAGAGATCAATTACCACATACATAATACTACATATGGGGTCCAGAGATCAATTACCACATACATAATACTTCATATGGAGTCCAGAGATCAATTACCACATACATACTTCATATGGAGTCCAGAGATCAATTACCACATACATAATACTACATATGGGTCCAGAGATCAATTACCACATACATAATACTACATATGGGGTCCAGAGATCAATTACCACATACATAATACTACATATGGAGTCCAGAGATCAATTACCACATACATAATACTACATATGGGGTCCAGAGATCAATTACCACATACATAATACTACATATGGGGTCCAGAGATCAATTACCACATACATAATACTACATATGGAGTCCAGAGATCAATTACCACATACATAATACTTCATATGGAGTTCAGAGATAAATTACCACATACATAATACTACATATGGAGTCCAGAGATTAATTACCACATACATAATACTACATATGGGGTCCAGAGATAAATTACCACATACATAATACTACATATGGGGTCCAGAGATCAATTACCACATACATAATACTACATATGGAGTCCAGAGATCAATTACCACATACATAATACTACATATGGGGTCCAGAGATAAATGTTTACAAAGAAAACCATGCATCCGTTTTCGAGATAGTTTGGGAGCACACACACACACACACACACACACACACACACACACACACTCACCAAGATTCCACCAGAAGGTTTTTTTCGACCATCCCGATGGAGAGGATTATAGCGTGGTTCCTCCCTAGCCAAGATGTTAACCCTTTCTCTGCGGGCATATTTCCGCTTATTTCCGCCATATTAGGGCTTATTCAGGCACTCTTGATTGATTAGGCAAGTGTCTGAATGAAATTTAATGTATTCAGCCGAAAACTAGAAGAAAATAGATTCAAAATTACACCAAAACGAGCTTCGTAGCTCGCGGGGCTCACCAGCAGCGCTACCATAGACATTCGCTAAAATGAGCAATTATCGCTAATGTCGCGCTACATTTGCCTTTGGCGGCATTGTATATCTAGCGAGACTCAGAGCCTTCAGTGCCACGGCCGCCTGGCTAGGAAAAGGACGTGAGGCCATATTTTGGATCTAAAATCATAACTATTGCACAAATTCAAAAACAAAATTTTGACTGACGTTCGCATTCACCCAACAAATATTTGTGTGAATTTTGGTGAAAATCCGTCCAACGGTCTAGGAGTTTCGGGACAGACGGACAACATCGACAACAACGACAGATTTTTGTTCCGGTGGTACTAACTATACGGGGGGGCGATACCAAACTCTGCTTACGCAGAGTTGATAATTATTATCATTATTGTTAGTAGTAGTAGTAGTAGTAGTAGTAGTAGTAGTAGTATTACACACACATACACACACACAACAGTGACTACAATATCATTAGCCGGCTGGTGCCTTGCTGTATAAGATAATTTACCGTAGACTTTATTAAAACATAAAGAATACATAAACACACGTCACATTCCCTGTGGTAGTGAATACATAAACACACGTCACATTCTCTGTGGTAGTGAATAATTATCCCTGTTTTACCGTGCTCCATCCTCATCATAACTATAAGCTAGAATAATACAACAAAAAATTAGTCTCTGAAATTGTACAGTTCTTGCAAAAAAAGGTGGTACAAATTGTATTAATCAATTCTGACATGTAGATGTAGTAGTTTGAAACAGTTCCATTAAACACTGGTTGACAGTAACTCCCTCAATGCGGTATACACAATGGTATAGGATACTATAGGTAGAGTCAAGAGCATAAATGGCGACGCACCCATTTCAATCAGTATCGAACACAAACGAGACAAAACAATGCTCTATTGTAGCCCAGATGCTTCAGACCTTGGTTTTATAGCTTTAAAAAATCGAAATGGTGTAACCTAATACAAGGGACTAGAGTTCTCGAAAGGGGTTTCAGTCCTGACGTTATTCTTGACTTGAAGGGTGCTGGCTTAATAATACAATAGGTTTGATAGCCTCTGAAGTCCTATTTTAACTAATTAAACTTATGGTGATAATTGTACTATGAAGTGAGCATCAGCTTACCTGTCTTGCTCTCCTTGGTGTGCGTTATATAGGCCAAACTCCCGCTGTCTGGCCGTGAGGGTGATGGCACAGGCGTGGGGGTCAATCCTTACACAGACCAGGTACCTGAATAACAGTCACAACCAATTATTATAACTCCATATAGAACACATTAACCTAACATAACCTAGTGTTCATGGAAAAGCTAAAATACTATCCAACAACAGAAGTAAAATAATTATAAAATCAATAGAACATTGATTGAGCAACACGGGATAGATCACTTAAGGGGGGTGACCTGCTTTGTTTCGCTCTCTGGGTTTATCTATTCGGACCCTTTCAGCCTACTGTTTTAAAACGTTTATCTTCATCCAGGTGTCGATTTATACCTGGCGAGAGATTGCGAGCCACCATATTTTGAATAATGTGTTAGACAGCTGGCTAAATTTGTACATTTTTTGATAGAAAAATTTCTCCGGCGAAGCTGGATTTCTCCATAAAATGCTGGTTCGCTATCGCTCGCCATGATATAATCGGCCACTGGATGGGGATAAACGTCTTAGAAAAGAAGGCTGAATGGGATCGAATGGATACAACCAAGAAAGATTTTAAAAGCAGGTCACCCCCCCCCCCCCTTAAGAGTTATAATGAGTTATTGTACCTTATCTGATCATGTAACATATGGTGATCCTAATAAATTACAAATATATAGCATCATGTTTACCCCATTCTGTATTGTTACTGCCTATGATAATTAGTGTCAGTTAGTGTAGATAGTGTTTGAGTGTGTTACCTTAGTGTTGTTTGGTAGTGCCTTCCTCCTTGGTAACCATAGCTGCGGACCACACCCCTCGCCCCCAGGTGGTACTGTAGACAACCACGGGGAGCTACACACAAACAACAGCAACATTATTATACAACAACAACACAACACAATAGACACGTCATCCAAAGTATGATTGATGCATTTAATAATATGTAATTCCAGCAAGTGGATTTTACCAGTTATTTCATATTATTTGTCATTACTTTCTATATTTTAATTGTAAATAATAAAAAACATTATATATAATAATAAAGTATTAATCACAAACCTGTATACAATATATGTACAGTGTATAATTAAAACAATAAATACATTTATATACATTAATCTTAACATTAATCGTCAATTACAAACGCCAATGTACTTGAATAAACTAATAAAGCATATGGTCCTCCCGGGATTCAAACTCGGGACACCACACCCAGAACATAAGCACCTAAGCCATTACACCACCAACACAGTTAAGGGTTGAGTTCACGATCACGATTAATATCCATTTTCGAATTTTGGATATCAATCTAATCATGTTCTCAGACCCAACTGCATTATGGAAAAGCGTAATGTTTTAGTGAGAGGAAAGAACATTGAATGGGGCCAAGATCACTAAGGACCGGCCTCGCTATACTAGTTCCTGAACCTACAGAAATAAGTAACGCCCCGTTCTTAACATTAATTATCAATTACAAACCCCAATGTACTTGAATAAACTAATGAAAGCATATGGTCCTCCCGGGATTCGAAATATATACATATATGAGAGAGAGAGAGAGAGAGAGAGATGAAAAGTTCATAACGTACGACATTATGTATGTAATATAATTATTGTAAGTTATATAATTAGCAGCTGATTGTCGTGGGGGAAGCAGGAGGGAAAAATTGGAACAACATATATATTAGTACTTCATGTTTATGTAGGTGAACAAAATATTAATATTCTTACATAATTTAGCACTGATCATATATACTGTGTATATATATATATATATATATATATATATATATATATATATATATATATATATATATATATATATATATATATACCTATATATATATATATATATATATATATAATATATATATATATATATGTGTATCTTTAATACATACGAGGTTGAAAGAAATGGCAATTTCTGCGTTGGAAATTTTATTATTCAAAGTTTCCAGGTCTCTGATGAGTTTTCGCTGGGTGGCAGGAAGTAGATGAAGGAGATGAGCAAAATTCATGGTGGTACAGGGTTACATAAATGTACATGATGATACAGGATATACGACGCGTTTCACTGGACAACCAGCATTATCAAGTAAGGAAGGAATGATATAAAAGGTAAACAGGAAGGGTATATATAGAGGGTGAAGGATCAGAGGAGGCGGAAAACAGGGGGCAAAAGTCTGCTATTGGTGGAAGCGTAAACTAGGAGAGAGAAAGGGGTTAACCGCTTCACGCATGCGCACTGGATGCGGGATGGTGGTCAGTAGGTGGGGTCGAAGCTGATTGGCTGCGTGTCGAGGGGCGTGGCCTAAGTTGTGTGGCGCCTGCAGAAGACGAAGCTGAAGGAGGTAGCGCGGGGGGCTGCGTCAAGGGCACCGGGGGCGAGGAGGGGTGTTAGGTCCTGTAGGGTAGTGCCTTTTGGCAGAAGGAAGGATCTGAAGGTCCAGAGTTTGGTTGTTGATGTTGGGATGTAAGGCTTGGATATATAAAGCTTCGAGTATAGGTAATCTCCTTGGGTCACTTTCTTTATCGAGTATGGTGGTGTGTTTCTCTAACTCGTTGCGTGTGAGGTGAGGGTGGTTAGGGGTGAGATAGTGGTCTTTGATGGCTCCAGCCTGAAGGTGAAGAGTTAACCGACGTGAATGACGAGTCTGCGTCATACCAATATAGGAATGAGGTCCACAGTCCTCATAATTACAGGTATGTTGGTAAATGACGTGATCGTCGGTCATCGGGCTCTTTATCTTGGTGGAGGCTGGTTTGTTGCGGAGAACGAGGTTGGAGGTCTTGGGGGATTTGTAATAAATTATTAATTTGATTTTGTTTTCCGGGTTGGTTGGGTGGACATGCTTGGAGATTATTTCTTTTAAGACGGCCTCGTCATTTTTGTGTTCAGAGGACATGTAATTGCGGTAGAAGATCTTAATTTCATTGGGGGGGTCAATGTTGGGAGGGCTTTGGGTGTACCATTTTTCAAGATGGTGGTTGATGGTGCTGGAGATGTCGGAGTTGGAGTATCCGTTATTTACTAAAACTTGGGATAGTCTTTCTAGTTCCTGGTGGGTGTCGGCCCAGGTAGAGCAGTGCGTGAGGGCTCTCCTAACATAGGCGGAGATGGAGGATAGAAGATAACGGCGGGGGCATTCACTATCGCCGTTGAGGCATTGTCCTGTGTTAGTAGGTTTAATGTAGACGGTGGTTTTGAACCCATGGTCGTTCAGAGCTACGAGGATGTCGAGGAAGGGGAGTTGTCCATTGTTAGATTTTTCAAAGGACAACTCCTCTTCCTCGACATCCTCGTAGCTCTGAACGACCATGGGTTCAAAACCACCGTCTACATTAAACCTACTAACACAGGACAATGCCTCAACGGCGATAGTGAATGCCCCCGCCGTTATCTTCTATCCTCCATCTCCGCCTATGTTAGGAGAGCCCTCACGCACTGCTCTACCTGGGCCGACACCCACCAGGAACTAGAAAGACTATCCCAAGTTTTAGTAAATAACGGATACTCCAACTCCGACATCTCCAGCACCATCAACCACCATCTTGAAAAATGGTACACCCAAAGCCCTCCCAACATTGACCCCCCCAATGAAATTAAGATCTTCTACCGCAATTACATGTCCTCTGAACACAAAAATGACGAGGCCGTCTTAAAAGAAATAATCTCCAAGCATGTCCACCCAACCAACCCGGAAAACAAAATCAAATTAATAATTTATTACAAATCCCCCAAGACCTCCAACCTCGTTCTCCGCAACAAACCAGCCTCCACCAAGATAAAGAGCCCGATGACCGACGATCACGTCATTTACCAACATACCTGTAATTATGAGGACTGTGGACCTCATTCCTATATTGGTATGACGCAGACTCGTCTTTCACGTCGGTTAACTCTTCACCTTCAGGCTGGAGCCATCAAAGACCACTATCTCACCCCTAACCACCCTCACCTCACACGCAACGAGTTAGAGAAACACACCACCATACTCGATAAAGAAAGTGACCCAAGGAGATTACCTATACTCGAAGCTTTATATATCCAAGCCTTACATCCCAACATCAACAACCAAACTCTGGACCTTCAGATCCTTCCTTCTGCCAAAAGGCACTACCCTACAGGACCTAACACCCCTCCTCGCCCCCCGGTGCCCTTGACGCAGCCCCCCGCGCTACCTCCTTCAGCTTCGTCTTCTGCAGGCGCCACACAACTTAGGCCACGCCCCTCGACACGCAGCCAATCAGCTTCGACCCCCCCTACTGACCACCATCCCGCATCCAGTGTGCATGCGTGAAGCGGTTAACCCCTTTCTCTCTCCTAGTTTACGCTTCCACCAATAGCAGACTTTTGCCCCCTGTTTTCCGCCTCCTCTGATCCTCCACCCTCTATATATACCCTTCCTGTTTACCTTTTATATCATTCCTTCCTTACTTGATAATGCTGGTTGTCCAGTGAAACGCGTCGTATATCCTGTATCATCATGTACATTTATGTAACCCTGTACCACCATGAATTTTGCTCATCTCCTTCATCTACTTCCTGCCACCCAGCGAAAACTCATCAGAGACCTGGAAACTTTGAATAATAAAATTTCCAACGCAGAAATTGCCATTTCTTTCAACCTCGTATGTATTAAAGAAAATTTATTACCTGGCTTTACTAACATATATATATATATATATATATATATATATATATATATATATATATATATATATATATATATATATATATATATATATATATATATATATATATATAATATATATATATATATATATATATATATATATATATATATATATATATATATATATATATATATATATAGTATATATATATATATATATATATATATATATATTGTATATATATTCATTGTCTAGGATCATAATGTACACCTGAAGATGGCCTCTGGTTGTGGCCGAAAATTAGATGGAGCTCAGCAACATATTGTCCCTATTCTTCCTACTGGTGTGGAGACTTCGGTGCCATGGGCCGCCTACGGATGTTTTGGTTACTATATATATATATATATATATATATGTGTGTGTGTGTGTGTGTGTGTGTGTGAAGAAATTACACACTCTGTATATTTGCATCTCTAGAGCTTTGCTATCTAAGCACAAGATGTAACAATCTTAGACTATAATTTCATTCCGCAATATATTATCAAAACGAATGCATAAGCTGAACACAAATTAATTACAGTCATAAAAGGTCTACCTGTATGTCACGTATAACTTGTCTTATTGATAATACAGTACTTGGATCCTGACTGTTATAAACATACCTCTTAGCGGATCATCCCCGGAGCACTTGACTTGGGTGATCCACAGCCCGTAGCGGTACTGGTGGGTTGCGGATCGAGTTCTCACCAGGAAATCCACCCACCGAACAACGCCCACCCCACGTCCGCCCACCACCTCCACGTAGACTGTGTTGGAGAGTGGGAAGGGGAATGAAGGAGGAGCGTGTGTGATAGAGGGAGGGAGGGAGGGAGAGAGAGAGAGAGAGAGAGAAGGTGGTTGTGTTCGTGTGTGTGCGAAAAGGACGAGGAGAAAGCAACATACAGATGAATAGAGATTATATGCATTTGAGTGAATAAACCAGAGATAAAAGATGAACAAAGTTTAGTTGATTCCCACGTCATCTCCTCTCTTCTTCGCCTTGCTCCTTCATCCTGTCAAGTGTCGTCTTCCCATTTTATCATCACACCATTCCATTCATCATATCACACAAGTGTTGCTGCTCGACTGAAGCATCCTCTGCGGATTCACCAGTCAGCATGAAGGTGTAAGATGTCGACTGCCCTTTGACTCGACAACAACAATGATTGATTATGATAATATACTGTATAGACAGAACATTTATGGGTAGCTTTCAAACAAGAATCTTCATTTATGTGTTTTCCATAGATCTTGTTCTACTAAGCCTGTCACATCTAGTACATCTAGAATATTTCAATCAGAAGATTTCAATGTCTTTAAATACTCGAATGAGAGTACACAACATTTGCCACAGACACATAATGCACTGAAAGCCATTTTTACATTGCATCAAGACCAAGAAGACCTGGAGCTCTAGAATAAAGTTTGTTGTCGACTTCTTTGATGTGAAGGCAGATTAATCAGCACTGCTGACTTATTAGTAGATATTCTCGAATTAGCTCCAGATAAATATGAGCAGAGACCTTGTTTGATTAAATAATGTCGATATCCTTTCCATTTCCAAATATGAATGATTATTAAGCCCCCTTTCCAATCGGGTAATAGTTTTAGTTAGCCAAACAGAAATCAGAGCCACATGTAACTCCATAGATCATGTCCAGACCACTAGCTTTCAGCAGTTCTCCAGAAATGCCACCTCCCGCACTTCCCCCAGGGCACAGCCTCCTATACTTTCGTAAGGGAGGATAGGCCTTTATCAATTGGCAGATCAGGCACATCAATGACTGGTTATTCACAGGTAACTGCTAGGACGATCAGACATGTGCAACTGCTCAAAATATTTCAGACCAGAGATATCAACCCACATCTTCGTCTGTTTCGACCATCTGCCATCATAAACCGATCTAGCCTCCAGGGTAATTTTGGAGCGGAGCTTCTTTGGTATTCAAAACGTCTTCATACCCACAGCTGCGTAGGCTCACTGCGCACGCCATAATATCATTCATTCATTACTGCTGTTCTTCCCATATGTAAATCATGGCTAAATACACAAGAGGTAATAGTTTCAAAATTGTTGGAAAACGGTGCAATACAGATCAAGCAAAGAATTTCATTTTCAACGACATCGTGAACGTCTGAAACAAGATACCACAAGACCTAATAAATTTTGATACAATATTGACTTTCAAAATACGCCTAATAATTTTATGCAAGTAAACCCTTACTGAGTTCATATTTATAGATAAGCTCAAATTCAATAAGTCATGCACATACCGGTGCATGTGCTCCTTTTCCTTTTGCTTATAAAAGATGGCCCCGTCAGGACTAGCTTGCCTGTTGATGTTCGCATTAATTTGTATTCATTTGTATCTCTTTGTATGCCAATGGCAAGTTAAATAGGTTAATCCCCACCCCCCCACCCCCCACACACTTCCTGCCTTGATTTTCTGTAAATTTTAAGCATATCCTCTACCAATATGCGATCCTCACCTGCTTAACTTCAGAGGTATACTACTGTCTGAAAATTGACCATGCGAGAATTATGCTCACGAAAACTGTCAAAAAGTTGATGATTAATTTTAATGAACGTCATGTACAAAGGAGTACAAAGGAGTACAAAGGAGATCAAGCAACAACAGGTCTAGTGACCCTTCTAGGCTGCTTGTCCTCCAAAACACTGAGGATCAAGTGTCCAAACAAATGTAGGTATAAATATATGTTGTATGATCATCAACATCCGTGCAGACTCCGTGCAGAGGTTCCCAGGGTTCAGACAGGTGCGTGTGGAAAACAAATATAGTAGAAAACATTTAATTACAAAGGGCGATAGGGAGTGTGTTTTTTTTTTTTTTTTTTTTTTTTTTTTGCGTGAAAGTGTGTGTGTGTGTTTTAGATATATACGTGTGCGTTGGTGTTATTATGTGTGATTGTGTATGTTTGTATGCCCGTGTCTCCCTAATTGTGTTTGTGAAGAAGAGTATGTGAGTGTAAATGTGTCCTTCTGAGTGTAGGTGAACCTTTGTCTGTAAATGTGTGTGCGTGTGTATGTCCGTGAGTGTGTGTACCAGTGTGTACTGTATGTGTCTGCCTGTGTGTGTTTGTATACGTACGTCACACAGAATTACAAATGTGGTAATGTTATTATTTGTATACATTACTTCACCCTTTCCGGCTCTTATTGACATTTTTCCCTCCCGCCTTTACCCAACCTCATTATTTCCAGTTCGTCCTGTGGTGGCATGGAAAGTGGGAATGTATACACTGACAAAACCACACTGGAAAAACCATGTGTGAAGCATAGAATACATGGGCTGTAACATAACTGATACGCATGATAGGAGTGTATAACCTATACTTAGTGCCATCTTACACATAACACACATACATAACAGTGTCATCCTATACTGCACATAAACCATATTCACAGTTCCACCCTTATCAAAGAACCACCCTTATCAAAGTACCATCCATCGCACAGAACCATCCATCTCACAGTGCCATCCATCTCACAGTGCCATCCATCTCACAGAACCATCCATCTCACAGAACCATCCATCTCACAGAACCATCCATCTCACAAAACCATCCATCTCACAGAACCCTCCATCGCAGGGAACCCTCCATTCCACAGAACCATCCATCTCACAGAACCCTCCATCTCACAGAACCCTCCATCTCACAGAACCCTCCATCTCACAGAACCCTCCATCTCAAAGAACCCTTCATCTCACAGAACCCTCCATCTCACGGAACCCTCCATCTTACGGAACCCTCCATCTCACAGAACCATCCATCTCACGGAACCCTCCATCTCACGGAACCCTCCATTTCACAGAACCATCCTACTCACAGAACCATCCATCACACAGAACCCTCCATCTCACAGAACCCTCCATCTCACGGAACCCTCCATCTCACAGAACCATCCATCTCACGGAACCCTCCATCTCACGGAACCCTCCATTTCACAGAACCATCCTACTCACAGAACCATCCATCACACAGAACCCTCCATCTCACAGAACCCTCCATCTCACGGAACCCTCCATCTCACAGAACCCTCCATCTCACGGAACCCTCCATCTCACAGAACCCTCCATCTCACAGAACCCTCCATCTCAGAGAACCCTCCATCTCACAGTGCCATCCATCTTACAGAACCATCCATCTCACAGAACCATCCACCTCACAGAACCATCCATCTTACAGAACCCTCCACCTCACAGAACCATCCATCTCACAGAACCCTCCATCTCACAGAACCCTCCATCTCACAGAACCCTCCATCTCAAAGAACCCTCCATCTTACAGAACCCTCCATCTCACAGAACCCTCCATCTCAAAGAACCCTCCATCTTACAGAACCCTCCATCTCACAGAACCCTCCATCTCACAGAACCCTCCATCTCACAGAACCATCCATCCGAGAGTGCCCTCCTACTGGTAATGTACTCACAGTGTTGGTCGGTGTTGGTGCCACAGAAGGAGTTGAGTGGTGGAGTGTGTACGGTGCCAGACACACTCAGTTCCTGCTGTCGGCACTCTCCACCCTCCGCTGCCACCAGGTATGAGTCCACAAAGTCCACGCGTACCTGACACACACACACACACACACACACACAAGGGAGATAGGATATATTACCCTCTTCCAAGTAAGTAGCTCAATACTCTTCAATATTAAAAGGGGAGATGGGTTGATTTTCTGGTCCCCCTTCTTCCTCATGTTTATTCCCATTGGTGTTCAGATTTTTAGTCGTTCGGCCTATTAGTTTGCCGATTTTAAGACCTTTCGTCCTATTTCTATATCAGTATCAAGACCTTTCGTGCCATTTAGGTGTCGATTTTTTCCTTGCGAGCGATAGTGAGCCTGTAATTTTAAGAGAAGCCAGCCTTCGGCCGGGACATTTTTCTATCGAAAAATAATATAGCGAGGAAACTAAACAAATAAATTATTATATATATAAATAGACCAAAAAAAATAACCACTGTCCCCTTAACCTCTTTAACTCACACACGACTAGAGTAATCAAGCTAATATTTCAACCATATGGAAAGGGTCAGCCAGGGAATAGGTGTGGACATGTACAGCCCATTTGCTCTAGCCATTTTCGAGTTACAGAGATTAGGGTTCACTATTTCTGGTCTACCTATTTGGAACAGGGTATATTTTGGTTATATTTTTACCAAGGATTACTACAAAAGGACATAATATTATGCTCCAGTTATTTTACACATAGGATTGCAAAAGGAAAAAAGTAACAACAGTACAAAATCTTTATAACTAGGATGGGCGTACTTATTTCCTTATTTATTTATCTTTGTATTATTACTGTATTTTAGTTTCGTCCCTAAACCTCCATCAATCTTTAAAACAAAACAAAAAACACCTTCAAGACCCCCTTCAAGATAAATGTGTACATATTTCGATAGAAAAATTTCTGGCCGAAGGCCATTTCCCCTTAAGGGGACCGCCCTGTTTCTTACCCAACTTTGTTTTCTATATTCCAGCTACTCCCTCTCGGGCATAGGCTGAGAGCCTGTACAGTACATTCTACCGCTCAACACGGTGAAGCCTGTGAGGTCTCGTTCCAGTCTAGGGAGTGAGACATGTGAAGCCCACTTGCGGCTCAAAGCAGCCCCATCTCTGAAGCTGCTTCACCTCTGCGCTTCACTGTCGGACCCCCTAGACTCGGACCCTCATTCTCAGAACGCCACCTATTGAAAAATCAACTCACTAGGCATTGCCCCCCTGTAACATATTTTAAATATGGGAATATTCATACAGTGCTATTTAATCAGGGAACAATGGGGGTATTTTTTTGGCGTTTCGGTGGGCTTCGTGGTAATGCACTGATACTAGGTACAGCACAAATTCCGTCCCAATAATATATTCCCATTGATACATTAAGATTCGAACCCGGGACCATTGGATTACCAGTCCAGTGGCAAGACCACTCCGCCACACCTCCCCTTCCAGGTCTTACTTTCAATTTAAATTTAATTTGGCACAGGTATATGTGACTATGAAACTACTGTAGGTCACAGATTGTTTTATTTTATATATTATTATTATTTATTTGTTTTTATTTTTATTATTTTTTTGCTTTTTTTATTTCAATTTAGGTTAAAAAATGGTCGAAAACTATAGCACTACTAAACGCAGCTTCTACAGAAATCCCTGTAGCATTTGTTTATGTGATCAAACAACTCACAAAAGGTGTGTCTGTAGTTATTGTAAGTAACTTTTTGTATATTCTGTTTATCTTTGGATTTAGGTGATTATGAATTAAGGTGAATTTATTTTGTAGAATTTTACGACTTTGACGACATGCTGTTAAAAAAAAATGGGTAGAGTAAATCGAACTTACATATATTGTAGAGTTTCCTGTGCACTTTACAATGGTATATAAAACATTCCTGTAGGCCTAATAATAACAGAGTAGATTAATCTCAAAGTTGTCAAATAACTTTTTGAGATATACCTGTGAAAGTCTAAGGTAATTAAGTGAACATTTTTAACTTTTGTTTTTATTTTACAATATTTTACGCACAAACACGGCAGAGTAGAATATAAAGCATTTTAGAGGTTGTAGAGTATTTTACGCTCTTTCAATTTATATATGTGTGATCCTCGTACGACCAGTAGTTACTGAGCCTGTCAATTTCAAAGTTCGCTATATAACGTTTTTTAGAAATACAGGAAAAGTTTGGAAAACATGAACAAAAAAAAATATTTCCAAGGAGTTTTCACAAATAACATTTCACTGGTTTATGAAGGGATGTTAAGTAAACACCTAATAACATTTCACTGGTTTATGAAGGGATGTTAAGTAAACACCTAATAACATTTCACTGGCTTATGAAGGGATGTTAAGTAAACACCTAATGGTATTTTCAGGATTACGAGCTTTTTAAGCCTACAAAAGAGGGCGGTCCCCTTAAATATCAGCATCGCTATCACTCGCCAGGAAAAAATCGACACCTAAAGTGCATGAACGGTTTTAACCCCTTCTGTACCGTCAATATTAGTTGTCTTTTATTCTGGCTACTACTAATCAATTATATTCAGTTTAGAAAGGATCTCTCGCAATTGCAAGGCAATAATCCCTTTTAACTACCACAGATCCTTCCTAAGCTGCATAAAATCCTCTAAATAGGTCTATACCTAGAATGAAATATTACAGATGTCGCTGGTACAAAAAGGGTTACTATTGGCAAGAAAATAGGGCGAAAGGTCTTAAAATCGCCAAAATAATGAGGCAAACGTCTTAAAATTTCAGGACTAATGAGGCTAAACATGAGGGAGAAGGAGGTTCAGTAAAAACAACCATTTCCCCTTAAAGAGTAAGTACTAGGTAAGGAAGGGTCAGTTCAGGAAATGTTTTTGTGGTGATGGGGAATATATAGGTTTGAGTTTGGTGATCACTTCATTGTTAACCCAGTCAGTACCGGTGCTATTATTTTCATTCTATGCTGGCAACTATTTAACAGTTATATTCAGCTTCGGAAGGATGTCTACCCGTTGAAAGATTAGACTAGGCTATCTCCATTAACCCTTTTAGCTACCATATATCCTTCCTAAGCTTCATAAAATCGTCTAAATGCAGCTGAAATAAAAACAAAAAGATGTCGCTGATACTGTAAGGGTTATTCTTGTGAAAAATGTGGGGGAAAAGTGAAGTCGCAGTTATACATTACAGATTCCCATTCCTTACCCTTCACCAAGTGGGATACTTTAGATCAGTTGGTCTGTTGTTGCTTGTTTTCCTTTGTAATCCTTTGTAATTGTTTGTATTCAGTAGAGGTGCATAAGATACAATCACCGGAACTGCATAAATAGAAGGGACTGGAGTCTTGAAAAGGGACTCCAGTCCTGACGCTATTATTGACTTACAGTGTGGTGGCTTAATAATCCAGAAGGGTTGATATCCTCTGAAGTCCTATTTTAACTAACTGCATACATAGCTCATACAATCTATTGAGAAGTTAAGATAAGATTGGATAAGCATTTAATAATAATACACCAGGAATATATATGAATATTAATAAAATTAACCCCATTCGCCCTATACCATTTCAAGTTAATATATTGTAGCTAGCAATAGAAAATGTTGGTCAGCCTGTTTGTTTATTGCCAACAGATTTGAAAATGTAGTTGTCATAGTTAGCCTTTTGAGTTCAATATATCCTTCACAAGCTTAATAAACTTGTCTGGCTGTGGCCAGAATGAAAACTTGTCATCGAATTGAAAGCCTCGCTATAAAGTCCTAATAATTCAGTTAAAAAAAGAAAACAAATAGTGTATACAGGTTGGAAATATTCTAGAATATGTTGAACTCTCACATTCCTCTAAGGCCTAAACATAATACCACCAGTTGAACATTGTTGTAAATGTGAATTTTTGGCAATCAAATTACTATCATAAGTATTACATACATATCTATGTAATAACCCTATTATGCAGAGCCTAAGAATAGCCAGCATCACCACCACACCAGCTTCCATTATCAAGGACATAAGTATACCAACCTCGAGAGCTCCTGCGCGCCCTTCTCGCCCGGAGCTGCTTCCAACACGACGACCTCACTATCGAGACGGATATCACCGGACCTCAGAACAAAGCCAGCACCGAGCGAGCCCTTCTTACTCTCACAAACACCAACACAGAAGTAGCAACCAAAAGAAACACTACCACAGCCGACCAGAAGCAGCTATAAAAACATTCGGAATTACCCTCCACTTTTTAGTCAGTTAGGTAGGCCCAATGCTACCACACCCCCAGTGAGGCTCGATGCTCACAAAGCTAGGCTCGATACTAGTAAAACACCAGTGAGGCCCAATGCTCACATAGATAGGCTCAATACTATCAAATCCCCAGTGAGGCTTGAGGCTAATGATGTACTCGTATAATTACTAACAGAAACAAGTGTATGTAACATCTCGAGTGAAAAGATACTTATTATCCTGATTATTGTGTATACAAAAAATTGTACTGATTTGTCTAAATCACCTTATGTTTGTACTGTGCATGTATATAGAACTACTGATGTATTCCCGGTTAGTGAATTCATGCAATTTGTTATGTCTAGCATAACAAAACACTTTATCTTCTCTCAATATTCTCGGTGTCTCTTATTCTTCTCATCTGTCTTGGAAAGACCATATCAACACTCTTGCTAAAGCAGTTTCTCAGAAGTTAGGTGTGCTCAACCGTCTCCCGGGGTTCCTTACCCCCACACAGCTTCTTGCTCTGTACAGGGGCACAGTGCGCCAATGTATGGAATATTTGTCGCATGTGTGGGGAGGTTCCACCCATATCGCACTTCTCGTAAAGGTAGTCAAAAGCATTTCGTCTCATTAACTCTCCTCCTCTTACTAATTCCCTACAATCTCTCTCTACACACTGCAATGTTGCATATCTCTCACTCTTCTTAGTGGGGTAGATAATAGAAATTTTTTGCAAAATGTGATACAAGCACCAAATTTGGCATGGTGGTTCCCAAGGGTCTACTTAGCAAATCTGCCTGACGTGCCATTCAAAAATCCAAGATGGCGGCCATTTTTCAAGATGGACGCCGAATGCGTCTGCCGAAAATGGTTTTGCTCATAGATATGCATGTACTTGATGGATTTGAATGATCTTGGTGTCGATTTCTATGTTTTCTTGCATGCTGAATCTATTTTTTTTCACTTTCACTAGCATTTTTTTTTTTTTTTTTAACTTTTCTAACCCACCAACCAAATATATATTTAGTCAAATAAATCAATGAAATTAAATCAATCTGATCCTCGTCGGGGATCGAACCCTAGATACTTTAAATGGTAGAAAATTAACACTTTATATAAAATAACAACATAACACATCAAATAATACTCCTAATACTTTATATACACAATATAAACATTAAATATATATATGTATATGTATCACTACAGCTGACATACACAGCTGCAGAGTGCAGTGCAGGCGAGCCCTGAACGAAAGCATTTGCATCTCCGGTTGCAGCCTTTCTTGCAGGAACACTGGGTCAGTTCCCGACAGCTGGCTGCAATAGGTGGAAGCGTTGTCCAACAGATCTGCCATATGTCTCCCTTCCGATTCCATCCCCAGTCGGCAGGACTGACGACTTCTGGATTGGTTAAGCTCGAGTCACACATTCCCGTCCTGACCTCCCGTCCTCCCCCGACCACCAAAAACTGTTGGACAGCATCAAACGGATGACCTTGTGTCCCGAGTGGGCCCGAGTGGCCACGTGTGGCTCTGATGCGCGATCTCAACACATCACCGCCCCAGAAGACGGCGCATGCATGGTTAGTGGACGGAGATCTCAACACGTGACCGTCCCGGTAGACGGAGCATGGGCGGCGACTTGGTGCCACGACCAGTCCCTTTGGAAGGCGACCTAATAAGTCTGAATACGACCTGTCTGAGACGCACTGTGACGGCACTGCGACGACACTGCGACCAAAATATGATGGCCGCAGTGTCGTCGGCGATGGCCCCCATCATGCATATATATTGGGGCGTGGCACAGAGACACCTCAGTCTCAACCAGCCCACTGAGTGCCAGCCAATTTTGACGGTGTGCTTATGCCAGTGCCAGATTTTATTTTTTTTTTTTTTTTTTGGCTTAATCTATCAAGTTAGGAGAGAAAGGAAGGATAATGGTAAAAAAAACTCCCCTTGTCCATTTTCGCCAGAAATCAGGTCCCCGATGGTCCCCGAAAGTAGCTGAAAAGACACTATAGACTACAGAGACTTTTATGGTATCGGAATGTATGGGTAGGAGGGTCGTGGGAGGGTGGTTTGGGGGATGGCGGGGGAAAGTAGAAGCGTAATTGACTCATGTTACAAATATGAAGACGATTGGTGAGGTAGTTTCGCCACCACGGATTTTCCTTTTTTTCCTTATCTTCGTATGGATACGCTGGAAGTGGGTGGTTGGAGGCGGTTGGGGGTGTGGTGGGGGGAAGGCAGAAGGGTAAGGGACTTGTCCCACAAATATGGAACCGATTGGTGCAGTCGTTTCGCCACCACAGATTTTTTTTTTTTTTCCTTCTGATGGGACCGACAGTCAGCGAGTGGGTGGGAGGAGGGATTTGTGATTTTTGTGGTGGGTAGCCAAAAGGGTAAGGTACATGTGGTAAAACTATGAAAGTTATATGTGCAGTCGTTTCGCTGCTACGATTTTTTTTCGGCGAGGACATATATATACGTCCCTGGCACTCAGCGGGTTAAAATTGAAATTTTTCTACCAACAAATGTACAAATTAACAATTAAACCTACGAAGATGCAAAAACCTACGAAGATGCAAGCCAATTGCATGCTACTATACAGTATTAATAAGGGCAGATTTCTACTTGAGGGATTTTTTATTTTGACAGCGGCTTGGGAACTGAGATAGGACCACACGCGGCTTGCTCTTTTATGGACGCTTGGTGGGCAGGGACTAGCGGGGACGCCGCGGGGTGATCACGTGAGGCGACGTTGGCACGTCGCAGTCTCAACTTTCAAATATTTTGGTCTGGGCATAGAGTACGTCTGGTAGCGTCTAGGCGCCGCATAGACGCTTCTACACGGTGCCTATGCGCTGACCCGTCAAGTGGGTGATCCGCCCTTGAACCGAGTTTGGCGGTTGGTCCGTTCTGATCCGTTTATTTTTGGTATGTCAAAAATGCACGGCTCCCTCGCCGCCGCAGCCCGTGCTGTGGCGTCACTGTACGTTCATGAACAGACCATACACGTTTAGGTCGGAGTCCTTGCACAATTGCATACGTTTTCAGTGGTCGGGGGAGGACGGGAGGTCAGGACGGGAATGTGTGAACCGAGCTTTACTGTTGCTTGACCCCATATGATACCAGCCTGGTAAGCAGCACGTTTTGCGTGTTCCATGAGGGCTGCACTGGTTGGTGGGTTTGCATCATAGGACTTCTGCGTACGGGCAAAGAGATTCAGCCTTGCCTCGTCAACACCGGTGGCTGCACTTGATCTGTCATACATGAGGACAACAAAGTTCTCCAGCTTCTGCAGGTCATCCTCAGAAACCTCTGTTGGGCAGTTGCTGAGTTTTGTAAAGGTTTCAGAAACCTCATCACAGACTTCCCAAGTCAGCCATGCAGATTTCTTTCCCTTCCCATGGAAAGACGAGACCACGTCACAGCGGAAATACAGGATGCCACTGGCTTTCTCAGGTCCTATTGCAGAAACTACCTCATGGACTGGTATCCATCGAGCATTGGCTCCCTGCCCAAAAGCAATCCACATTTTTTGAAGACCAAGCCTCTGCAGGGATGGCAGCTTAGACACTGCTATGACTAGCACGTCAGTGTCATTGGCTTTGATGACAAGTGACTTACTACCCTCTGCAGTTGCATCTCTGCCATGTACAAATATACGGGTATCAGCTTCTTCATGACAGCATGGGGCCACAGCATCGAGGGATTTGTTTTTGTTGCTGATGACATCTTCTCCTTTTGTCACAATGACCATACTTGTGGTTTCAGCCTGACATATTTTCTCTGCGAGAAAGTGGAAGAGCTCAGTTTTGTTGTTGTCATCCCGCAGAAAGCTTCTCCAGTTTGTTGGGGTCTTGCTGGTTCCAGTCACTCTTCTTCTGATCCCCTGACCTCTTTTTGACCTGGTTTCAGATTTCAAACTAGACTTCTTGTACACATCAAAGATGACATCGACTTGCTTGAATTTGGTGCCAAAGGATTCCACTTTTGGAAGGATGTCTTCTTTTGCATAGTCATCGAAAGTCTTTGGGCTGCGTGGAGGCAGGGAATTGATGAGCGCTGATCCATCAATGATGATGGTGTCTCCCTCTGGTTCGCTGTCAGGCAATGTCACCAATGCCTGAAGAATTTCAGTTAGCTGTGACTTCTGGCACATACGAAGCCTGCCATTGTCACTGAGAGATGCAGGTGCTAACTGGTTCTCATGCTTGAAGAATTCTTGCAAGTCACACTGTCTGTTTTGGCAGGAGATGAAGAGCCGGGAGAACAAGTGACAGTCATCTTTAAGCACTTTCTCCTTGGAACTGCTGGCTGCCTGCTCGTGCTTGAAGAAAGAAGCCTTGTTCTTCTTGATTGGCTTATAGAATGTGCATTCTTCTTCATTCTCCAAGGCCTCCATAAATGACTGGAACTTCTCCTTGCCTCTCTCGTGATAACTACCAACCAGTTCAGCTAGTGCTGGATCTGCAATGTTCTTTGTGTCCAGCACCAGCAAATCAGCGGACAGGGTGGAAAGGGTTGCCCATCTCTTTTATCACTCTGAACAGTGCCTCCACCCTCTCAAGGAAAGATGTCTGGGCACTTAAGGTCTGTTCATGGTGTTTGGTGCTGATGGTTGCGTCTTTCACACCAGAAATGGCCTCATATACAGATACTAGATGGCTCACTTCAGGTCCAGCCACCATCCATCTCCGAAGTGCCCCTGGGTCCTCTGTTAGTCCAATGGCTCCTCCATCACCCTTGATGGCTGCGTTGTTCTGTTCATGGGCTTGGTCAATGGCCAT
This sequence comes from Paralithodes platypus, assembly GCA_032716605.1. NCBI lineage: Eukaryota > Metazoa > Arthropoda > Malacostraca > Decapoda > Lithodidae > Paralithodes > Paralithodes platypus. Next base: position 24,947,150 of record CM064581.1, on the reverse strand, counting down.
GGCAGAGAAGTCTCTTCTGGACTTGTGGACAACAAAGTTTCCTTTGTGAAACTCTCTGGCTACGTCTTGATGCTGCTGCTCAAGAGACATCATGTCTCTGAAGTGAACTGGAAGCCACCGAGCATAATTGACATTGTTATTCGTGAAGAAGTAGGGGATCAGTTCTGGGAGTGCTTCACGGTACAGGTCGAAGTTTCCTTCCCTGAAGGAGCGTATCAACAGGAGCACGACCAGCTCCATGTCCAAAACCAGATCCCAGAACTGGAACTGTGGACTCTGAGGTCTCCGCTGATCACACCAGTCTTCAAAGGTCAGCGTTGGTCTGCCGGACTCCTCAGAGCAGTAGTCTTGGTAGGCTTCTTTCTTCAGTTTATACAGGCTGCATGCTGTGATCTGGTGGGCCAATCTTGTCCTGGTGATACTTGACACAGTCAGGAATGACTCAGCTGTACCAGATGAGGCCACCCCTGCTTCAGCAATAGCTCTGGTCCAGCCACTGTGTTCCAGTAGTGTTCCAAGGGAACCAAGCGCAGCCTTCTCTATGTGAAGTCCCCCAAACATGATAAAAAAATTGTCCTCTCCATACTCAGGCCACTGCCACTGGATTTGTTTTGCTAGTGCAAACAGTGGTTGGTCAGCAGCTATGACCGGGGTCTTCCCTGGGTTGAGGAATGCCACTGTATCTCGAATCTTCCCCATGGCATGTTTGATGGTTGCAACAGAGTGACCCTGGTCTCGTATCAAAGGCAACAGTGATGTCATGCTCACTTCAAAAGGCTGGCTCCTATTCTGTGCTGCATGGTGGGCTGCCCATGTGATACTGAGAGTATCACCCACACTCTCAGTGACAGACACCTCTTCTAGCCACCTGTACTCTTTCTTCAGGTGTGACTGGATTGAGTGTAGTGCTTGGTATAATTGTCTTGGCACAGCTGGAGGTTTGGGCTTCTTAGTAAGGTACGCTGGTTTAACATTGGTGAATGCTTCAGGAAGCTCAGGAACTTTCTTCACCCTGTTATCTCCACTGAGCTTCACTGGCTCTCGTTCCTCACCAGGATGTTCAGGGCTTGGGTGTTGGAACAGAGACATACTGGTACCATGGAAGGAAGTTTGAGCTGTAGTCGCTGTTGGGTTGTGGTCGATGTTGTCCACCGCGGACGTTGTGAATACCTGCTTCCTCAACACTGGTGGACAGACAACTCCATCATCCATGTACTGAGCTACAACAGCTTCTCCAAGCTGGGCTGAGATTTCTAAGACTCTATTATAGGTGATGCTGAGTTCATTGTCATGGAGCATGTCTATGAGCTGCCTCTTCCTTGTTTTGGCAAACACAGTGTTACGACCGGGGCTACGAATAAAACAAGGGCACTTAATGATTGGACTAGTAATAGGGCACTATGCAACAACGGTACGCTAGATATAAACCCTCGAACTTATATGCCGGCGAACAAAAACACCTATACCCTCCAGAGTTAATCTGCGATAATGGGGTATCCTTAACTTGGCATAAATGTACTCTACTTCAGGCTAACCCACACTGGTATAGCCTGATAACAAACAAGATGCAAGTTACGTTAAAATGCATAAAAGGGAAGCTATGGAAAGATCAATTAAATCACTGCAAGATTTAATACAATAAAAAGATGCTTCAATACAGTTACTCTAAACAAAAATAAACTCTTCACTCCTATCTGAAAGAAAGTGAAGTATAGTCCTACAGCATAGGCCTGGAAACTTCTGAAGAAAGTCTGATGCTCATAAGATGCTCGTATCTTAAATTATATAAAGGCAGGAGGCAGGACACCACACGTGTAGACTGAATACACTAAAAGATAGGACATATAATGTTAACTGACACGGGAATACTATAAATGCGCAACGACAGTAATGCTCGACACTAAAAGAAGTACTTCCTCATCAACGAAACAGTCTGCTATGGTTGTGCAACTCAACAACAACCTAGACTAATAAATGCTGTGAATAATAATGCATACATAACAAAAAGAGCTTATGTCCTAACTAGTGTCTGCTAGGCGAATAAAGTCTAGCTGGGATATCAAGGTTAGGAAACTGTGGCTGAGCAAGACAGGCTCATAGCCTAGCGTTGTCCTTAAGGCGGTATGATTAAAGTTACGTTAATGACGGGGATGCTCTCTTGGTAGATCCAGATCTCAAGTATCTGGTTCTACCCTGGCGATCCCTCTAAAGTCAAGCAAAGAGGCAGCACTGTGTTATAAGGTAGTAGGCTAATGCCCTCTTACAACACGATGCTGCACTCGCAAAAGACACAACCAAAAGGACGACCTAGGCTACCACAGAAACCGTCGAAGTCGTGTAGGTATAAGCAAACAGTACACACATCGGTGACAACGACAACAGAAACCTCATCCCAGTCTAGCATTAAATAACCGAGCAGAGCACTAATGATAATGAGGGAGACACACACAAAGAGTCATCAAACCTCCATAGGCTAAGGACACTGAGGGAGACACACACAGAGTCAGCAAACGTCCATAGACTAAGAACCCTTATAGCCTATTCTAATACATGTAAATATATATGAGAGCGACGCACACAATACGATGGGCCGATATGAAATTGTGTACAGAACCCAAAGGGAGTGCTGTGACGTTAAAAGATTAGAGGAATGAAAGAAAGGAAGTTGAGTGAGAGAGACAGTATCAGAATGGTGGAGATATGGGGGACAGTTGTAAAAAGGATGTTAGTCGTGTGCGCCCCTAGCCTGCTCTGAAGAGAACAGCTCCTGTGGACCACAGGAGCCCACAAAGGTGCGATGGTCGGCCAATCACGGGCCGATACGTCACAAGGCAGCAGGCCCCTAGAACGCGCCAGGAACCACCAGCCAATCAGAGGCGAGAGAAAGCCTGCGCGGGCGGGAAAACTCCTCCGGGAGGAGGAGGGAGGAGGGAGGCAACACTCACTACCCCCTCGCTGCCCGCTCTCTCTCTCTCTCTCAACTTCACACTACAATGCATCTTATATTCTACTCATGATATAAAATACTTCCCGTTGTCACAGACGAAAATAAAGACCACCACTGGACTGTCTGTAACAATGCGAGTACTATGAAAGAAAGAACAACATTCTCTGATAACTGTAGCCCATTTCACTGCCCTGGCGAGCGCTAGTGGCTAACGAGAGGCGATTCTGCCAACGCTGGTAGACGTCACAACAGACATGCCCATGTACACAACAAATGGTATATCACGGTCCTTGGAATGTCTGTGGACGTGAGATCCGGCCTTGTATTTGTCAAAACAGTTGTACTGTAAGAGCTGAGCCATAGCAAGGTCAGACTTTGAGGCTCCATGTTGGAGTTGTGACTTGATTCCTGCTCCATGCTCAATCATGCAAACAAACTGAAGCAGTGATGATGGTACAGCATCTTCTAGTCACCCATCATGGAATGTGCCATTCCACTGTGATTTGTGTTGAAGCATTTCACGTCTTATCATCCCAGCAGCCTTTGCAAGATGAACGGCTTCTCCATATTTGCTTGCTTGTGCAAGAATTGACCCTACATCCTTCTTAAAGGCCAGTAGGACATCACGTCCATGATGTTCAGCTTGTAGATCGGGGATGTGTTGAAGCAGCTGGTCCTTCAGTCGGGTAGCATGAACATCAGGACTGTCGATGCCAAGCTGCTCCAGCCTCTGCCTGTATATCATACATAGGTCGGCAAGTCGGAAGACTGATGGAGCTGAACTCTCACTTGCAGATTTTGTCTCAATGATGTATGTTACCAGTTCAGAGAAGGCAATTGGATATGCTTCCCTCTTTCCTACCTCAGAGTTTTCTGCTTCCCTTAGCTCTTCAGCACGCAGGTGAGCTTGTTCTCGGTTGTAGAGACCAGCCAAGCATGCACTGTGGTACTTCAGTTCCTGCATCACCACATCTCCAGCACTCAGTTTGGCAAGCAGCTTTCCATCATTGAGTCTTTGCACACTTGTTGACTCTCTTGTTCAGTTTCATGGTCATAGCTTGTCTAAAGTCATCCAGATCTCCATCCTCCTCACATATGAAACATTCTATCCGTTTGGGGTCTGACATTCTCCGTGGTATTTTGCTGCTGCCGCTGCTGCTGTTCTCATCTGTTGCAGGAGACAATCTCTTTTCTGCCCTTTGTAACTTAGTGTTGCCTGCAACTAGCATGGTACTGTGCTTGATTTTTCCTCAAGGTTGCCTCTATCCCACTGCCGTCATCAAGCCTTCGTGGGTCCGTCTTGATCGGTAGCGCATTCACTGCATGAAATAGAGGAATATTCCTCCCTAAGAGGCTGTATCCATTCTCTACCCTTCTGGCAGGATTTGCAAGTGGAGATTTTTTTTTTTTTTTTTTTTTTTTTTTTTCTATGTGATTGAGGGAAGCAAAAGGCATAACTGCCTATAGCGAGTGCCTCCCCCATAGTTGAAAGAGTGACAGGGCCAAAATCAAGGGACGTTCGAGCCAAAATGCCTGGACACACGGAGTTTGAAGCAATTTAAGTCATAGGAAGAGGGAAAGACTGATTCTGGGAGAGAGTTCCAGAGCTCAGCTGTTGAGTAGAAGAAAGTTTGAGAGTAACGTTTCACTCTTGGGTTGGAGAGTTGCACAGAGTAGGGGTGGGATTGAGTTGCAAGACGGGTACCACGTGCCCTACGTAAAGGAGGTGGTATGCACTGGGATAGCTCTGAGGAACACTGATTATTATAGTAGCGATAGAATAGCGAGAGAGATGCAACATTGCGGCGGAGAGAGAGAGATTGCAGAGAGTTGGTGAGTGGACGGGAGTTAATGATACGAAAGACCTTCCTTTCAACTTTGTCTAGGAGAGCAGTGTGAGAGGAACCTCCCCACACATGTGAACAATACTCAATACAAGGGCGCACTATGCCCCTGTACAGAGCAAGAAGCTGTGCTGGGGAAAAGAACCCCCTAAGGCGGTTGAGCACACCCAGCTTCTGGGAGGCTGCCTTAGCAAGACTGGTAATATGGTCCTTCCAAATGAGAGCAGAAGAAAAAGAGACACCAAGAATATTGAGAGAAGATGAAGGGTTGATTTTTGAATTGTTGAAGAAAAAGGGATGTTAGGCATTCGCTCTTCTCTGTTTGACAGAAGCAACACTTGGTCCAGTTGGTCTGCCATGATGCAGTCTCACATTTGGTGTTTGAAGCCATTCTGATGACCAGGGCCGAGGGTTTATCCTTTTACCACCCTGTGTTCAGGTGCGGTTGGGTTGCTTAACAGGTCCATGGGGTAGGTTAAGTAACATTTGGGACACTAAGTATGAGATGCACTCCTCCTTAGCTGACATTGAACCCCATGCTGAGTTTCACAGCAGTAATTGTCACCAGTGTGCCATGGTAGTGCCGACAATCACTCCTTTAGAAAAATGGCTTCTTGGATCAATCAGGTCTGGTTTGTTGACTTCATGCACTTTGCATCTGGAGCATGGCATACTCCCTCACACACAGAGACCCTCTGCGTGTTACCCTCACCTAGTTTAGCCCGTGAGCCGACACGGTTTACCAGGGTGTGGCCGTTGTCGTGCACTAGCAACTTCTTGGAGCCATAGATGAGAGTTTGGTAAGTAGTGAGGATGCACTAAATAAAAATACTGCTCTATACATTTAGAAATTACCATGTCATGCACATAGTAAAAAATAGCAAAACACTCATCAGGCAAGCGAAAATGCAGAAAAAGACTGATCTAAATAGCCAAAAAGTGTGAAGTTATTCACTTGATTTTTTTTAAAGTAGAAAAATTGTAATCAGCATGCAAGAAAACATAGAAATCGACACCAAGATCATTCAAATCCATCAAGTATATGCATTTCTATGAGCAAAACCATTTTCGGCAGACGCTTTCGGCGTCCATCTTGAAAAATGGCCGCCATCTTGGATTTTTTAATGGCACATCAGGCAGATTTGCTAAGTAGACCCTTGGGAACCACCATGCCAAATTTGGTACTTGTATCACGTTTTGCACAATTTCTGTGATTTGTTTTTGTTATCTGCCCCACTATCTACCGCTATTACAATAACCAGTGTTCTTCAGAACTCTCTTAGTGTACTGCATACCTCCTCCCTTACGGAGGGTGGGTGGCACTCTCCTTTTTCTTTGAAATGCAACCCATTTTAAGCAGGAGTTTACGTTCCCACCGAATCCTGGCTCCCCGTCAACCTCCTAATACTTCGCTCGCCCTCATTTTCCTCTGCGATATATTGTCAACGCTGTAAACTCCGCACAGCCTGCCACCTAAAATACCGGGCTCCAGCGGGCTATACATAATCTCTTCGGATATTCTGGACGGAGGTATAAATTCTGGATTACACGAGGCGTTTTTATGACGACCGTTCATCTCCGCGCGGAGGGGTCGCGTTGTAGAGGGGCTTCTACATTTTCTGTTAAAACAAAATTTAATCGGGTGAGTAGACACACTGGAGAGAGAGAGAGAGAGAATGTGTAATAAAGGTAGGGAGGGCAGACAAAAATAGCAGCAAAATGAGGAGAGGGAGGGGGATAAAGGAAATTGCAGCGGACGAAGGACAGCAAGGGAGGAGGTATAAAAGGAAAAAGAGAAAAGGGAAGAGAAACAAAATGGAGAGGTAGTCAAGGAAGAGGTATAACAGTAACAGTAAGAGGTATAACAGTAAGAGGTAAAACAGTAAGAGGTATACCAGTAAGAGGTAAAACAGTAAGAGGTATAACAGTAAGAGGTAAAACAGTAAGAGGTATAACAGTAAGAGGTAAAACAGTAAGAGGTATAACAGTAAGAGGTATATCAGTAAGAGGTATACCAGTAAGAGGTATAACAGTAAGAGGTATAACAGTAAGAGGTATACCAGTAAGAGGTAAAACAGTAAGAGGTATAACAGTAAGAGGTATAACAGTAAGAGGTATAACAGTAAGAGGTAAAACAGTAAGAGGTATAACAGTAAGAGGTATAACAGTAAGAGGTATACCAGTAAGAGGTAAAACAGTAAGAGGTATAACAGTAAGAGGTATACCAGTAAGAGGTAAAACAGTAAGAGGTGTAACAGTAAGAGGTATACCAGTAAGAGGTATAACGGTAAGACGTATACCAGTAAGAGGTATACCAGTAAGAGATATAACAGTAAGAGGTAAAACAGTAAGAGGTATACCAGTAAGAGGTATAACAGTAAGAGGTATAACAGTAAGAGGCATACCAGTAAGAGGTATAACAGTAAGAGGTAAAACAGTAAGAGGTAAAACAGTAAGAGGTATACCAGTAAGATATATAACAGTAAGAGGTATAACGGTAAGACATATAACAGTAAGAGGTAAAACAGTAAGAGGTATACCAGTAAGAGATATAACAGTAAGAGGTATACCAGTAAGAGATATAACAGTTAGAGGTATAACGGTAAGACGTATAACAGTAAGAGGTAAAACAGTAAGAGGTATACCAGTAAGAGATATAACAGTAAGAGGTAAAACAGTAAGAGGTATACCAGTAAGAGATATAACAGTAAGAGGTAAAACAGTAAGAGGTATACCAGTAAGAGATATAACAGTAAGAGGTATACCAGTAAGAGGTATAAAAAGAGAAGGTAGCAAAAGAAGAGGCAGAAAAAAGTGAAAACGGAAGAATACATAAAGATGAATGCCATACGTAGGAGACATAAGAGGAACCGATAACAAATGAAGAAGAAGAAAGGAAGAAGTAGGCAAGAACATAATACAAAAATTAAGCATGGGAAGCGGAAAGTGCATAAAATAGAAGTGAAATAGAGTAAAGGAGCAGCGAGAAAGGGTGGGAGAAGGGGCGCAACGAACGACACAGATATTGGCACACAAGAGGGAGGGCAAGAAAAACTGTGACGGGGAGGTGGGCAGCAAATATGAACCAATAGGAAAACTAATAGGACGGAAGAGCGAGCTGGAAAAACTACCGTGAGAGAGAGAAACAAAATATATATATTATCTACATAAATGTACACTGGACCAAAAAACAGTCTTTACACTAACGCTCTAAACATTCTGGAAGTGGGTCGAAATCTTATGATAATACCTCACAGACGTATGTTTCACCCGATTCATTCCGTTCACACTAGATTATTTACAGTACACCAGTGTAAAGATTGTTTTTGGTCGAGTGTACGTACATAGCTACACTGACCACATGGACCTTACGATCCAAACGAGGTGGAAAGGACTTAATTCTAATTATAAAGGAAACAGGAAGACAAGGATAGAACAGAAGGTGACTCTTTCCCCACCCTCCGATTCCTCCGGTAAAACACCATTCAATTAAGATAAATGGATTTTTTTAAGAACACAAGAAAATGGGAGTCTGCAGAAAGCCGATTGACCCACACAAGTTAGATCCCTTTCACACCCAACCCCAAGTATAAGTACAAGGCCTAATTTTAGGCCTAGCTCACTAATACCATGAGGACCGACCTCAACAAAACGGTCAGAGGTCAGAAAATGGGGGTTTGCAGAGCGCCGATTGGCCCACACCCGGCAAATCCCTGTAGCATCCAACCCATCTCGTCCCCTCGATTTGTAGGAAATATATAACCCTCTCGGAATTTATAGAAAGATAGAAATTGAAATGCATACACACTTCATCTCCCCCCCCCCCCCCCAACTGTCCTTACCGCAGATTAGTATCCATTTCAGCTTTATGAACCTAGACCACACTGCTGTCTTTAAGGCATATATCTAGCCTTTTCTTGAATATGTTCATTGTGCAGCTGTCTAATACTTTATTTCGAAGATGGTTCCATTCATTAATTATGCTGTAAATGAAGTTATTTTTCTTTCTTACTAACTATTGGTCATCCTCCTTTCGGGACTTCGGTGAGACCTTCTCTATTGCGCTAGACTTAACGAATTTCTACGATAGAGTCTAGCACAAATCTCTAATTTCCAAACTACCTTCATTCGGTTTCTATCCCTCCATCTGTGCCTTTATCTCAAATTTCCTGTCTGGCTGTTCCATAGTTGCGGTTGTGGACGACCATCTCTCACTTCCTCAATCTATTAACCCTCTCACGACCATAGGACGCAGAGGTTGCCAGATTAGCAATAAGAAATAGATTACTCTCACTGTTATAATTACCTCTCCAAAATTAGTTTTCTGCCCACAGCTAACTCAAAGACAACTGCAGAGGTTGAAGTAAACAAACTAAAGGTTTATAGATACCCCTGATGGTAACAAAGGCTTTAAAGTATCCCTAATAGGCTCAAAAATCGCGTCAGGATGTGAGAGGGTTAACTTCGGTGTTCCTCAGGGTTCTGTCCTGTCTCCAGTTCTCTTTTTAATATTTGTTAATGATTTACTCAACTGCACCTCTAGTCATATCCACTCATAAGCAGATGACTCTACCTTACACTATTCACAGCATGCAATCACTCCAAAACTCATGTGAAGAAGCCATAGCATGCCTATCTTCTGATCTATTAAATATCTCCGATTAGGACAGAGAAAATCTTGTTACTTTCAATGCTTCCAAAACCCAATTTCTCCCTCACCATTTCCACACGACTATTCCTTATCCTTCAACAATACACAAATCAACCTTTCATCTTCTCTCGGTATTCTTGTTGTTTCTTTTTCATATTACCACTCTTGCTAAATCGGCTTCATAGAAGTTAGGTGTGCTCAACTGTCTCTGTGGGCTCTACACCCCCGCACAGCTTCTTTCTTTGTATAGGGGCACAGTGCACCCATGCAATGAGTAGTGTTCCCATTCGTGGGGAGTTTCCACCCATACCACACATCTCGAAAGAGTACAGTAAAAAAAAATCACTTCATCAACTTACTTCCTCTTACTAATTCCCTACAAGCTCTATCTACACGACACAATGTTGGTTTGTTCTTACTCTTCTACCGCTATTACAAAAATCAGTGTTCTTCAGAGCGTTATCAGTGTATACCTCCTTCCCTACGGAGAGGTGGTAACACACTACCCCCCCCCCCCCCCTATTCTGTCTAACTCTTCGGCGCCCAGTAGGCTGATAGAAATAATCTTCCTTCCTTCCTTCCTTCTGTTCAACTCTCTAACACAAGAATGAACCGATTTTCACAGTCTTTCTTCTACTAAACAAGTATGCTCTGGGACTCTCACTCAAGAGAAAGCAAGATTGTTGCGCACATTATACACAACATCCACCTTTGGCTTGAAACTGAGGATAGAGATAGTAGGAGGATACAGAGAAGGGTTTGCTGTCAGTAGTCCCAGACAACTGGGTTTCAGTGAGAAAGAGAAAATCAGGATTGGTGGAGGAGAGGTAGTGTTCAACGGAATGGAAGTTATAAGAAAGGTCATGAATGTTGCAGAAATTGATAGTAAGAGTGGGAGATAGTAAGAGTGGTAGGTGGCACACGTCTTTCAACACATTCCAAGCTCTATTCTGTCCAAATACCTAACCCAGGAGTGAATCGATTGTCCTAGTCTTTCTTCCAGTCAACAAGTAAACTCTGAAAGTCTCGCCCTCAATCTATATTTTCCTCATCCTATGATTTAAACTGCTTCTAGTTATGTGTATCCAGACATATTGTGTCTATTGTACCTTGAATTTGACTCTCTAGGGAAGAAAATAACAAAAAGAATAATAAATAAATAAAAATAAATAAAACTCCCCTTAACATAGGCTGGAAATGAGCCCATATAGCGACAAATAAACGTTAATTGAATATTGAATGATGGATGAGTTTAGCGCAGTCAGTCAGTTAGGGATTAATAATGTAGCCGTAATGTTGGATATCGCTGAGCACAATCCAATAACACACTAATGAATATTTACTGCTAGCAATGTTAACCCCTTCTGTACCGGCGACGTATTTGGAACTTTAATTTTTTGTCTTTTTCTGTTTTATGTGGATTAGGGAGAAAAAAGGCAAAACTGCCTGTGACGAGTGCCTCCCCCAGAGTTGAAAGAGCGACAGGGCCAAAATCAAGGAATGTTCGAGCCAAAATGTCTAGACACACGGAGTTTGAAACAATTTAAGTCATAGAATGAAGGAAAGATGGATTCAGGGAGAGAGTTCCAGAGCTCAGCTGTTGAATAGAAGAAAGATTAGGAGTATCGTTTCACTCTTGAGTTGGAGAGTTGTACAGAGTAGAGTTGGGATTGTGTTGGAAGACGGGTACTAAGTACTCTACCTAGAGGAGGTGGTATACAATGAGAGAGCTCTGAGGAACACTGATTATTGTAGTAGCGATAGAATAGCGAGAGAGATGCAACATTGTGGCGAAGAGAGAGAGACTGTAGAGAGTCAGTGAGTGAACGGAAGTTACTGATACGAAAGACTTTCCTTTCTACTTTGTCTAGAAGTGCTGTGTGAGAGGATCTTCCCCACACATGTGAACAATACTCAATTCAAGAATGCACTGTGCCCCTGTACAGAGCAAGAAGTTGTGCAGGGGTAAAGAACCCCTTGAGGTGGTTGAGCACACCCAGCTTCTGGGAGGCAGCCTTAGCAAGATAGGTGATATGGTCACTCCAAGAGAGACCAGAAGAAGAAGAAAAAGAGACACCGAGAATACTGAGAGAAGATGAATGGTTGATTTTTGTGCTCTTTATGTTTTTGCCGGAATCAAGCCAAATTTTTTCTTCGACGATTCGCCAAAACGTCTTTCATCAATAATAAATGTTCTGAACTGTCCAACTGTAGCTCTTCCCAATCTTTCTGGCATCTAGCTAAAAACCTTTTCCAACAATTTTACTTCCTCGTCTTTCCCTCCTCTTTTCCACTCTGAAGGCACTAGCATCACGTCTTCTTCCAACAAAGCTGAACTCTTCACTCAAACCTTTGCTAAAAACTCCACCTTGGATGAATCCGGTGCTATTCCTCCCGCTCCACCCCCCTCTCACTTACTTATGCCTAATATCATAATCTCTTCTAAGGATGTACTTTCTGCCCTCTGTGGGATTAATACTAAGAAGGTTTACGGACTTGATGGTGTTCCTCCAGTTGTACTCAAAAACTGTTCTTCCATGCTGACTCCCTGCCAAGGCAAACTCTTTCGTCTGTGTCTTTCCTCTAACGTATTTACATCTTGATGGAAGTTTGCTATCATTCAACCTGTCCTAAAGAAGGGCGACCGCTCTCAACCCTCCAATTACCGTCCAATTGTTCTCATTTCTTGCATCTCTAAACTTTGTTAAACTATTCATAATTCAAAATTTCTTAAGCATTTATCTTTCCATAACATACTCTCAGACCTCTACTGATGATCTCCTTACTAAATCTTGGTCATCCTCCCTTCGGGACTTCGGTGAGACTTTTGTTTATTGCGCTAGACATATTGAGAGCCTTTGATTAAGTCTGGCACAAATATATAATTTCCAAACTACCCTCCTTCAGTTTCTATGCCTCTATCTGTGCCTTTGTCTCTAATTTTCTTTTTGACCGTTCCATCGCTGCAGCTGTGAACGGCCATCACTCACTTACTCAACCTATCAACCCCAGTGTTCCTTTAAGTTCTGTCCTGTCTCCAGTTCTCTTTCTAATATTCAATAATGATCTTCTCAACTGTACCTCTAGCATTGCATGTTATGCTTGGGATTTTATATAGGAAATATTAATACTACTCTTATATAGTTTTAAGGTAATAATACTTACAGGGAATGACTAATGTTGTACATGATTATTGGGAGGCGACTGTACACCACCTAATGACTTCATCGCTACCTTTTACTGCGTTCAGTGTCATATGATGATGTGTGTCCTGTTAGTGCTATCACTAGGGGTCAGTTTGGCCGGAAGTAAACATGAGGTTTGAGGTGATTTGAACATGTAACTTACAATTAGACACAAGGCTGCGAGGTGTTAACACATAGGTGGAGATATTTCTCCCTATATGGGGAATACTCCTTAATACTACTTCAAGATAGAATAGGCCTATTACTATACTTATCAAGTTACATTTCAAGATCCTGCATATACACACTATTCCTGTATTTCAAGTTCCTGCATATACACACTATTCCTGTATTTCAAGTTCCTGCATATACACACTATTCCTGTATTTCAAGTTCCTGCATATACACACTATTCCTGTATTTCAAGTTCCTGCATATACACACTATTCCTGTATTTCAAGTTCCTGCATATACACACTATTCCTGTATTTCAAGTTCCTGCATATACACACTATTCCTGTATTTCAAGTTCCTGCATATACACACTATTCCTGTATTTCAAGTTCCTGCATATACACACTATTCCTGTATTTCAAGTTCCTGCATATACACACTATCCCTGTATTTCAAGTTCCTGCATATACACACTATTCCTGTATTTCAAGTTCCTGCATATACACACTATTCCTGTATTTCAAGTTCCTGCATATACACACTATTCCTGTATTTCAAGTTCCTGCATATACACACTATCCCTGTATTTCAAGTTCCTGCATACACACTATTCCTGTATTTCAAGTTCCTGCATATACACACTATTCCTGTATTCAAGTTCCTGCATATACACACTATTCCTGTATTTCAAGTTCCTGCATATACACACTATTCCTGTATTTCAAGTTCCTGCATATACACACTATTCCTGTATTTCAAGTTCCTGCATATACACTATTCCTGTATTTCAAGTTCCTGCATATACACACTATTCCTGTATTTCAAGTTCCTGCATATACACACTATTCCTGTATTTCAAGTTCCTGCATATACACACTATTCCTGTATTTCAAGTTTTGTTCCTGCAATCCTTCATACAGTATAAGTTGGCTGGTTAACTACGAATTTGGAATTATCCCAATACCTTACTGTTTGTGGTAACTAGGGATACATACGATGGCAGCATATTATTACTAAAATATAAAAATAAATACCAGACGTGTCTACGAGAATCTACCAGTCTACAATCAACCAACCATTATCAACCAAGAGCTATATCTACCTACAGTATGTACATACTATCACACCTACTACACGGTACCCACATCACCTCCTCTTCCCTACACTATTCAACTCTTTGTTCACATCAACTCAGCATGCTATCATTCCTTAAGTCTCATAACGAGGCCATAGAACGCCTATCTTCTGATCTATCAATTCTTCTGATCTATCCATTATTTGTTATTGGGGGAGAGATAATCTTGTTACTTTCAATGCCTCCAAGATCCAATTTCTCCATTTAACTAACCGTCGCAATCTTCCACAAGACTATCAATTATTCTTCAATAATACACAAATCATTACTTCATCTTCTCTCAATATTCTTGGTGTATCTTTTTCATCGGACCTTTCATGGAAAGATCATATTACCACTCTTGCTAAGACAGCTTCCCAACCATCTCCGTGGGTTCTTCACGCACAGCTTTTTGCTCTGTAGAGCGGCACAATTGTTTATTTCTATGTGCATGAAGGAGATAAATGGCAAAGCTGCCTGTAACAAGTGTCTCCCCTATGGTTGAAAGAGTGATAGAGAGCCAAAATCTAGGTATGTTAGAGGTAATTTAGGTGTGCTGGAAAGAAGTGTGGTGTGCTTGTTAATTAAGTGTCGTGAGATAAATAGGAGGAGGAGGTATTTGTGAGAGTTAGCTGGATTACTTTTTGTGTAGGTGAGGCACAAATAGAAACAGTGGGGGAAACCAGACAAATGAGACAGGAGTTCCAGCATAGTTCTTATCATAGGCCTATGTGGCCTCCCCTGGGTAATGCCCTGCTCAATTGGTACTCACAAATTGGTCTCCCCAAATTACCCCAATGTATCGAGTATTGTTCACATGTGTGGGGAGGTTCCACCCATACCGCACTTCTCGAAAGAGTAGAGTCAAAAGCTTTTCGCCTAATCAACTCACTTCCTCTTACTAGTTTCCTACAATCTCTCTCTACACGCCGCAATGTTGCATCTCTTTCACTCTTCTTTCGCTATTACAACCATTAGTGTTCTGCAGAGCTCTCTCAGTGCATACCCCCTCCCTTGCGGCGAGCGTGAGGCACCCGCCTTTCAACACAGTCCCACTCCTATTCTGTCCAGCTCTCCAACCCTAGAAGTGGCTAATTTTCTCAGTCATTCTTCTACTCAACAAGTGAACTCTTGAACATTCGCCCTCGCACATTGGCGTCATTGTATAGAATGGGTTAAAGGAAGATATTTAGTTAGCTCCCTAGACCTCTATCAAGCTTTAAAAAATACCCCCAAGACCCTCCTTCGAATTAAATGTGTACATTTTGCGGTAGAAAAATGTCCAGTCCGAAGGCCGATTCCTTATAAAATAAAGGCTCGCTTTCGCTCGCAAGGTAAATATCGACACCTAAATGGTGAGAAACCGGGCGAAAGGTCCTAAAATCGCCAAACCAATGGAGCAAACGTCTTAAAATCTCCAAACTAATGGGGCTAAACATGAGGGAGAAGGGGGTCCAGAATAAAACCTCTTTAGTCAAAATCTGGCCTTAAAGGTAGTAACTACAGTATAGTGTTGTTTATTGTCAGCTGGCAGTAAATCTGGCCTTAAAGGTAGTAACTACAGTATAGTGTTGTTTATTGTCAGCTGGCAGTAAATCTGGCCTTAAAGGTAGTAACTACAGTATAGTGTTGTTTATTGTCAGCTGGCAGTAAATCTGGCCTTAAAGGTAGTAACTACAGTATAGTGTTGTTTATTGTCAGCTGGCAGTAAATCTGGCCTTAAAGGTAGTAACTACAGTATAGTGTTGTTTATTGTCAGCTGGCAGTAAATCTGGCCTTAAAGGTAGTAACTACAGTATAGTGTTGTTTATTGTCAGCTGGCAGTAAATCTGGCCTTAAAGGTAGTAACTACAGTATAGTGTTGTTTATTGTCAGCTGGCAGTAAATCTGGCCTTAAAGGTAGTAACTACAGTATAGTGTTGTTTATTGTCAGCTGGCAGTAAATCTGGCCTTAAAGGTAGTAACTACAGTATAGTGTTGTTTATTGTCAGCTGGCAGTAATTTACTACATCCTCATCTTGAGTACTAGGCTAATATGGACAACATTTAACGAAACATGTTGTTACAGGGGAGAGGGGTCGTATTTCTGGTCCCCCTTCTCCCTCATGCTTAGCCCCTTTAGTTTTCAGATTTTAAGACGTTCAGCCCATTAGTTTGGCGATTTTATGACCTTTCGCCCCTTTTCTTTGTCAATGTTTACATACTTTTCGTGTCATTTCGGTGTCGATTTTTTCCTGGCGAGCGATAGAGAACCTGTAATCTAGGAGGAACCGGCCTTCGGCTGGGACATTTTTCTACCGAAAAATTTACAAATATATCTTGAAGGGGAATCCTGTTGTTGTTTTTTTAAGAATAAATACATTAAAAAATCGACCAAAAAGTGAACCATCCCAACTTAAATGAGCTTCCAACATAAACATTTTACACCAATTTTCCACCAGGCAAATTAATCCATTCTCCTATTATGTTATTCCAGCATTAATGGGAACCTTTTAGTTAATTAATCCATTCTCCTATTATGTTATTCCAGCATTAATGGGAACCTTTTAGTTAATTAATCCATTCTCCTATTATGTTATTCCAGCATTAATGGGAACCTTTTAGTTAATTAATCCATTCTCCTATTATGTTATTCCAGCATTAATGGGAACCTTTTAGTTAATTAATCCATTCTCCTATTATGTTATTCCAGCATTAATGGGAACCTTTTAGTTAATTAATCCATTCTCCTATTATGTTATTCCAGCATTAATGGGAACCTTTTAGTTAATTAATCCATTCTCCTATTATGTTATTCCAGCATTAATGGGAACCTTTAATTCCCATTAATGGGAACCTTTTAGTTAATTAATCCATTCTCCTATTATGTTATTCCAGCATTAATGGGAACCTTTTAGTTAATTAATCCATTCTCCTATTATGTTATTCCAGCATTAATGGGAACCTTTTAGTTTGCTACCTAGACCTGAATCAAACTTGAAAAAACAAAAAATGCCTTCAATTTAAATTTGTAGGCTACATTTTTTCCTTAGAAAAATATTCCGGCCCAAGGCCGGTTCCCCATCAATCGCAAGCTCGCTATCGCTCGCCAGGATAAAACTATCACCTAAATGGATCGAAAGGTCTTAAAATTGCTAACAAAATGGGGCGAAAGGTCTTATAATCGCCAAACTAAGAGGGCGAACGTCTTAAAATGTCAAAACTTATGGGCTAAACATGAGGGAGAAAGGGTTCCAGAAACACACACCCTTAAGTGAAAAGTTCCCCCCGAGTCTATCTTAAACAATTTTACACAGTTAGAAATAATCCACTTAATTTATAGTCAAGAAAATGGACAAAAGTATATTAATGTTTGACTAATATCAGTAATGCCAACACCCGCAGATTAGTCCACCACAATATTGTTGGTCAATAATTAGTCTAGATTTACTAAATAACCATAATCTGTTCTATCTATCTAGCTATTGCCGGATGCCGTGATCCTGAAGAGGTGGCTACGAACGAAACGCCCCCATGCACCTCTGTCCCCAGTCAGTCAACGCCCCTCCTCCCATCCAGCACCGCTTTCACGCATATACTTCTTAACTCCATCCTTCCACCTCTCTCTCGATCTACCTCGCCCTCTCCGTCCTTCCACCTCGCTCTCGTACACTCGCTTAGTCATTCTCTCGCTTCCCATACATTCCACATGGCCGAACCATCTCAAAATGTTCCTTTTCACACTTTCCATCCACATCACACCGCTCTGGTACTTCCTCATTCGTCTGTCTATCCCTCCATGTAACTCCGCACGCAGTTCTCAAGTAACTCATTTCCACCCCTCTCACTCTTGGTTCTTCTCTTAAACAACATCCATGCTTCGCTCCCGTAAGTCAATGTCAAGATTACCACACTGTCATACAAAGGACTTCTTTACTTCAATGCTGACCACTATTTCTTGTTACTGCTTTCAGCGTTCCTACAACCCTCTTGCCCTTTTGCACCCTCTCCCACACTTCTTCATCCATACTCCCATCTTTAATCAACACACTGCCCAAATACTTAAATGAGCTGACATTCTCCATAGCCTGACTTTTCAAGCTCACCTCACACTCTGTGGCTGTACCCCTTTCATAGACCATAACCTTACTCTTGCCTGCATTTACCTTCAGATTCCGTTTTTCACACACTGCTTCAAACATATTTACCAGACCCTGCAACTCCCATGCACTATCGCTCATCAGAACTGTATCGTCGGCAAACAGCAGTACAAAACTTCCTCTTGTTTCCTTCCCTTATCAGCTTATCAGCGGTGCACCAACATCCACTGCTCTTCCTTGAATTTTTGTCATGACTCCATCCATATATATATTAAACAACCATGGTGACATTACACACCCTTGCTTTAGCCCAACAGTCAGATCAAAGAACTTGCTCTGTTCATTTTCCGCACTTACTGATGCCTTTGCACCCTCATACATGCCCTTCACTGCTTTCAGCAACTTGCCATCTACTTTGTATATTCTCAGTACTTTCCACAGACCTTCTCTATCAGCTCTGTCATAGGCCTTTTCCAAGTCCATACAACTTTTGTCCCTTCTTCAGATAATTCTCCACATCACATTTCAGGGCAAAAATCTGGTCTACACATCCTCTTCCCTTCCTGAACCCGCCCTGCTCGTCACCTACCCATTTCTCCGTTCTCGATATCACTCTCTCGATCACTCCCTAATGTACATCCTCCCTACTACCATAAAAGACATATCCCATGGTGATTACCACACACTCCTTTCTCTCCATCACCCTTACATAGGGGGATTATTATGCCTGTCTTCCAGTCATGAGGCGCACTTCACTTCTCCCATACTAGTTTACACATTTTCCATACCCATTCGATCACTATCTCACCACCATACCTCAGCATTTCCCGACACACTCCATCTATTCCTGATGCTTTCCCCATCTTCACTCTTTTCATGGCTTCACACACTTCTGACCTCCTGATCCCCACCTCCTCCTCCACTACTTCTCTTCCTCTCCCTCCCATACCCCATCCAACTATGTTTGCTGGTGTTTCATTCCTTACGTTCAACAATTCGTTGAATTACTCCCTCCATCTGTTAACCAACCCAATAATTAAGATTACTTAACTAAACGATTAATGGTTTCAATATTCTATCGTTGTCTCTCATCTACCACAAAGAACTGATCTTGTATCTCCAAGACCTACATTATCACTTACAACCTTCCCTGAACAGCCTACGATTACGTACTTTATGTCTGTGCTATGCTCCAGGATTCTAATTCATAATAAATTAACGTAGAGGACACACTGGCCGTATGCCTTCCACTTGAGTTTAAGGCATAAAGGTTTCCATAAAGGCTGTTCTGTATAGACTGTTTACCGAGAGCCTTTGGTTCTCTGTTTAATCTTCCCTGAGCCACACTCTCGTCATCTACAGTAGGGCTATCTTGGCTACGCAACCTTTACGGTTATCAATTATTGAAGGGCTCAGTTATATTAATTTATATATGTTTAGTTATCAGTATTATTTATTTATTCATCTATTTAGTTTCCTCCCTAGACCTCCATCTAGTTTTATAAAATACCCCTAAGACCCCCTTCGAGATAAATGTGTATTTTTTAGTAGAACACTGCAACGGCCGAAGGCCGCTTCTTCCTAAATTGCAGGATCGCTATCGCTCGCCAGGAAAAAATCTACAGGTAAATGCCACGAAAGGTCTTAAAATCGCCAAACTAATGGGCCGAGCGTCTTAATATGTGAACATGAATAAGGTTAAACATGAGAGAGAAGGGTGTTCATAAAAACAACCATCCCCCCTTAAGTTGTTAGAGGTTATAATATATTCAACACTAAGGGATCATAGTTAACCCCTTCAGTACCGGCGACGTCCTTTTAACGTTATTCTGGCTAATATTAGACGCTTTTATTCGGTTTCAAAAGGTCCTCCAGTAATTAACAGCCTTAGAACTATCGCTTTTATTCGGTTTCTTTCAAAAGGTCCTCCAGTAATTAACAGGCTTCGAACTATCGCTTTTATTCGGTTTCAAAAGGTCCTCCAGTAATTAAAAGGCTTAGAACTATCGCTTTTATTCGGTTTCAAAAGGTCCTCCAGTAATTAACAGGCTTCGAACTATCGCTTTTATTCGGTTTCAAAAGGTCCTCCAGTAATTAACAGGCTTCGAACTATCGCTTTTATTCGGTTTCAAAAGGTCCTCCAGTAATTAAAAGGCTTAGAACTATCGCTTTTATTCGGTTTCAAAAGGTCCTCCAGTAATTAAAAGGCTTAGAACTATCGCTTTTATTCGGTTTCAAAAGGTCCTCCAGTAATCAACAGGCTTCGAACTATCGCTTTTATTCGGTTTCAAAAGGTCCTCCAGTAATCAACAGGCTTCGAACTATCGCTTTTATTCGGTTTCAAAAGGTCCTCCAGTAATTAACAGGCTTCGAACTATCGCTTTTATTCGGTTTCAAAAGGTCCTCCAGTAATTAACAGGCTTCGAACTATCGCTTTTATTCGGTTTCAAAAGGTCCTCCAGTAATTAAAAGGCTTAGAACTATCGCTTTTATTCGGTTTCAAAAGGTCCTCCAGTAATTAAAAGGCTTAGAACTATCGCTTTTATTCGGTTTCAAAAGGTCCTCCAGTAATCAACAGGCTTCGAACTATCGCTTTTATTCGGTTTCAAAAGGTCCTCCAGTAATCAACAGGCTTCGAACTATCGCACTCAGCCCTATTTATTACCACAGATCCTTCTTAAGCTGCACAAAATCGACTAAATAGAGCCAGACTAAACTGAAAAAGACGTGACCAGTACAGAAGGGGTTAAGATTAGTCGTCGTAGGAAAGGATTGAGACACGATAGAGAACTAACCTCTTGAGGATCATGACGCATTTTGACAGCTCATGCTGGCTATTATTACACGATTTTAATCAACTTAGGAAGGATCTGCGGGCATCAAAAGGGTAAATACTATCTCAAATAACCCTCGACTTCTAGATACCCTTCCTAATCTGAAGAAAATCATCCAATAATAGCCAGAATAAACTGTCAAAACGCGACATAATCCTCAAGGGGTTAATTGAACATAGATAAGATTGGCAATAAATCCTGAACAACTATTCTGCCCTACCTGAGCGAGTAGCCAAGTTTCAGGCTATAAGGAAGTTGGAGCTGTAGATATTGATATTCAGCAGTTGGAGCTGTAGATATTGATATTCAGCAGTTAAAATGCGGTTGTAGTGCATTTATAAATACATAAACCCTAATTCAACATACTCTTCAGCCATTAGAAACCTGCATAATCCAAGCATTTCTATTTACCATCGATGTCTCCAGCTCCAACTTCCTTATAGCCTGAAACTCGCAAGTACCCAATGAGAAGGTACAGTTTGGGGGAGGTTAAGGGGAGGTTTTTAGTTTGGTCCCTAGATATCCTTCAAGCTTAAGATTACACCCCCTTGAGCCTCTTTCAAGATAAATTTGTACATTTTTCGGTAGAAAAATGTCCCGGCTGAAAGCCGGTTCCTCCTAAATTACAGGCTCGCTACCGCTCGCCAGGATAAAATTGACACCTAAATGGCACGAAAGGTATTAAAATTGACAGAAATGGATTGAAAGTTCTTAAAATCGTCAAAATAATGGTGCAAACGTCTTAAAATTAGAAAAACAATGGGGATAAACATGAGGGAGAAGGGAGCCAAGAAAAAAATCCCTCAAGTGTAAATCTCCCCCTAAGTGAGCGACTGCAGAGAGTTAAGGGAGGGGGGGGGGGGGGGCGTATTTATTGGTTGATTTATTCTTCTTTATATATTGTTTTTTTTTCGTTTCCTCCCTAGACCTCCATCAAGCTTTTAAAAAATACCCCCAAGACCCGCCATCAAGATAAGTGTGTAAATTTGTCGATAGAAAAAAGGTTACTACTATATTACAGGCTCGCTATCGCTCGCCAGGCAAAAAATCGACACCTAAATTGTACGAAAGGCCTTAATATTGACAAACAAAGGGGGCGAAATGTCTTGAAATCGCCAAACCAATAGGGCGAACTTCTTAAAATTTCAAAACTAATGAGGCTAAACAAGAAGGAAAGGGGGGGGGGGGGAGGGGGGGGTGCGGCGGCCAGGGGGGGGGGGAGGGGGGGGGGGTGCGGCGGCCAGGGGGGGGGGGAGGGGGGGGGAGTGCGGCGGCCCAGGGGGGGCGGGGGGGGAGGGGGGGGTGCGGCGGCCAGGGGAAAAAAAGAAACAAAAAAACAAAACCATCCCAACTAGTAAAACTGACCGAATACTCATATTATGTTGTTTTTTCTGGACTCCCTTTTCCTTCATGCTTAGCCCCATTAGCTTCGAGATTGTAAGACGTTCGCCCCATTAGTTTGGCGATTTTAAGACATTTCGCCTCATTTATTAGCCAATATTAAGGCCTTTCGTGCCATATATAGTGATAGTGACACTTCTCCAAGTTTAAGTATACTGATCCTTTTAGCAATATTTGTTCAATCAGCTCAGATTTCTTCAGATTAAGGGGGGATGGGTCATTTTTATTTGTTCATTTATATATATTTTTATTAATTTATTAGTTCCTCCCTAGACCTCCATCAAGCTTAACATTGACCCTCATTCGAGATAAATTTGTACACTTTTCGATAACAAAAATGTCTCGACCAAAGGCCGGTTTCTCTTAAATAATAGGCTCGCTATCGCTCGCCAGGAAAAAACGACACCTGAATAGAGACAGATGTGGTGGTGAGCAACCCCAGAGTTGAACGGAGGATGCCTCAGGTGATATCTATAGTCGGTTTGATTTCAACTGACGGTAAATTTAATCCCTTAGCTACTGATTTATCGATACTTAATGGACAAAATGTAAAACTAGAAGGTCTCTACATCATATTAAGACCAAGTTTATATAATTAGCACCATATCTCTCTACTAAATCTTCAAAATAACTGAGAAATATTGACGGGAACTTTGCAATTTACTGCCAGTTGGAAAGAAGCAGACTATAGTTAGCAAAACTTGGCTGAAAAAAGCCTCTAATACTAGCATGGTTTTAACAGTGGTTTATCTTTTAAGGGGGGATGGGCGTATTTATTTGGTTTTAACAGTGGTTTATATTTTAAGGGGGGATGCGGGTATTTATTTGGTTTTAACAGTGATTTATCTTTTAAGGGAAGATGGGGGTATTTATTTGGTTTTAACAGTGGTTTATCTTTTAAGGGGGGATGGGCGTATTTATTTGGTTTTAACTGGTTTGTCTTTTAAGGGGGGATGGGCGTATTTATTTGGTTTTAATAGTGGTTTATCTTTTAAGGGGGGATGGGGGTATTTATTTGGTTTTAACAGTGGTTTATCTTTTAAGGGGGGATGGGCGTATTTATTTGGTTTTAACAGTGGTTTATCTTTTAAGGGGGATGCGGGTATTTATTTGGTTTTAACAGTGGTTTATCTCTTAAGGGGGGATGGGCGTATTTATTTTGTATTAACAGTGGTTTATCTTTTAAGGGGGGATGGGGGTATTTATTTGGTTTTAACAGTGGTTTATCTTTTAAGGGGGGATGGGCGTATTTATTTGGTTTTAACAGTGGTTTATCTTTTAAGGGGGGATGGGCGTATTTATTTGGTTTTAACAGTGGTTTATCTTTTAAGGGGGGATGGGGGTATTTATTTGGTTTTAACAGTGGTTTATCTTTTAAGGGGGGATGGGCGTATTTATTTGGTTTTAACAGTGGTTTATCTTTTAAGGGGGGATGGGCGTATTTATTTGGTTTTAACAGTGGTTTATCTTTTAAGGGGGATGCGGGTATTTATTTGGTTTTAACAGTGGTTTATCTTTTAAGGGGGGATGGGGGTATTTATTTGGTTTTAACAGTGGTTTATCTTTTAAGGGGGGATGGGGGTATTTATTTGGTTTTAACAGTGGTTTATCTTTTAAGGGGGGATGGGGGTATTTATTTGGTTTTAACAGTGGTTTATCTTTTAAGGGGGGATGGGCGTATTTATTTGCTCGTTTATTAGTTGTTTTTTATTATTTTCTTAGTTTCCTCCCTAGACCTCCATCAAGCTTAATAAAACATCCATTAGATCCACCTTCTAGATTAATTTGTACATTTTTCGATAGAAAAATGTCCTGACCGAAGGCCGGTTCTTTCAAAATTACAGGCTCACTGTCGTTCACCAGGGAAAAAAATCGACACCTAAGTAGAACGAAAGGCCTTAATATTGACGAAGGAATGAGGCAAAAGGACTTAAATCGACAAACTAATGGGGGCAAACATCTTAAAATCTGAAAACTAATGGGGCTAAACATGGGGGAGGAGGGGGTCTAGAAAAACGATCCATCTCCTTTAATGGTTTAACCCTTTAAGTACCGGTGCCGTCCTTTTACATTTATTTTGGGTACTATTAAACGACCATATTCATTTTCAAAAGGGCCTCCAGCAATGATCAGTCTTCGAACTATCTCACATAATCCTTTTTTCTACCACAGATCCTTCTTAAACGGCACAAAAAACTCAACTTTTAGCTAGAATATAATTAAAAGGAAGTCGCCAGTATATTAGGGGTTGGTGGTGTTGTTGTTGTAGTTCCCCAGAATGTTTGTCCGAACAGTCCCAAGTCCGGTAGACCAAAGCCGCTCCAGATGCACGGGCCCCCGAAGAAGCCAGGGAGAGATGAGATCTGTCTCTGAGAGGGCAGCTGGGGAGGGGACCATTAGCCCACGGGCTTGCACCCCATCATCTGCAACTTCCCTTGCAGTGCCATACAATCAAGAGATCTCGCCAGCACCTATAAGGAATAGTAGTACCGTAAAAGAGACAGACAGAAACGGCTTAAGTCCAAGGTGACCCAAAGGTTGCGTACTAACCTGGCACACGGTGGGGTCTGTTAGGAGGAGCCGGAAGACACAGGTGGAGGCGCCCCGGTCTGGCAGGGGATACGAGGGACTCAGGAAGTTGGTCACCCGGGCCTTACCAACCTCACCACAACGAGACACTGCAATAACATAAGTACTGGGTTAAGGGGGCCAACCTCGTTTTTTTTTTTTTCTTCTCTCTCTTTCTGGGTTGTATTCATTCGGCCCCATTCATCCTACAGTGTTAAGACGTTTATCCCCATCCAGGTGTCGATTTTTTCCTGGCGAGCGGAAGCGAGCTACCATATTTTTCATAATATTTTTGTCAGCAGGCTAAATTTGTACATTTCTCGATAGAAAAATGTCTCCGGCAAAACCGGATTGCTCCATACAAGGCTGGCTCGCTATCGCTCGCCAGGAATAAATCGACACCTGGATGGGGATAAACGTCTTAAAACAATAGGCTGATTGGGGCCGAATGGATACAACCCAGAGAAAGAGAGAAAAGGAGATAAAAAAAAAAGCAGGTGAGCCCCCTTAATGGCTGACACTTTTGATCAACAGGGGCGTTAATTGGTAGGAGTAGGTGGTAACGTTCCAAAGTTGTACGTGGGAGACCCGGGATCGATTCCTCACTGGCCAAGTAGTTATGTGACACTCACCCTGATGGCCTTCCAACCCTGCCCTGCAATGGCGGATATCAGAGGTGCAGTAGACCAATGCCACATGTACAGTGTGATCACATTTATAATGGGAAAGCTATTATATGATTATCATGGTTGCAGATTATATTGACAATCACAGGCATTCCAACAGTACGATAATACTCCATATTTTTTATTTTTTTTTTTTTTTTCTATGTGATTGAGGGAGGCAAAAGGCATTACTGCCTATAGCGAGTGCCTCCCCCATAGTTGAAAGAGTGACAGGGCCAAAATCAAGGGACGTTCGAGCCAAAATGCCTGGACACACGGAGTTTGAAGCAATTTAAGTCATAGGAAGAGGGAAAGACTGATTCTGGGAGAGAGTTCCAGAGCTCAGCTGTTGAGTAGAAGAAAGTTTGAGAGTAACGTTTCACTCTTGGGTTGGAGAGTTGCACAGAGTAGGGGTGGGATTGAGTTGCAAGACGGGTACCACGTGCCCTACGTAAAGGAGGTGGTATGCACTGGGATAGCTCTGAGGAACACTGATTATTATAGTAGCGATAGAATAGCGAGAGAGATGCAACATTGCGGCGGAGAGAGAGAGATTGCAGAGAGTTGGTGAGTGGACGGGAGTTAATGATACGAAAGGCCTTCCTTTCAACTTTGTCTAGGAGAGTGGTGTGAGAGGAACCTCCCCACACATGTGAACAATACTCAATACAAGGGCGCACTATGCCCCTGTACAGAGCAAGAAGCTGTGCTGGGGAAAAGAACCCCCTAAGGCGGTTGAGCACACCCAGCTTCTGGGAGGCTGCCTTAGCAAGACTGGTAATATGGTCCTTCCAAATGAGAGCAGAAGAAAAAGAGACACCAAGAATATTGAGAGAAGATGAAGGGTTGATTTTTGTGTTGTTGAAGAATAAGGGATAGTCCGCTGGGAGATCCTGACGGGTAGATAGATGGAGAAATTGGGTTTTGGAAGCATTAAAGTTAACAAGGTTAAAAACAAGCATAGATTGCTGCAAGACCATCATTACACTGATAGACTGTTAATTGAGGCTGCTTGTTTAATATATACAAATATTTAGCAGTTCATAGCTTGTGTTGGCGTTGCCACATTTATATGTAAAGAACATTAACCCCAACTGTACCGGAGACGTCTTTATCATTTTATTATAGCTATATTTAGTCGATTTTGTGCAGTTTAAGAAGGATCTGTGGTAGTATAAAGGGTTAATTGAGATAGCTCGAATCCTTTTAATTGCTGCAGGCCCTTTTTTAATTGAACACAATGGTCCACTAGTAGCCAGAATACAGTTAAATGGACGTCGCCAGTACAGTAGGGGTTAACAGGTTTAGTATCTCTTATAAATGTAGATATTTATTTTACTTTGATTATATATTAGGTATGAGACTCATCACATAATGAGTTACTAAAGATGAGTGAATTAGCAAATTCCCAAATAAATTTGCCTGCAGTGTGAATTGTCAAACAAGCAGTGACAAAATTGTTTTTAGACCGTAATCTCCAAAATCTCTTTGTTTGTACCTTTATACTTAGTACCACCACGGGATCTAGATGGCGTTAGGTGTAATTGGAATATGGCTAATTACCTCGACAGAAGAGATTCATTCATGGCTAGCCATCTCGGGGATCAAGGTGTTTGACAATAGAATATTTGTTAATAGGTGAGAATATTAGGTAAAGGGTGAGAGTTAATAGGAGGGTTATAGGGCATGAATGTTTTTCGGGGTGTGGGTAAACTGTTATTGATATACTTAACAGATAACAAATAGTGGTTAATGCTTGAGTATATTTGTTAATGAGGCCGGAGGATAATACATAGACTCCATACCCACCGTATCACAATGCCACATAAAAATGTATGGCAGATTTGTGGCTGAGAATTTTGGTTAATGAGTGTGGATATCTAATATTTGATTATGTGTACGGTGAGAAACTTAGTTAATAGAATATATTAACGGATAATTAAAGAGGGTTAATAAACTGTGGAGGAAAATTATATAATGGCAGTAGCCAAGTGGTTAATGTTACTGATAACAAATCGGCCAGCCCAGGTTCGTTTCCCGGCGTGGGCAGCTTGTTAGGTTGGTATGGAGAAGCTGGAGTTAGCACTGGCCAAGTTCTTTAGTATGTTGAACAATATGAAGTACGGTTGGCCAAATAAGCCGTGTCTCCGCTGTCGTTATGCTTTACTTGCTGTGTGCTGCATTTATGTCTGTCAGATATTGAATAGGGTGTCTAAAGATAGGAATATGTTTGTATATCTCACTCGAATAAAATCGAAAAAATACACCTAGAATATTGAGAGAAGATGAAGGGTTGATTTGTATATTGTTGAAGAATAGTTGATAGTCTTGTGGAAGATTGTGATAGAGAGATAGAGGCAGAAACTGGGTCTTGGAGGCAATGAAAGTAACAAGATTTTCTCTGCCTCAATCAGAAATAATTTATAGATCAGAAGATAGGCATTCTATGGTCTTGTCACGTTTGTTTTGGAGTGCTTGCATGCTGGGTTAATGTGAAAAACTAATTGAATAGTGTAAGGTAGAGTCGTCAGCATATGAGTGGATAGGACTTGAGGTACAGATGAGTAGATCATTAATGAATATTAGAAAGATAATTGGAGACAGGACAAAGCCCTGAGGAACACTGGAGTTAATAGGTTGAGGAAGTGAGCGATAGCCATCCACAACTGCAGTTATGGGTCTGAAAGAAAATTAGAGACAAAGGCACAGATAGAGGGGTAGAAACCGAAGGAGGGTAGTTGGGAAATTAGAGATTTGTGCCAGACTCTATCGAAGGCTTTTGATATGTCTAACGCCAAAGAAAACGTCTCACCGAAGTCTCGAAAGGAGGATGACCAAGAGTTAGTAAGATAAACAAGAAGATCACCAGTAGAGCAGCCCTTAAGGAAGCCATACTGGCGATCTGCAAGCAGATTATGGGACGATAAATGCTTAAGAAATGTTGAGTTAATAATAGTTTTAAAAATTTTGCAAACAAAAACAGATGCAAGAAATGAGAGCAATTGGACTATAGTTGGAGGGTTGAGAGTGGTCACCCTTCTTTGAGACAGCATGAAGGAAAGCCGTTAGAGGAGAGACAGAGACAAAAGAGTAGCCTAAGCAGGGAGTCAGCACGGAAGAACAGTTTTTGAGTACAAGAGGAGGAACCCTATCCGGTCCGTACGCCATCTTAATATTAAGCCCAGAGAGAGCAGAAAGTACATACTTAGCAGAGATTATGATATTGGGCATAAGTAAGTGGGAGGGAGGTGGCGAGGGAGGAATTGCACCGGAATCATCCAAGGTGGAGTTTTTAGCGAAAGTTTGAGTGAAGAAGTGACTGTGGTGCCGTCAGACTGGAAAAGAGTAGGGAAAGATGTAGAAAAGTTTTTGGCTAGTCAAAGAACAGATTTGGCTTGATTCCGGGCAGAAATATATAAAGCACGAGATTCTTGAGTTTGAAGGCGACGGTACCGTTTGAATGTTTCCTCGTTATTGTGGACAGCAGTAGAACAAGCGTGAGTAAACCAATATTTTTTTGCGTTAGACTGAGAGAAAGAAAATGGAATGTATGGCTCCATGCCCAAGAGGATTATCTCGGTTATGGTTATGCGCTCTGCACACTCCAAGGCCACAGAAGCAAAAATAATTCCATGGGAATTAAAGAAGTACTGCCGAAGAGCCTCCCAGTCGGCAGCGCCAATGTGCCACAAGCGCAGCCGGCTGGGAGAATCGGGTGGCCATACTGGAGAGATAGGATAGGTAACAGAGTTAAGGTTGTGATCGGAGGAACCCAACGGAGAGAAAAGGTTTACAGCATAAGTAGAAGGATTAGAAGTTAGAAATAAGTCAAGAATGTTGGAACGATCTCCAAGGCGGTCAGGAATTCGAGTAGGACTAAATAAATGACTAAATAAATGACTGCTCTAGGTCATTTATGATACAAAAAGATGTAGGCTTATTCACCAGGTTGGTCAGTGAAATGGGAGGAGAGCCATTGGTGGTGGTGATCATTAAAACGTCCTAAGATGGAGATTTCTGCGAAAGGAGAGATGGATAGAACTTGTTCCATTTTAGAAGTAAGATAGTCAAAGAATTTTGGATAGTCAGTAGAATTAGGAGAGATATAAACAGCGCAGATATATTTAGTTTGAGCTTTAGCAAGAGAGTTGAGAATTCAGAAGAATCAAAGTTGGAAACACGGGAGAAAGCGAGATTGTTGCACATATATACGCAACATCCACCTTTGGCTTGAAACTGAGGATAAAGATAGTAAAAGGATACAGAGAAGGGTTTGCTGTCAGTAGTCTCAGAGGTGGTGTTCCACAGAGGGGAAGTTAGAGGAAAGGCCCCGAATGTTGCAGAAATCTATAGTGAGAGTGGGAGTTTGCGGTCCAGTGCATTTCGATGGGTCAGCATCAGGGGCCAAACCACTGTGGCAGAAGGAATATGTATAAATTAACACATTGCCAAATATACAATTATGCCAGCTTTCAGAGAAAATACTGAATAATATATATTTCAAAAATGTAATATATAAGCTGTTTAGTATGTGTGCTTGCAAATTGTAATTGAATATTACCTTCATTTTATCAGAGTACATTAACACTAAACACTTACCCCCTGTAGCTGGCTGATCTGATGACGAGTCCCCGGGTTTGGATGAGGGCTTCCCTTCTCCTCCATACCCCGGCACAGTCCCGGACTCCTCAAAGGTGGGCAGAATAGAGTGTGAGTAATCTCCAGGGTGGTGTCCTCCTGCCGTGATAAACTCAGAGATGTACGCCTGGGGTGGGTATCCCGGGGTGGGCAAGGGCACACTTTGATAGTTGATGTGAGGCCTCGGGATGTGGTTAGCATTTGAGACCGTGCTGGAGTTAGAGGAAGGTCGAGGTGATGGTGTGGGGAGGAAAGCCAGTGCGGATGGGCGAGTGGGATGGTAATTAGAGTGAGTAAGGGATGATGGATGAGCCAGAGTTGAGGGAGGGCGTTGTGGATCTGGCGGAGGGAACTTGGAATTGTAGTTGGGATGGGCAAAGACAGAGGAAGAAGGAGTGTAACTTTGTTGCATATAAAGATTGTTGAGCAGTGGTTTTGCGTTGGATGTAGATGGAGATGAAGCAGGATAATGAGGATTTGTGTTTGAAAAATGATAAGAATGAGGTAGATATGGGGGTCTTTTGGTTGGTGGGTATTGCTGATATGATGCGGATTGAACTGGTGTACTTTCTGGTGATGAATGTGCCAACGGTGAAATACTTTGATCTAGATGGGAATAAGAGGGTCTGTTACTTGAAATATGATATAATCCAGATAAATGAAGAGGTCTGGACTCAAAGGAAGTGTGAGATATATCAGTTACTGCATGCCATGGGTAATCACCAACAGGCCCTTCTGCTATTGAACTTGGTGAATGGGATGGGTAATTGAAGGGTTCAGTACTTATATATCCTGTAATATGTCCTGATGAAGGTGGATGTAAACTGACCACTGCTTCACTGTTGATACCCCCGGATTTGTGCAATGGCTGTAGAAGAGAATACAGTTCATGTGGCTCCTGAGCATGTTGAGGTTTATTAGATGGTTGTATCGGGAAGGGACGAGGACGTTGATTCATGAAGGAAGGAGGGGTGGGGACATGAGGGGGAGCAGCGGCCCAGGGGGATGGTAAAGTCTGTACAGGAGATGGAAGGGGTATTGCTGACTGAGACTGATGTACAGAAGGAAGAGATGAAGAAGGGTATGTCGGATTGGGAAGTTCAGAAGAAATAGGAAGATAAATTGTAGGTTTAGAAAAAATATGTATAAAAGGAGTGGCAGATATTGCAACCAAAGGGGGAAAAGCAGAAGAATGAAAGGACTCGGCAGTTGTTGATATAACACTGGGTCTTAGAGAAGTAATGACACTCTGGTAATCTACTTTTTGTGGATCCTTGCCATTTTCCAGGAGATTATGAATGAGAACTTGCATTTGTTCTATTTCCACCATTCCCTGGGACGTTTCATACTTTCCCTTTAGAAATTCAATAGCTTCTTCCAGTAAATCAAGGGCTACATGAGTCACATATTCTGGCTTCTTGCGATCTGTGCTACCCAAGGTGTTCAAGTCTCCAACTCCAAGACTGGTGGACACTTCACTCATATGTTTAATTACATCGGTTATCATAACATTTTCTAATGCGTCTGGGGCTTGCTCATCTAAAGGTTGGGTAGCACTAATGACTTCATGGAAACTAGAGGACGGAATGATGTTGAGTGTTGAGGTGGCTGTGCTTGAACCACTGATAGTTGGTAATATTGTGGCAGTAATTGTGAACGTGGTGGATGGAGACTGGCTTAGTCCTTGGGCATTTGATGATATGAGAGTGGGAAAATACATTGGAGAAGTGGAGTAGAAAACTGTGGTAGATGAGGATATGCTAGCCTGACTCTGAGAAGGTGATATACTGCCCACCAGAGAAGAAGATATAATTTCCGTGGTTACCTTCTGCTGTTCTATAGCACTGTGTCCTTTAGTATAATCAATTGGACTACGAATAATAGAACCATAAGGTGAATCCAAAGTGTAACCTGCATCTGACCCTTGCATTAACTGGTATATTAACCTTTGAAGATGAATGACCTGTGACGATAATTGCTTCATTGACTCGATCGATGATGAGTCAATCTGGGTGTGTATTGTGGTGGTCGAGGTTGGAACAGAAGCTGAAGCTGAAATAAGTGGTTGATAATTGGAATGTGAGAATGGGAAATTATGCTTGATGGTTGAAGGAGGAGAAGATATGGAGTGAAGAAGACTAGGGCCATATATTCTTATTGAGGATGAAGAGGTAAGTTGATATGGAGTTTGAGTAAAATAAGAATCGGTAAGATGGGTGTAAGGGCGTGATGGAGAAAGAGTTACTGTAGGCATCGAATGCAGTTGATTGGAAGAGAAGTAGGTAGTAAAGATGGATTTACTTGCAATGTTAAGATTGCTGGTTAAAGTCAATGAGGATACAACTGTTGCATGTACTGGTCTTTTTCCATATGTATGTATTTGCTGAAGTGATTCCGAATAGTTTTCAGAAATACTTGGACGAAATGAGGTAATTCCAGGATGATGTGGGTGGTTGCTAGTAACAGTAGTAATGGTAGTTGTGATGAAAGTTGAAACAGAAAGTGTGGAAATGCTTGGTACTTCGGTTGCAGCAGTTAAAGTAGTGACACTGAAAGCTTCAGACTGTGCTTGTGAGGCTGCCAATAGATCATTTTTGTCATGGGATAGAAAAACAGGTTGAGGTACTCTAGGAACATCGCCTGGCCTCTGAGAACCTAATGATCCAAGCCATGGTAAAGGCAAAGGTGGAGGAAACTTTAGAGGCTTCTGATAAACGAGAAGATGCTGAGAATGAACATTGGACCAAGTGGATAGGGGCTCGGTGTTGATAGTAGCAGGAGGAGGAGGAGTGGATGTAGTAGGGGGACGAGTGAGGTAGGGACGCCCTGTCAGCTGGTAAAGAACTTGGTGTAAGATAGCAGGATGAGGATGTAGGTCAATCCAGGTTCCATTGCGAGGTAGGACAGAATCTAAAGCCTCCTCCAGTGCTGCCACACCAACATGAGGTTGATCACTTCCCGGACCATGCATCACTAAGCTGGCTACTCCTTCAGGATTATCCAAAAACACTGCTGCTAGACTGTCTGCAAAAGCTATTAGAGAGTCTCTTTCACTATTGTAGTCATTGACGACCGCCCCTCCCTTTTCCACATAACGTGTCAACACATTTTGAATTATCTTTGACAAGTGTGAACGAGACACATGTTCAGGCTGAGATAAAGGCAGAGAAGAATGGTTATTAGTTGCGTGGAAAGCGATGTGATGGGTGAAAACAGATGAAGTAGATGCAGTAGTTTCCTGAGGCTTACTCAAAATTTCTTCAGAGTAAGTCACCCCAGTACTTCCATCGAAATACTGGCTAGGGTATGGCGATTGAGTAGCTGTGTGGGTATGATGTATTGAGCTAATCAGTGGAAGAGGTACTATTACGTTTAGCACTTGTTGATTTTCATCTATTGAATTACTTTGCAGGACAGCAGATGGAGGGTAAGGGGTTGGATAGTGATGTGGGATAATCCATGGAAGCCTATCTTCTGCAGTGGTTATATATGTAGAATCTGTGCTTTGGGTAGAACTCCAATCAGGAAGTGGGGGTAACTGAGCCAGTTCTGCAGAATTTTCCCAAGGTCTCTGAGAGGTATGATGAACTTGTGGCAGGAAGATAGGTTCGAGGGTGGAGAGGGTTACCAAAGGTCTGTAAGTTGGAGGTGGGGGCTGCAGTGTTACAGCAGTCATATAAGGTAGAGAAGATGTCTGAACTGTTAGGGGTGTAGCAGAGTGATGGAAAGAAATTATAGAAATTGGAGAAACGGAAACATATGATGACAACATGAAAAATGTTGGCATTGTCTTGTCAGCTGCGATGGGTGAGGGCTGAATATGGATATAATTACTAGAAGATGTAACAACTGTTGTGCTTGTGAGTGAATGTATTGCTGTCACAGCTGTACTTGTATGTAAAGGTTTTGTTATTGTTGTAGTTATATTGAAAGGGGAAGATATTACTTTCGTAACAGTATGTGTTACAGGGGTGGAGTTTACATTTGGTGCAGGTGAAGTTGGATAGGTGACAACAGTCTGGGGTTTGATTATAACATGAGCATGGTCAGACACCACAGACACTGTCACCTTTTCCTCATTTCCATGCTCTAAATCTAATTTGTCATTGTTGGTTTTGGTCGTTTCTGAAATCTTGGATAAATCTGAAATGTTTTCTTGTAGCGTTGGTGGTGCTCCAGTTTCACCCATCATTTCCAGAAGATACACCAGTATTTCCTCATCAGATGTATTACGTGGGAGGATCTTTTGAGCTGCCCCAATAAGAATGGCTTGAAGTCTCTTAACTTGAGAGTTCACAGAGGCTGTAGTAAATACGTTTAAATCAGTATCCGGTGAGAAGGATTGAGTTACTTTAGGATTTGAAAGGTCTGAGGAATTGCCGTTGTAATGACTGGTTGTGGGAAGATTGGTGTTTATCTTCTGAGTGGATGTAGTTGGGATTCTGATTGTCTCAGTGTAAGGTGTGACGAAATTTAAATTGGTCTCCAGTGTGCTTATTGTGGATGGCACTTTGTTATCTGATGTTTCAGTAATGCTACTTAATGCATTATTCTGAGTGTTGATGTAAGAGTGAAACGTATTTTGAGTAGGATTGTGATGGACTGACTGGGCATTTGGTGTAGAAATATCAGCTGCATTTTGAGAAGTAGTCTGTAGCTTTGTGTTAGTTTCCAAGGAATCCTTCATTCCAGGAAGAAGAGTTCCATACCAAGACAAAGTGGGAGAGATAGAAACAGAAGCTTGATTTGGCAGATGGGGTAAGATGTCTGGAGAAATTGGGGAAAAAGAATAAGGAGGAGAAAAAGCAACATAAGGATGGATATGAGATTTTGAAGTAGAAGGAGACTGACCCAGTGAAAGAGATTGATAGGCAGGAGAAGATGATACCGTCGATGAGGGAGGAGAAGAAGGAGGTCGTATTGGAAAACCCAGAGGCAATTTAGTAGTTACAGAATTACTAAGATATACATATGAAACATGAGGAGAAGGATTTATGCTAGAGGAAGAGTGGGTGATGGGAAAGGAATGGAATTTTGAATTATTGTCAATAGAATATGAGGTGGCCTCAGTACCAGAGGAGGAGTGGTGGATATTTTCTTTAGATGCTACGAAATCATTAGAATATAAACTGGGAGAATAATTTTGAGAAACATAATTGGGGAAAGTTTTTGAAGAATTTGTGTCTTGGCTGTCAGGGTTTACAGCATGATAAAGGTTGTTTGGTGAGAAAAAGGAAACGGGTGATGGTGGAAAGCTAGGCCTTGATCTGTTGGAGCTGAGAGAGTCCCACCAAGACTGAGAAAACACTCTATTTATGGCTACAGTATCCGCTAGAGCTTGAGCTCTTACGCGAGAATTGTGCAAGGTATTTTGTGACCAAGGGTTTATATCACTCTGATGAGTTATTGGACTCAAGTTTGATAAGATTGTGACTGGAGGTTGCCATGTTTTTTCAGTTACCCATTTATCCGTCTGGTTGCTAGGTGGTTCATTGCCTTCTGGGGGATACACAAAATTCGGAATATTTCTAATTGGATTTTCTGAGGAATCCTCCTCAACAAAGATTACCTGAGAGGCAGATTTAACCTCGGGTATTCTAGGGTAAATACCAGACCCAAAAACCAAATTATCCTGCGCAGGAGTCACTGTAAAATTTGATTCTGAAATAAGGTTGTCTTGTTGGGCATTCTTTTGCCATTTTGATCTAGTTATTAGGCCATCATGTGAAGTCACAGTGGTAGGAAATTTTATGGAACCATTTGGATTATGATGAGCATACGCTTCATTAGATAGGTCCTCTTCTAGTTGAGGACGTTTATTGGTGGAGCTTGGGATATATGTAGGTGTGGTTTGATGTAGATAAGTATTCTCAGGTTCGTGTTCAGCAATTGAGACGCCCAACAACAGCCCCATGAAATTATCCAGCTCATTGCCTTGGTCTGAAACTGGTCTTTGAGCTTGAGGTTTCTTCTGCCTGGGAGTAGAAGCTGGTCGTCTGAAGGGTTGACGTGTTGTCTTGAATAATAGTTCATTTGGACTATATGGAGATTGTGAGTAGAGGGTTTGTTGTTTATTCACATGGGAGGCCTCAAGTGTTTGTTTTGGTGAAAGTGTTGTTTTTGGTGACAATACGGTTGATGATGGCACAATTGTGGATGCTTGTGTGGGAGTAGATATAGATGACGATGTTACAAAAGAGGTGGGTGTTGTTATATGTGAGTGTTCACTAGCATCCATATCTGTTCTAGTAGATGTCAAAATCGAGGTGGTTGTTTGAGGATCGGAGTGCAAATGAGAGTGTGAAGGCAAATGACTGTACAAGTTATCAACTGAACTATTATTTACCTGAAAGGTTTGTGAGTCTGCATGCATCCAAATATCTGAGTGTTCCTGAGTTTGTGAATAGGTGTGGGAGTGGATGGGAAGTTTGAGTTGAGTTGGATACTCAAAATGAGTGGGAGCATGGGAGTGGGAGTGAGTGTGGTCATGCGAGCTGTCATGTGGAAATGGTCGTCGAGTAGTGTACTTCAAAAATAGCCCCTGACCCAAAGTTTCCCATGGAGAGCGAGTGGCAGTGAGAGTTGTCTTCTTAGGTTCCCCATTGAGTGATGATGGTCTCATGTAGGCACCCAGGATAGAAGGAGAAATGGATGATAATGATGAGTTGAGAGAGAAAGATGGTGGCAAAGGCAGGGAAGTGTAGGGCACAGACGGTGATATCGAGGAGAGGGGGGAGACACTCGGTTCTGCAGCGGGATGATATGAATATTGAGACTCAGGCGTTGATGAAGAGAGAGAAGAGAGAGATTCAAAGGGTGTAATATATAAATGTGAGGAAGTTGAATGTTGGGAGGAAGAGGAGGGTGCAGTAAGTGACTCGGAGGATTCTTTCTCTGTGTCTTGAATAACCTGGGGGAACGGACGTCGTGTTGTTGTCAGAATATACAAGGGGTGGCTTGGGTTATTTAAGGTGGTATACGACACAGAGGGATATGAGATTGATGCTGAAGATGATGAGGACGATAATGAATGATAAGAGGATGAAGAGGGGGCTGGTGAAGTAGAGACGGGTTGAAAAGAAATGGAGGAAGTGTGAGGATGACCATAGTTGACATCTGTAGGTGTATGTGCCCCTTGATAATCTTTCGGTGGTGCACTATTATTATCAGATGTAAAGCTGTACAAAACTTGTGGTGTAGAATGCTTTTCTGCTGTTACCCGTGCCGCTTCAGTAGTAATTTCTTTCACATCATACATATCTTCCTGTTCTAAAAACGTAGGCATATCCTTCACTTCTGTTTGCATTCCTGTATCCACTCCTTGCATCACTACTTTCTCAGTCTTTGTAGCCTCTGTACTATCAGTGGTAGGTCGTATGAATGGGCGTCTGGTCGTAGTAATGACGTAAAGGCCATCATCTGGAATATACCACGGTACATTAGCAGAAATTTCAGGTGTCACTTGATCTCTCTCAATTGTCGTCGGTGGAGTCGTCGGGGACGCTGCTGAAGAGGGAAAATTAGTGTATGACATGAAAGAATCTGTGTCCCTAGTGGATGAAAAGTAATGTGATTGGGCACTGCTTGATCCTGGCGTGGCTTCAGTAGTATGTGAAACTGGAAGCAACCCTCCATAAGGCTGGTCATAGGTGTTCATCAGCAAAGAATCCTCACTCGTGCCATACCCTTCAACAGAGCCCCCTGAAGGATGACTCTTGGAGGTGTAGCTGTGTTTTATCATCCAATCCTGAACGTTCTTGATGCTCGCCCAGGTCATCAGTTCTTGGTAGGGGTACTCTGTGATGGTCGGTCCTAGATCCCGCACGGTCGCCCAGGTTACCAAGTCCTGATACGGGGACTGGGTGATTGTGGGGCCAAGGTTGTGAACATTAGCCCAAGTTACGACCCCAGAAGAGGAAGAAATGGCATTATTGTTGATCGAATCTTGCTTCCTAGCGATGAATGTATTGTCACTTTCTTCCACTATGCTCGTGCTTAAAAATTTCGAATTGTGTCTAAAAGGGCCAAGATCTTTTATTTTACTACTTTCTATATATATTTCGTTTTCATCTGTATCATCATTTTCATTTCTCAATCCACTAAGAAGGTCAGATATGTATCCATTCACTGACGAACTTAACGTAGCAGTGTGGCTATCTTGCTTTAGTTTCCCCTGTGTATGAGAAACATTCATTTTCTGAGATACTGGCTCAGCGTTTTCAATGTTCGTGTTCCTTGGCGTATCATTTGAACCTGGAAAGAAAGGAGGAGAGTAATTTAGTGTTAACAAAAAGAAAGATAAATCAATAAAAATGTATATATACTCAGTGTGTAAAGCAATTCATTGTTATCATTAAGTAAACAAAATCTAAATATTTCACTCTCAGTGAATGAATATAATGTACACAATTACAAGCACTCCCATTTCACATGTGTTTATCTGTGATGAAATATATATATAACAATGAATGCATCTAACAGTAAAATATATGAAATGCATAATTTAGTAATTTACAATATTCTCGTTGCGAAATTCTCGCTCTCTAACTCAATCACTCTCATTCTTAATCTCTCTCTCTCTCTCTCTCTCTCTCTCTCTCTCTCTCTCTCTCTCTCTCTCTCTCTCTCTCTCTCTCTCTCTCTCTCTCTCTCTCTCGTCACCACCACAAAAATAAATATTTCAATTTCAACACAGGTACAAGACAATTCATGCACTCATAGACAGAACAGGGTTTTATATATAAATATATATATACCGGTATATATATATATATATATATATATATATATATATATATATATATATATATATATATATAGATAGATAGATAGATAGATAGATAGATAGATAGATACGGTCCGGACGGTGTTCCTCCTGTTGTTCTCAAAAACTGTGCTTCCGTGCTGACTCCCTGCCTAGGCAAACTCTTTCGTCTCTGTCTATCCTCTAACGTCTTCCCTTCATGCTGGAAGTTTGCTCACATTCAACCTGTCCCAAAGAAGGGTGACCGCTCTCAACCCTCCAACTATCGTCCAATTGCTCTTATCTCTTGTCTTTCTAAAGTTTTTGAAACTATTCTTGCTTCCAAATTTCTTAAGCATTTCTCTTCTCATAATCTGCTCTCAGATCGCCAGTATGGCTTCCTTAAGGGTCGCTCTACTGGTGATCTTCTTTCATATCTTACTAACTCTTGGTCATCCTCCTTTCGGGACTTCGGTGAGACTTTTTCTATTGCACTAGACATATCGAAAGCCTTCGATAGAGTCTGGCATAAATCTTTAATTTCTAAACTACCCTCCTTCGGTTTCTATCCCTCCATCTGTGCCTTTGTCTCTAATTTCCTTTCCGGCCGTTCCATAGCCGCGGTTGTGGACGGCCATTGTTCACTTCCTCACTCTATAAACTCCGGTGTTCCTCAGGGCTCTGTCCTATCTCCTATTCTCTTTCTAATTTTTATAAATATCTCCTTAACTGTACCTTAATTCCCATCCATTCATACGCAGACGACTCAACCTTGCACTACTCCATTAGTTTTTCAGAACGCCCCAGCCAGCAATCCCTCAACGACAAACGTAATGAAGCCATAGAACTCTTAAATTCTGATCTAAATACTATTTCCAATTGGGGCAGAGAAAACCTTGTTAACTTTAATGCTTCCAAAACCCAATTTCTCCATCTATCTACCCGTCAGGATCTCCCAGCGGACTATCCCTTATTCTTCAACAATACAAAAATCAACCCTTCATCTTCTCTCAATATTCTTGGTGTCTCTTTTTCTTCTGCTCTCATTTGGAAGGACCATATTACCAGTCTTGCTAAGGCAGCATCCCAGAAGCTGGGTGTGCTCAACCGCCTTAGGGGGTTCTTTTCCCCTGCACAGCTTCTTGCTCTGTACAGGGGCATAGTGCGCCCTTGTATTGAGTATTGTTCACATGTGTGGGGAGGTTCCTCTCACACTGCTCTCCTAGACAAAGTTGAAAGGAAGGCCTTTCGTATCATTAACTCCCGTCCACTCACCAACTCTCTGCAATCTCTCTCTCTCCGCCGCAATGTTGCATCTCTCTCGCTATTGTATCGCTACTATAATAATCAGTGTTCCTCAGAGCTATCCCAGTGCATACCACCTCCTTTACGTAGGGCACGTGGTACCCGTCTTGCAACTCAATCCCACCCCTACTCTGTGCAACTCTCCAACCCAAGAGTGAAATGTTACTCTCAAACTTTCTTCTACTCAACAGCTGAGCTCTGGAACTCTCTCCCAGAATCAGTCTTTCCCTCTTCCTATGACTTAAATTGCTTCAAACTTCGTGTGTCCAGGCATTTTGGCTCGAACGTCCCTTGATTTTGTCCCTGTCACTCTTTCAACTATGGGGGAGGCACTCGCTATAGGCAGTTATGCCTTTTGCCTCCCTCAATCACATAGAAAAAAAAAAAAAAAAAAAAAAAAGATAGATAGATAGAGAGAGAGAGATATATATATATATACTGTATATATATATATTTTTTTTTTTCCTATGTGATTGAGGGAGGCAAAAGGCAGAACTGCCTATAGCGAGTGCCTCCCCCATAGTTGAAAGAGTGACGGCCAAAATCAAGGGACGTTCGAGCCAAAATGCCTGGACACACGGAGTTTGAAGCAATTTAAGTCATAGGAAGAGGGAAAGACTGATTCTGGGAGAAAGTTCCAGAGCTCAGCTGTTGAGTAGAAGAAAGTTTGAGAGTAACGTTTCACTCTCGGGTTGGAAAGTTGCACAGAGTAGGGTGGGATTGAGTTGCAAGACGGGTAGCACGTGCCCTACGTAAAGGAGGTGGTATACACTGGGAAAGCTCTGAGGAACACTGATTATTATAGTAGCGATAGAATAGCGAGAGAGATGCAACATTGCGGCGGAGAGAGAGAGATTGCAGAGAGTTGGTGAGTGGATGGGATTTAATGATACGAAAGGCCTTCCTTTCAACTTTGTCTAGGAGGGCGGTGTGAGAGGAACCTCCCCACACATGTGCACAATACTCCATACAAGGACGCACTATGCCCCTGTACAGAGCAAGAAGCTGTGCAGGGGAAAAGAACCCCCTAAGGCAATTGAGCACACCCAGCTTCTGGGAGGCTGCCTTAGCAAGAGTGGTAATATGGTCCTTCCAACTGAGAGCAGAAGAAAAAGAGACACCAAGAATATTGAGAGAAGATGAAGGATTGATTTTTGTATTGTTGAAGAATAAGGGATAGTCCACTGGGAGTTCCTTACGGGTAGATAGATGGAGAAATTGGGTTTTGGAAGCATTAAAGGTAACGAGGTTTTCTCTGCCCCAATTGGAGATAGTATTTAGATCAGAATTTAAGAGTTCTATGGCTTCATTACATTTGTCGTTGAGGGATTGCTGGCTGGGGCGTTCTGAAAAACTAATGAAGTAGTGTAAGGTTGAGTCGTCTGCGTATGAATGGATGGGAATTGAGGTACAGTTGAGGAGATCATTTATAAAAATTAGAAAGAGAATAGGATATAGGACAGAGCCCTGAGGAACACCGGAGTTTATAGGGTGAGGAAGTGAAAGATGGCCGTCCACAACCGCGACTATGGAACGGCCGGAAAGGAAATTAGAGACAAAGGCACAGATGGAGGGATAGAAACCGAAGTGAGGGTAGTTTAGAAATTAAAGATTTGTGCCAGACTCTATCAAAGGCTTTCGATATGTCTAGTGCAATAGAAAAAGTCTCACCGATGTCCCGAAAGGAGGATGACCAAGAGTTAGTAAGATATGAAAGAAGATCACCAGTAGAGCGACCTTTAAGGAAGCCATACTGGCGATTTGAGAGCAGATTATGAGAAGAGAAATGCTTAAGAAATTTGGAAGCAAGAATAGTTTCAAAAACTTTAGAAAGACAAGAGATGAGAGCAATTAAACGATAGTTGGAAGGTTGAGAGCGGTCACCCTTCTTTGGGACAGGTTGAATGTGAGCAAACTTCCAGCATGAAGGGAAGACGTTAGAGGATAGACAGAGACGAAAGAGTTTGCCTAAGCAGGGAGTCAGCACGGAAGCACAGTTTTTGAGAACAACAGGAGGAACACCGTCCGGACCGTACGCCTTATTAGTATTAAGCCCAGAAAGGGTAGAAAGTACATCTTTAGAAGAGATTAGGGTATTAGGCATAAGTAAGAGAGAGGAGGGTGGAGAGGGAGGAATAGCAACGGAATCATCCAAGGTGGAGTTTCTAGCAAAAGTTTGAGCGAAGAGTTTAGCTTTGTCAGAGGAAGAAGTGATGGTTGTGCCATCAGAGTGGGAAAGGGGAGGGAAAGACGAGGAAGAGAAATTGTTGGAGAGGTTTTTGGCTAGATGCCAGAAAGCTTGGGAAGAGCTAGAGTTGGATAGTTCAGTGCATTCATTATTGATAAAAGAGTGTTTGGCAAGTCGAAGAACAGATTTGGCTTGATTCCGGGCAGAAACATAGGAAGAATGAGAGTCTTGAGTTTTAAGGCATCGGTACCGTTTGAATGCTTCCTCCTTATTGTGAACAGCAGTGGAACAGGCGTGAGTAAACCAAGATTTTTTAGCATTAGTCTGAGAGAAAGAGAATGGAATGTATGCTTCCATGCCCTTACCTCGGTAATGCGTTCAGCACTCTCCGAGGGTCCCCGGCCACGGAAGCAGAAATCATTCCATGGGAAATTAAAGAAGTACTGCCGGAGAGCCTTCCAGTCGGCAGCGCCAAAGTGCCACAAGCGCCGCCGGCTAGGAGGATCGGGTGGCCGTACTGGAGAGATAGGACAGTTGACAGAGATAAGTTTATGGTCGGAGGAGCCCAAAGGAGAGAAAAGATCGACAGTATAAGAAGAAGGGTTAGAAGTTAGAAACAAGTCAAGAATGTTGGGCCGATCTCCGATGCGATCCGGGATATGGGTGGGTTGCTGAACTAACTGCTCTAGGTCATTTATGATAGAAAAGACGTAGGCTTGTTCACCAGGTGGGTCAGTAGTGTGAGAGGAGAGCCATTGGCGGTGGTGAACGTTGAAATCTCCTAAGATGGAGATTTCTGAGAATGGAGAGATGGATAGGATGTGTTCCACTGTAGAGTTTAGATAGTCACAGAATTTGGAAAAGTTGGTAGAGTTAGGGGAAAGATAGACAGCACAGAAATATTTAGTAAGAGAATGACAGGAAAGTTTGAGCCATAAAGTTGAGAATTCAGAGGAGTCGAAATCGGGAACACGAGAGCAAGTGAGTTTGTTGTGCACATATGCACAACATCCGCTTTTGGCTTTGAAACTAGGATAG
Organism: Paralithodes platypus; assembly: GCA_032716605.1. NCBI lineage: Eukaryota > Metazoa > Arthropoda > Malacostraca > Decapoda > Lithodidae > Paralithodes > Paralithodes platypus. The sequence goes on along the minus strand of CM064581.1, from coordinate 24,903,776 downwards.
AGAAAGTAGGAGGATACAGAGAAGGGGCTGCTGGATGTTGCTACAGACACCTGAGTTTCGGTGAGGAAGAGAAGATCAGGTTTGTAGGAGGAGAGATGGTGTTCAACAGAGTGAAAGTTAGAGGAAAGTCCGCGAATGATGCAGAAATCAATAGAAAGAGTAACAGGCCGAGGTCCAGGTAATTTTGTGGGGTCGTCAGGGGATGGTCGGTCGGGTGTGGGTCATTTATTGTCCCCCCCCCCCCCCCCTCCCCCCCTGGGGACTTCGAGGCTGGGCTAAAATTCATATTTTTTTTGTTTAATTGGTGTGGAGGAATGAAGTGTGGTGTGCATGTTTAGTGTAGTGAAGTGGATAGGAGGAGGAGGTGTTTGTGAGAGCTAGCTGGATTGCTCTCAGTGTAAATGAGGCACAAAGAAAATCAGTAAGAGGGGCCAAGCAAATGAAACAGGAGTTCCAGCGACTCTTTATCACATGCCTATAACCTCACCTGGGTCTAGCCCTGATCGATTGGTGCCTACAATCTCCCAACTGTGATATATATATATATATATATATATATATATATATATATATATATATATATATATATATATATACCGGTGTATATATATACAAAACAGCATGAAGGTAATCTTATTTTAAGATCAAGTCCCCAATACGTTAACATGATACCTCTGAAGTTGAACAATAACACCTCTACGATAGTATGGAATTATGAACTATTTATTTATACAATACTTAAATCCTCTAAGATACAAATAATGAAGTATTTATTATAATATAAGTACAGAGAAATTCACATGGAAATGGTCTATGGGCTTTCGAGATAAAGTAGTTACTTCGAGATTGAATGATTGAAATAAATGACTATATTATGCAGGAGAATTCAGTTTAGATAAAATGGTAGCGCTCGTTTTCTACGATGCTTAAGTATGGATAACTTCAACAAGAAAATCACGGGGCATGAATAGTATATTATGTATGAGTGTTGTGGTGTGGGAAGAACTTCTAATATTCAATCTCTGTATTATCTCAATCAAGAAGAATCGAACATAGCAGGTTGAATTTAATATGAGAATACAATGATAAACTATGAGTATTGTTTTCCCAAGTGGAAATTCTCACAAAGCGTGACACGATAATTTATGTTAACTATTGCACCAGTCATTTTCCGGGGGTTGGAGGAGGCTGGTGTTCTCGGTGTCTTGTGCCCTTGTTGCTCGGGAACTCAGACTGCGGCTATCCTGGCTACCAGACCCAGACCAGATGGCTGGAGTTAAGTAGGAAAGAAGAGCAATTGGGCAGAGGAAGTACAAGCAGATAAGCGAGAAGTACAGTAGAAGGCTGAAAGTTAACTAACTTCTTACATTACCTATCATTACTGCAATCGTCTCCTCTCTCACAATACCATCATCTCTCAACCATCACTACAAATGTCTCTCTCTTTCTCACTATCATCACAACCACAAGAGTATATTAATGGTGTTGATGTGATGGAGATGTCTATTTTTTTATAGACATCTCCATCACATCAACACAATTAATATACTCTCTACACCATCACCACCACAATCCCCCATCACCACCACCATTAACATACTCTCTCCACCACCACAATCACCACCATTACTATTTTCTCACCACCATTACTTTACTCTCTCCACCATCACCACCACAATCACCCACCATTACCACCATTACTATTTTGTCTCCACCATCACCACCACAGTCCCCCATCACCACCACCATTACTTTACTCTCTCCACCATCACCACCACAACCCCCACCATCACCTTCCCATCACCACCATGACGCGGAGTTTTCTATAATATTTGTGTATTTATTTATTGATTGATTATAGTGTTTAGTTTCCTCCCTAAACCTCCATCAAGCTTGAAAATACTCCCAAGACCCGCCTTCGAGATAAATGTGTACATCTGTTGGTAGAAAAATGTTCCGTCCAAAGGCCGGTTTCTCCTAATTCACAGGTTTGCTATCGATCTCCAAGAAAAAATCGACACCTAAAGGGCACGAAAGGTCTTGATATTGGCCAAATAATTGAGGCGAAAGGTCTTAAAATTGTCAAACTAATTGGGCGAACATCTTAAAATGTTAAAAAGCCATATCACACAAGAGCTTTTATAGTCAACATTCGATGATCAACATTGTTCTGGCAACATTCCTGGGATTTTTTGTACTGGTATCGGAAACGAGATTGAAGGTAGATTAACTTGGTGACAAACTTATTTAAAAGGTGGCCTCATAAGCTGCCAGACTAGTGTTAAGGAAAAATGTTGAGGGAAAATGAGCTCGTGTGATACCGGCTTTAGTTGGCTAAACAGAAGCGAGAAGGGGGTCCTGGGTCGGTTTTCTGGACAACTTTCTCCCTCATGTGTTAGTCGATTTTAAGACCTTTCGTCCCATTTCTTCGTCAATATTTAGACCTTTCGTGCTATTTAGGTGTCAATTTTTTTCCCTGGCGAACGCTAGTGAGCCTGTAATGTTGGAAGAACCGGCCTTCGGCCGGGACATTTTGCTACCGAAAAATTTACAAATTAATCTAGAAGGGGGATCTAATGGATGTTTGTTTTTAATTTAATGGAGGTCTAGGGAGGAAACTAGAAAAATAATGAATACATGCAAAAATCGTCCAAAAAGTGGACCATCTCCCCTTAACTCTTTTCTTCCGTACCATGACCACAAACTTGAACTCGCACAGTCACGCACCATCCTCCTCAGTGTTGCCAATATAGCTATTTTCCTGCTAGTTATAAAGCTATTTACTTCGATCTAGAGGCAAATACTTACATCTACTGTACCTATATATATTCTAGCGATATTCTGAAGATTTGAGCCATTTAGAGAGATATTGCAGAGATTGTGGCATCTGTCTAGCAATTTTCGGTATTTATTTACTATCTAGCGGACTTTATTTACTATCTAGCGGACTTTATTTACTATCTAGCAGACTTTATTTACTATCTAGCGGACTTTATTTACTATCTAGCAGACTTTATTTACTATCTAGCGGACTTTATTTACTATCTAGCGGACTTTATTTACTATCTAGCGGACTTTATTTACTATCTAGCGGACTTTATTTACTATCTAGCGGACTTTATTTACTATCTAGCGGACTTTATTTACTATCTAGCGGACTTTATTTACTATCTAGCTGACTTTATTTACTATCTAGCGGATTTTATTTACTATCTAGCGGACTTTATTTACTATCTAGCGGACTTTAATTGGTAACCCTGATCCCCCTATCATCACCAACAGTGTCTCTATACAGCTAAGCCACTGTCACACGAGTGCTTTTTCCGTCAATTTTCCATGAGCATGTTTTTTTCTTGTGATATTGTGAGGCTTTTTTCGAAATCGGAAACTAGACTGATGGTAGATTATGTTAGGTGGTTGATTTCTGATATAACTTGAATTTTGAAGCTGCCAGACAACAATTGCTCGCAAAAAATTGACGGAAAAATCGCTCGTGTGACATCGGCTTTAGACAACTGGACTACTAACAGTATCCCCTGCCAGCGACGTCTTTATATTTTATTCAAGCTACATGGAGACGATTTTATGAAGCTTAGGAAGGATATATGATGGCTAAAAAGGTGAAATGAAATAGTCTGTAGCCTTTTAATTATTAGACGTCCTTCCTAAGCTAAATAAAATCATCTAATTGTTGGCACCATATAATGAAAAGGATGTCACCGGTATTGAATGGGTCATAATAAACACTATAATATACCGTATAATAAACACTATAATATACCGTATAATAAACACTATAATATACCGTATAATAAACACTATAATATACCGTATAATAAACACTATAATATACCGTATAATAAACACTATAATATACCGTATAATAAACACTATAATATACCGTATAATAAACCAACATATTAACTACCACTCAACTAGAATGGGTCATAATAAACACTATAATATACCGTATAATAAACCAACATATTAACTACCACTCAACTAGAATGGGTCATAATAAACACTATAATATACCGTATAATAAACCAACATATTAACTACCACTCAACTAGAATGGGTCATAATAAACACTATAATATACCGTATAATAAACCAACATATTAACTACCACTCAATGGGTCATAATAAACACTATAATATACCGTATAATAAACCAACATATTAACTACCACTCAACTAGAATAGGGACATGTATAGGGTTAAATGAAGACCTTAAGGGCAGGCAGACCGTTTCTTCTGGACCCCCTTCTCCCTCATGTTTAGCCCCAGTAGTTTTGAGATTATAAGACGTTCGGCCCATTAGTTTGCCGATTTTAACACCTTTCGCCCCATTTCGTTGTCAATTTTAAGACCTTTCGTGACATTTAGGTGTCAATTTTTTCCTGGCGAGCGATAGCGAGCCTGCAATTTTAAGAGGAATCGGCCTTCGGCCGGGACATTTTTCTACCGAAAAATGTACACATTTATCTTGAAGGGGGGTCTAGGGGGTGTTTTTCTAAGTTTGATGGAGGTCTAGGGAGGACACTAAAAAAATATATGGATACATGAATTAATAGACCAAACAAACGGCCAGTCTCCCCTTAATACAATACAAACACTATAATAAACACTACAATACAATACAATACAATATATATACTGCTAATAAACACTACAATACAATATATATACTGCATAATATTAACCCCTACTGTACCGGCGACATCTTTATAATTATATCCTAGCCATATCTAGACGATTGTATTCAGCTTAATTATATCCTAGCCATATCTAGACGATTGTATTCAGCTTAAGAGGGCCTCAAGCACGTATATACAGGCTTCAAACTATCTCACTTAACCCTTTCTATTACCACAGACCCTTCCTAAACTGCACAAAAGCGTCTAAATATAGCTAGAATAGAATTAAACAGACGTCGTCGGTAAAAGGGTTAACTAATATAGGGTATACTGTAGCGTTAAGGGGGGATTTACACTAATATAGGGTATACTGTAGCGTTAAGGGGGGATTTACACTAATATAGGGTATACTGTAGCGTTAAGGGTTAACTAATATAGGGTATACTGTAGCGTTAAGGGTTAACTAATATAGGGTATACTGTAGCGTTAAGGGGGGATTTACACTAATATAGGGTATACTGTAGCGTTAAGGGGGGATTTACACTAATATAGGGTATACTGTAGCGTTAAGGGGGGATTTACACTAATATAGGGTATACTGTAGCGTTAAGGGGTGATTTACACTAATATAGGGTATACTGTAGCGTTAAGGGGGGATTTACACTAATATAGGGTATACTGTAGCGGTTAAGGGTTAACTAATATAGGGTATACTGTAGCGTTAAGGGGGGATTTACACTAATATAGGGGAGACTGTAGGATTAAGGGGTGATTTACACTAATATAGGGTATACTGTAGCGTTAAGGGGGGATTTACACTAATATAGGGTATACTGTAGCGTTAAGGGTTAACTAATATAGGGTATACTGTAGCGTTAAGGGGGGATTTACACTAATATAGGGTATACTGTAGCGTTAAGGGGTGATTTACACTAATATAGGGTATACTGTAGCGTTAAGGGGGGATTTACACTAATATAGGGTATACTGTAGCGTTAAGGGGGGATTTACACTAATATAGGGTATACTGTAGCGTTAAGGGGGGATTTACACTAATATAGGGTATACTGTAGCGTTAAGGGTTAACTAATATAGGGTATACTGTAGCGTTAAGGGGGGATTTACACTAATATAGGGTATACTGTAGCGTTAAGGGGTGATTTACACTAATATAGGGTATACTGTAGCGTTAAGGGGGGATTTACACTAATATAGGGTATACTGTAGCGTTAAGGGGGATTTACACTAATATAGGGTATACTGTAGCGTTAAGGGGTGATTTACACTAATAGGGTATGCTGAAGCGTTAAGGGGGGATTTACACTAATATAGGGTATACTGTAGCGTTAAGGGGGGATTTACACTAATATAGGGTATACTGTAGCGTTAAGGGGGGATTTACACTAATATAGGGTATACTGTAGCGTTAAGGGGGGATTTACACTATATAGGGTATACTGTAGCGTTAAGGGGGGATTTACACTAATATAGGGTATACTGTAGCGTTAAGGGGGGATTTACACTAATATAGGGTATACTGTAGCGTTAAGGGGGGATTTACACTAATATAGGGTATACTGTAGCGTTAAGGGGGGATTTACACTAATATAGGGTATACTGTAGCGTTAAAGGGGGGATTTACACTAATATAGGGTATACTGTAGCGTTAAGGGTTAACTAATATAGGGTATACTGTAGCGTTAAGGGGGGATTTACACTAATATAGGGTATACTGTAGCGTTAAGGGTTAACTAATATAGGGTATACTGTAGCGTTAAGGGGGGATTTACACTAATATAGGGTATACTGTTCCTGTTTAACAAACCTCTTAGACTTCTTCCACGATATCCTCAACCTCTACGATGAGAGTAAAGCTGTAGATATTATATACCTTGATTTTCAAAAGGCCTTTGACAAAGTTCCCCACAAACGTTTACTGCTAAAACTAAAAGCGCATGGAATACAAGACGGTGTGTTGAAATGGATAGAAAATTGGCTCAGCGACAGAAAGCAAAGAGTAGTCATAAACGGTAAGGCATCTAAATGGACCAATGTAAGTAGCGGGGTACCCCAGGGATCGGTACTAGGACCAATTCTCTTTCTAATTTACATCAACGACATAGATGAGGGCCTCACCTGTACAATCTCAAAATTTGCTGACGATACAAAAATTGCAAATAGCGTACTCTCAAAAGAACAAGTTGACGATATGCAACACAATCTAGATAAATTGTCATGTTGGGCCCAAATTTGGCAAATGAGTTTCAATGCGGATAAATGTAAAGTACTACATATCGGATACCTAAATGAGAAAGCAAACTATTCGATGAATGGCACTCAGCTTAAGAATGTAAACAGAGAAACCGATCTGGGAGTAACAATATCGAGTAACCTAAAACCGAGTCAACAATGTTCAGAAGTTGTTAAGAAGGCAAACAAATAATTGGCTTTATAGGCAGGTCATTTGAGCATAAATCCAAAGAAGTTATCCTAACCCTTTACAATTCCTTAGTCCGCCCTCTTCTGGAATACTGCGTTCAATCCTGGTGCCCTTATTACCAAAAAGATATAAACAAGCTAGAACGAGTTCAACGTAGAGTTACCAAAATGATACCTAGCCTAAAGAACAAACCATACGAAGAGCGTCTTAGAGAATTAAATCTATTTCCTTTAACCCAGCGCAGATTAAGAGGTGACTTAATTCATGTGTTCAAAATTATCAAAGGCATCGACAATGAACTGTAGTAAGTACTTCACTATCGACCAATCTAATTACACACGGGGAAACGGTTGCAAAATTATTGGTAAATCTTTTAACTCACACGAATCTAAGAATTTCTTCTTCAATCGAGTTGTCAACTTGTGGAATGGGCTTCCCCGAAACGTTATAGACTGCATCACCGTTGATTCATTTAAACTCCGCCTAGACAAATATCTCGCTTCAAACCCGCGACTGACTGCGTTTGTAAATGAATAACTTTATTTTATCCCCCCCTCAGTTACTAACCCATCTGTCCCCTACTAACTTCCTAATCCTGCCACGGACATTAGTTCCAGGGCAGTAATTCCCTTTCCAATGTTCCCTTACCCCCTCTAAACCACTGTTTGGACACTTGATCCTCAGTGTTTTGGAGGACAAGCAACCTAGAAGGGTCACTAGATCTGTTGTTGCTTGATTTCCTTGATTTCCTTTGTACTGTAGCGTTAAGGGGGGATTTACACTAATATAGGGTATACTGTAGCGTTAAGGGGTGATTTACACTAATATAGGGTATACTGTAGCGTTAAGGGGGGATTTACACTAATATAGGGTATACTGTAGCGTTAAGGGGGGATTTACACTAATATAGGGTATACTGTAGCATTAAGGGGGGATTTACACTAATATAGGGTATACTGTAGCGTTAAGGGGGGATTTACACTAATATAGGGTATACTGTAGCGTTAAGGGGGGATTTACACTAATATAGGGTATACTGTAGCGTTAAGGGGGGATTTACACTAATATAGGGTATACTGTAGCGTTAAGGGGGGAATTTCACTAATATAGTGTATACTGTACGGTAAGGGGGGGTTTTACACTAATATAGGGTATACTGTAGCGTTAAGGGGGGATTTACACTAATATAGGGTATACTGTAGCGTTAAGGGGGGATTTACACTAATATAGGGTATACTGTAGCGTTAAGGGGGGATTTACACTAATATAGGGTATACTGTAGCGTTAAGGGGGAATTTACACTAATATAGGGTATACTGTAGCGTTAAGGGGGGATTTACACTAATATAGGGTATACTGTAGCGTTAAGGGGGGATTTACACTAATATAGGGTATACTGTAGCGTTAAGGGTTAACTAATATAGGGTATACTGTAGCGTTAAGGGGGGATTTACACTAATATAGGGTATACTGTAGCGTTAAGGGGGAATTTACACTAATATAGGGTATACTGTAGCGTTAAGGGGGATTTACACTAATATAGGGTATACTGTAGCGTTAAGGGGGGATTTACACTAATATAGGGTATACTGTAGCGTTAAGGGGGGATTTACACTAATATAGGGTATACTGTAGCGTTAAGGGGGGATTTACACTAATATAGGGTATACTGTAGCGTTAAGGGTTAACTAATATAGGGTATACTGTAGCGATAAGGGGGGATTTACACTAATATAGGGTATGCTGTGGCGATAAGGGGGGATTTACACTAATATAGGGTATACTGTAGCGTTATGGGGGGATTTACACTAATATAGGGTATACTGTAGCGTTAAGGGGGGATTTACACTAATATAGGGTATACTGTAGCGTTAAGGGTTAACTAATATAGGGTATACTGTAGCGTTAAGGGGGGATTTACACTAATATAGGGTATACTGTAGCGTTAAGGGTTAACTAATATAGGGTATACTGTAGCGTTAAGGGGGGATTTACACTAATATAGGGTATACTGTAGCGTTAAGGGTTAACTAATATAGGGTATACTGTAGCGTTAAGGGGGGATTTACACTAATATAGGGTATACTGTAGCGTTAAGGGGGGATTTACACTAATATAGGGTATACTGTAGCGTTAAGGGGGGATTTACACTAATATAGGGTATACTGTAGCGTTAAGGGGGGATTTACACTAATATAGGGTATACTGTAGCGTTAAGGGTTATTTAAACTAATATAGCGTATACTGTAGCGTTAAGGGGGGATTTACACTAATATAGGGTATACTGTAGCGTTAAGGGGGGATTTACACTAATATAGGGTATACTGTAGCGTTAAGGGGGGATTTACACTAATATAGGGTATACTGTAGCGTTAAGGGGGGATTTACACTAATATAGGGTATACTGTAGCGTTAAGGGTTAACTAATATAGGGTATACTGTAGTGTTAAGGGGGATTTACACTAATATAGGGTATACTGTAGCGTTAAGGGTTAACTAATATAGGGTATACTGTAGCGTTAAGAGGGGAATTTACACTAATATAGGGTATACTGTAGCGTTAAGGGGGGATTTACACTAATATAGGGTATACTGTAGCGTTAAGGGTTAACTAATATAGGGTATACTGTAGTGTTAAGGGGGATTTACACTAATATAGGGTATACTGTAGCGTTAAGGGTTAACTAATATAGGGTATACTGTAGCGTTAAGGGGGGATTTACACTAATATAGGGTATACTGTAGCGTTAAGGGTTAACTAATATAGGGTATACTGTAGCGTTAAGGGGGGATTTAACTAATATAGGGTATACTGTAGCGTTAGGGGTGATTTACACTAATATAGGGGTACTGTAGCGTTAAGGGGGGATTTACACTAATATAGGGTATACTGTAGCGTTTAAGGGGGATTTACACTAATATAGGGTATACTGTAGCGTTAAGGGGGGATTTACACTAATATAGGGTATACTGTAGCGTTAAGGGGGGATTTACACTAATATAGGGTATACTGTAGCGTTAAGGGGGGATTTACACTAATATAGGGTATACTGTAGCGTTAAGGGGGGATTTACACTAATATAGGGTATACTGTAGCGTTAAGGGGGGATTTACACTAATATAGGGTATACTGTAGCGTTAAGGGTTAACTAATATAGGGTATACTGTAGCGTTAAGGGGGGATTTACACTAATATAGGGTATACTGTAGCGTTAAGGGTTAACTAATATAGGGTATACTGTAGCGTTAAGGGGGGATTTACACTAATATAGGGTATACTGTAGCGTTAAGGGGTGATTTACACTAATATAGGGTATACTGTAGCGTTAAGGGGGGATTTACACTAATATAGGGTATACTGTAGCGTTAAGGGGGGATTTACACTAATATAGGGTATACTGTAGCGTTAAGGGGGGATTTACACTAATATAGGGTATACTGTAGCGTTAAGGGGGGATTTACACTAATATAGGGTATACTGTAGCGTTAAGGGGGGATTTACACTAATATAGGGTATACTGTAGCGTTAAGGGGGGATTTACACTAATATAGGGTATACTGTAGCGTTAAGGGGGGATTTACACTAAATATAGGGTATACTGTAGCGTTAAGGGGGGATTTACACTAATATAGGGTATACTGTAGCGTTAAGGGTTAACTAATATAGGGTATACTGTAGCGTTAAGGGGGGATTTACACTAATATAGGGTATACTGTAGCGTTAAGGGTTAACTAATATAGGGTATACTGTAGCGTTAAGGGGGGATTTACACTAATATAGGGTATACTGTAGCGTTAAGGGGTGATTTACACTAATATAGGGTATACTGTAGCGTTAAGGGGGGATTTACACTAATATAGGGTATACTGTAGCGTTAAGGGGGGATTTACACTAATATAGGGTATACTGTAGCGTTAAGGGGGGATTTACACTAATATAGGGTATACTGTAGCGTTAAGGGGGGATTTACACTAATATAGGGTATACTGTAGCGTTAAGGGGGGATTTACACTAATATAGGGTATACTGTAGCGTTAAGGGGGGATTTACACTAATATAGGGTATACTGTAGCGTTAAGGGGGGATTTACACTAATATAGGGTATACTGTAGCGTTAAGGGGGGATTTACACTAATATAGGGTATACTGTAGCGTTAAGGGGGGATTTACACTAATATAGGGTATACTGTAGCGTTAAGGGGGGATTTACACTAATATAGGGTATACTGTAGCGTTAAGGGGGGATTTACACTAATATAGGGTATACTGTAGCGTTAAGGGGGGATTTACACTAATATAGGGTATACTGTAGCGTTAAGGGGGGATTTACACTAATATAGGGTATACTGTAGCGTTAAGGGGGGATTTACACTAATATAGGGTATAGCGCAGCGTTAGGGGGGGATTTACACTAATATAGGGTATACTGTAGCGTTAAGGGGGGATTTACACTAATATAGGGTATACTGTAGCGTTAAGGGTTAACTAATATAGGGTATACTGTAGCGTTAAGGGGGGATTTACACTAATATAGGGTATACTGTAGCGTTAAGGGGGGATTTACACTAATATAGGGTATACTGTAGCGTTAAGGGGGGATTTACACTAATATAGGGTATACTGTAGCGTTAAGGGGGGATTTACACTAATATAGGGTATACTGTAGCGTTAAGGGTTAACTAATATAGGGTATACTGTAGCGTTAAGGGGGGATTTACACTAATATAGGGTATACTGTAGCGTTAAGGGTTAACTAATATAGGGTATACTGTAGCGTTAAGGGGGGATTTACACTAATATAGGGTATACTGTAGCGTTAAGGGTTAAACTAATATAGGGTATACTGTAGCGTTAAGGGGGGATTTACACTAATATAGGGTATACTGTAGCGTTAAGGGGGGATTTACACTAATATAGGGTATACTGTAGCATTAAGGGGGGATTTACACTAATATAGGGTATACTGTAGCGTTAAGGGGGGATTTACACTAATATAGGGTATACTGTAGCGTTAAGGGGGGATTTACACTAATATAGGGTATACTGTAGCGTTAAGGGTTAACTAATATAGGGTATACTGTAGCGTTAAGGGTGGATTTACACTAATATAGGGTATACTGTAGCGTTAAGGGTTAACTAATATAGGGTATACTGTAGCGTTAAGGGGGGATTTACACTAATATAGGGTATACTGTAGCGTTAAGGGGGGATTTACACTAATATAGGGTATACTGTAGCGTTAAGGGTGGATTTACACTAATATAGGGTATACTGTAGCGTTAAGGGTTAACTAATATAGGGTATACTGTAGCGTTAAGGGGGGATTTACACTAATATAGGGTATACTGTAGCGTTAAGGGGGGATTTACACTAATATAGGGTATACTGTAGCGTTAAGGGGGGATTTACACTAATATAGGGTATACTGTAGCGTTAAGGGGGGATTTACACTAATATAGGGTATACTGTAGCGTTAAGGGGGGATTTACACTCAGGGATTTGTTTCTGGATCCCTCTCTCCCTCATGTTTAGCCTCATTGTTTTTTTAGATTTTAAGACGTTCTCCCCATTAGTTTGGCGATTTTAAGAACTTTCGACCCATTTATGTCAAATTTAAAGATTCAGGTGTCGTTAATTTCCTGGCGAGCGATAGCGAGCCTGTAATTTGAGAGAAACCGGCCTTGGGCCGGGACATTTTTCTACCGAAAAATATACAAATCTATCTTGAAAGGGGGTCTAGTTGGTGTGATTTTAAGCTTGATGGAAGTCTAGGGAACAAACTAAAAACCTCCCCTTAACCCATACAATACCAGGGACGTAAATTCTATCACATTCTGGCAACTATTAGACTATTTTACTCAGCTTAGCAAAGATCTCTAGCAATAATAAGGCTTCCAATTATCTCAACCAACCCTTTGAACTACCACATATCGTTCCCAAGCTACATAATATCATCGAAATATAGCTAGAATAAAATATATCACACGTCGCTGGTACTCAAAGGGAAAATAAGACCTTCAGAGAATTTGATAAGTAGAATCAATAACAGTTGATAAAACAAATCTTCATAGAGCTAGACACATAGAGCTAGACACATAGAGCTAGACACATAGAGCTAGACACATAGAGCTAGACACATAGAGCTAGACACATAGAGCTAGACACATAGAGCTAGACACATAGAGCTAGACACATAGAGCTAGACATATTTGTTGCAGCTTCTAGATTATCGTATAGTTAAGGGGAGGCAGACCGTTTTTCTGGACCCCCTTCTCCCTAATGTTTAGCCCCACTAGTTTTGAGATTATAAGACGTTCGGCCCATTAGTTTGGCGAATTTAACTCCTAATTCGCCCCCATTTCGTTGTCAATTGTAAGACATTTAGTGCCATTTAGGTGTCTATTATTTCCTGGCGAGCGATAGCGAGCCTGAGGAACCGCGGGAAATCTTTCTACCGACAACTTTTAAATAGTATCTTGAAAGGGGGTGTAGGGGGTATCTTGAAAGGGGGTGTAGGGGGTATCTTGAAAGGGGGTGTAGGGGGTGTAGGGGGTATTTTTTTAAATCTTGATGGAGGTCTATCGAAGAAACTGAAAAATAAATTAATGGACAAATATATAGACCCAAAAACAGTCACTACCCCATTAATGATGTTGGGTTAGGGTTTATTGTGGCTGAGGGAGATAGTGGTGGAAACTATTATTAATGATGTTGGGTTAGGGTTTATTGTGGCTGATGGAGATAGTGGTGGAAACTATTATTAATGATGTTGGGTTAGGGTTTATTGTGGCTGATGGAGATAGTGGTGGAAACTATTATTAATGATGTTGGGTTAGGGTTTATTGTGGCTGATGGAGATAGTGGTGGAAACTATTATTAATGATGTTGGGTTAGGGTTTATTGTGGCTGATGGAGATAGTGGTGGAAACTATTATTAATGATGTTGGGTTAGGGTTTATTGTGGCTGATGGAGATAGTGGTGGAAACTATTATTAATGATGTTGGGTTAGGGTTTATTGTGGCTGATGGAGATAGTGGTGGAAACTATTATTAATGATGTTGGGTTAGGGTTTATTGTGGCTGATGGAGATAGTGGTGGAAACTATTATTAATGATGTTGGGTTAGGGTTTATTGTGGCTGATGGAGATAGTGGTGGAAACTATTATTAATGATGTTGGGTTAGGGTTTATTGTGGCTGATGGAGATAGTGGTGGAAACTATTATTAATGATGTTGGGTTAGGGTTTATTGTGGCTGATGGAGATAGTGGTGGAAACTATTATTAATGATGTTGGGTTAGGGTTTATTGTGGCTGATGGAGATAGTGGTGGAAACTATTATTAATGATGTTGGGTTAGGGTTTATTGTGGCTGATGGAGATAGTGGTGGAAACTATTATTAATGATGTTGGGTTAGGGTTTATTGTGGCTGATGGAGATAGTGGTGGAAACTATTATTAATGATGTTGGGTTAGGGTTTATTGTGGCTGATGGAGATAGTGGTGGAAACTATTATTAATGATGTTGGGTTAGGGTTTATTGTGGCTGATGGAGATAGTGGTGGAAACTATTATTAATGATGTTGGGTTAGGGTTTATTGTGGCTGATGGAGATAGTGGTGGAAACTATTATTAATGATGTTGGGTTAGGGTTTATTGTGGCTGATGGAGATAGTGGTGGAAACTATTATTAATGATGTTGGGTTAGGGTTTATTGTGGCTGATGGAGATAGTGGTGGAAACTATTATTAATGATGTTGGGTTAGGGTTTATTGTGGCTGATGGAGATAGTGGTGGAAACTATTATTAATGATGTTGGGTTAGGGTTTATTGTGGCTGATGGAGATAGTGGTGGAAACTATTATTAATGATGTTGGGTTAGGGTTTATTGTGGCTGATGGAGATAGTGGTGGAAACTATTATTAATGATGTTGGGTTAGGGTTTATTGTGGCTGATGGAGATAGTGGTGGAAACTATTATTAATGATGTTGGGTTAGGGTTTATTGTGGCTGATGGAGATAGTGGTGGAAACTATTATTAATGATGTTGGGTTAGGGTTTATTGTGGCTGATGGAGATAGTGGTGGAAACTATTATTAATGATGTTGGGTTAGGGTTTATTGTGGCTGATGGAGATAGTGGTGGAAACTATTATTAATGATGTTGGGTTAGGGTTTATTGTGGCTGATGGAGATAGTGGTGGAAACTATTATTAATGATGTTGGGTTAGGGTTTATTGTGGCTGATGGAGATAGTGGTGGAAACTATTATTAATGATGTTGGGTTAGGGTTTATTGTGGCTGATGGAGATAGTGGTGGAAACTATTATTAATGATGTTGGGTTAGGGTTTATTGTGGCTGAGGGAGATAGTGGTGGAAACTATTATTAATGATGTTGGGTTAGGGTTTATTGTGGCTGATGGAGATAGTGGTGGAAACTATTATTAATGATGTTGGGTTAGGGTTTATTGTGGCTGATGGAGATAGTGGTGGAAACTATTATTAATGATGTTGGGTTAGGGTTTATTGTGGCTGATGGAGATAGTGGTGGAAACTATTATTAATGATGTTGGGTTAGGGTTTATTGTGGCTGATGGAGATAGTGGTGGAAACTATTATTAATGATGTTGGGTTAGGGTTTATTGTGGCTGATGGAGATAGTGGTGGAAACTATTATTCTCATGTTCGTATTTTAATGTATGTAGACCAGAAATCGTGACCCCTATCCTCTGTAACTCAGAAAGGAATAGAGCAAATGGGCTGTACATGCCCTCACCTATTCCCTGTCTGACTCTTCCCAAATGGCTGATATATTAGCTAGATTACTCTAGTCGTTTTTGAGTTGTAGAGGTTAGTGGTCAAGATTTTTGGCTTAAGGGGAGGCAGACCATTTGCTTGGTCTAGTAATTCATTTATTCATATATTGTTTTAGTTTCCTCCCTAGACCTACATCAAGCTTAGAAAAACACCCCCTAGACCCCCCTTCAAGATAAATTTGTGGAACTATGGTCTTTCCAAGAGAGATCCGTAAATAACGAGACACCGAGAATACTGAGAGAAGATGAGGGGTTAATTTGTATATTGCTGAAGTATAAGGGATAGTCCTGTGGGAGTTCTTGACGGGTAGATAAATGGAGAAATTGGGGTTTGGAAGCATTGAAACCAACAATATTTACTCTGCCTCAATTGGAAATGGTTGATAGATCAGAAGATAAGAGTTGTATGGCTTCATCACATGAGGGTTTGAGTGATTTCTTGCCGGGGCGTTCTGAAAAACTAGTTGAATAGTGCAAGGTAGAGTCATCAGCATATGAATGGCTAGGACTGGAGGTACAGTTGAGAAGAACATTAATGAATATTAGAAAGAAAACTGGAGATAGGACAGAACCCTGAGGAACACCGGAGTTGATAGGTTGAGGAAGAGAGCGATGGCTGTCCACAAATGCAGCTATTGAATGGCCAGAAAGGAAAATAGAGACAAAGGCACAGATGGAGGGACAGAAACCGAAGGAGGGTAGTTTAGAAATTAGAGATTTGTGCCAGATTCCATCGAAGGCCTTCGTTATGTCTAGCACAATAGAAAAGGTCTCACCGAAGTCCCGAAAGGAGGATGACCAAGAGCTATGAAAGATCATCAGTAGAGCGACCCATAAGGAAGCCATACTGGCAATCATCAGTAGAGCGACCCATAAGGAAGCCATACTGGCAATCATCAGTAGAGCGACCCATAAGGAAGCCATACTGGCAATCATCAGTAGAGCGACCCATAAGGAAGCCATACTGGCAATCATCAGTAGAGCGACCCATAAGGAAGCCATACTGGCAATCATCAGTAGAGCGACCCATAAGGAAGCCATACTGGCAATCATCAGTAGAGCGACCCATAAGGAAGCCATACTGGCAATCATCAGTAGAGCGACCCATAAGGAAGCCATACTGGCAATCTGAGAACATATAATTAGAAGAGAGATGCTTAAGTAATTTTGAAGCCAGAAGCGTTTCAAACACTTTGAAGATGCAAGAAATGAAAGCGATTAGATTCCACTTTGGAATTTAGATAGTCAAAGAATTTGGGAAAGTCAGTAGAGTTAGGGTAAAGATAAACAGCACAGAAATATTAAATATGAGAGTGACAAAATAGTTTGAGCCATAAAGTTGATAATTCAGAGGAGTCGAAGTCGGGAGCACGAGAGCAAGTGAGTTTGTTGTGTAGGTATACACAACATCCGCCTTTGGCTTTGAAACTAGGATAGAGAAAGTAGGAGTATACAGAGAAGGGGCTGCTGGCATTTGTTTCAGACACCTAAGTTTCAGTGAGAAAAAGAAGATCAGGTATGTAAGAGGAGAGATGGTGTTCGACAGAGGGAAAATTAGTGGAAAGGCTGCGAAGGTCGGGCGAGTATGGAGCAAGAAATGTCGTGTGCTTGTTCAGTGTAGCGAAGTAGGAGGCGGATGTGTTTGTGAGAACTAGTTGGATCACTTTGAGCAGATGAGGCACAAACAAAGTCAGTAAGGGAAACCAGGCAAATGAAACAGGAGTTCCAACAACTCCTTTTCAAATGCCTATAGGCCTCCCCTGGGTATTGCCCAGCTCGATTGGTGCCTACAATCTCCCCAGACCTTACTTTACTTAACCTAACATTACCGTGCATAGCATAACCTAACCTAATCTAACCTTACCTAAATTAATCTAACATAACCTCACCTTACTTAACATTACTTAACCTAATCTAACCTAAACTAGCTTGCCTTAACCATACCTTATTTTAACTTAGCGTACCTTACCTTAACTTACCTTACCTCCTAACCTAACCTAACCCAGCATAACTTATCCAAACCTAACATAAGCCAACTCTCTCACATTACCAACAATACCTTACTGTCTCCTCCATCACTAGTACTATATAAAAAAAAGGCAGCACCAACGAATTTGACAATAATCTTGATCCCTGACCTCACTGTAACTCAAACTGGCTGTAAATATCCACACCTATTTCCCGGTGGACTCTTCCCAAATGATAGAAACGTCAGCCATATTGCTTTCATTCATTTCGAGTTATAAGAAGTGAAGTTTGTCAAGTTTGCTGTCGCTACCTATACCATAAATACACATCATCACTCTACCATCACCACCACACAACCATTACCTCCACAATCACTCACTCATCTTTCTACCCTCACAATCATCACAATCATCGCTATCATTAACTGTCTTCTCCCAAACCATCACCATCTCCACCACAATCAGCCAGGCATTACCTTTATATCTCCTATCCCGCACTATCACTATCACAATTTGTAGAACAATCACACACCATCACCGCAATGTCTTCCTTCACATCACCACCATCAGAATCACCGACCATTTTCCCTCCACCCCTCCTCCATCACCACCATCAGAATCACCCTCCGTCACCACCACAATCTCCCATCATCACCATTAACCCCCCCCCCCCCCCCCCACCTCCATCAGTCACCTACCATGTTTCCTCCATCTCCACCACAATCTCCCATCACACCTCCCCCGCCCCCTCCCCCCACATCCACCCTTCATGGCCACCACCTTCTCACCGCCCGCCGCTAGCACCTGCAGTCTGATAATAATGATGGTGGTGGTGGTGGTGGTGGTGGTGGTTTGGGAGGTACAGCAGCCGTAGAGGACCAATTACTATAACGAGTTACCAGGTGTTATAACTCTCCCACACCCCCGCTATAATACCGTACACCTACACTCAACACTCAACACTCTCCCACACCCCGCTATAATACCGTACACCTACACTCAACACTCAACACTCTCCCCCACCCCCGCTATAATACCGTACACTCAACACTCAACACTCTCCCACACCCCGCTATAATACCGTACACCTACACTCAACACTCAACACTCTCCCACACCCCCGTTATAATACCGTACACTCAACACTCAACACTCTCCCACACCCCGCTATAATACCGTACACCTACACTCAACACTCAACACTCTCCCCCACCCCCGCTATAATACCGTACACTCAACACTCAACACTCTCCCACCCCCCGCCATAATACCGTACACCTACACTCAACACTCACCACACTCCCCACCCCCGTTATAATACCGTACACTCAACACTCAACACTCAACACTCTCCCACACCCCGCTATAATACCGTACACCTACACTCAACACTCAACACTCTCCCACCCCCGCTATAATACCGTACACCTACACTCAACACTCAACACTCTCCCACACCCCCGTTATAATACCGTACACTCAACACTCAACACTCTCCCACACCCCGCTATAATACCGTACACCTACACTCAACACTCAACACTCTCCCACACCCCCCCTATAATACCGTACACCTACAAACACTCAACACTCTCCCACACCCCGCTATAATACCGTACACCTACACTCAACACTCAACACTCTCCCACACCCCCGCTATAATACCGTACACCTACACTCAACACTCAACACTCTCCCACACCCCCGCTATAATACCGTACACCTACACTCAACACTCAACACTCTCCCACACCCCCGTTATAATACCGTACACTCAACACTCAACACTCTCCCACACCCCGCTATAATACCGTACACCTACACTCAACACTCAACACTCTCCCACACCCCCGCTATAATACCGTACACCTACACTCAACACTCAACACTCTCCCACACCCCGCTATAATACCGTACACCTACACTCAACACTCAACACTCTCCCACACCCCCGTTATAATACCGTACACCTACACTCAACACTCAACACTCTCCCACACCCCGCTATAATACCGTACACCTACACTCAACACTCAACACTCTCCCACACCCCCGTTATAATACCGTACACCTACACTCAACACTCAACACTCTCCCACACCCCCGTTATAATACCGTACACTCAACACTCAACACTCAACACTCTCCCACACCCCCGTTATAATACCGTACACCTACACTCAACACTCAACACTCTCCCACACCCCCGTTATAATACCGTACACCTACACTCAACACTCAACACTCTCCCACACCCCGCTATAATACCGTACACCTACACTCAACACTCAACACTCTCCCACACCCCCGTTATAATACCGTACACCTACACTCAACACTCAACACTCTCCCACACCCCGCTATAATACCGTACACCTACACTCAACACTCAACACTCTCCCACACCCCCGTTATAATACCGTACACTCAACACTCAACACTCTCCCACACCCCCGTTATAATACCGTACACCTACACTCAACACTCAACACTCTCCCACACCCCCGTTATAATACCGTACACCTACACTCAACACTCAACACTCTCCCACACCCCCGTTATAATACCGTACACTCAACACTCAACACTCACGCTTCGCTAAACTAACACCTACACTACTGTATACTGTATAGTGGCAGGCAAAACAATTTTTTTTTTTTTTTTAGAATGACATTATTGCAAGCAAAAATACTACTATGGAGAACTAAATAATTGTTAGTTAAATCAATATTATTGTCGACTGTATGGCAATGCACAATATCTAACAGTGTTCACTGCTTCATGCGTACATTATATTCAAAATTTGTACGGTATGCTGATAATAAAATGCAACATAACAGGTTTTTGAGATAAATCTTCTAATATACGTATTAGGCTTCTGCCGTATATACGAACTCTATTAACCTAAGGGGAGATGGGTCGTTCTTCTCGTCCACCTTCTTCCTCATAGTGCCATTAGTTTTCACATGTTCAGACGTTCGACCCATTAGTTTGGCGATTTTAAGACCTTTTGCCTCTTTTATTTGTCAATATTAAGACTTCTCGTGTCATTTAGGAGACGATTTTTCTCCTGGCGAGCGATAGCGAGCCTGTAATTTAGGAGGAACCGGCCTTCGACCGGGACATTTTTCTACCGAAAAATGTAAAAATATATATCTTGAAGGGGGATTTTAGGGTTGTATTTTTAATGTTGCTGGCGGCCTAGCGAAGAAACTAAGAATAAAATATATAAATGAAAAAATCGACCAAAAAAAAAATAACCATCCCCCCATTAATTACTTTCCCACCCTTCCTCTCTCGTGTGTGTTCTATCGGGCGTCCCACATCAGGTACAGTCGGCCACATAAGTCATGGAGCGGCACCAAGAATATGTTCATCAATAATTGGTATCATCAATATCTAAACTTTATTTCATCGTTTCGAGTGAGATATACAAACATATTTCTACCTTTACACACCCTATACAACATCTGACAGACATTAATACAGCATGGTTAAACAAAACAAAACATCTGATGAGTGTTATACATGGTGTCCACATCTGATGAGTGTTATACATGGTGTCCACATCTGATGAGTGTTATACATGGTGTCCACATCTGAGGAGTGTTATACATGGTGTCCACATCTGAGGAGTGTTATACATGGTGTCCACATCTGAGGAGTGTTATACATGGTGTCCACATCTGAGGAGTGTTATACATGGTGTCCACATCTGAGGAGTGTTATACATGGTGTCCACATCTGAGGAGTGTTATACATGGTGTCCACATCTGAGGAGTGTTATACATGGTGTCCACATCTGAGGAGTGTTATACATGGTGTCCACATCTGAGGAGTGTTATACATGGTGTCCACATCTGATGAGTGTTATACATGGTGTCCACATCTGATGAGTGTTATACATGGTGTCCACATCTGATGAGTGTTATACATGGTGTCCACATCTGATGAGTGTTATACATGGTGTCCACATCTGATGAGTGTTATACATGGTGTCCACATCTGAGGAGTGTTATACATGGTGTCCACATCTGATGAGTGTTATACATGGTGTCCACATCTGATGAGTGTTATACATGGTGTCCACATCTGATGAGTGTTATACATGGTGTCCACATCTGATGAGTGTTATACATGGTGTCCACATCTGATGAGTGTTATACATGGTGTCCACATCTGAGGAGTGTTATACATGGTGTCCACATCTGAGGAGTGTTATACATGGTGTCCACTTTTTAAATACCGCTCAACATTAAGGGGGGTGACCTGTTTTTGTTCTGTCCTTTTCTATCTTTCTCTGGCTTGTATCCATTTGGCCCCATTCACCCTACTGTTTTAAGACGTTTATCCCCATCCAGGTGTCGATTTCTTGTATGGAGAAATCCGGCTTCGCCGGAAACATTTTTCTATCGAAAAATGTACAAATTTAGCTTGCTGTCAAAAAATAATATATCTATGCTGGCTCGCTACCGCTCGCCAGGAAAATATTGACACCTGTATGGGGTTAAACGTCTTAAAACAGTAGGCTGAATGTACGAATGGATACAAGCCAAAGAGAGAGGGAGAGAAACAGAAAAATCGCGAAGTGGGCCCCCTTAAGCTTATAGAGCACCTGTGGGAGATTAAAGGGTTAATTGACCATTTGCGAGTTTCGGCCGATAAGGAAGTTGGAGCTGTAAACATCGATATTAAACACAAATGCATTAATAACGTAGGTTTTTGATGGATAATATGGATATTGAATTGGATTTCAAGTATTTATGAATGCATTACAGCCATATTTTAGTTGGTAATTCTGTTAAATAAATGTACCTTTGATTCCTAGAGGTCCTTTATAAGCTGAAATAATTATATATGAAAAAATAAGCCTTTTTGTTTTCTATGTGAATGAGGGAGACAAAAGGCATAACTGCCTGCAGCGAGTGCCTCCCCCAGATTTCAAAGAGTGACAGGGCCGAAATCAAGGGACGTTCGAGCTAAAATGCCTGGACACACGGAGTTTGAAGCAATTTAAGTCATAGGAAGAGTGAAAGACTGATTCTGGGAGAGAGTTCCAGAGCTCAGCTGTTGAATAGAAGAAAGTCTGAGAATAGCGTTTCACTCTTAGGTTGGAGAGTTGCACAGAGTAGGGATGGGATTGTGTTGCAAGGCGGATACTACGTACCCTACGTAGAGGAGGTGGTATACACTGGGAAAGCTCCGAGGAACACTGATTATTGTAGTAGCGATAGAATAGTGAGAGAGATGCAACATTGCGGCGAAGAGAGAGAGATTGCAGAGAGTTGGTGAGTGGACGGGAGTTAATGATACGAAAGGCTTTCCTTTCTACTTTATCTAGGAGTGCGGTGTGAGAGGAGCCTCCCCACACATGTGAACAATACTCAATACAAGGACGCACTGTGCCCCTGTACAGAGCAAGAAGCTGTGCAGGGGTAAAGAACCCCTTGAGGCGGTTGAGCACACCCAGCTTCTGGGAGGCTGCCTTAGCGAGACTGGTAATATGGTCTTTCCAAGTGAGAGCAGAAGAAAAAGAGATACCGAGAACATTGAGGGAAGATGAAGGGTTGATTTTTGTATTGTTGAAGAATAAGGGATAGTCCTCTGGAGGTTCCTGATGGGTAGTAAGATGGACAAATTGAGTTTTGGAAGCATTATGTACTGAAAAGGTTAATATCTCCCTAGCTACACCAACATCGTGGGAGACTCGATGATACGTGGTCAGCTCACAGAGTTTTGTGCCAGGGCACCTAAGACCAGGAAGCGTTTTTGTATCCCTGGTGGTGGTGTGGATGACGTAGTTGCAGCAGTTGACGAAGTATCAAAGCTGGCCCCTGCAAATACAAAGTACGTCATCCACGTTGGATCCAACGATATACAGCGAACCCGGTCGGAAGATTTGCTTTTAAAGTACCAGCAGCTGATCAAGTCGTTTAAGGAGAAGTCATCAAGGATCATCGTCTCAGGAATCGTCCCCCGGGTCGGTGTAGAGAGCCGATTTTACAACATAGCCACCAGCACAAATCGTTGTCTAGCAAACCTCTGCAGGAAGGAGAACGTGGGATTCGTCGACACCTGGGACAATTTCTACTACGATGACTATTTGTTTTCGGATGATGGAGTTCATCTGAACCAGGTGGGAGCAGCGCGTTTTGGGCGTCTTCTCAACGATGCGGTGAAGGATTTTCGGAGAAGAAATCGACTCAGCACAGGACAACCAGGAAGGAGGACCGAAGACAGCGAGGACGGCAATCTACAAAGGAATTAAATACTAATCCGTCAAGAACCGCGAATTTGGATAAAGCTCCACCAACACGACCCAAATTCAAAACCGTCAGGGATAACGACCGAGGACCGAGGACAGCCATGAATGTAAATGTAGATCCGACCAGAACCAAAAATTCGATGAAAGAACGATCTGCGAGTTCTAAAACCGCAACTTTAAAGGTTTTCTATGCAAACGCTCGTAGCATACGCAATAAATTTTCAGATTTAGAGGAACTAGTGTTTACAGAAAATTATGATGTGATTGGCATAACAGAATCTTGGCTCAATACACAAGATAGAGACTTTTTAGCAGAGTATTCACTTCCCGGTTATGTAATGTTTGAGAACAGCCGAATAAATAAAAATGGAGGTGGCGTTTTATTTTATATCAAAGAAAGTCTTAACCCGACCCTCGTGTCAAAACCTCAAATTGTGAACGTCGACACATCTTTTGTGCTAATAAAGAATAATAAAGGTACAAAAATAATACTTGCGTTAATATACAGACCTCCAGCTCAATCAGTGCAAACTGACCGAGAAATTTACGAACAAATTGCAGATGTAAGTAACTCACAAGATACCGTAATTTTTGGCGACTTTAATTTACCTGTGACTAAGTGGGGCGATACTCTTACTTCACACTCCGGACATGACTTGTATACGAACTTGCAAGAGAGTTCGCTTTATCAATTTGTTCGAATGCCGACCCGTGGTAATAACGTTCTTGACATTGTACTTGCAACAAAAGAAGAATTGATAGAGAATTTGAATGTTGGTGATGAATTCAGTAACAGCGACCATCGTACGATAACTTTCACTTTAAAGTTTACTAGTAACGAACCAAATAGTAGCATCGAAAAAGTCCCTAATTTCAAGAAAGCAAACTTCCATAAACTTAGAGCTATGTTTAAAGAAACTGACTGGAGCTTTTTAATTAACAATAACGACATAAATACATCTTGGAAGTTATTCGAAACCACTTACCTAAAAGCAGTGCAAGACTGCATACCATCGAAAATACGGCGTCCAGGCCATAATAATAAGCCCAAATGGTGGAATAAAGATATTTCAAACTGCCTGCTTGCTAAAAAATGTGCTAATGATAGATTAAAATCCTCACAAAATGACGAAGAACGGGTGAAATTTGTAGAGCTACGACGCAAAGCCAAAAAGTTAATTAAGCAAAGTAAAAAGACCTTAGAGTTACATATTGCGAATCAAAGTAAAACAAACCCGAAAGAATTCTATAGTTATATCAGAAAGAAAAAGTAGTTACTTCAACTGTTGGACCGTTAGTCGATGAAAAAGGAGAATACACCAAAGACGAAGTACAAATGAGTAATGCCCTCAATACCTTCTTTGCATCAGTTTTTACAACAGAAGACCTCAGTGATATCCCTACACCATCGCCGATTCAGATTGATAATTCAGATGTTCTAAGCAATATCACCGTTACAGAGAGAGAAGTATGAATTGTTTAGATAAACTCAAGGTAAATAAAACGCCAGGACCTGATACAATCTCGCCTAGAGTTCTAAAGGAAGCTAAGAATGAGCTCTCCAAACCACTGACATTACTATTCAATAAATCCTTGCAGTCTGGAACTATGCCTGATCAGTGGAAGCTAGCCAACGTAACACCGATATTCAAAAAAGGCAGCAAATCCCTACCCAGTAACTATCGTCCAATTAGCTTAACCTCAGTTGTATGTAAAATGCTAGAAACGGTCATACGAGACAGACTCGTAAATCACTTGGAGGAAAATAACATACTTAAAGATACTCAACACGGCTTTCGTAAAAAACGTTCCTGTTTAACAAACCTCTTAGACTTCTTCCACGATATCCTCAACCTCTACGATGAGAGTAAAGCTGTAGATATTATATACCTTGATTTTCAAAAGGCCTTTGACAAAGTTCCCCACAAACGTTTACTGCTAAAACTAAAAGCGCATGGAATACAAGACGGTGTGTTGAAATGGATAGAAAATTGGCTCAGCAACAGAAAGCAAAGGGTAGTCATAAACGGTAAGGCATCTAAATGGACCAATGTAAGTAGCGGGGTACCCCAGGGATCGGTACTAGGACCAATTCTCTTTCTAATTTACATCAACGACATAGATGAGGGTCTCACCTGCACAATCTCAAAATTTGCTGACGATACAAAAATTGCAAATAGCGTACTCTCAAAAGAACAAGTTGACGATATGCAACACAATCTAGATAAATTGTCATGTTGGGCCCAAATTTGGCAAATGAGTTTCAATGCGGATAAATGTAAAGTACTACATGTCGGATACCTAAATGAGAAAGCAAACTATTCGATGAATGGCACTCAGCTTAAGAATGTAAACAGAGAAACTGATCTGGGAGTAACAATATCGAGTAACCTAAAACCGAGTCAACAATGTTCAGAAGTTGTTAAGAAGGCAAACAAAATAATTGGCTTTATAGGCAGGTCATTTGAGCATAAATCCAAAGAAGTTATCCTAACCCTTTACAATTCCTTAGTCCGCCCTCTTCTGGAATACTGCGTTCAATCCTGGTGCCCTTATTACCAAAAAGATATAAACAAGCTAGAACGAGTTCAACGTAGAGTTACCAAAATGATACTAGCCTAAAGAACAAACCATACGAAGAGCGTCTTAGAGAATTAAATCTATTTCCTTTAACCCAGCGCAGATTAAGAGGCGACTTAATTCAAGTGTTCAAAATCATCAAAGGCATCGACAATATGACTTCACTATCGACCAATCTAATTACACGCGGGTTTTAACTCGCACGAATCTAAGAATTTCTTCTTCAATCGAGTTGTCAACTTGTGGAATGGGCTTCCCCGAGACGTTATAGACTGCAGCACCGTTGATTCATTTAAATTTCGCCTAGACAAATATCTCGCATCAAACCCGCGACTGACTGCGTTTGTAAATGAATAACTTTATCCTCTCCTCATTTGGACACTTGATCCTTGGAGGACAAGGTAACATATGACAACCTACTGTCCCATACAGGGCAGATTCCTTTCATGCCCAGCCAATTTCATACACATGTCTGTCTAACTTTATCTTTAACTTCTTTGTTGTTTTTTTGTTTTTTTTGTTTTTTAGCCTACTTGAAAGGCTATTCCATATATCTTCAACTCAGTTGCCAAACCAATAGCCTATACTTGCCTATATCTTTTCTAAGAAAAGATTTATCCATTTCTACAATATGAATTTTCTTATAGCTAGAAATTCACAAGTGGCCAGTTACAGAATAAAGAAGTACTACGTTTCTACTTCACATTGATAAGTAATATTCCAAAATTAAGATATAATCCATTACTAAAATCAAGCTACAGCCCAGTGATCAACATAGGGCCATTGCAATTGACCACTTGCGAGTTTCAGGCTATAAGGAAGATGGAGTCATAAACATCTATATTAAACAGAAATACTGTTATACCAGGTTTTTACTGGGGTTGTATTGACTTTATAGGTAGGTTCTTACTCGACTAGAGAAGATGAGAACACACAAAAACACAAGCACGAAGGTGATAGAGGATAATATAACACAGAGTACAAACATAGATCATTCTTATTTACACAAATCATATAGGTAGAGGTGCAATGTTACATAAGACATGGATAGGTTATATATAACAGCACGATCGATGATTCTCTAGGTGTCTCAAGGGGAAGATATAGGCAGGTTCCGATGATCTCTGAAGACATGGTTGCCTGGTATACCCTACGACGTTCATGTCCGTGGTGGTGGTCCTGTCGTGTGACGGTGACAGAAGGCAGCGGAAGACTTCCTTGTAGATCTTCTGAAGACTGTAGATGTTAGGATCTTACATTAAAACGAGCCTTTTCATCAGTGTCTTACGCTCTCGTATCATGGGATTAAAGTAAGGAGCCGTTTCACCAGTGTCTTATACGCTCTCTCTTACAATCCAGACCTAGACTTCTATGGGAGTCTCTGGAGGAACTTATATGATGGATTTTGGGATTTTACGAGTACGAGCCGTTACACCAGTGTCTTACACTCTGGTATCGTAAGGACTAAGTAGGGAGTTGTTTCACCAGTGTCTTACACCTTCCACTACTAAAGTCCTGACTTAGAGGGAAGACGTTTCACCAGTGTCTTACGCTCTTCCAACCAAGTCTTACTGAGGGGGAAGGCTTACTACAACTAAAGAGTATGGCCAGTGCTGCATACTCGAGTTATAGTAATTCCTATATTAAGACAAAATGCTCAATGTTGGGTTGCACCAGTATGGCCCAACAAAGATATGTATAAATCCTTGATATCTTCGAGAAAAGGCGTCGAGTAGTTACACCAATGTCTTACTCTCTCAAGGCACTTTTCTCGGATATAATCCCAAGTCTTCCAGATATCTAGCCTGTCAGTACGGTCTAGAGTATCGTTCCAACTGTACTGATGATGGTTTTGGCTGGAGAGGTCTTACCAGTTTCGTCGTCTCTTCTGGTTGCGCATCTCGGTGTTAGAAGGGCGTATGTGCTTGGAGGAAGGTCTATGTCGACGGCGGTAGCCATTCTCAGGATTCGCGCCACGGCGGTGGTGCGTCTTCGGGCAAGATGTGCGCGTGGTGGTTTGGGATTTATGGAAGATTTCTTCTCCCTGATGTTTGTATCGAACCTCTCTTATTTGCCTGGTGGTGTCAATGGATAACCTTACTGTTAGGTCCTTTCTTGGGGTCGGGGAAGTGGCGAGGCGATGCTAGCAAGCAATCGTGACCACTAACCTCTATAACTAAAACACGACTTGAGTAATCAAACTAATATTTCTATCATTTGGGAAGGGTCAGCCAGGGAATAGGTGTGGATAATTACAGCCCATTTTCTTGAGCCCTTATTTAATTACAGAGGTTAGAGGTTACAATTTATCTCCTACATATAATGAATGGACTATAGTATATCCCAAGCAGTGGTAATACAACTAATATTGTTAAGCTAGGTTATTTATTATGTAAGGTGTATTATAAGTTGGCGTTGTTTAAGTTGGCCCTATGTAATGTATATGACAAGCCACATACAAGATGGACTACCACAGTCATAGTGTCAACCTACAGATAGAGCTAGAAGAAGAAAACAGAGAACCAGATGTAGGAATGAGATCAGAAAGTTTGCCTGTGTGGAATGGAACAGGGTTACAGATGACCGCTAGGAGAGGAAAAGCTGGGGAGAGGTCTTTATCCTACAGTGGACTAACGCAAACTAGTGATAATTAATGATGATGATGATGATATAATTATACTGGTTGAAATGGTCTACTGATTGAGTTCTCCAGGGCCCGTAAATACGCTATGGTATGCTTGGAAAGCGATGCTAAATACGCTATGTTATGCTAGGAAAGCGATGCTAAATACGCTATGTAATGCTAGGAAAGCGATGCTAAATACGCTATGTTATGCTAGGAAAGCGATGCTAAATACGCTATGTTATGCTAGAAAAGCGATGCTAAATACGCTATGTTATGCTAGGAAAGCGATGCTAAATACGCTATGTTATGCTAGGAAAGCGATGCTAAATACGCTAAGTTATGCTAGGAAAGCGATGCTAAATACACTATGTTATGCTAGGAAAGCGATGCTAAATACGCTATGTTATGCTAGGAAAGCGATGCTAAATACGCTATGTTATGCTAGAAAAGCGATGCTAAATACGCTATGTTATGCTAGAAAAGCGATGCTAAATACGCTATGTTATGCTAGAAAAGCGATGCTAAATACGCTATGTTATGCTAGGAAAGCGATGCTAAATACGCTATGTTATGCTAGGAAAGCGATGCTAAATACGCTATGTTATGCTAGAAAAGCGATGCTAAACACGCTATGTTATGCTAGGAAAGCGATGCTAAATACGCTATGTTATGCTAGAAAAGCGATGCTAAATACGCTATGTTATGCTAGGAAAGCGATGCTAAATACGCTATGTAATGCTAGGAAAGCGATGCTAAATACGTTATGTTATGCTAGAAAAGCGATGCTAAATACGCTATGTTATGCTAGGAAAGCGATGATAACCAGCTTCTTCCAGTAAACGGTCTTTTCCCACGTTCACCTGCAGGCCCGAAGTGCACTACTGATAACGGTTAAGTCGATCATAAAGCACGTTAACCATGTTCAATGTGGATATCATGACACACATCCTGCAAACTTGACAAAATGGCTCAACATTTGGCCAAATAATGTCGGGTCACAAAGTCTTATAACCAAAAATGTTATATGGTGTTTTCTATCTTACACTGAACGACAATTAACCCCTTCAGTACCGGCGACGTCTTTTAAACTTTACTCTGGCTGCTGTTAGACGATGTTATTCAGCTAAAAGGGGACTTCCAGCAATTAACAGACTTTTAACTATCTCACTGGACCGTTTCTACTACAACAGATCCTTCTTAAACTGCACAAAATCGAATAAATATAGCAAGAATAAAACTAATAAGACGTCTCCGGTACAGAAGGGGTTAAGGAACCGAATGTTCATTATTGGGCAAATATATCTTGCCAATTCATAATGCTTAACCCCTTGAGCACTGTGACACATTTTTAACTTTTATTCCGGCTAAAATTATATGAGTTTATGCAATTTAAGAAGGACCTATGTTACTAAGAGGGTTTATTGAGTTCGTATTTACCTATTTGAGTAGTATAGGTAGATTACAAATAAAAGAAAATCGTCTAAAGGTAACCATGGCATATGATGAAAATTACGTAATGGTGGTGAAGGGGTTAAGGGGAGAGATTGTTTGATTTCACATGTGTGTTATGCACCAAATATAACATTACAAAAAAGTACATAATAGTCCCAGGTATAAAAGTACATAATAGTCCCAGGTATAAAAGTACATAATAGTCCCAGGTATAAAAGTACATAATAGTCCCAGGTATAAATACATAATAGTCCCAGGTATAAAAGTACATATAGTCCCAGGTATAAAAGTAATAATAGTCCCAGGTACCATAGTACATAATAGTCCCCGGTATAAAGTACATAATAGTCCCAGGTATAAAGTACATAATAGTCCCAGGTATAAAAGTACATAATAGTCCCAGGTATAAAAGTACATAATAGTCCCAGGTATAAAAGTACATAGTCCCAGGTATAAATATATTCCCAGGTATAAAAGTACATAATAGTCCCAGGTATAAAAGTACATAATAGTCCCAGGTATAAAAGTACATAATAGTCCCAGGTATAAAAGTACATAATAGTCCCAGGTATAAAAGTACATAATAGTCCCAGGTATAAAAGTACATAATAATCCCAGGTATAAAAGCCTCTTGATTACACAATTTACATACTGTATAACAATGTTTATCAATGAACTGAAAATGTATTTACAAATTAAATTAGCATAACTCAATTATGTTAATAAAGTGTTCTCCTTTCGATGAGAGAGAGCAAAAAAAAAGGGGGGGGGGGAATATGACTATACTGTTGTTGTTGTTGTTGTTGTTTTGGGGTTTTTTCCAGCTGATGGTAAATTGGTATCTCGCCATCCTGATTACTCGGCTATTACCAAGATTTTGTATCGAAATATGTTGCTAATAAAAACAAAAGGGGGGAGGGTACTTTGCTTCCTAGACCTCTATCAAGCTTTAAAAGACACACACACACACACACACACACGCACACGCACACACACACACACACGCACGCACACTCACACAAGGCACAATTGAGATAAATTTTACATTTTTTTATAGAAAAATTTCCCAGCCAAAGGCCAGTTTCTCCTAAATTAAAGTCTCGCTAACGCTCGCCAGGATAAAATCAATACCTAAATGACACGAAAGGTCTAAATTCAACAAGGAAATGGGGCAAATGATATTAAAGTCGCCAAACTAGTGGGGTGAACGCCTTTAAATCGCAAAACTAATGGAGCTAAATGAAGGTGAAGGGGGTCAAGAAAAAAAAATCACAAATTATTTTATCGACGTATTGTACAGTCCCGCACACAAGTCGAGTCCTACCTTCATTACTTCAACACCAGGTTCCTCTCTTCATATACGAAAACATTAATCCTTTAACACAAAATAAATAGACAGTTAACCCCTTTCGTACCGGCGACGTATTTGTCATTTGATTTCAGCTACATTTAGACGATGTTATGAAGCTTAGGAAGGATAATTGGTAGCTAAAAGGATCAATTGAGATAGTCTGTAGTCATTTAATGGGTAAACGTCCTTCCTAAGCTGAATAAAATCGTTTAATAGTCTCCAAAATATAATGAAGAGGACGTCACCGGTACAGAAGGGGTTAACCAAAGGTAAAAGTCGGTGTTGAGCACGGCTGTATCACATAATAAAACCACAAGATGCTTTACAGTTGATCATCCACGACAGACTCATAGGGAATAACACACTGTGCATTATATCATTATTTTACCCTTCAGAAGAACAGATAGTTTAAGGGGGGTCACCGGCTTTTGATATCTTTCTCTCCTTTGTTTTCTCTTTCCCTGGCTTGCATCCATTCGGCCCCATTCAGCCAACTGTTTTATGATTTTTATCCCCATCCAGGTGTTGATTTTTTCCTGGCGAGCGATAGCGAGCCAGCATTGTATGGAAAAATCCGGCTTCGCCGGAGACATTTTTCTATCGACAAATGTAAAAATTTAGCTTACTGTCAAAACAAAAATATATATAGGCTGGCTCGCTACCACTCGCCAGGAAAATATTGACACCTCGATGGGGGTAAACGTCTTAAAACAGTAGGCTGAATGGGGTCGAATGGATACAAACCAAAGAGAGAGAGAGAGAGAGAGAAAGTGAAATAAGCGAGGTGGGCTGGCTTAATGTTCATCATTCGTCATCATCAACTCCAATACCTTGCCTCCTTCTGCGATACTGTGTTGGTGGTGTAATGGATTAGATGCTTATGTTCTGGCTGTGGTGTCCAGAGTTCCAATCCCGGGACGACCATATGCTTTCATTAGTTAGTGCATTGGGGTTTGTAATTGATGATTAATGTTAAGAACGGGGTGTTACTTAAGGGAGCCCACCTCGCTTTTATCTCTTTCTCTCCCTCTCTCTTTGGCTTGTAACCATTTGGCCCTATTCAGCCTACTGTTTTAAGATGTTTACCCCCATCCAGGTGTCAATATTTTCCTGGTGAGCGGTAGCGACCCAGCATATATATATTTTTGTTTAGACAGCAAGCTAAATTTGTACATTTTTCGATAGAAAAAAGTCTCCGGCGAAGCCGGATTTCTCCATACAATGCTGGCTCGCTATCGCTCGCCAGGATGAAATCGACACCTGGATGGAGATAAACGTCTTAAAATAGTTGGCTGAATGGGGACGAATGGATACATGCCAGGGAAAGAGAGAAAAGGAGAGAAAGATAAAAAAAAAAAAAAACGGTGACGGTTAAACGGTTAAACCCCTGCTAAGTAATACCCATGGCAGAAACGTCTCCAAGCTACTTTGTCCAGTCACTCTCCCTTTGCCCCTTGCAGCAATGACTACAAATATTGACTAGGATTTATGAATTATTTCTGTCTGGCTGTGTGACGCGACAACTGCACCGAGGATGGCAGCCTCACTCATGTGAACACCAGACACCAAGCTACCTCAACACCTCGCTCACCAATACTAAATACAGTATTATTGCAAAACATGATGACAAAACATGATTAACCTAACATAACCTACCTAATCATAAGCTATCATAATCTATATTTGGTTAGGAGAGACTAGTTAGGCTTATATACACATATTTATTTGTATATATGGTGAAAATTAACGTCAATTGAATGGGGCCGATGAGATGGCCGCAGAAGTATCTTCGATTGTAGGCTTTGTTTTTGCATGTGTATGAAGGAGATAAAAAACAAAGCTGCCTGTAAAACGTGTCTCCCCGAAAGATGAAAGACTGATAGTGGCTACTTTAAACCTTTTTCTTTTTTCTTTTGGTGTAGGCCTATTGGAAAGAAGTGCGGTGTGCTGGTTTTAGTGCATTGCAATGAATCAGAGGAGGAGGTGTCTGTGTGAGCTAGCTGGATTACTTTGTGTAGGTGAGACACAAACAGAAACAGTGAGAGAAGCCAGGTAAATTAAACAGGAGTTCCAGTAACTCCTTATCACATCCCTATGGAGCCTCCCCTGGGTATTGCCCTGCTCGATTGATGTCTACAATCTCCACAGACAGTTGTGACTTACGCGGGTATTAAAATAATCATTACGCAAAGTTTGTTTAGCAAAACAAATATATCATGTTCTTTTTATTTATTTTTTCTATTTATGTATTTATATGTATTGTTGTATATATTTATGTATTTATATGTATTGTTGTATATATTTATGTATTTATATGTATTGTTGTATATATTTATGTATTTATATGTATTGTTGTATATATTTATGTATTTATATGTATTGTTGTATATATTTATGTATTTATATGTATTGTTGTATATATTTATGTATTTATATGTATTGTTGTATATATTTATTTATTTTTTGTTGGGCCGAATTTTTAGGTTTTCATGTTTTTACTATCGAGGGGGAGCAGCTTGCTAACAGACTTCTTGATAACTGCTCATGTCACACCATAATTTATATCCACCACCCGGAAAATTGTGCCACGGTTTGTGCTGATGGACCAGTTTTGTTGGATGGGTGCAACGGTGATATACTGTACAGCAAACCTCAAAGTTCCAGCTCACCTATGCTCGGAATTAGAGACCCTATAGTAACAGATATCGGCCAGCCTCTGCCATTTTTTTTTTTTTTTTTTTTTTCATGGAGACAAAAGGCCTGTAACGAGTGTCTCCCCAAAATCTCCTTTCGGGATATTGCGCTAAACATATCGAAGGCCTTCGATAGACTCTGGCACAAATCTCTAATTTTTAAACTACCCTCCTTCGGTTTCTATCCCTCCATCTGTGTCTTTATCTCTTATTTCCTTTCTGGCCTTTCCCTAGCTGCAATTGTGGATGGCCATCGTTCACTTCCTCAACCTATCAACTCCAGTGTTCCTCAGGGTTCTGTTCTATCTCTCTATCGCCTCTATTTTTATGTTATCTTTCTAATATTAATTAATTATATTCCCAACTGTATCTCCAGGCCTATCCATTCATATATTGATGGCTCTACATTATACTATTTAACTAGGTTTTCAGAACGCCCCAGCATGCAATCGCACAAACTCTCATGTGATGAAGCCATAACACACTTATCTTCTGATCTATCAACCATTTCCAATTGGGGGCAGAGAAAATCTTGTTAATTTCAATACTTCCAAACCCCTTTTTATCCATTTATCTACCCATCAAGAACTCCCACAGGTACATTATATCCCTTATACCTCAACAATACATAAATCAACTCTTCATCTTCTCTCAGTATTCTCGGTGTCTCTTTTTCTTCTGATCTCTCTTACAAATGCCATAATACCACTCTTGCTAAAACAGCTTCCCAGAAGCTGGGTGTGCTCAACCGCCTCGGGGGGTTCTTTACCCCTGCACAGCTTCTTGTTCTGTAGATAGACATGGTGCATCCATGTATTGAGTATTGTTTGCATGTGTGGGGAGGATCCTCTCACACAGCACTTCTAGACAAATTAGAAAAGAAAGCCTTTTGTATAATTAACTCATGTCTATTCATCGATTCTTGCAATCTCTCTCTCTTCGCCGCAATGTTGCATCTCTCTCGCTATTCTACCGCAATTATGATAATCAATGTTCCTCAGAGCTCTCTCAGTGTATATAACCTTCTCTACATAGGGACCGTAGCACCCGTCTTGCAACACAATCCTATTTTTACTCTGTGCAACTCTCCAACCCAAGAGTGAAACGATATTCCCAATCATTATTCTATTCAACAGCTGAGCTTTGGAACTCTCTCCCTGAATCCATCTTTCCCTCATCCTATGACATAAATTGCTTCAAACTCTGTCCAAGCATTTTGGCTCGTACACTCCTTGATTTTGGTCCTGTCACTCCTTCAACTCTGGGGGAGACACTAGTCACAGGCAGTTTTGCCTTTTGTCGCCCTCATCTACATAGAAGAAAAAAAATAGAGATAAGGTTATGATCGGAGAAGCCCAACAGAGAGAGAAGATTTACAGTGTAAGTGGAAGGATTATAGGTTAGAAATAAGTCAAGAATGTTGGGTCGCTCTTCATGGCGGTGCACGATATGGGTGGAGACCTGAGACCTGCTTTAGGTCATTTAGGATAGAAAAGATGTAGGCTTGTTCACCAGGTTGGTTAGTGAAATGAGAGGAGAGCCATTGACGGTGGTGAATATTGTTATGTAGTCAGACAGTTGCTTCCTATTCCGAGGTTTGCACTCAGACTCATCATCGGTGATTTTTTGTTTCTTCCTTTATTTTTATAAACTCTGCGTAAGCAGAGTTTGGTAGCGCCCCCCCTCCCCCCCCCCCCCCCGTATAGTGGGTACCACCCGAAAAAAAAATCTGTTTCCAAACTCCTCCTAGACCGTTGGACGGATTTTCACCAAACTTCACACGAACATTTGTTGGGTGAATGCGAACGTCAGTCAAAACAGATTTTTTGAATTTGTGCAATAGTTATGATTTTAGGTCCAAAATATGGTCTCCACCTCCCCCCCCCATCCCCCTGGGGGCCCTCCCAGAACCCCCCCACCCACCCATGGGGTGCCCCCCACCCAGAACCCCCCTCCCCTGCAATGAAGGCGTTCTGCGTGTGTGTGCCCCGTAGGGGCACACACACAGAACGCCTTCGTTCTGGGGGTGAAAACATCTCGCCCCACATTTGTTAGGTTAAGTTAGTTTAGTTGACATTAGAAGTGATGGTAATATTAGTGGGGATGATGGTAATTGTAGTGATAATGGTGATAATATTGGTGATGATGGTATTTGTAGTGATAATGGTGATAATACTAGTGATGATGGTTGTAGTTGTAGTGATGATGACAGCAGTGATGATGATGACTAGTAGATATGATGGTGAAAGTTGTAGTGATGATTACAGTAGTAGTGATGATGAGAGTAGTAGTGATGATGGTAAGAGTAGCAGTGATGACTATAATAGTAGTATTGTTGATGATAGTAATGGTGATAGTGACTAGTAGTGATGATGTTGACCCATCGCAGAGTTGGGTATGCCGTTTTGATTTTGGGCAAAACGGCACATCTACTTTATTTATATTACATCCATTACATTTTACATTTTATCTGTTGCAAACATCTGATAGTACTCTCTTCCTACTACTCTACTATACTACTACTCTATAACATGCAACTTCAATCCAGTCGCATCTTGATGCCAGTCTCTGCTACTACTGCCTAGTAGTCCATGTCTACTATTGTCGTTGGTTTTGGTGCAGACAGTCTTGTTCCCCGCAGACATAGTAGTGCTGATTTGAGCAGTAAGAAAGATAGGCGGTACCTCTTCCAGGCTACAACTTGGTCCCTGGGCTGTTGCTTCTTTTCTACGATGATCTCTGCAAGCCTTGAATAGAAGCACTGGGCCCTGGGCCACACTCCTCCAGATGTGGTGAAAACTAGTGGGGTGAAGCTGCTTGTTCGATATTTAGGATTCTTTCCTTATATGCCCTGACCTTCTCTTGTTCGTTCCTCTTGTGTGCAGCCTCCAGGGACAGCTTGTTGTAGCAACGGGCCATTGGGTCGAATATTCTTATGTCGAAGAATGCTCGCTGTCCTCTTGCTCCAAAAACCTCTTGCACTAACGTCCACCCGTGCTTCATTTGATGTGTTGGTCATCCTGTGCTGCAAGACTTCTCCGTCTAAGGGAATGATTGATGGTTTGAACGCCACATCATGACACACCTCCCTGAGCATGTTCGTCGTTACGTCTCTCACTTCATCGTGCCTGATGCTGATGAACCCTCCCTTCTTATATATGCAATGGTCTGCATCGTTGTTGACTCCACAAACAAATTGACCGGGCAGTCCTTCAATAGGCCAACCATACCTCAGTGCAATGGCATAACAAAATACTTGTTTGTTGAGGTTGAAGCCTTTTGCCTTGATTGGTAGTGTTGTCAGCCAATTTGAAGCACCTGATTCTTGTGCTATTTGTCTTTTCCTTACCAGTCTCTGGGAAAGTTGTTGCATCAATCATGCCAGGTCATTTTTCTGTGAGTTATGCCTCTCTAACGTGATGGTCTTTCTGATGTTGTAAATGTCGGCCTGGTTTACTTCCTCGTCAGAATCTTGTGCTATGATACGTTCAGTGAGAGATCCTGTTATCCTTACCGAATTCTGGTGTTCTGTTGTCGCCCTCCTCACAGGATTGATGATTCCCAGCCCTCCCAAACTAGAAGGATCTCTCTGTAGCACTTGGAGTGTGGTATTTTACCCACTCTGGGATGAGTTTGTCTCTGATGGCATCTTCCAGCGGTTGAAGTAATGGACGCACGTTTGGAACGGTATGCATCAAGTAGGTCCAGCATTGTTTGATCCCATGGGTGAATGATGAATACGCAGACTGTGGTTCTGTCTTTGCAATATTGGCCAGTTTTTGCATTTCTTTTACCCACTCCCTGACCTTCTCCTCTTTGTATTGCTTCTTGAACCTTCCGTGTCACTCATCGACCCAAGGTGATCCATCCTTTGTTGCGGCCACTTCTCTACCGCTGAAAGCTTCTACGGTACTTTCATAATGTTCCGGTTTTACTATTAGTATAGACTTATTTAGATAGTATCCTATTTCTGGGCCTACACTTGATACTTGCTCCCACCAGTGCTTGAGATCGTTGACTTTTCCCGCTCCAGTGAGATCATCTGCATAGGCCACCTGCTTGACTTGCATTGCATCATAGCTTGTTAAGTTTTGCAACACTGAGAGACCTAATACATACATTGCCATTGCTACGGGATCACTTTGTGTGGTTCCTTCCATTGATTTCATTGCCGATCCATGTTGTGTGTTCTGGTTGTTTATTATGAAGAGGGCGGCAGGCTGTTTATAGGTATTCTCTACATAGGTGGCAAAGCTGGGGCATTTTGCCTTGATGTTATGTATTGCTGTCTTTCTGATGATGGTATTATAGGCGTTTGATGCATCCACTAGCAGCACAGCTTCACAATCCTCTCGCTCATATATTTTTCTTATTGCATGAACTGCTGCCTCTCTCCATGCTTGGTAGCTGGCACACACTTGAAGATTTCGGCCGCTGACCGCACATTATCTTTCACCACATCCGTTATGCACTTTCCGATTCTTCTTCTTAGCACTTCACCCACCCCCACTGGTCTGCACCCTGGATTTTTGTCCAATTGTATTAGACGATAAACTGTGAAAGCCTCCAAGTGTTGACAATTTGGGGCGGCCATCTTTCTTGCAAGAGCTGCCAGAACCCTACATAAATTGGTCGCTGCAGGTCCAAAGCCTGCGCTGCTCAGAATTGTTCTACAACCATTTGCATCCAGCTATGATGGACCTGCACTGCCTTGTGTCCCAAGAGCCTTTTTTCAAATCATCTCGCCCATGATTTGTTCATAGATGACGGGGTTTGGTGGTATATAAGCCCCCTCGAGCCTCCAAGTCTCGGAGATACTAGGTTGCGGATGTTTCTTTTTCAACAGGTTGATGGTTTCTCTTGTGACAGGCAACAACCCACCAGCGGCCTGCTTTGTCAGGGACCGTATTATAGGTGCCACTTTAACCTGTCTTATCTGGTCGCCGAATCTCCTGGCCTCGTCCTCAGTGTTTTCCCTTTTGAGCCGCCACCTGCCTTGTCTCTCTTGTAATGCTCTGGCTTCATTGAGTAAGTCGTCCAGCTTGTTATCATTCCATAGTTCCACTCTCTTTGTTAGCACAGTCACGTTTTCACTTTGTTTAGATTTGTGGTGAGCTTTTGCCAGAAGGTATGTGGAATGCTGAAAGTATCTTGAAAGAGTACTACTACTACTACTACTACTTTCTTTTTTCTACTAGTTTGATTTTTATTTAATATTGTTCATACATTATATTTTACAAGCATCAGATATTACTATTCTACACCATGCAACTTCAATCCAGTCGCCTCCCTATGCGACCCTCTGCCACTGCTGCCTCGTAGTCCACTTCTGCCACCGTCGCTGGTTGTGGTGCAGACTGTCTTGTTCCCCGCAGGCATAGTAGTGCTGATCTGAGCAATGAGAAAGATAGACGGCACCTCATCCAGGCTACGACGTGGCTCCTGGGCTGTTGCTTCTTCTCTGCGATGATCTCTGCAAGCCTTGAATAGAAGCACTGGGCCCTGGGTCCCATCCCTCCAGATGTGGTGAAGGCTAGTGGGGTAAAGCTGCCTTGTTCGATATTTAAGATCCTTTCCCCATATGCCCTGACCTTCTCTTGTTCGTTCCTCTTGTGTTCTTCTTATGTCAAAGAACGCTCGCTGTCCTCTTGTCCAAAAACCTCTTGCACTAACATCCACTCGTGCTTCGTTGGATGTGTTGGCCGTCCTGTGCTGCAAGATTTCTCCGTCCAAGGGAATGATTGATGGTTTGCACGCCACATCTCGACACACCTCCCTGAGCATTTTTGCCGTTACATCTCTTACTTCATCGTGCCTGATGCTGATGAATCCTCCCTTCTTACATATCATGCAGTGGTCTGCATCGTTGTTGAATCCACAAACGCATCGATCGGGCAGTCCTTCAATCGGCCAACCATACCTCAGTGCAATAGCATCATTAAATTATTGTTTGTTGAGATTGAAGCCTTTTGCCTTGATTGGTAATGTTGTCAGCCAATTTGAAGCACCCGTTTCTTGTTCTATTTGTATTTTTCTTGATAGTCTCTGGGAAAGTTGTCACATCAATCATGCCAGGTCATTTTTCTGTGAGTTATGCTTCTCCGACGTGATGGTCTTTCTGATGTTGTAGATGTTCACCTGGTCCACTTCACCGTCAGAATCTTGTCCTACGATGCGTTCAGTGAGAGATTCTGTTATCTTTACCAAGTTCTGGTGTTCTGTTGTCGCCCTCCTCACAGGATTGATGATTCCAAGCCCTCCCAACCTAGGAGGAAGTGCGAGCAACTCCCTCTCTGTATCACTCGGGGTGTGCGACTTTACCCACGCTGGGATGAGTTGGTCTCTCGGCAGTTGAAGTAATGCACTCGCGTTTGGAACGGTTCGCATCAAGTACGTCCAGCGATGTTTGACCCCATATGTGAATGCTGAATACGCAGCAGCCCGTGATTCCGTCTTTGCAATAGTGGCCACTTTTTCAATTTCTTTTACCCACTCCATGACCTTCTCCCCTATGTATTGCTTCTTGAATTCTTCCGTGCCGATCACCGCCCCATGGTGACGCTATCCGTCCTTTGTTATGACCACTTCACTACTGCTGAAAGCTTCTACAGCACTTTCATAATGTTCTGTTTTTACTATTAGTATTGACTTGCTGGCATTTGGACGGTACCTGGATATACTGACATCCAGGATTTGGTGGGTCTAGAGACATGAGGATAGGCAAGGACCATGTTATTTCTATGGCTTTATATATTCACTGTAGTATAAAGTCAAATATATATTTTAGTTTTGTATTCAGTTATGTAGCGCAATGGATAAATGCACTGAATTTCGGTGTAAGCATCCTAGGTTCGAATCCCTGGACTGCCACATGTATTTGTTGATTTAATTAATTGAGTTTAGGAGTAAAGTCGGTTGGTGGAAGTAACATAAAGAGATATACTGTAGATATGTACATTATATTTTAGTTTGTTTTTCAATATTATAATTTTATAATGTTATAAGTTTCTTAAATTTAATTTTTAATTTATATTTTAATTGTAGTTTTATAGATTATTTATTTTTAATTATCTTCAACATATATAGGTATATTCTTATGGATGCAGCTGCAAATCTATTTTTACTGAATCTTATTAATAGTAACAGTATTCTTATGTTTGTTTATAATTTATGAATTATTTTTATGTTTTGAATCCTGTGGATGATTTTAATTATTATTCTTAAAAAATATTTGCCTGTAATTATTACTCATATCATATAAAAATGTATATCTGTATATCATATATATTGAGCAGCAGTAAGAAGACGAGTCTGACGTTTATCAACGAAAGAGAATCACTTATATATATATACTGTATATATATATATATATATATATATATATATATATATATATATATATATATATATATATACAGTATATATATATATATATATATATATATATATATATATATATATGTATACTGTATATACTGTATATGCATTACATACACCTATTTTTTTAAACACTCAACATTGCATTAACTTTTTATTACCTATTCTTATTGTATAAGTTGAATATTTAATAGGGCCCCTCCATCATTGACGACTTCGCCTATTAATAATAATAGTCTCCATTCAACATCCTGCGCCAGCATTTTGAATAGCCCGCGCGGAAGTATCGTGGAGTACTCATCATAAGTGCACGCTTAATTCCCTCATGGGATCGTCATTTTGATTGGGTACCCTACAGAAAAAACTCCGTAAAAAATAAAAAATAAAACTTAATATCTGTTATCATATGACTTTCATATTCGTGGATTTCTCATGCTTTGTTTCCCCGACACCAGGCCCTTTAGCAGCCATCTTCGTCCTTCCTACTTCCGCGTCCCTCCCGACAACAGGGCTCGCGCCGTGTCCGCTTCATTCGACGTTCGCAGAGCTTCTAGTGAGTCCTTACTCATTTGTATACATCTGTGTTGTAGTAACAAGGTTTAGATTAGCTAGCACGGCTGCCAGATTGGTAGGTCCGCAGGAATTGTGTGTTAAAATAGGGTACCATTGTCACAGGCGTCTACGAGTCCCGGATGGGTGTACCGCGTGTGTTGTTTTTGTGATACGCCTTAGCTATTGTGTTTACTTAGCTAGAAGGTGACCACTCTACGAGGCATGATACTGACTGTCAATATTGAGGAAAGTACATGCCATTGTCTTCAGATATCAGCAATAGCTCTGATTTAAGGGTGTCTGCACGTGGTGCTCCACCTTCCAGGGTTCGTGTTTTGCTTAGGCCCCTAGGGTGGGCCTCCCTCTTCATGGTGCGGCTGCTGGGTGCCGGAGCGTCGTCTGCTGGGATGTTCTTCGGTCCACGTGGTCGGCCTAGTTAGGGGTCTTCGGCGTAGGCTTCAGGTAATTTAGGTTTCTAAATTTTTCTGTTGTTATTTTTGCCTATGTATGCCCCCTTTTTTGGTTCATGCATGCAGGCTTGTTCCTTTGGGGGTAGGGGAGACGTCCCTATATGTCATTATGTATATTATATATATGTGTGGGACTGCGGCAAGGGGGCTGTGCTAACCCCGTTTCCCGGCAGTTTTTGTCTGTTCCGGCGGCCCCGTGCGGTGGGTCCAGATTATCCGTCTCTGACGGGTAGGAACATTCAAAAGATCCCGACGTGGTTTGGCTGAACCACACTCTCCCGGCGGAATTGCATTCCTAGCAGGGCTACAAACTCGGCCCGCCGAGTTAACTCGCCCTGACTGGCCTAGTGACACGTTAAGACTTTATCGCCTGCGGCACCACCAGTCAAGTGTGCACGAAGTGATAAGATTAGTTTTGCAAACTTGTTCAGTATAATCACAACTTAAAAGGTCATGGGACCTGTGGCTCTTGTCACAGGTAAGTTATTAAAAGTCAGCTAGACAGATCCGGCAGAAGGTTAGCAAGGTGGTGCACTCTCGCTAATTTTCCGGCGGATTTGGGTTAAGATGTTTAATACCTCGCAGGTTATCCTTATGAGCATTGATTCCTGGAC
Organism: Paralithodes platypus; assembly: GCA_032716605.1. Classification (NCBI taxonomy): domain Eukaryota; kingdom Metazoa; phylum Arthropoda; class Malacostraca; order Decapoda; family Lithodidae; genus Paralithodes; species Paralithodes platypus. The sequence continues at coordinate 24,859,934 of CM064581.1, read as the reverse complement.
ATTTTCTTTCCAGGCCCCAGACTACTTCTCCGGCGGAGTTGGACATCTTATCCCAGCGGAGGGGGGGGGACCTTTCAATTACGGCACCATGCCAAGGTTTGAACTTTGCGCTACGCCCACTTGTTCCCTTTTACCCGTTTTTGCTCATACTCTTTGCATTAAATGTGTGAAGTGTTTAGATCGCTCCCGAGGCATGTGGTTGTCTAAAAGGTGCGCCATCTGCTCTGAATTAAAATCTGCCTTGCTGGCGAAGAAAGACCTGTCATGTTTAGCAGCCTTGCATGAGATTAAAGCGGCGTTCAATTCTTATGCTAAGGACACAGCCCATTAGGCACTCCAATGTGATGACCAAGTCCTGTCGGAAAAGCTAATTATCAAGTCACCTTTAGTAAAACCCGGATCCTCCAAATCGGTCAGACCCAAGGTCAAAGCTAAAGCCATCAGCAAGGAGGTTATCAGTAGCAGTAGTGAGAGCGACATCTCTGAGGTCCCCTCCTCTGACCGTGCCACGCGGTGGAAGTCGAGGTCCAGGTCGAAGTCTCCCCGGAAACACTCTCACCACTCCACCTCGGACTCTTCCCGGTCTCACAAGCGCCGGAGAGAAGAGTATGACACATCGAGCTGCCGGCGAGAGACTCCTCAGCCGCCCCCTCCCACACCTCCCTCTGACACCCATACACGTGATTCAGGGGAGTCGGAAATAGGATCTGAGTTATTAGCATCTACACCTAGTCATGAACATTCTGTGCATGTACCTCCTAATGTGACTTTTGCCATACCAAAATTAACTGTAGTTCCACGGGGTGTGAGGTCGACCGGCCCGAGTAGGGTGCTAGCCGACCAATTTAGGGGTTATCCGGCGGGGGCCCAATTCAGCTCACAGGTGACTCATGACTCCCAGCCCATAGCGGCAGGGGGGTACTGGCGCCATTCAGATCCACCTCTTAATGTCATTCCAGAACGGACTGAGGACGGCAACATCAACGTGTTGCCATCGTCAGTGCCAGATTTGTCTTGGCCCCCGGCGGATAATGAGATAGACTCACAAGAGATAGCATCACAAGAGATCTTGGAGCAGAGTGAGAAGCCGGCGGATGGAATTTTCTCCCCGGCTCCTCAGTCTCTCCCTAGTAATTATTCTGAGGCTAGTTCACATTCATCCAAAGACCCCTCTAGGAAATGGATGACTTCTGATCAGGTAAATGAATTATTACATAAAGTAATACAGCATTATCAAATCCCTGCCTCGTCGGATTCCCCGGTTACTCTCTCAGCTGCACCTCCTAGCACTTCTGTGATTAGACCTTTAGAACTCCCGACATTCACTACTTCTTGCCCAACCCCGTTGGTGGCAGCTACCCCAGGCCCTACAATGCCGGCGGTGCTAGCAATGTCCAACCTCAGGGTTATTACTGATGTCCAACCTCCTCCTTTAGATAAAGCGCCTCTGAAGAAGGGCCCCATGCCCCTCCTCTATGGTACTGATTGCTCTTGGGTACCTGTGGTACCAGAGAATCCCCTTCGGTATCAGGGGACCCACCAGTTCCCGGCGAGTGGTCCATCAAGATCAATAAGAACCGTAAATTTCGGGCCAAAGACGAGACAGGGAGGGTCTTAGATGTACTGATTAAGGGTGTCCCAAGTTCCCTTAACCCAGCATATTTTGTGTATTCAGCCGCGCCGGCCGTTCCTTCCGCCGCATCTGCACAACTATTTGCTGACTGGTCAAAGAACATAAGAACATAAGAACATAAGAAAATGGGAGTCTGCAGAAAGCCGATTGGCCTAAGCAAGGCAGATCCCTGTCCCACACAACCCCAATTACAAAGCCCAATTATAGGCTCAACACTCTAATACCCTGAGGATCATCTTACCAAAACGGTTAGAGATTAACGCAGGATTACGGGGGTCTGCAGAGCGCTGATTGGCCCAACCCGGCTGATCCCCCTTCACACCCAACCCTTCTCGTCCATATGCTTATCCAATTTTATCTTAAAGCTCCCTATCGTTTTTAATCCCACTATAGCACTTGGTAGTCCATTCCACCCATCTACAACTCTGTTACCAAACCAATATTTGCCTATATCTTTTCTGAAACGAAATTTATCTAATTTGAAACCATTGGTACGAGTTCTTTCGCTATCACTGAGCTTTAGTACATTTGTCATGTCCCCTTTGTTAATCCCACTAACCCACTTGAACACCTCTATCATATCCCCTCTAACTCTGCGTCTCTCTAACGAATGTAAGCCTAATTTCTTCAACCTTTCTTCATACGGAAGATTTCTAATATTATGGATCATTTTTGCCATTCTACGTTGTACTCTCTCCAATGAATCTATGTCCATTCTGTAATAAGGACACCAAAATTGAACAGCATAATCCATATGGGGTCTCACTAATGACAAGTAAAGTTTTAAGATAACATCAGCAGTTCTGTTACTCACACTCCTTGAGATGAACCCGAGAATCATGTTTGCCTTGTTTCGAACGCTTATACACTGTTGTCTAGGCTTCAAATCATTGCTAACAAACACACCTAGATCTTTCTCACAATTCGAGTTTTCTAATTCCACATTAGCTAGTTTATATTTAACATTTGTATGCATCTTCCCTATCTTTAATACCTTGCATTTGTCAATGTTAAACTTCATCTGCCAATTTACTGACCATTCGTGTAAGGTATCTAGATCCCTTTGGAGGCACTCTATATCTCTATCTGAATCAATTGTTCTCCCATTTTGGTATCGTCTGCAAATTTACTTATCCTACTAGTTATACCTAAATCAAGGTCATTTATGTATATAACAAACAACAGAGGACCTAATACAGATCCCTGGGGGACACCACTTTTGACTGCTCCCCATTCTGACTTCGTACCATTTATGCTGACTCTCTGCTTCCTACCAATTAGCCATGACCTAATCCATCCCAACAACGCCCCACCTATTCCATGCGCCTCAACCTTTCTCATCAATCTCTCATGGGGGACTCTGTCGAAAGCTTTACTGAAATCTAAATATATTATATCATATGACTTGTCATTATCTACTGCTTCATATACCTCTGAGAAAAACTAAGCAAATTAGTAAGGCAAGAACGTCCCTGAGTGAATCCATGCTGAGAAGAATTTATTAAATTAAATGTATCTAAGTGGTTTCTAATTTTACTAGCAATAATTGACTCTAGTAGCTTTCCTATGATTGATGTAAGACTAATGGGACGGTAATTGGATGCTATTGATTTGTCACCTTTTTTGAAGATCGGAACTACGTTCGCAAGCTTCCAAGCTTCTGGAACTATACCTGTCTCCAATGACTTGTTAAATACAAAATTTAATGGGTAACTTAACTCATCCCTACATTCTTTTAATACTCTGGCATATACCTCATCGGGACCAGGCGATTTCTGAGGTTTCAGTCTGTCAATTTCCTTAAGCACATCATTTCTACTTATAGTAACCGTACTTAACCTATTTTCTATACTATCTCTATATACCTTACGGACTTCTGGAATCTGTGCCAAATTTTCATTAGTGAAAACGGATAGAAACTGACTATTTAATGTACTGCACATTTCTAAATCATTTTCTGTCATTTCTCCTATCGAAGTTTTAAGGGGGCCTATTTTATCTCTAACTTTAGATTTATATAGCTGGTAAAAAGCCTTAGGGTTATTTTTTGAGTCATTGGCTATCCTGATTTCATAATTTCTTTTGTCTGTCCTTATACCTTTTTTAACCTCTCTTGATAGATTCTGATAGTAAGCAAGTAGGTGAATTTCGCCTTTTCTAATTTTTCTATATATTCCTCTCTTTTGTCCTAGAAGATATAATAGTCTATTATTCATCCATTTGGGTTGGTTCTGTGTTGATCTAAATTTTCTTTTGGGGATGTATTTATTTTGTGCATTGAATACTGACTTGATAAAATTATCGTATGTATCTACCAAGGTTGACGTCTCTTCCTGACTTAAGATGACAGGTGCCTGAGAAGGGGTACACTCAAAGACTGATGGCATCAATGATGTCAAAGCCTTAAATGCTCTTACGCCGGAGTTGGCTACAACTCCGGCTCTGGACCAAGCTCAGACTCCGGTACTGCAGATGCGGCAGCTGGGAGTAGGCCCTTGGGTAGATTGGGAGATAGAAGCCCAAGTATTTGCCACTACTATCACCTCCAAATCTTCACATCAAATTCCTCCAGAGAATCATACTTACTTTTCCCTACCAGTATCCAAAGCAGAAGGGGTGTCCCCAGCCTTAATAACATTTCTGGCGGCCCCCAAAGTGTCATTACATGCCCTGGATGAACCTTTCTCTCCCCCCCCCCCCCCCCCGGCTGCTCACTTGGAGCGAGATTTTAAGTTACGCAATAAAGCCTACCGGATGTTCTCTCAGTACTTGGTGAGTCATCAAGTAGCCGCCTCTCTTGCATGCACGATCTCGGCCATCACTGACCCCCAAACTAGAAAAGCTATTGAGCTGTCGCATAGACTTTTGCTACAAAATGCCATTCAGTCCCTAGGAGACATTAGAATTGTAATCTTGGAGGCGGTTCGAGCTCGCCAAGATCTGAGAGTCCGTCTGGTGAGGAAGTTGCCGGTGGACATAGGTCGCCGGGTAACTCTCTCACCGGTTCTTACTGCCACCCTGCTTAACTCTGAAACTTGGAGTTTAGTTTTTAATATGGTAAGTGGGTGGAAGCAGGTTACCTCCGCTCAGCCTGACCCAAACATACCTGGGCCAGGAAGATAGTGAGCAAAGGAATCACCTGGCGGTGGCGCCGGCGGCCTCAACTACGTTAGCCGCAAGAATATACCCCAGTGTCTCAGGAGGAGGAGGTCATGTTACAGGAAATGATTGCCAAACAGGTCCTTATACAGGTCAATACCTTTCAGCCAGTGTTCACGTCAAGACTCTTCTTAGTGCCAAAAAGGGACAGTGTGCAGATGCGACCAGTTCTAGATCTCTCACACCTGAACACCTTTATAGAGAATTCACCCTTCAGGATGCTGACTGTACAGCAACTCAGACTCGCACTCCCGCCACAAGGTTGGATGTGTTTGAGCGATCTCAAAGATGCCTATTGGCATGTCCCTATAAACAAGAGGTTCCAAAAGTTTCTCGCTCTGAGAATCCGGCACGAGACTTATGTCTTTCAAAGGATGCCGTTCGGGTTGAACCTAGCACCGAGGGTATTTACCAAACTCGTCCGGCAAGCTCTTTTACCCCTGTTAGTTCGAGGCATACAGGTGTTTTGGTATCTGGACGATGGCTAGTAGTGGCGAACTCTGTAGAATTATCTCAAGACCATGTCAACCAAGTGTTAGCTCATGTACAAGCCCTAGGGTTCAAGGTGAACTTGGCAAAGTAGCACCTTGTCCCCTCAAGGACGATTCAGTGGATAGGGCTGGTCTGGGATACCGCCGCTCTGACTCTTACTCAGAGTGCGGACAACCGCAGCAGATTTCGAAGGAAACTGTTCCGGTTCCTCCACAGTCTGGATACGACCAGGAAAACGTGGGATTCCCTGATCGGTTCTCTCAACTGGGTACAATTAACTGTCAAGTTGGGCCGATTGAAAGCCAAGCGATTAATCCTGGAAGGCAACAAAGTGTTCCCTCTCTTGCCGGAGCAGAAATTATGGCCAATTCCTCCATTAATCCACACCTTACTATCGGCCTGGACCAAGCACGTAGTCCTCTACTCAGTCATGTCATGGGTTTCTCCCCCACCTACGGTATGGGTAGACACGGACGCCTCGGGGACCCTGGGTTGGGGGTACCAGTCAAGCCTAGGCCACCAGGGACAGGGCATTTGGGTGGCAGACAACCAAGCCCATATCAACAAGCAAGAGCTTTTAGTTCCCGTTCTTTCTCCAAACTCACGGCAGGACATTGAAGAACAAATTGATAGCATTCAGAATGGATAATCAAACTGCAGTTTTTTGCATTCAGAAGCAAGGCTCAGTGAGGTCACGAGAGTTGTTGAACGTTTCAGAACAAATTTTTACCCTAGCCGACTCGCTAGGGATTTCCCTGCATGCCACCTACCTCCCCGGCGTGGCGAACGTCTGGGCAGACTCTCTCTCTCGCCGGCGGAGCACTCTAGTAGAATGGACAATCAAACAGGCTATCTTCAACAAGATGATTGCAAAGCCGGCCCGTCCACAGGTGGACTTGTTTGCGTCAGCAGAGAACCACAGACTTCCACTCTTTCTGACCCGGCATGGGGTAACCCCAGCAGGGGGACCCAATGCATTGCTGGTGGACTGGAACAGGTGGACCTCAATCTATCTGTTTCCGCCACCAGACTCTGTGTTAATGTGCAAGGTCATTCACAAACTGAGGGATTACCGGGGCCGGGTAGCGCTGATCGCGCCGCTTTGGCCGGCCCAGGTATGGTACCACCAATTGCAACAGTGGTGCAAGACCCCGGTGTCTCTCCCGGTCTCCGTCTTCCACTTGGAAACGATTGGCAACCTACGGACCTCGCTCACTTTTGCCTTATGGATATTTACTATGCCAAATGGTTAAATCAATTTGGACCAAGTGTCACTCAGCAGCTTATGAATCAGTACACACCGTCTACCAGGAGACAATATCAATCACATTGGAAAACTTTTACAACCTGGATTGTTGAGTCAGGGCAAACGACTGCCTCGGCAGCCTTAATCTTCAAGTACTTAGACTATCTATTTGAGCAGAAGCATTTTTCGGCCATAACGTTAAAAAATCACCTGTCTGCCATTAGAATCCCCTTCTTTGATCTCACCGGCCTTTCCATGCCGCAGGCGGAGGAGAAAGGTTTTATGAGGGCGTGTTTCAAGCTTCGTCCACCCCCCCGCCAGCTCATGCCCACCTGGTCCCTTGATAAAGCCTTAGAATTGCTTCAATCGCGCAAGTATAATAATGCGCCGGACTTTGACTCACTTTTAAAGAAAGCTGTTTCTCTCATGGCACTTGCCACCGGAAACCGGGTATCTGAGCTGGCGGCGATGAGCAACAAACCAAACTGTCTCAGGTTTGGGAGACTGCACGACCATGTTCAAATCGCGCCGTCTCCCTCCTTTATTGCTAAGGACGAACATTCGGACCATGCACCATTCCTATGCAACATATGTGCCTTGCATTCATTACCGAATATTAATGTAAATGAACCAATTAGTATTAACAACTCAGAATCCAGCCAGGACACATTCAAAATCAAAGATGAATACAGAGTGTTCACCAACAAAGGGCTCCATCTTATCCACATTAACGCCAGATCAATGTACCATGTACAATGTGCCAAAGCTTCAATAATTGCAATCACAGAAACCTGGCTGGATTCAAGTATAAACGATGGTGAAATAAACATTCAAGGTTTCAATATGGTTAGGAATGATCGCAATAGGCATGGGGGAGGAGTATGTCTGTATGTAAAAAACAACCTCACACACACAACTAGGACCGACCTCCATGTAGAAAATCACGAAGCTCTGTGGATCGATCTACACCTGCCGAGGACAAGACCCATCACAATTGGGGTATGCTATAGGCCACCAAACGACACACAATTCTTGACCAAATTTGAACGAACTTTGTCATCGCTAGACCCTCGGAATGAATCCATTATACTAGGGGATTTTAACCTGTGTTACAAACAACGAAATGATAGGCTTGTACGAGAATATAGGCATATACTGACAATGCACAATCACAAACAACTCATCACAACCCCCACACGTATCTCTGAGAACACTGCCACAATAATAGACCACATAAACTGTAACAGAGAGGACAAAATATCCCAATCAGGGGTTATACAGACTGGGATAAGTGATCACTTCGTCACATATTACACACGAAAAACCACAAAAATTACCCTAGAGAATCACAAGGTTATCAAAACAAGGTCACTCAGAAACTACAATAAAGAAACATTTCTGGACATTTTATGGAATACAGACTGGTCTCCAGTGTTTGGAAGTACAAACGTTAATGACGCATGGGTTGGCTTCAAATCATCACAAACATTCTAGACGAAATAGCTCCTCTGAAAGACATACGAATTAAAGCAAGGTCAGACCCATGGATCAACAATGACATACTACACCATCTGAAACACAGAGACAATCTGTTAAAAAGGCTAGCGAAACATAGACAGGATCAAGGTCTGAAACATGAGTTCAACAGGGCCAGGAATAAACTAAGTAGGAAAATAAAATCAGCGAAAACTAATTATTTTCACAATAAGGCAGAGGAATATCAGAATAACCCAAAGAAACTATGGAGGCACCTAAAAACAACAGGCTACAGCAACAAGACAAGGGATTCGTCTAACACTAATATTGCTCTCACCATTAATGATCAGGTTTGCCACGATAAACGACAAATTTCAACCTACTTCAACTCCTTCTTCACCTCCATAGCAAACACACTTGCACAGAACCTACCGCAACCTCTCAATAAATACACGACAACAACGGCCACCTTTCGAAATTTCTACAGAGATAAAGACATACACCCGAACACATTTGGATTGCAAAATGTTACACCAAAATACACTTTTGACGAGCTGTCTAACCTAAATGTACATAAAAGCACAGGACTAGACAAAATTCCTGCCAAATTTCTACGAGATGGAGCCATTGGTATAGCAGGCCCCCTAACCCACATCATCAACTTGTCAATTAACACCAACACTGTACCTGCTGAACTGAAGGAAGCTATTGTAACCCCTCTATTCAAGAAAGGAAATAAACTAGAAGTTGGTAACTACAGACCAGTTAGCATATTATGTATTGTATCTAAAATCCTTGAAAGAGCGGTATACACCCAAATTGAACACTACCTCAAACAAAATGATCTATTCTATAAGTTTCAATCAGGTTTCAGATGCATGTACTCGACAGACTCCTGTCTCATCCACTTAACGGATCACATTCGTAAAGAAATGTCTAAAGGTAACTACACCGGTATGGTTCTTCTTGATCTACAAAAAGCGTTTGACACAGTAGACCATGATATCCTATGTAATAAACTACAAGCAATGGGCATAGGGTCTGTGAACTGGTTTAAATCTTATCTTAGTGGTAGAACCCAAAGAGTCAAAATTGATGATAATATATCTGATCCTATGCCAATTAACTGTGGGGTCCCGCAGGGAAGCATCCTTGGTCCCTTACTCTTTCTCTGTTATGTGAACGACATGGAACTGAACGTCTCATGTAAATTATTACTGTATGCAGACGACAGCGTGCTTCTGGTTTCAGGAAAAGACCCAATAAGTATTGCCGCTTCACTTTCCAAAGAACTAGAATCATGTAGTGAATGGCTAGTGGACAATAGACTATCTCTTCACCTGGGCAAGACGGAAGCCATCTTATGTGGAACAAAACGCAAACTGAAAGACATTGTGGGCTTCTCGGTCAACTGTAATGATATTCCTATAACAACAGTGTCACAAGTTAAATATCTCGGACTAAAACTGGACGCGAGTTTGTCAGGTGAAACAATTTTGGAATCTATCCTGAGTAAGTGTAGAGCACGTATAAAATACCTGTATAGACAGGTGGGATGCTTGCCCGCGGCGACCAAAAAGACCCTCTGCCAAGCGCTTGTTCAATGTCATTTTGACTATTCTGTGTCAGCCTGGTACTCTGCATCATCTAAATCAGCACAGCACAAACTTCAGGTCACTCAAAATAAAATGGTTAGGTTCATGCTGAACCTAGGACCCAGATCACATGTTGGCCAGGAACAACTTCAGTCACTAGGTATGCTCAATGTCTCTGACAGGGCCAAACAAATCAGGCTCACTAATGCCTTCAAAATTTTCTATGACAGAGCTCCAGAGTATCTAAAGAATTATTTTGTTAAAGCAAATGAGAGGAGTGGACATAATACAAGAAACAGGATGTTTAATTTTAAGGTCCCGAGAATCCAAGGACAGGGTAAGCAAACATTCTTCTTCACCGCCATCAAAGACTGGAACGACCTACCCCAGTCAGTCCGTGAAAAGAGAACACTGTATTCCTTCAGACGTAGCCTGAAGAAACACCTGAACCGGACAGCTGCGAGAAGGGAGCACCAAGCTTATGTCTACTACTAAATGCGACATAAGAGATAGACAAACCAAACTGAAATTATTACTGATTACGGATTACTGATATTTACTATAGGATGTAAGGTATCTTAAAATAACCCCCTAGAAATACTTTCTCTAAAGTATCTATTTCTTTATCCTCCCCTTTTTCCCCAGCTAACCTAATCCCACAAGGACCCCAATGGAAATACGACTTACGGCCTTATTGGGCTATCCTTAGTTGGAATTATGCAAGGCTGGTACATGTCATATTTGTAACATACTATATGGCACCAACTCTGTAAGTTGCTAACTGAATAAATATTATTATTATTATTATTATTATTATTATTATTATTATGTGTTTTCTTAATTTTCCGTCCCGGCCTTAAAGAGAGGCCTCATTCATCACATTTTATGTCCTGTGCAAGCACTCACAAAGTTTATGAGGGCTGCGCAACCTCGCCAACCAGGTGCTTTATGGGTTAATCGAACAGGTAAGCATGTTACAAAACGGAAGTTAGCTTCCTTGCTTGTCGACGTTATCAGGGAAAGCAATCCCGGCGTGATAGGCAGGGCTCACGACATTAGGAAATGGGCAGTGTCCCTCAGATTTTTGCAAAATTTTTCAATTGATGATATTGCTAAAACCCAACATTGGGCTTCCAATTATACGTTCCTTACACACGCTACCTGTCTGTTGCTCTAGATAAACCAAAGCGTACCTGTGTAGCTTTACGGAAACGGGTACAGTAGGTCATGTTATATTATAAGTTGTGTTGTTTTAAAAAGGGGGGGGGGGTGCGGAATAGTCCATATCCCCCCTGTACCCTTGGAGATTGTGATACATCACGAGCTGTGATAGGACGGGTTCTACAGTCCAGCATTAGTCTACTTGTTTTTAAATTCTAAGAAATTTATCGCATAGTTGCAACTATGTCTGTTTTACCAAAGTGTACAAAAATATTACTGTACAATTAATTTAAGGACAGAACGAATACCTACTGCAGAGTTATCGTTCTACAGGACACATGTGTGGTTTTTTTTTTTTTCATGCATACGATCGATTGCAACGGTCTGACCATGAGCAAGCAGTTTCTTAACCATTATTTAGCGGGTGGTAGGGTATTTTACACCGTACCGCCCAGCGTTTTTTTTTTACCCTAAATAGGGTTGTTTCCGTGCTCATTTTCATGCATAAACAAGACCCAGAGCGTACAACAAGTATCTATCCCTGAAAGGGCGTAAACAGAGCTTTCCAATGACACCCGAACCATCCTTCTACGACCACTGGTTCTCTTGCAACGATCGTGCAACACGAGTGCAAAAAACATAAAATAAGGTAATTTCCGTACATAATTCCCTGTGTAGCAAGTGAGAGAGGGAGGAGGAGGGTAGAATACAGCTCAGTACACCCACCACGGTGGTGGGGAGCGGTCATAAGGTTACTACGCTCATCCCACCGCTCAGCTCTCTCTCAGAGCAACATTACGTGCTGAAAATGGCACTCGACATATGTGGTGCACCGCCACATAGTCCACATTTATTTAACTCGACATATGTGGTGCGCCGATGGTTGAGGGTTAATGCCACGCACTGCTAGCAAATCTTTTATACCTTTTTGTATTTTTGTATTGCATACAATAAATCTTAAGAAAATTTTATCCGGATTCTTCTTCCCTAAGGTTAGGATATTTTACGAATGTCCCGCCTCCAGTCTTGATATTCAGGCGAAGTCGTCAATGATGGAGGGGCCCTATTAAATTATAGGTTTGATTCCCAAAGGGAAGTAGAGAAAACCTAATATTTAGTAGGGCCCCGTAATCATTGACGACTCGGGCCCTCCCAACCATCCCACTTCCCATTCGCTGATTTCTATAGTTTATTCTTGGTATATCAGTGAAGGACGAAGATGGCCGCTAGAGGGCCTGGTGTCGGGGAAACAAAGCATGAGAAATCCACGAATATGAAAGTCATATGATAACAGATATTAAGTTATTTTTTATTTTTTATTTTTTACAGAGTTATTTTCTGTAAAATCAAAATAAAAACCCAATCAAAATGACGATCCCATGAGGGAATTAAGCGTGCACTTATGATGGGTACTCCACGATACTTCCGCGCGGGCTATTCAAAATGCTGGTGCAGATGTTGAATGGAGACTATTATTATTAATAGGCGAAGTCGTCAATGATTACGGGGCCCTACTAAATATTAGGTTTTCTCTACTTCCCTTTGGGAATCAAACCTATAATATGTAAAGTATATATATGTTTAATTTATATAAGTTATGAAATAAAGGATATTGAAATTTAATACTACTACTACTACTACTACTACTACTAATACTAATACTACTACTGTTGATATAGTGATGAGATAGTAATTAGGATAATGCTTGTTAAAATATACAGTAGTCATTGTGCAGCAGGTGAACGACCATTTTAAACTTTTGATTATGTATACACATATATGTTATTAAACACTGACCAGGTTTATGCTTATCACTATGTTGCATAGTCGGAGTATGCTAATATAATTAGTTTAATAAAATAGCCTCCTTTCAATATATAACTCATGTATAAGTGCAATTTATCGTATTACGAAATAAAGAAGAATTTAATTAAATTAAAAATCTTCCCTACTATGCTAAGGATACATATCCCTCTGTGGTTACTTCCTTTCCCCTTATACAGGGAGACTTTGCTATGGTCTTTCTTTACTCGATACATATTCGATCACACTGGTCAGAAAAGTTCACAACATACTACCTGGTAAATACTTTACCCTCCCTTTCTCCTGAATTAATTTGCCTTCTACTCTCTCTCTCTCTCTCTCTCTCTCTCTCTCTCTCTCTCTCTCTCTCTCTCTCTCTCTCTCTCTCTCTCTCTCTCCCCCGTGTTCCCAATAAAGGTGTGTGTGAGAGTGTATACTGTGTGAGGGAGCAAGTACTGTACACTGTTGTTATGAGGGTTATACACCGTTCAGCATGCAGCCTTGGTCTCCCACACACGTCACCTTAGTCACCAATCATCTCATCATCACCATTATCACCCTCTAACACCTCTAAAGCCGGTATCACACGAGCGCTTTTTCCCTCAACATTTATCTTTATCACTGGTCTGGCAGCTTATAAGGTCAACATATAATATTTGGGTCACGTACATTCACCAACCAGTAGTTTAGTTCCCGATACCAGTGCAAAATATCCCATAAATGATACCAGAAATTTTTTGATCATCGAATGTTGAGTATAAAAGCTTTAACAATGATGACGGGCTCGCGTACATTGTTAGTTCCGTCCAATTATCTTCATTATTACCCTCGTGGCTTTCTTGTTCTCCGCCAAAGTTTGCGGAGATTCTGTGATGGAGGCTGTCTGTTTTTCTGTTTGGAAGCAGGATTTCTTAACCCCTTCTGTACCAGCGACGTTTTTTATTTGTTTTATATTTTACCTACATTTATTCGATTTTATTCAGTTTAAGAAGGATTTGTGGTAGTAAAAAGGGTTGAGTGATATAGTTCGAAGCTTGTTGATTGCCGGAGGCCCTTTTAAAACTTAATAACATCGTTTAATAGTAGCCAGAATAAAGTTAAAAGGACGGCACCGGTACTGAACGGGTTAAAACTAATTGACGGATTTAGATAATAGTATTTGGTCGATCTTAATGATACGCATTGTGAAACCTGGTAATTCAAGTACTTCACACAACCGATGGTGATGATTAGATAACCTTAACTTGGTGATTACTGGTTAGTGCCGTTGTCTATAATGTATGAACGAAATTTAAAGGGCTAGTGGCTGTTTTTTTTATATATTAGTTCATGTATTTATTTATTTTTTATTTCCTCGCTAGACCTCCCTCAAACTTCCAAAAACGCCCCCTAAACCCCCCCTCAAGTTAAATTTGTACATTTATCGGTAGAAAAATGTTCCAGCCAAAGGCCGGTTCCTCTTATAATTACAGGCTCGCTATCGCTCCCCAGGAAACACCTAAATGGCACGATAGGTCTTAAAATTGACAACGAAATAGAGCTAAAGGTGTTAAAATCGCCAAAATAATTGGTCGAACGTCTTAAAATTTCAAAACTAATTGGGCTAAACATGAGGAAGAAGGGAGACCATAAAACCGACCCATCTCCCCTTAATTAATGTTGGTGACTGCATTCAGTGAATACCATCATACTAATGGTTAATGCGATTTGTCAGCCTAATTTGGCCATTCGATCTACTGTAAGTCAACTGCTGGACCATATTCCACCAATCTAGCGACGCTCAACCTAATTTTTCAACTCAGTTCAATTCATCCGCTTAGATAATTTCAAACGCTAAGCTCAATTTGACCACTGGGCCTAAATCGACTACTCGCTCCAATTGTTAACTCACCTCACTACTACCACGCAGCCAAATTCAACCACTTAGCTCAATTCCAAATGTCGGTCCAGCTCTACCTCTCGATTTCGACATTTTGGCCAAATGATGACCCAATCATCAATCGATCAACCAGCTCAATTATATCGCTCAGTCCAATTGGACCACTAGACCTGATTATATTGACTATGACCACTGGGCCCATTTGTGTGTGTGTGTGTGTGTGTGTGTGTGTGTGTGTGTGTGTGTGTGTGTTCATTTGTATATAATTAGGTGTGGTGGAGTGGTTTTGGTACTGAGCAGGTAATTCTAAAGATCCGTGTTCAAAACCCGATGTTTCGTGGAAAGATATTATTTGCATTATTTGCGTCCTCCCATTGGACGAGGAAGAGCGATACAGATGATGACATTGAGGAATGCTGGCTACAATATTGGTCTAAACTCTAGACGCTCGCCCGGGACGGCAGATGAGTATGCCATACCACAGCAGAAGATGCTAAGAGGAAGGACAGGATCATGATCGATCTCGTTCGAACAAAAGAAACACTGGAAAATCTACGGATAAGAACCCACAACACTGGCGGGCTCGCCAATGGCAAAAGGCCCGCGCAGCCCAAGTGGCTACATATCATCAATCATTATCAGCTACCCAGCACACAGTCACTGTTCACACAAATTCGGCTTGCCTCCTCCCTCTGCAGCACCAGCAGCCCAAACCCTCCTCTCCCGAAGCACTCAAAGCGTATGGTGATAAGGTGTTGCTGGTGGATGAGAGCTCTGAAAGAGGTTTTTATGAAAAAGACGATTTGTTATCAGATATAAAAGACGAATATAGACTAACCTCGAGCCTCCCACAGCCACTGATTCACCTGCCCCCTTCACCTGATTGCCCCGAGCTACAGAATTTGAGAACCATTATCGAGAATCACACCTTAGGCACCCCAGACTCTTACTTTGAGGAACTCACCACTCAATGGGAGACTGAGTTACCCAAGCTGCTAAAGGAAGAAGCTGAGCCAGCGACTGAGGCCCTCATTCCATACTACCGAGCTGAACGCCTCTGAAGACGGCCTGAAAGGTCTCGCTACTCGACAGAACATGCTGTCCATGCCCTGTGTGTAGTCTGCTGCCGGAGCCGTGTGATAGGCGCAGCAGACAACGAGGTACCTGTCAAAGGAGTGACGCACTGCTGAGGTGCCCTGGTCCAGGAATGCCAACCCACCAATTTTTGTATTAGTTGTATCAGACAACTATAGAACCATTAGATTGTTGTTAGAATGCTCTTAGAAGTGTTGCTAGGAACCAAATATGGATAAGACCATCTGCTGTTCACAGAAACTCAGATGAGTCATTGCTCACATATTGTAACTTGCTTCGCTGTTAAACTCCTTACTGTTATTTTAGAGGTCAATTAATAGATAGATGAATCACTTACTGTTTACAGAACTTAAGAACTTGCTGTTCACAGAACACAAGTTCAGAATATAGCTACTCTAATAGCCAGAAACTCCCTGTATATATATCTATCTATCTATCTATCTATTGCCTGACACCATAATCCCTGAAGGGGTGGCCACGAACAAACCACCCCCATGCACCTCTGTCCCCAGTCAGTCGACGCCCCTCCTCCCAACCAGCACCGCCTTCATCCATATACCTCCTCACTCCATCCTTTCACCTCTCTTTCGGTTTACCTCTCCCTCTCTGTCCTTCAACCTCGCTCTCGTACACCCTCTTAGTCATTCTCTCGCTTCCCATACGTTCCATATGGCCGAACCATCTCAAGGTGTTCCGTTTCACACTTTCCAGCACATCTACCTCCACACCACACCTCCTTCTTACTTCCTCATTCGTCTGTCTATCCCTTCATGTAACTCCACACGCACTTCTCAAGTAACTCATTTCCACCCCTCTCACTCTTGGTCTGAGTCTCTCCACCAACGTCCATGCTTCGCTTCCGTAAGTCAGTGTCGGGATTACCACACTGTCATGCAAGGACTTCTTAACTTCCATACTGACCACCCTATTTCTTGTTACTGCTTTCAGCATTCCTACAACCCTCTTCCCCTGTTGCACCCTCTCCCGCACATCTTCATCCAAGTCCCATCTTTACTCAACACACTACCCAGATACTTAAATGAGCTGACAATCTCCATAGCCTGACCTTTCAACTTCACCTCACACTCTGTGGCTTCACCCCTTTCGAAGACCATAACCTTGCTCTTCCCCGCATTTACCTTCAGATTCCGTTTTTTACACACTGTTCCAAACATATTTACCAGACCCTGCAACTCCCATTCATTATCGCTCATCAGAACTGTATCATCAGTAAACAGCAGTACAGGTAGCTTCCACTCATTTCCCTCCCTTATCAGCGATACACCAACATCCACTGCTCTTCTTTGTATTTCTTTCATGACTCCATCCATATATACAGTAAACAACCATTGGTACATCACACACCCCTGTTTCAACCCAACATTCAGATCAAAGAACTCGCTCTGCTCATTCTCCACACGTACTGCCGCCTTTGCTTCCTCATACATGCTTTTCACTACTTTCAGCAACTTGCCATCTACTCCGTATATTCTAAGTACTTTCCACATATCTTATCTATCCACTCTGTCATAGGCCTTCTCCAAGTCCATAAAGGTAACATACAGCTTTTGTTGCTTTTCCAGATATTTCTCCACAACACAATTCAGGGTAAAAATTTGATCTACACATCCTCTTCCCTTCCTAAAACCACCCTACTCGTCACCTATCCATTTCTCCGTTCTCGCTCTCACTCTCTCAATCACTACCCTACTGTACACCTTCCCTACTACGCTTAGAAGACATATTCCTCGGTGGTTTCCCCTTTCCCCTTTACCCTTATATAGGGGGACTATTATGCCAGTCTTCCAGTCATCGGGTGCACTCACCTTCTCCCATGCTAGTTTGCACATGTTCCATACCCATTCGATCACTATCTCACCACCATACCTCAGCATTTCCCCACACACTCCATCTATTCCTGGTGCTTTCCCCAACTTCACTCTTTTCATGGCTTCACACACTTCTGACCTCCTGATCCCCACCTCCTCCTCCACTACTTCTCTTCTTCTCCCTCCCATACTCCATCGAACTATGTTTGCTGGCGCTTAATTCCTTATATTTAGCAATTCGTTGAAGTACTCCCTCCACTCCACTCCCTGTCACTAGAACTCAAAAGTCAAAGATAGGCTCTAACTACTTTATAATTAGCTTAGTGTATGTGAGTTTAGAGTTGCTGAAATTATGGTTTAAGGTTAGGATCTGCTGGGCACAGCTCACAGACAACCAGATTCAGTGATATTACCATTGACATTCTTCAGAACATGAAGTTACAGTATATTGACTTCTTGCTTCACAATTATAAGAGTGCTCCCGGAAGAGATATTTGTTGTCCTTAATAAGAAGAGTTCATTGTTGACCATAAAAACAAGAGTTTATTGTCATACTTAACACCTTACGAGCGGCCTATGCGGTTTATTTATATGTACCGCACAGCGGGGTGTTTTTAGCCAAAATAGGGCTGTTTACGTGATCATTTTCATGCCTAAATAAGACCCAGAATGTAAAACAAGTACCTATCCCTGAAAGGGCATAAACAGAGCTTTCGAATGACACCATAACGATCCTTTTATGATGGCTAGTTTTCTTGCAATAACCGTGCAACGCGAGTGCAAAAAGCATGTAATTCGGTACTTTCCCCATATAATTCAGTATGTAGCGAGTGAGAGAGGGAGGAGGGAGCTGAGATTCGTGTCAGTAGGTTCGCCGCGGTAGTCTGGAGCAGTCATACGCTCGCTAGTCTCCTGCCACCACTTGTCTCTCTCTCTCAGCAACATTACGTGCTGAAATTGCCACTCGACCTATGTCGAGCGCCACCACATAGTCCAGCTTTATTTAACTCGACTTATGTGGTGAGCCGCTAATTAAGGGTTAATGAGATGAGCTAATTGTTACGCTTAATAAGACAAATTTATCCCTGTACTAAATAAGAACAGTTAATTATTGCACTTAATGAGAGTTAATTGTTGTACTTCTATCTATCTATCTATCTATTGCCCGACGCCGTGATCCCCGAAGGGGTGGCCACGAACGAACCGCCCCCATGCACCTCTGTCCCCAGTCAGTCGACGCCCCTCCCCCCAACCAGCACCGCCTTCGTTCATGTACGTCCTCACTCCATCCTTCCACCTCATATTCGGTCTACCTCTCCCCCTCTGTCCCTCCACCTCGCTCTCGTACACCCTCTTAGTCATTCTCTCGCTTTCCATACGTTCCATATGGCCGAACCATCTCAAGTTGTTCCTTTTCACACTTTCCAGCACATATACCTCCACACCACACCTCCTTCTTACTTCCTCATTAGTCTGTCTATCCCTCCATGTAACTCCGCACGCACTCCTTAAGTAATTCATTTCCACTGCTCTCACTCTTGGTCTGAGTCTCTCAACCAACGTCCATGCTTCGCTTCCGTAAGTCAGTGTCGGGATTACCACACTGTCATGCAAGGACTTCTTCACTTCCATACTGACCACCCTATTTCTTGTTACTGCTTTCAGCGTTCCTACAACCCTCTTCCCCTGTTGTACCCTCTCCCGCACCTCTTCATCCATAGTCCCATCTTTACTCAACACACTGCCCAGATACTTAAAAGAGTTGACGATCTCCATAGCCTGACCGTTCAGCTTCACCTCACACTCTGTGACTTCACCCCTTTCGAAGACCATAACCTTGCTCTTCCCCGTATTTACCTTCAAATTCCGTTTTTCGCACACTGTGTGTTTTTGTTGTACTTACTAAGAGTTAATTATATTGACTGCAATAATTGTGAGAGGTCCAGTATTGTAAATAACTTGAATTCACCATATTGTACATTATTGCTGTGTACTGAAACTTGTATTTCGTGTGCCCTTATTTCTATATCAATAAACTATTTGCATGTTGACATTTGTGAGAGTTATCCAGCTAAGCATGCAGTAGACTCAGGTCTTAAAATAATTGCATAACATTGGTGGCTAGCGGTGATCTCAGCTCAGTAACCAGACAAAAGATAATATAGACTACAAAATTTGGGTAGACGAAAAATCATAAGTACTCAATATACACTATGACATCAGTAGTAAACTTCCAACATATTTGCTTTGACCCAGCCGCATGGAAGAAAGGCGTGTGGCTCCAACACATTATATACAGTATATATACTGTATATATATATATATATATATATATATATATATATATATATATATATATATATATATATATATATATATATATGCGCACGTGTCAGTGTGTCTATATATATATGCGCGCGTGTGAGTGTGTGTGTCTGTGTGTTACAGGCATTATGTGTAACTAGGGATTACACGAAATCCCTAGTGAATTCTTTAAATGAATTCAGATATAGTATTATAATTCTATGTTCCTAAGATTTCATGTTGCATGTTATAATAGTATGTGCTGTAAATGTTAGGTTAGGTTAAATTGAGGCAAGGTAGGTACATTTATGATCAATAGCAGCTTCATCAATCATGTACTAACATTTATGATCAATAGCAGCTTCATCAATCATGTACTAACATTTATGATCAATAGCAGCTTCATCAATCATGTACTAACATTTGAAAAATAATTTGTATCTTCCTATATTATCAATTCCGTAAATATACAGTAGATGGTAGATTGGCTACACTGAACCTAATATACAGTAGATGCTAGATTGGCTACACTGAACCTAATCTAACCTATCCACTATAAAATATTATAAATAGAGTAGGCTACATAGTTTAAGAAATATTATAAATAGAGTAGGCTACATAGTTTCAGAAATATTATAAATAGAGTAGGCTACATAGTTTCAGAAATATTATAAATAGAGTAGGCTACATAGTTTCAGAAATATTATAAATAGAGTAGGCTACATAGTTTCAGAAATATTATAAATAGAGTAGGCTACATAGTTTCAGAAATATTTTAAAATGAAAGATTTAATTTCACCATTTCACGAGGGATTTCGTGGTATCCCCAGTTACACAGATTTCCTGTAAGTTGTAACATAATTATACAAAACTACGATTACGGTATATTATGCAAATGTGTTATATCATGGCTATAAATATGACTTATGCCGTATATATTTTTACATCATGGTATATTATTTTGTAGGCCATAGCCTACTTATTTCAGCCAACATCGACAATAGTTTCCCGGAGTTCGGCCATAAGCGATCTATGGTTGAAGGTTTTTAGGAGGAACCAGCACCCCGTTTAAGGGGGGTCACCTTACTTTTTTATCTTTCTCTCCTTTTCTCTCTTGATGTGGCTTGTATCCATTCGGCCCCATTCAGCCAACTGTTTTAAGACGTTTATCCCCATCCAGGTGTCGATTTCTTCCTGGCGAGCGATAGCGAGCAAGCATTGTTTGGAGAAATCCGGCTTCGCCGGAGACATTTTTCTATCGAAAAGTTTACAAATTTAGCTTGCTGTTAAAACAAACAATATATATGCTGGCTCGCTACCGCTTGCCAGGAAAATATTGACACCTGAATAGGGGTAAACGTCATAAAACAGTAGGCTGAATGGGGCCGAATGGATACAAGCTAAAGAGTGTGTTATAGTCTAGTTGTTGTTGTTGTTATTATACACCCAAACTGTTCACGTGTGTTATAGTCTAATTGTTGTTGTTATTATGCACCCAAACTGTTCATGTGTGTTATGGTCTTGTTGTTGTTGTTGTTATTATACACCCAAACTGTTCACGTGTGTTATAGTCTAATTGTTGTTGTTGTTATTATACACCCAAACTGTTCATGTGTGTTATGGTCTTGTTGTTGTTGTTGTTATTATACACCCAAACTGTTCATGTGTGTTATGGTCTTGTTGTTGTTGTTATTATACACCCAAACTGTTCACGTGTGTTATAGTCTAATTGTTGTTGTTGTTATTATACACCCAAACTGTTCATGTGTGTTATGGTCTTGTTGTTGTTGTTGTTATTATACACCCAAACTGTTCACGTGTGTTATTGTCTAATTGTTGTTGTTGTTATTATACACCCAAACTGTTCATGTGTGTTATGGTCTTGTTGTTGTTGTTGTTATTATACACCCAAACTGTTCATGTGTTATGGTCTTGTTGTTGTTGTTGTTATTATACACCCAAACTGTTCATGTGTGTTATGGTCTAGTTGTTGTTGTTGTTATTATACACCCAAACTGTTCATGTGTGTTATGGTCTTGTTGTTGTTGTTGTTATTATACACCCAAACTGTTCATGTGTTATGGTCTAGTTGTTGTTGTTATTATACACCCAAACTGTTCATGTGTGTTATGGTCTTGTTGTTGTTGTTGTTATTATACACCCAAACTGTTCATGTGTGTTATAGTCTTGTTGTTGTTGTTGTTATTATGCACCCAAACTGTTCATGTGTGTTATAGTCTTGTTGTTGTTGTTGTTATTATACACCCAAACTGTTCATGTGTGTTATAGTCTTGTTGTTGTTGTTGTTATTATACACCCAAACTGTTCATGTGTGTTATACTCTAGTTCTTGTTGTTGTTATTATACACCCAAACTGTTCATGTGTGTTATAGTCTAATTGTTGTTGTTGTTATTATGCACCCAAACTGTTCATGTGTGTTATGGTCTAGTTGTTGTTGTTGTTATTATACACCCAAACTGTTCATGTGTGTTATAGTCTAATTGTTGTTGTTGTTATTATGCACCCAAACTGTTCATGTGTGTTATGGTCTTGTTGTTGTTGTTGTTATTATACACCCAAACTGTTCATGTGTGTTATGGTCTTGTTGTTGTTGTTGTTATTATACACCCAAACTGTTCATGTGTGTTATGGTCTATTTTTTTTTATTTTTTTTTAAGAGACAATGAACGGAGGAAGGAAAAACACAGATAAAACAAAAAGGTCCATGTGCCTAAAGGCATCCTCCATTCATAAAATGTTTGTAACAACTGGATTTAAACATTTGTAGATTGTAAGTTTGTGGAAAGCAATTCGAGGGAAGTGAATTCCAAAGAGTAGTAGCTCTGGGGATAAATGAATTCTGATAAGCAGAAGTTCTGCATTGTGGAGGAGAAAGTGTAAATTCATGGGCGCTCTCAGCTGCCCTAGTTCTACGGGGAAAGATGTGGAGAGGCGGCACAATTGAAGCAAGTTCCTCGGAACAATTGCTGTGAAAATATCTGTAGAATAATGCAAGGGATGCAACGTTTCTTCGTATGGATAATGTAGGAAGGTCCTGTGTGATTGCAGGGTTATTGATTAATCTAATAGCTTTATTTTGAATTTTGTCCAACTGCCTCAATGCAACCACTCCACTTCCACCCCACAGAGGTGAACAGTAATCCATCTGAGAACGCACATGACCTTTATATATTACGGCCAACTGCTCAGTGAAGAATTCTCGAACTCAGTACAGGAGTCCCAGTTTTTTAGAGGCATTCTTAGCAATGCTTCTAACATAATGTGTCCAGCTCAAGTTAGTAGTTAATGTTACACCGAGAATGTCAATACTAGGGGAAGTGGCAATATTTACATCATTAAAAAATATATGGGAGTCAGTGAGATTCTGTCGGTTAGAAAATTGAATGTACTTGGTTTTCTGTGCATTAAAGAAAACTAGATTCTCTTGTCCCCATTCATTAATTCTAGAAAGGTCCTGGTTCAGAGAAATTGCAGTGTTTATTTTTGAATTTATAAGATCGGGTTGGGTGAAAGAATTGGTAAATGTGAAGGAACTGTGGAGTGTTGAGTCATCTGCGTAGGAATGTATTGGATTATGAGTGGTAGATATGAGATCATTGATATGAATGAGGAACAGAGTTGGGGCCAAAACTGATCCCTGGGGAACACCAGCATTTATTGAGTGAAATTGAGAATAAAGGCCATCTACCATTACACGTATTTTTCTGTTATGAAGATAAGAAGAAATTAGTGGAACTAATGATGCAAGGCCGTAGTGTGACATCTTCGACAATAAGGATTGATGCCAGACTCTATCAAATGCCTTTGATATATCCAGTGCTATTGTATGTGTTTCACCATGTTGGTCTGTAGCTTGGTTGATTTGATGCGTAAGAAGGCAAAGAATGTCTGCAGTTGATCGACATCGTCTAAAACCATATTGCCTATCACTGATTAATTTATTATTCTCCAGATACTTAATTATGTGATTATTTAATATAATTTCAAAGACTTTGCCAAGAGTGGAAGTTATAGCTATTGGTCTGTAGTTTGATGGATCTGAAGAGGCACCTTTTTTAGGAACTGGATGGATGTTTGCTTCTTTCCAGGGTACTGGGAAGCATGAGGTATGAGTACACAGACGGACAAAATTTGCCAATACAGGAGCGAGCACCAAGGAGCAATTCTTAAGTACTATTGGAGGAATTTCATCTGGACCAGGAGCCTTATCTACTGAGAGATTCTGCAAAATAGTTTTGACATGTCTGGTGTGGATCTTAAGTGAGGGAATTTCAGGCGAATTAAAATTAAGTACAGGGACATCTTGATTTATTTCATCTAAGGTTGAGTTGGTGGAGAAAATATCCGCAAGAAGGTTAGCTTTACCTCGTGGGTCACTTACAAGATTGCCAGTCGGAGATTTTAATGGTGGAATGGATGAAGCAGTAGTGAAGTTGGATTTGAATGAGTTAAGAGTAGACCAAAATATTTGTTATCATTTGGATTATTTAGAAGTTTATTTGCCTGCTTATGGAGAAAGTTTGATTTAGTTAGGTTTAATACAGTTTTGGCATGATTTCTGATGTTTCTAAAGTAATTAAAGGCTTCATGTGTTTTTGATCTTGTGTATGCATTGTAGGCTATTGCTTTTTGTTCAGTTACTCTAGCACAATTATGGTCAAACCATTTAGGTGAATTAGATCTTTTACTGTACTTTTGATGAGGAATAAAAGTTTCCATTCCAATTTTTACAAAATCTTGTATGTGGCTCAAGGTGGAGTGTGCATCATTAGAAAAGAAAGAGGTCCAGGGAATATCAATAAAGAAACCTTGAAGACCCTCCCAGTCTGCCCTATCGTAATGCCATTTAGTCACCAAAACAGGTTCAGAGTGGGAAGGTGTGGTAGGTGATAGACAGGTGGCCTGTATCAGACAGTGATCAGAAGATCCAAGCGGGGACCTCACTGTAACATCATAATTTTCTGAATTGGTTGTTAAAAATAAGTCCAGTAGGTGGGAATTATGATTAGGATTATCTGGTACACGGGTGGGTTGGTTGACTAGTTGAGTGAGATTAAATGAGTCTGCAAATAGCTCACATTCAAGACCAGCATCATCAGTCCTGGCTGAATGAGTGAGCCATTCAACATTGTGGACATTAAAATCACCCAACACAGTGATTTCAGAAGAAGCATTTAAGTTGAGTTGAAAATATCATTAATGAAAATTTGAAAGAGAATAGGAGATAGGACAGAACCCTGAGGAACACCGGAGTTGATAGGATGAAGAAGTGAGCGATGGCCGTCCACAACCGCAGCTATGGAACGGCCGGAAAGGAAATTAGAGACAAAGGCACAGATGGAGGGGTAGAAACCGAATGAGGGTAGTTTGGAAATTAAAGATTTGTGCCATACTCTATCAAAGGCCTTCAATATGTCTAGTGCAACAGAATAAGTCTCACCGAAGTCTTGAAAGTTGGATGACCAAGAGTTAATAGGATATGAAAGAAGATCACCAGTAGAGCGACCCTTAAGGAAGCCATACTGGTGATCTGAGAGCAGATCATGAGAAGAAAAATGCTTAAGAAATTTGGAAGCAAGAATAGTTTCAAAAAGTTTGGAGATACAAGAGATGAGAGCAATTGGATGATAGTTGGAGGGTTGAGAGCGGTCACCCTTCTTTGGGACAGGTTGAATGAGAGCAAACTTCCAGCAAGAAGGGAAGACATTAGAGAAGAGACAGAGACGAAAGAGTTTGCCTAGGCAGGGGGTCAGCACGGAAGCACAGTTTTTGAGTACAACAGGAGGAACACCGTCCGGACCGTACGCCTTCTTAGTATTGAGCCCAGAAAGGGTAGAAAGTACATCTTTAGAAGAGATTAGGATATTAGGCATAAGTAGAAGAGGGAGGAATAGCACCGGAATCATCCAAGGTGGAGTTTCTAGCAAAAGTTTGAGCGAATAGTTCAGCATTGTCAGAGGAAGAAGTCATGGTTGTGCCATCAGCGTGGAAAGGGGGAAGGAAAGACGAGGAAGAAAAATTGTTGGCAAGTCGAAGAACAGATTTGGCTTGATTCTGGGTAGAAACATAGGAAGAATGAGATTCTTGAGTTTTAAGGCGTCGATACCGTTTGAAAGCTTCCTCGTTGTTGTGGACAGCAGTAGAACAAGCGTGAGTAAACCAAGATTTTCTTGCATTAGACTGAGAGAAAGAAAATGGAATATACGCTTCCATGCCCGAAAGAATTACCTCGGTAATGCGTTCAGCACTCTCCGAGGGTCCTCGGCCACGGAAGCAGAAGTAATTCCATGGGAAATCAAAGAAATACTGCCGGAGAGTCTCCCAGCCGGCAGCGCCAAAGTACAAAGGAGTACAAAGGAAATCAAGCAACAACAGGTCTAGTGACCCCTCTAGGCTGCTTGTCCTCCAAAACACTGAAGATCAAGTGTCCAAACAGTGGTTTAGAGGGAAAATTGGAAAGAGAACTACTGCCCTGGAACTAATGTCCGTGGCAGGATTCGGAAGTTAGTAGGGGACAGATGGGTTAGTAACATAACACAGTTTTAAGTGATCTTTCGTATATCTGGGGAAAAGAGAGTAACGTCTTAGTAATATATATACGCAATAATCCTTGATGAATCTGTGGGGGGAATATAATAAAGTTATTCATTTACAAACGCAGTCAGTCGCGGGTTTGATGCAAGATATTTGTCTAGGCGAAGTTTAAATGAATCAACGGTGCTGCAGTCTATAACGTCATGGGGAAGCCCATTCCACAAGTTGACAACTCGATTGAAAAAGAAATTCTTAGATTCGTAAGAGTTAAAAGATTTACCAATAATTTTGCAACCGTTTCCCAGCGTGTAATTAGATTGGTCGATAGTGAAGTACTTACTACAATTCATATTGTCGATGCCTTTGATGATTTTGAACACTTGAATTAGGTCGCCTCTTAATCTGCGTTGGGTTAAAGGAAATAGATTTAATTCTCTAAGACGCTCCTCGTATGGTTTGTTCTTTAGGCTAGGTATCATTTTGGTAATTCTACATTGAACTCGTTCTAGTTTGTATATATCTTTTTGGTAATAAGGGCACCAGGATTGAACGAAGTATTCCAGGAGAGGGAATTGTAAAGAGTTAGGATAACTTCCTTGGATTTATGCTCAAATGACCTGCCTATAAAGCCAATTATGTTGTTTGCCTTCTTAACAACTTCTGAACATTGTTGACTTGGTTTTAGGTTACTCGATATTGCCACAAGCGCCGCCGTCTGGGAGGATCGGGTGGCCGTACTAAAGAGATAGGACAGGTGACAGAGATAAGTTTATGGTCGGAGGAGCCCAAAGGAGAGAAAAGATTGACAGTATAAGAAGAAGGGTTAGAAGTCAGAAATAAGTCAAGAATGTTGGGCCGATCTCCGAAGCGATCCGGGATACGGGTGGGTTGCTGGACCAGCTGTTCTAGGTCATTTATAATAGAAAAGACGTAGGCTTGTTCACAAGGTTGGTCAGTAGTGTGAGAGGAGAGCCATTGGCGGTGGTGAACATTGAAATCTCCTAAGATGGAGATTTCAAAGAAGTGAGAGATGGATAGAATGTGTTCCACTTAAGAGTTTAGATAGTCAAAGAATTTGGGAAAGTCGGTAGAGTTAGGGGAAAGATAGACAGCACAGAAATATTTAGCATGAGAATGACAGGATAGTTTGAGCCATAGAGTTGAAAATTCAGAGGAGTCGAAATCGGGAACACGAGAGCAAGTGAGTTTGTTGTGCACATATGCACAACATCTGCCTTTGGCTTTGAAACTAGGATAGAGAAAGTAAAAGGATACAGAGAAGGGGCCGCTGGAAGTTGATATGGAATGGACTTTTTCCTCCAAGTAGGATTTCCCCATTTCCTACATATACTGTACATATGAAATGGTTAGCTAGATTTGATCACACCGAGGTGGAGTCGATTAAAACATATATATATATATATATATATTAGAGAACAATCTAGGCATTATATGATGACTTTTGAGCATGGTTGCACATGTAAACAAATGGGTTAAGTTTTACCAACCTCTGAGCCAAATATTTGAAGAGATGCAGAACTAAGGAGTACAAAGGAAATCAAGCAACAACAGATCTTGCGACCCCTCGAGGTTACTTGCTCTATAAGTTACTGCTGCTTTAAACGTCCAACAGTTTCTCAGAGAGGATATGATCAAGTGTGAATTCAATTAGGTTAATATAATAACAATACAGTACTAAGGAAATAATGTTTTAATTTACAAATGCAGTCATCCGTGGGTTTCGGGCTAGGTGCTTGTCTAGGCAAACTTTCAAAGAATCAACGGTGTTGCAGTCTATAACATCTTATGGAAACCCATTCCACAGATTGAGAACTACATTATTATTGTATTTCTGCTTAATATCGATGTTTACGGCTCCAACTTCCTTATAGCCTGAAACTCGCAAGTGGTCAATTACTTATGTCCTTTTGCAGTTAAGGGGGCCCACCTCTCTTTTTCTCTCTTTCTCTCCCTCTCTCTTTGGCTTGTATCCATTCTGCCCCATTCAGCCTACTGTTTTAAGACTTTTACCCCCATCCAGGTGTCAATATTTTCCTGGCGAGCGGTAGCGAGCCAGCATATATGTATTTTTGCTTTGACAGCAAGCTAAATTTGTACATTTTTTGAAAGAAAAATGGCTCCGGCGAAGCCAGATTTCTTCATACAATGCTGGCTCACTATCGATCGCCTGGAAGAAATCGACACCTGGATGGGGATAAACGTCTTAAAACAGTAGGCTGAATGGGGCCGAATGAATACAAGCCAGAGAAAGAGAGAAAAGGAGAGAAAGATAAACAAAAGCAGGTGACCCCCCTTAAGAGACGCTGAGGTGTGTATTTTGGCCTACCTATATAATGAACAAGGTGGGTTAAGAACAAGAACCTCGGGGGGTGGCTGCATGCAAGTCAACGATAAAGCCACCAGTATTATTATGGGTTATTTGTTATTAAGGGCAGGCAGACCGTTTTGCTGGACCCCCTTCTCCCTCATGTTTAGCCCCACTAGTTTTGAGATTTTAAGATGCTGGTTTCATTAGTTTGGGGATTTTATGACCTTTCACCCCATTTCTTTGTCATTATTAGGTCCCTTCGTACCATTTAGGTGTCGATTTTTTCCTGGCGAGCGATAGCGAGCCTGTAATTTTAGGAGGAATCGGCCTTAGGCCGGGACATTTTTCTACCGAAAAATTTACAACTCTATCTTGAAAGGGGGTCTAGGTTTTTTTTTTTTTTTTTTTTTTTTTTTAGCTTGATGGAGGTCTAGAGAGGAAAAAAATATATATATTAATAAATGAATGAATAGACCAAACAAACAGTCAGTGTCCCCTCAATATAATTCACTTACAGTAACGATATTTTCACATACCATCGCCAGCCGTCAGCCTGTAGCTAATAATACGCACATAAAGGTTGTATAAATGTATTCTTCAAACACAAATTGGTTACCTGAATTACGGTGTTCCTTTGAGGAGTCGTAGGTGTGAGTGTGAGTGTGAGAGGGGGCGTGGCTGTTGTTGTGGGCGGCAGTGGTGGATGTGTGGAGGTGGGCAACAATCAGCAACACCCACACAATCACCCCCACACTCCCACATAATAAGGTCATAATACCTCCCTTCTTTCTCTAAATACCCGATGCACTATGGTTTCTAAATTCCTTCACTATTTCACTTGATTTGTCTTCATACTGTAGCTTCAAGTTGATGCAGATCCAGTTAATGTTTTCTGAAACCGTACTGTAGTCTATTGGGGCAAGATCTGATTTGAGAAAACAAAACGAGAAATCATGGATTTTCTAGTTTCACTTTGCACATTTTTGGTTCTCTTATGTATTCACAATGTAGAATATAGTTGTTTCACATTCACAATGCAGAAGATAGTTGTTTCACATTCACAATGCAGAAGATAGTTGTTTCACATTCACAATGTAGAAGATAGTTGTTTCACATTCACAATGTAGAAGATAGTTGTTTCACATTAACAATGCAGAAGATAGTTGTTTCACATTCACAATGCAGAAGATAGTTGTTTCACATTCACAATGTAGAAGATAGTTGTTTCACATTCACAATGTAGAAGATAGTTGTTTCACATTCACAATGCAGAAGATAGTTGTTTCACATTCACAATGTAGAAGATAGTTGTTTCACATTCACAATGCAGAAGATAGTTGTTTCACATTCACAATGTAGAAGATAGTTGTTTCACATTCACAATGCAGAAGATAGTTGTTTCACATTCACAATGCAGAAGATAGTTGTTTCACATTCAGATTGTACACTCCGAAATTATGACTTTCTATGACTGAGATATCAAGTCATATCACATACTTAACTTTTCAGGAATTTAATCTGCAAACAGAATTTTCAAGATATTTATTTTCACTACAACTATTTGATAACTACTATAAACAAACAGAGTTTCCTCATTTACAGCCCATCACACATAACAGTTCGCACAACAAATGATGCGTAATTTAACAGTGTTGAGACAACCAGTTAAATTGTAATGAGTAATGTGTAGTGTGTAGTATGCTATATTTACGAGTATATTGTATGCATCATCAATATTAATCAATCACAATTATTAATTTTTATGAATACTCAAAATCGTAAGAGGCACACACATTTTTGAGTGACTTACATTGATAGTTGTTTCGTTGTTTTATGTTGTTTTTGTGTTTTCCCTGTTCTTGCTCTGTCTTGAGTCGGCTACCCCCAAAATGGGGATTGGGCCTGAGCATATAGATAGATAGATATACATTGATAGTGTAGAGACATGTGAAGTGAGGTTAGGAGGATGGAATTATAGGTTACATAATATACAGTATATGGTAAAAATGTAATGTGTACATTAGTTCGAAGCAAAGTCAGTCTGAGCATTGCATGGGGATATATTTCCTGGACTCATGTTTTTCTCTAAGCAACCCGTACCCTAATTATGAATGTGAGTATGATATTTGCTTTACATTAAATTATATATAGTTTTGTAATTAATGTATACATAAACATTCATAGACCTGTTTTATACATATACCTTCATACATAACAGTATGATGGGTCCACTAATATATAGAGTGACTATACAGAGTGAAACATGACTGTGTAAGGTGAAACAGTGTATAGCTAAACTCTGTAGAGTGACTATACAGAGTGAAACATGGCTGTGTAAGGTGAAACAGTGTATAGTTAAACTCTGTAGAGTGACTATACAGAGTGAAACATGACTGTGTAAGGTGAAACAGTGTATAGCTAAACTCTGTAGAGTGACTATACAGAGTGAAACATGGCTGTGTAAGGTGAAACAGTGTATAGCTAAACTCTGTAGAGTGACTATACAGAGTGAAACATGACTGTGTAAGGTGAAACAGTGTATAGCTAAACTCTGTAGAGTGACTATACAGAGTGAAACATGACTGTGTAAGGTGAAACAGTGTATAGTTAAACTCTGTAGAGTGACTATACAGAGTGAAACATGGCTGTGTAAGGTGAAACAGTGTATAGTTAAACTCTGTAGAGTGACTATACAGAGTGAAACATGACTGTGTAAGGTGAAACAGTGTATAGTTAAACTCTGTAGAGTGACTATACAGAGTGAAACATGGCTGTGTAAGGTGAAACCGTGTATAGTTAAACTCTGTAGAGTGACTATACAGAGTGAAACATGGCTGTGTAAGGTGAAACCGTGTATAGTTAAACTCTGTAGAGTGACTATACAGAGTGAAACATGGCTGTGTAAGGTGAAACAGTGTATAGTTAAACTCTGTAGAGTGACTATACAGAGTGAAACATGGCTGTGTAAGGTGAAACAGTGTATAGTTAAACTCTGTAGAGTGACTATACAGAGTGAAACATGGCTGTGTAAGGTGAAACAGTGTATAGTTAAACTATGTAGAGTGACTATACAGAGTGAAACATGGCTGTGTAAGGTGAAACAGTGTATAGTTAAACTATGTAGAGTGACTATACAGAGTGAAACATGACTGAGTAAGGTGAAGCAGAGTATAGTTAAACACTGTAGACTGACTATACAGAGTGAAACATGACTTGAAACATGACTGCATAAGGTGAAGCGGTGTATAGTTCAGAATGTCAGATGTCAGAAATGATCTTGCATCAAATACGGAAGTCATACTGTCATACTAAAATGGGCAGGCTGAGATATCAATATTGCACATTACAAATTTATCGTCCATCGTTGTAAATATATACAAACCTCCCTTCTGTAATACACATCACTTTGTGGGTGTACTAGCAAGACTTAAGAAAACCATTGAGCACATGCCTCCCCCCTCGCCTGACCTAATCAATTTGGGTGACTTCAATTTCCCCATCATAAGGTGGCCAGAAGCTCGGATCGAAGGAGGCAGCGCAATGACCAAGATCAAGCCAAAGCACTAGATGACCTCATCATGCAACTCTTCCTGACTCAAGAAACTGTTGAACCAAAAAGGGGAAATAACATCCTGCACCTATTTTTCGTCAACAATCACGAAATCATACATGGGTACAGAGCTGAAAAACACCCTTCTCAGACCACAACGTTGTCTTGGGGCTACTGACAAAGCAGAGAAGAACATGGGCCAAAAACAATCAGCAGCAGCATGAACAGCAAACATTCCAAGCCCTGAACTTCAACAGTGAGGGAGCTGAATGGGAAGGTATTAAAGCAAAACTAATGTCTACAGAATAAGACCAGATGCTACAAAATCTTGACCCAAACAAAATGCTTAATACCATCACTACCAGGATACTGAATATCTGTAACAACCACATCCCGCAAAGTAAAATATATGGCTCCAGAAAACATACTATCCCCAGAGACCGAATAATCCTAATGAGGAAAAGGGCGTCCCTGAACAAGCTACGTCCCTGAACAAGCTACGTCAGAAAGCCAGTAGTGGCCAAAAGAAATTGACAATCACATTTCGCATAGCAGATATTGAATATATAATCTATGTCTTCCATGAATACCAGAGGATAAGAGAAGAAACCAAAGCCATCTCAATCATCAAGGACAATCCTAAGTACTTCTTCAGCTATGCCAAGAAATTTTCAAACATAAGTGCTCCCATTGGACCTTTAATAACATCTGATGGACATGTGGAAGAAGATGCAGAGAACATAATTATGTAAACTCTTAGCCGTGCAGTACCATACAGTGTTCAGCAGTCCAGACCAAACCAAATTAATAACTGACCCAGAAACCTTCTTCCATCTAGCTCAAGAAACCCAGGGTACTGGTACACTACAAAACATTGAACTTACAAAAGAAGACATAATCAATGCAATTAAAGAATTGAAACCTAACTCAGCTGCTGGCTGAGAGTGTGGTTTGCCAGCAAGTTTACTCTTCAACTACAAGGAAACCTTAGCCGGCCCATTATTTTTGTTAAGGTATCAACCTTTAAACACTGGCATAATACCTACAGAGACAAAGAAGGCTGTCGACCAGTTGCTCGCACCTCTTGCATAATCAAGCTCTTTGAGAAAATTGTGACAAACTGTGTCTATACCTTCCTAGAAGAGAATAACCTTCTCAATGCCGGCCAGCATGCCTGTCCCAGCTCCTTGCTTACCATGGCGGATTCCTCCACCAACTGGCTGAAGGCAAAAACATTGATATTGTTTTCCTCAATTTTGCCAAAGCATTCGATGAAGTTGATCACTGCATTCTCCTGCATAAAGTACTTTAATTGGGTATAGTGGGGAAAATCGGAGTGTGGATCCACAATTTTCTCTCATCCAGATCACAGGCAATGTCAGCAAATGGAGCCATGTACATAGAACATCAAGTCATAAGTGGTGTCACTCAAGGCTTAGTGCTTGGACCTCTATTGTTTCTAGTATTAATTGGGGACATCGACGATGAAGTGTCACAATCCAGTCTCTCATCGTTTGCATCTATAAAAGCATAGGAGTACAGGAAGACGTTGAGCTACTACATAACAACCTGAACAGAATCTACAACTGGGCAGAAAGAAACAGCATGGAGCTTAACAATGAAAAATTCCAGCTACTCAGAGTTGGAACTCAACAAGACATCCTGAACACTACATCTCTTATCGTAAGTGAAGGCCAGAAGATTGAACCAAGTATACATGTAAAGTATCTAGGGGTCCAACTGATAGATGACGGTATATTCAAGCACCACATTGAAGGAACTATAAAGAAGGCCAGAATAAATTGGATACTGCGAAAATTTTATTCCCGGGAAGAGGAGTGTATGTTAACTAAAAGGGCACTTGTCCAACCGGTACTGGATTACTGCAGCCAAGTGGTCTCCATAGGGTAGTGGACATACAGGCCCTTGAGTCAGTCCAGCGTGCCTACACCAGACAAATCCAGGGTATGAAAGAACTAACCTACTGGAAGAGATAAAACAAAGCTGGGCCTATATTCCCAACAGAGGCGGAGGGAGAGATACATAGCAATCTACACATGGAAAGTCTTGGAACACTTAGTGCCCATCACCTCTGATGTAAATATAATGACACCCCAATCAAACCCAAGAACTGGATGCAAGGCAAAGAGGGAAACTCTTCAAAAAAAAACATTAACCAGGATCAAGACTCCCTAACATCCAACATGTCCTCCAGTGGCCCCAAGAGCTTTAACTACCTTTCAAGAAGTATACAGGACCTCACTGGCTGTTCTGTAGACAAGTTTAAATCCCAACTTAATGGCTTTCTAAGGACAGTCCCAGACGAGCCTCCAGTACCGGGATACATGACACTCTGCAAGACAACAACAAATTCATTACCGGACCAAGTGGAACTGCAGCAAAGGAGCGCCGGGTTCGGACGCAGCGGTGGAGCACCACAACTGTGAGGGAGCAGCCTCTAGATGAAATCAAGTATCAAGTAAGTACACTAGAATGACTATATAGAGTGAAACATGACTGTGTAACGTGAAGTGGTGTATAGTTCAACACTGTAGAGTGACTATACAGAGTGAAACATGACTGTGTAAGGTAAAGCAGTGTATAATTCAACACTGTAGAGTGTAACAGTGTAAAACAAAGAGCATAAACGACTCCACCCTGTTAACACAAATTAGTTGTATTGGCAAAAATATAGTTATTCTCAATTGCACCTAAAATGAGAGAATTGGCCTTATAGTGCGACTAGATATTAATTTATTAGGGCATGACTTTCATCACCCCACTGACTTTCACAATGTCACTTATTTCATGTTGATATTTAAACATATTTAGTCTAAATACTGTAACTCAATACATGCTAAATGCTGTCTTAACGCTCTAACTCAGCACATTCTGCTTCTGCCGCAGCTGCCACCATATTAGCAACAAGGAAAGGTAAATCGTTCTCTATAGTTGTCGATTCCATTGTCAGACACCTAGGTAGGTATACCTGTACCAATGTTAGAAATCTTGTCTGTCTACCTGGCGCCGGGGTTGGGAGGGTGTTAGAGAAATTAGATAACATCATGAAAAATGTTGGAGAAAGCCCCATTATCTGTCTCAGTAGAGGGAGCAATGATGTTTGTAAAGGTAGGACTGAAGAACTGCTTCGGCAATACAGAGAGGTGTTAAAGTTAGGAGGAAGGGAGGCATACCTGTAGTACACAGTATCTTGGCAAGGAATGGTATTTTAGGGCAATTGGTATAAATTGTCGGCTGGAAAAATACTGCAACGAAAATGCAATCCCATGCCTTGATAACTGGACCCGATTTTATGGTAAGAACCAGTTGAATGCACAGGACGGGGTTAATCTTTCTCGGCTAGGGGTGGCAAATTTAGCTAGTTCATTAGATGGGATAGTCGCGGGATTTCGCTGAAAATAAAGCCTGAGTATATAAGTAAAAACAGTGTCTAGATAGGGTAAATTGTGGTACCGGTACATCAGATAGAAATATAATGAAATTTCAGTCATAGGATGGTAATTATATCAGCGTTGCTAGTAAAAATTCTGATGGTAATATCAATATGGCTAGTAGAAATATTGAAGGTAGTAATTTCAATAATGAAATAACAGAAGGTATGCCTATATGTGTTAGTCCCAATCTAAGGTGAAATGTTTCAGGTCATCATACTATAGTCTATTCCCTGTAAGTAGGCGAGAAATCATGACCTCTAACCTATATAACTAAAAAACGACTAGAGTAATCAAGGTAATATTTCTACCATTTGGGAAGAGTCGATAAAGGAATAGATATGAAAATGTACAGCCAATTTGCTCTAACCCTTTTTGAGTTACAGAGGATAGAGGTCATGATTTTTCGCCTACTTACAGCGAATAGACTATAGAAACGGCAAACGAGGATATTGAGGACTTAAACAATGCTGTAGGTAAGAAACTACACAAATAGCAGGAGTTTGCGGAATAACATAGATGAATTGAAGGCAAAACAAAAAATCTGAAAACTATGATAATATCATGGTTACAGAAATATGGATGAACACGGAAACACGAGATTTAATTGCAGAGTATCAAATAAACGGATTTACTATGTAAAACGTAGATCGTCAAGGAAGAAAATGGGGAGGTGTAGTAATTGTTGTCTCTAATTCGATAAACTGCTGCACAAGGTCAGATATCAAAATTAGAAAGGAAAAGTGAAAGTGTATGGTTATAAATCAATGACAGCCGTGACAGTGTTGTAATCAATGACAGCCGTGCCAGTGTTGTAATTGGCCTCATATACAGACCACCACATTTAAGTAGAGTAGATGCTAAAATACCCTGGGATGAGATTGCCCGAGCCTGTCAGTCTAGTAAAGTTTGCGTTGTAGATTTCAATTTTAGCAGAATAGTTTGGGGAAATAACACAGGAGACATGGAAGCAAATTAATTTCTAGAATTAGTACAGGACTGTTTCTTGACTCAACATGTAACTGATGCCCAGAGGGAATAATATACTTGATTTAGTCTTCAATGATAAAGACAATCTAATTAGGAAAGTAGTTATCGGAGGAAGCCTTGGATATAGTGACCATGATACTAATTAGATTTAATCTAGAATGGAAAAATGAATTAAGAATAAATTCAACTTTAGTTCCTAATTTTAGACTAGCAAATTTTGCTTTTGTTCTCTTTATCTCCCTCTCTCTTTGGCTTGTATCCATTCGGCCCCATTCAGCCTACTGTTTTAAGACGTTTACCCCCATCCAGGTGTCAATATTTTCCTGGCGACTGGTAGCAAGCCAGCATATATATATTTTTGTTTTGACAGCAAGCTAAATTTGTAAAAAAAAAATCGATAGAAAAATTTCTCCGGCGAAGCCGGATTTCTCCATACGATGCTGGCTCGCTATCACTCGCCAGGAAGAAATCGACACCTGGATGGGGATAAACCTCTTAAAACAGTTTGCTGAAAGGGGCCGAGTGGATACAAGCGAGGGAAAGAGAGAAAAGGAGAGAAAGATAAAACAAAACGGTGACCCCCCTTAAGGAATGACCTGGCAAGTGTGTTTGGAGACATGCGGGCCGAATCACAGGATAATGGGGGATTAAGGATAGCAGGTAATCACATTTTCGACTTAGGCACAAATCAGTTAGCCCAGGATATTTATTTACGTTAAGAAATATTTAATGAAACCATTAAAGATGCCCAAGGTCAATATATCCCTATAAAGCCCTTCAGATACAAATATAACTGCCCTAGATGGATGAATCAAGCGTACACTAAGTTTAAAGAAAAACTTATGTAGGAAAATAAAGAGGTGAAGAATATTTAAGAAATTATTATGCAAATCTTAGAAGAAAAGTTAAGCTGATATTAGGAAAGTTAAGCGTAATTACAAAACAAAAATTGACAGGGAATCGAAAATGAAACCAAATTGGGTTCTTCCAGTTAAAATAAAAACAAAAGTAAGAGACAAAATAGGCCCTCTTAAAACTGAGACAGGAATTCTCATAGATAATGAGGTCGATATATTTAAAACCCTAAGCAATTACCTTCTGTCCGTTTTCACGGACGAAGACTTGGCGCAGATACTAGAGGTCCGTCCGATATATAATGGAAGAATAGATAATATCTTAAGTAAAATATACGTAAGTAGAAATGATGCACTTGAGCAGTTAGACAAGCTAAAACCACAAAAGTCACCTGGGCTGGACTCCATATTTCTTAAAGTATTAAGAGAATGTAAAGAAGAAATTAGTTAACATTTAACAGCATTATTTAATCATTCTCTTAATTCGAGCCTAGTCCCTGATGAGCAGAGACTTGCAAATGAGGTACCACTATGTTTAAAAAGGTGATAAATCTATTGCTTCCAATTACCTTCCAATTAGTTTGACATCAGTTGTAGGCACACTATTAGAATAATTTATTGCGCAAAAAATCAGAGAGCCTCAAGAACGTCACCAATTAATTAAAGACTCTCTGAATGGATTCACGCAGGGTAGGTACTGTCTCACTAATCTATTAACATTCTTTTCCCAAGTATACAAAGCAGTAGACAATTACAAAGAATATGATATAATACATTTATATTCCAGTAAGCATTCAATAAAGTCCCCCACGAAAGATTGCTGAGGAAAATAGAAGCTCATGGAATAGGGGGAACTCTATTAAGTTGGATTAGGTCATGGTTAATGTGTAGGATTAGAGTTCGCATAAAGGGTATACAATCAGGTTGGGGTGTAGTTAAGAGTGGAGTCCCGCGAGGATCTGTTTTAGGACCTCTGCTGTTCATCATTTATATTAACGACCTTGATGTAGGAATAACTAGCAAAATCAGTAAGTTTGCAGATGACACTAAAATAGGAAGAGCGATTACTTCTGTTAATGATATTCACACTCTCCAAATATATTTTGATACACTACACGAATGGGCAGTAAATTGGCAGACGAAGTTCAATGTAGATAAATGCAGTGTAGTAAAATTTGGGAAATCAATGGAAAATGCAGGATATAAGTTAGATGACGTGGATATAAGTAACTCAGATAATGAAAAATCTTTGGGAGTCATCGTCAACTGTGATATGAAAACAAAAAATCAATGCATCAATGTTCGAAATGAGGCAAATAGAGTTTTTGGATTTATATCTAGACGTGTGAGTAACAGAACGGGAGACGTAATCTTGAAACTTAATCTAGCGTTAGTGAGGCCACATATGGATTATTCTGTTCAATGTTGGTGTCATTATTACAGAATGTACATAGATTACTTGGAGAGAGTACAACGAAGAATTACAAAAATAATCCACAATATTATACATTTTCCATATGAAGAAAGGTTGAAGAAATTAGGCTTACATTCGTTAGAGAGACGCTGAGTTAGACGGGAGATGATAGAGGTGTTCAAGTGAGTTAGTGGGATGAATAAAGGGGATAGGAAATATCTACTGAAGCTCGGTGATAGCAGGAGAACTCGAACAAATGGTTTAAATTGGATCAATTTTGTTTCAGGAAAGATATAGGCAAATACTGGTTTGGTAACAGAGTTGTAGATATGTAGAATAGGCTACCTAGCGCCATAGTAGGATCAAGAACGATGGAGAGCTTCAAGATAAAATTAGATAGACATACGGACGAGATAGGATGGGTTGGGTGTGAGAGAGATCTGCCTTGTATGGGCCAATCGGCTTTCTGCAGACTTCCATTATCATATGTTCTTATTTGTATTTCCTGGTCTTCTTGACACGATAGCGTTTGCACTACACTTTAGTACACAGTGCTGGCCCTTCAACTCCTCGAACTACTTAAATAAACCCCTAAAATACTTAGATGAACCCCAAAAATGCATATGCTATACCGCAAAAATTGATGCAGTACGAAAAATCTTCGAAAAGTCTATGCCAGTATTCGTGTGTTGGAGTGTACAAACACGCGCTGCACACACACTCCCTCCTCCACACTTCACACAGACAACTGACCAGGCACAGCAGCATCAGCAGCAGCAGCAGCAGCAGCGTGACAGAACCACAGAGTACAGTACATACACGTGGAGGGTCTCTGGGAGTGTGTTGTGCTGGTTCACAGGAAGGTGATGGAGTATAGCAGGACGTGAGGGAGTCACACACTACAGTATATAGGAACATGATGGACTTATGGACGGTAGGCATTATAGAAGGGAATGTAGACCTTATGTATGGGAACAGACGCTAGTCATCCTCGAGTAAGGAGGCCATGTAGGTTTTGCCTACAATTTAATTCAATCTAGCAATTGATATGTGTTTGTTTTCATGTAACATTCTGGAAAAATTGGCAGAGTAGTGTTTGTTGTTACTGCTCGGTAAAATTATACAATATCAATGATGTAAAATTGTTATAATCATATCAACCATTACACCAGATGACCTGAACAATACTAATATTGGCAGAAAAATCACTCTGACCTAATCAGCGAATTACAATAAATTCGTACTGGCAAGCAAAATAATAAAAAGTTTCGGTAATACCTGTTTCCCTCCAAACAAGTTTGGAATATATAATTTCGTCTGTTATTAGTTATTTCATCATAGATTTAACCTAGACTATATACTGTATAAGAAAAGGAGCGTTGATCTACGAGACAACCTTAACACCTTACGAGCGGCCTATGCGGTTTATTTATGTGTACCGCACAGCGGGGTGTTTTTAGCCAAAATAGGGCTGTTTACGTGATCATTTTCATGCCTAAATAAGACCCAGAACGTAAAACAAGTACCTATCCCTGAAAGGGCATAAACAGAGCTTTCGAATGACACCATAACGATCCTTGTATGATGGATAGTTTTCTTGCAATAACCGTGCAACGCGAGTGCAAAAAGCAGGTAATTCGGTACTTTCAGTACATAATTGAGTATGTAGCGAGTGAGAGAGGGAGGAGGGAGCTGAGATTTGTGTCAGTAGGTTCGCCGCGGTGGTCTGGAGCAGTCATACGCTCGCTAGTCTCCTGCCACCACTTGTCTCTCTCTCTCAGCCACATTACGTGCTGAAATTGCCACTCGAGTTATGTCGAGCGCCGCCACATAGTCCAGCTTTTTTTAACTCGACTTATGTTGCTCGCCGCTAAATAAGGGTTAAAGGGAAACTTCAATCAGAATCTAAACAAAAGTATGCACTTGATATGGATGAGTATAATCAATCTCAGTAAATATTAACCTTTATACGGCGAAGCTATGGCATTTGAAACGTCCCGCCAGGCGAAGGAATTTTGGTTCATTCCCGACGAAAATCGTAATTTTACCATAAATATCGATATTACTTATTCATATGCACATATTTTACTTTTAGTATTGTTACGAGCTACTGTGTGTTCGTTTGAGAGCTGATTACCTGGGTTGTGGCCTTCACCTGCTGAGGTGTTGGTCGTTGCCTTATTCAGGGATATGAGTTGTATTACATGTTGGGATATATTAACCTTCCCAGATTACTTCAGGATTTTATTCTTAGTGCTGCTTGTTCTATGTTTTTGGGGCTACATTTTGAGGTAGTATAAGTAAGTTTTTAGGTGTAGTTTCTATACAGTATATGATATAAATTACACCTTTGTCGCTCCTTATATTTTGTTAATTTTAACATGCTTTAAGTTTAAGAATAACTTGTACTCATGGTTTAATTTGGTCTATAAGACTCAGCGGTCACTGTGAGTTCCATTTCAATTTATATTATAAGTGGCGTGTCCTCTAAATAAAATTAACTAACCCCATAGGGATAATTCACTGGCCTATAGTGCCAGTTTCGCTCACCAGGGTTTTGGCGGGAATAGTGTATGAGTGTCGGACCGCCAATTATTTGAATTTTACCAAAGTAACTAAAACTCGCTTGTCGATCTTAACCCGTACAGCCCCAGCGACGCGTCTGACGCGTCGGCGATGTATGTAATGCACAGCCCCAGCGACGCGTCTGACGAGTCACCCTAATCGCTCCAACCGTAACCTCAGGTGTAGCCACTCGAGAGGGCTCAGATTTGTATGGGAACTGTGTACGTATCCCCTCCAACCGTGCCGATGGTTGAAAACTCTCAAAGTCCACGTGCGTGCGCGTGAGCGCGCAATAACCTGGTTTTTTGGGGTAATTGCCTTCAATTTTTTTACTCTTGTAAAATACGTTTTCGGGGGCTCTGTAGGACCATTCTTTAAGCTTTTTGAGCGGTTTTTCGTGGTTTTTCCTTCATTCCAACCCATTCGCTATTGTTTCTGGAATAAAACCATTTTTTGAAAACCGGCCGGGTTCTGGTGAACAAACATTACAAAACTAGCCGGGGCTCCACGGGTTAATAAGCTATGGTTCGTCTTGTTATTGGACTTCAAGCATGTGCCTATACCCCGTGTATGTGATAGGATGTATACTGGTTTGTTTGTTGAGTGATATCAAGAGTAAACCAGACAAAGATATGCAGAATGGCTGGTGCGCCCTTGGTGTCTCATTGTTTATTGTTAATATATGTATTAGTTCGATCGCCTGACAGGTTAGGCTATTCATGGATCGAAGCGAAATCTATCAAGCTGTGCAGTGACATAGTCTTCATTATCTTTAAGTAAGTTAATTTAGAGTATGTACCAATATTAGTAGACTAACTTTGCCAATTTGACTTTCGAATTCGAATATCGCGCCGTGTTTGAATGTTAGCTCCGTGACGTCATCAAGAGGCTATAAAGGTTGTGGCGGACCGCTTCGAGAGATCAGTCAGTTAGCGGAGCTCGGGAGGAACGTACTTGTATGTGTGAGGTGCCGTGAGGATATATATCATCTGTTGGATCTTCTTGGCGGTTTGTTAATACTGGTCGAGTTATTATAGTGCCTTATGATACTCTACCATTGAAGAATACACAGCGATGATATTTATTTAAATATTAGTGCTTGATAATTTAATGCAAGCAGTACAGATTGTTTTTTTTTTTTTTTTTTTAATAGCACAGTGACAACGCAGCTTGGTGAATTCCGTGTTCCAGTCTCATATTGTGTGCTTTGTAACAAGATTTGGTGATCTTATATTATATGTTTAGTTGTGTATGCATTGGTGAATATAAATGACGCGGTCAAGGGATAGTGAGATGTAGACATTTCTTGGTGCATATTATTAAAGTATGAGCAACAGATGTTTCCATCTGGCTACTTCGAATTATAATTGCTAATGCTGCAGTGGTCTTGAATATTTTTGTTTTATCTATTAAAGTTTTAGAGTACTGTAGAAACACGATTTATATATATTTGGCTGATATCTGAGGTCAATACTAGTGCATCGTTGAGCGAGTGTAATTCTTATGACCTAGAAGAATGTGTGGAATTATTATTTACTGTTAGCTAAGATGTTCTAAGAAGTCAAGTTGTACTTTCAGTTTGTTGAGATATTGTGGTGCGGGACAGTTACCCCAATCTAATCTTGATCAAGAACTATAGTGGTTAATGTAAAGCAGTTTTCTATCATGTTCCTCTAAGCAATCATTGAAACGTCATTAGTCTTACATAGCTATTGTGCTGATATCATAATCAAATTAGACCTTGAATATTAATTGACATCTTCATGATTTATAGTGCATCTTCTGCAAGAATAAATACGATTA
Organism: Paralithodes platypus; assembly: GCA_032716605.1. Classification (NCBI taxonomy): domain Eukaryota; kingdom Metazoa; phylum Arthropoda; class Malacostraca; order Decapoda; family Lithodidae; genus Paralithodes; species Paralithodes platypus. The sequence continues at coordinate 24,816,749 of CM064581.1, read as the reverse complement.
TATACTAACATGTGCAAGAGACGAGTGTTGTTCCATAACCTGTAGTTAGATAATTTCTGGTTTTGTTTGAAGTTAATGCCACGGCATTTAGCGACCTCTTGCCAGGTTCCAATTCTGCTTTGAAGTATAAGACAGAAATGGCGACCTCTTAAGCGACCTGATTTTGGATCCGACTTGGAGACCTGTGATAGGCTCATCTTCTACAGTCTAGCGTTCATATGTTTTTTTTTTTCTGTTGCGCACCCGTGCCCTTATGACCACCTTGACCCTCAGACCCGATAACTAATTAGGTCTGAATACGAAGGGGGTTGTAACAGAACTGGCGACCTTTGGCCAGGATCCTTTAACCAGGTTCCATACTATGAAGTAGTTGGGTAAAGTAGTTTATATAATATACATACCAGAAACAATCTAACTATACCTTGCAAGTGTTTATTGAGGCATTGTGATAACCAAGAGCGTGTATAAGGTGTAACACAATTGACTGGAGACATTGGAACTCGGCTAGGTATTCTTCTTTGATGAGATTGTTTCGTGTCATGTCAAGTGTTGAATAAACTTTGCATACTGTGTCATATATAGGCTAGGAATTTCACTCATAAAATGGCGGGTCTAACTGAAGATAATGTAGAATCATTCATCACGGCACACACACCAGAGTTGGTTCGCACACTTAACCTCTCCGAGCTTCGTATACTGGCTGGTGCGATAAAGATTAACATAAGTTCTGAGGACTCTCGAGAGAGGGTTTTGGAAACGGTCATGCAGGAACTCTATGACCAGGAGTCAAATGACTTCTCTGGGTTTACTCCACAAGGGCTCGCAAGAGTTGAGACCCCTCTGGAGGACGATGGGACGCTCTCACGTGCGGCTGACGACTTTGAATTGTCTGAGGCATACAGACTTGAGTCAATGAGGCTCAAGGTAATCCAGACAAAACTGGAATGTGAGAGGGTAACCCTGGAGAGTGAACGATTGAGAAATCGCAGACATGACAATGTAGGTGGTAGAGGTGCTGGACGTGATGTTGGCCCTATACCGAGATTCGACGTTACAAAAAATTTCAGAATGGTGCCACCGTTTGATGAGGGAGATCCGACGGGATAATTCCTTGCCTTTGAGAGACTGGCAAGTAATATGGAGTGGCCCAGAGACAAGTGGGCACTAATACTACAGTCTGTTCTGAAGGGCAGAGCTTCAGACACCTACACAGCAATTAGCTTTGAAGATAGTATGAATTACCAAATAGTCAAGGAAAAGGTGTTGAGGGCTTATGAATTAGTACCAGAAGCATATAGGTTAAAATTTAGAGAAATGAAGAAAGACACTAGCGTAACTTTTGCTCAACATCTGCATGACATGAAGAAGGCGCTAGAAAGATGGTTGCATTCCACCGAGGTCATGGAGAACTATCAGAGCCTTTACAATGTAGTACTTCATGAGAACTTTTGCCAATTTTTGCCTAGGGAGATTAAAATGCACTTGGCAGACAATGATATCACTGACCCGGCGGATGCTGCCGTCTTGGCCGACAAGTATTATCTGACCCACAAGAATTCCACAGTAGGTACTAATGTCAAAACAGTGGGAAATAAAGTAAATCTCGACAAACAAACGAACCATTATGGGCATATAAAATCAAATGTCACAAACGTGGCAACAGATGGTGAATCAAAGGAAGTAAAGACAAGGACTCAGGGTGTCAATGGTACAACCGAATCCAGGTCTTGCTTCTATTGTCACAAACCTGGTCATATTGCTCGAAATTGCTATTCTAGACAGAAGGAAATGAAAGGTAGTAGAGAAGCTTATCTGAAAGAGCCCAAGACAGTAGCTTTTATCAGAAGTAAGCCTGTGAAAACTGATAGTGATGACTATGCGGAATTCAGATCTAAGGGTCTTGTAAATGTAGGAGAGTCAGAAAATTCAGTGGCTATCCTGAGGGACACAGGAGCATCCCGCACACTTGTGAGGAGAGGAGCACTAGAGAGTTGTCCAGACAGTGAACAGTATATCATATTGACAGGTGTAGGTGGTTCGGTATCCGCACCCCTAGTAGAGGTGAACCTAGAATGTGAGCTGTACTCTGGAAAGGCTGAACTGGCAGTTCTAGATGTCCTTCCCATAGAGGGTGTGGATGTTTTACTGGGTAATGATCTTGCGGGAGGGAGAGTCAAGGTCGTGCCTATAGTATCTGTGAGAGCCAGAGAAAGTAAGGAGACTGAATTGTATGTGGAAGAGAACCAAGATCTCTTTCCAGTATGTGTGACCACTAGGGCTCAAGCTGAAAGGAAGAAGTTAGAGGAGAAAGCTAGACTTGAGGACTCAGAAATGGGGTTGGGCATTTCTGGGTTATTTAATCCCTCAAGCCAAGCTAATCTTAATCCCCAAGCTAATCTTATATCCCAAGCCTTTAACTTCAAGAAACAGCAGAGGGAAGATGAGAGCCTGAAGGACCTGTGGTTGTCGGCAGAAGAGGATCCAGGGTCCAAATATAGCGTGTCCAACGACGGTGTACTGGTGAGGTCCTACGTTCCCAGGGACTGTGAGAAGGAGGATGAGACCTGGAGGGCGTTGGAACAGATAGTGGTACCCAGGACGCTACGGAGAGAGTTGGTGTGCCTGGCTCACGAAGGCAGGATGGCAGCCCACATGGGGACGAGAAAGACCTTGGATCGGTTGATGAGGAACTTCTACTGGTCTGGCATCAAGAGAGACGTGGCAGAATGGTGTCGGTCATGTGATGTGTGTCAGAGAGCAGGAAAACCGAACCAGGTCATCAAGAACGCTCCCCTTATTGCCATGCCCATATATGAAGAACCTTTTGACCGAGTTATCATCGATGTGGTAGGTCCCCTTCCTAAAACGAGCAGTGGCAACGAGTATATATTCACCATGATGGATGCGGCTACCAGATTCCCAGAGGCAATACCACTCAGAAACATCAAAGCGAAAACCATTGCGAGGGAGATGATCAAGTACTTCACTAGGTTTGGGTTGCCGAGAGATGCAATCCGACCAGGGGAGCAACTTTACCTCCCAGATATTGCAACAAATTCTCCAGGAGTTAGACATTCAACAGATCTACTCTTCTCCATACCATCCTCAATCCCAAGGAGCTCTGGAGAGATTCCATCAAACTTTGAAGTCCACCCTGAGAAAGTATTGTGAGGAAGAAAAGAAGAATTGGGATACTGGACTTCCTCTTGTACTATTCGCCATAAGGGAGGTGCCCAACGAGAGCCTCGGATTCAGCCCATTCGAGTTAATGTTTGCCCACGAGGTGAGAGGTCCTCTACGTGTAATCAAGGAGACGTGGAGAAACGAAGAAGGGAGCAATTCACCTCTAAGAACGGTTGTTGAGATGAAGGAGAGACTGAAGAAGGCGTGGGAGTTGGCAGGAAGAAATTTAGAGAAGACTCAAGACAAGACGAAGAGGAGGTACGACAGGGGGTCGAAGGAGCGCAGTTTCTCTCCGGGAGAAGAAGTACTGATGTTTCTACCTATGTCGGGAAGCCCTTTGTCATGCAAGTTTTCGGGTCCCTTTAAAGTGTTGAAGAAGATCTCTCCGGTGAACTACATAATAGCCACTCCCGACCGCAGGAAGAAAGAGAGGAATTGCCACATCAATATGTTGAAGAAGTACAACAAAAGGGAAAACGAGGAGACACCAGTATCAGAACCAGATGGCGTAGCTGTGGTAATAACTGGCGGAAATCAGGACAGTTGGCAGGAAGAGAGGGAGAAAGTGAGAACAGACGCAGCTGACTTGGACTGGACGGACAATAGAGGCTACCTTGAGCGTCTACCCGAGAAGTTGTCCCACTTAGAGAGTCAAGAGAGGAGGGAGTTAGAAACACTACTGGGCCAGTTCCAGGAGGTGTTCAGAGACTCTCCTGGTAGGACGACTCTCATCACCCACGACGTCGACCCTGTAGGAGCCATCCCAGTTAAACAGCGCCCCTACCGTGTGAATCCAAAGAAGGACAAGGTCATCAGGGATGAGATCGACTACCTTCTGGAGCAAGGGATGGTGGAACCTTGCACGAGTGAATGGTCTGCCCCTGTCACCCTTGTTAGTAAGCCAGGTGGGTCAGTGAGATTTTGTATAGACTATCGTGTGCTAAACAAGGTCTCAAAAACCGACAGTTATCCTTTGCCTAGAGTAGACCATTGCATTGACACTGTAGGAAAAGCTAAATACATTTCAAATTAGACTTGTTAAAAGGGTTCTGGCAGGTGCCACTCACGGAGAGAGCTCAAGAAGTATCTTGTTTTGTGACTATGGGGGGGACATATAAATGTAAAGTAATGCCATTTGGGATGAAGAATGCTAGTGCAACTTTTCAAAGATTGATGAACAAACTAACTGATAATTTGGAGGGATGTGTGGCTTATATAGATGATCTCGTGGTTTACAGCGACACTTGGGAAGAGTACCTTCTACGACTAATGTCTTTGCTACAGGCCCTGAAAGATGCTAACCTTGTGGTCAAGTTGAGCAAGTGTGAGTTCGTCCGTGCGCAGGTGGAATACCTAGGTTACGTAGTGGGACGAGCTACTGTGGCTCCTCCTAAGGCCAAGGTCGAAGCTATATGTAAGATGCCTCCTCCTCGCAATAGAAAAGAAGTGAGAAGAGTGTTGGGGATGTGTATTATCGCATGTATTAGTGTATTATCGCATGTTTATTAGCAATTTTTCTGATGTAGTAGCTCCTTTGACGGACTTGTTAAAGAAAGACAAGAAGTTCAAGTGGTCGGAGAACTGCGATGATGCCTATAAATTGTTAAAGCTAACCATGTCCTCTACCCCCTTCTTGATAGCCCCTAATTTTGACAAACCATTCAAATTAGCTATAGATGCCAGCAATGTTGGTGCTGGTGCAGTTCTGCTTCAAGAGGACGAGGAGGGTGCAGAGAGACCTGTTAGCTATTACAGCAAGAAGTTCAACCAGGCCCAATTAAATTATTCTGTAATTGAGAAAGAGCTCCTTGCTTTGATTCTAGCTCTGCAATTCTAGTCCCTATATTGGTCCCTCAGACGATAATCTTACCGTCTATACGGATCATCACCCCCTAAAGTATCTTAACAAGTTTCAGAACAAAAATCAGAGACTTACCAGAGGGAGTCTTCTATTGCAAGAATTTGATTTAAATATAGTTCACATTAAGGGGAAGGATAATATTGTGCCTGATTTGTTATCAAGGAGTATGTAGAGATGTATCATGAAAATGTTCTGTGTTACAAAAAAAAATCATTTCCTTTAGGAGGAGAGTGTTACGAGCTACTGTGTGTTCGTTTGAGAGCTGATTACCTGGGTTGTGGTCTTCACCTGCTGAGGTGTTGGTCGTTGCCTTATTCAGGGATATGAGTTGTATTACATGTTGGGATATTTTAACCTTCCCAGATTACTTCAGGATTTTATTCTTAGTGCTGCTTGTTCTATGTTTTTGGGGCTACATTTTGAGGTAGTATAAGTAAGTTTTTAGGTGTAGTTTCTATACAGTATATGATATAAATTACACCTTTGTCGCTCCTTATATTTTGTTAATTTTAACATGCTTTAAGTTTAAGATTAACTTGTACTCATGGTTTAATTTGGTCTATAAGACTCAGCGGTCACTGTGAGTTCCATTTCAATTTATATTATAAGTGGCGTGTCCTCTAAATAAAATTAACTAACCCCATAGGGATAATTCACTGGCCTATAGTGCCAGTTTCGCTCACCAGGGTTTTGGCGGGAATAGTGTATGAGTGTCGGACCGCCAATTATTTGAATTTTACCAAAGTAACTAAAACTCGCTTGTCGATCTTAATAAGCTATGGTTCGTCTCGTTATTGGACTTCAAGCATGTGCCTATACCCTGTGTATGTGATAGGATGTATACTGGTTTGTTTGTTGAGTGATATCAAGAGTAAACCAGACAAAGATATGCAGAATGGCTGGTGCGCCCTTGGTGTCTCATTGTTTATTGTTAATATATGTATTAGTTCGATCGCCTGACAGGTTAGGCTATTCATGGATCGAAGCGAAATCTATCAAGCTGTGCAGTGACATAGTCTTCATTATCTTTAACCCTTAAAAAGCGGCTCACCACTTAAGTCGAGTTAAATAAAGCTGGACTATGTGGCGGCGCTCGACATAACTCGAGTGGCAATTTCAGCACGTAATGTGGCTGAGAGAGAGAGACAAGTGGTGGCAGGAGACTAGCGAGCGTATGACTGCTCCAGACCACCGCGGCGAACCTACTGACACAAATCTCAGCTCCCTCCTCCCTCTCTCACTCGCTACATACTCAATTATGTACCGAAAGTACCGAATTACCTGCTTTTTGCACTCGCGTTGCACGGTTATTGCAAGAAAACTATCCATCATACAAGGATCGTTATGGTGTCATTCGAAAGCTCTTTTTATGCCCTTTCAGGGATAGATACTTGTTTTACGTTCTGGGTCTTATTTAGGCATGAAAATGATCACGTAAACAGCCCTATTTTGGCTAAAAACACCCCGCTGGGCGGTACACATAAATAAACCGCATAGGCCGCTCGTAAGGTGTTAAGTAAGTTAATTTAGAGTATGTACCAATATTAGTAGACTAACTTTGCCAATTTGACTTTCGAATTCGAATATCGCGCCGTGTTTGAATGTTAGCTCCGTGACGTCATCAAGAGGCTATAAAGGTTGTGGCGGACTGCTTCGAGAGATCAGTCAGTTAGCGGAGCTCGGGAGGAACGTACTTGTGTGTGTGAGGTGCCGTGAGGATATATATCATCTGTTGGATCTTCTTGGCGGTTTGTTAATACTGGTCGAGTTATTATAGTGCCTTATGATACTCTATCATTGAAGAATACACAGCGATGATATTTATTTAAATATTAGTGCTTGATAATTTAACGTAAGCAGTACAGATTGTATTTTTTCTTTTTTTTTTAATAGCACAGTGACAACGCAGCTTGGTGAATTCCGTGTTCCAGTCTCATATTGTGTGCTTTGTAACAAGATTTGGTGATCTTATATTATATGTTTAGTTGTGTATGCATTGGTAAATATAAATGACGCGGTCAAGGGATAGTGAGATGTAGACATTTCTTGGTGCATATTATTAAAGTATGAGCAACAGATGTTTCCATCTGGCTACTTCGAATTATAATTGCTAACGCTGCAGTGGTCTTGAATATTTGTGTTTTATCTATTGAAGTTTTAGAGTACTGTAGAAACACGATTTATATATATTTGGCTGATATCTGAGGTCAATACTAGTGCATCGTTGAGCGAGTGTAATTCTTATGACCTAGAAGAATGTGTGGAATTATTATTTACTGTTAGCTAAGATGTTGTAGGAAGTCAAGTTGTACTTTCAGTTTATTGAGATATTGTGGTGCGGGACAGTTACCCCAATCTAATCTTGATCAAGAACTATAGTGGTTAATGTAAAGCAGTTTTCTATCATGTTCCTCTAAGCAATCATTGAAACGTCATTAGTCTTACATAGCTATTGTGCTGATATCATAATCAAATTAGACCTTGAATATTAATTGACATCTACATGATTTATAGTGCATCTTCTGCAAGAATAAATACGATTATATACTAACATGTGCAAGAGACGAGTGTTGTTCCATAACCTGTAGTTAGATAATTTCTGGTTTTGTTTGAAGTTAATGCCACGGCATTTAGCGACCTCTTGCCAGGTTCCAATTCTGCTTTGAAGTATAAGACAGAAATGGCGACCTCTTAAGCGACCTGATTTTGGATCCGACTTGGAGACCTGTGATAGGCTCATCTTCTACAGTCTAGCGATCATATGTTTTTTTTTTGTTCTGTTGCGCACCCGTGCCCTTATGACCACCTTGACCCTCAGACCCGATAACTAATTAGGTCTGAATACGAAGGGGATTGTAACAGTATGAAGATATCAACAAGTAACAGCAATAAAACTAGTGAGAATAGTATTTGGGGCGTGAAAAAGACGTATGTTTGCCGACTGATCGTATCAGGAGAGGAGAGCCAGTGTGACGTATATCCTCTCTCTCTCACTTCCCAATCGATACTGACATCTAGCAAGTGAAGTCTCTCTGTTGCTAGGATCTCTAACTGCCTCCCCTTTGACCCTAACACCACGGGCGGGAAAATCGCGCTCAAAATTACCTGATAAAAGGGGGAATACAAGGAAAAATAGGTGATAATTGAGGGGAGGAGGGGGTTTGGACACATGTGGAGAAAAGATAGAAGGTATGGAGGGAAATTATCTCACTTAATCACATATTGCTTTGTTCTGAGTGCCAGTGGCGTGTTTTGAAAGGCGTTTTTTATACCTAACCTCTTAACCTATTAAACGTAAATACCCTAGGGGCAAGGGTACTTATTTGTGAATTTCTAGCCTTGGATTCTGACAGAATTTGTTATATTTACGATATAGAGCATTATTTGTTTTCAATATGTTTTTATTTTACATATATGATGTATATATGAACCTTCAAGAGTGCTAAAATAAGTTGTAAAAGCATTTGGGTGGTGAAAAACGTAAATATTGGCCACCCGGTCATATTCTCAGGCGAGAGTGAACCAGGCGCAACCCTCCATCTCGCTGTCTTTGAGGTAACTGAGGCGAGCAGGGCAGTGTCTCGGTGTTATATAACAATCTTTTATGCAACCCACTTGTGCTACATTATCGCGGGAGAGAAAAATAACCGATAAATTATGAAAATAAGAGGAAAAATAGGTGATAACTGAGGAGGGGGGGAGGGGGGAATAAGGAGGGGAAAGGGGGGGTGAGAAACACATGGATGAGTACTAGAGGGGAATTATCTCACCTAGAGACAAATTCCTTTGTTTTGATATAATAGCCCCTGGGATGTTTCGGAAGGCTTTTTTTATGGTCTTGCTTCCGTGAGGCCTATCGCGTTCCCCTATGGTGAGCCTTCCGTGAGGCCTATCGCGCTTCATGGGTTAAGAATCCCGGCGCCTTCGCCCAGTAAAACCTCTTAAGAGTCTCGGCGCCTTTCTCGGGTTAAAGACCGGACCAACAGCGACTTTATCAGTATATATATATATATATATATATATATATATATATACAGTATATATATATATATATATATATATATATATATATATACCGGTATATATATATATATATAATATACAGTATATATACTTATATATATATATATAGTATATATATATATATATATATATATATATATATATATATATATATATATATATTTTTTTTTTTGTTTTTTTTTTTTTTTATGTGGATGAGGGAGAAAAAAGGCAAAACTGCCTTCCCCAGAGTTGAAAGAGTGACATGGCCAAAATGAAGGAATGTTCAAGCTAAAATGTCTGGACACACAGAGTTTGAAACAATTTATATCATAGGATGAGGGAAAGATGGATTCAGGGAGAGCATTCCAGAGCTCAGCTGTTGAATAGAAGAAAGATTGGGAGTATCGTTTCACTCTTGAGTTGGAGAGTTGTACAGAGTAGGGGTGAGATTGTGTTGCAAGACGGGTACTACATACCCTACGTAGGGGAGGTGTGGCAGAGTGGTCTTGCCACTGGACTGGTAATCCAATGGACCCGGGTTCGAATCCCAATATGTCAATGGGAAGATATTATTGGGCTGGAATTCGTGCTGTAGGCCTACATAGTTTCAGTGCATTACCTCAGCACACCGAAATGCCAAAAGAATACCCTCATTGTTCCCTGATTAAATAGCATTGTATGAATATTCCCATATTTAAAATATGTTACAGGGGGGCAATGCCTAGTGAGTTAATTGCTCAATAGGTGGCGTTCTGAGAGTGAGGGTCCGAGTGTGGGGGATGAGACGGTTAAGCGCAGAAGCAAAGCGGCTTCAGAGATGGAGTTGCTTCGACCCGGGGTGCTTCGCATCTCTCATTCCCCAGACTGGAACAAGACCTCACGGGCCTCACCGTGTTCAGCGGTGTAGTTTAAAGGCTCTCAGCCTATGCCCAAGAGGGAGTAGATGGAATATAGAAAACAAAAAAAATACACTGATAGAGCTCTGAGGAACACTTATTTTTGTAGTAGCGATAGAATAGTGAGAGAGATGCAACATTGCGGCAAAGAGAGAGAGATTACAGAGAGTCGGTTAGAGGACGGGAGTTAATGATACTATATATATACTGTATATATACAGTATATGATATGAGGCTTGTGGAAAAATTGCCAAAACAAACTGCCAAGGGATCACCAACATCAGCAATGCCAAATCACCAACCAGTCAAGATTGCTACCATTCGTCAATCAAGCATAGCCGGACCTAAAGAACACAAATATGGCGACCTCATAGTGACCCATTAAACATCCCAGCCTCTTTGACACCCCTAACCTCTAGAGAAAACGAAATACAAATGGGGGACTATTTTATCCTCCCGAAAGACAGCACGGCCATCAGGACGCTTCAACCGCATATTACGACTCTCATATGAGTCCAAACATCACCCCTTTCCAACCACCAGACCAGTAAAAGGGTGTACAACCGCGGGAAAAGTCAAATCTCAAACCAACCACTGAATTCACCACAAAAACAATGACAGAATGCCCCACACGTGGACAGAGCCACTAATTCCACTTCAACACTTCGCCCGTACCTTGCAGAATCAGCACGAAACCAAAACACGCCCAACTTCAACCCTACCATCAACTCAGGGGCGTGCATCAGCAGAAAACCAACAGTACCTGCTCCTCTATCGAAATCAACGGAAAATCAATGCGAGAAGCGAGAGCAAGAACCCGGGAATATACTCACCACAACAAACCTTAATATCGACGGATTTTCACTGAACAAGGCCTTCCCTTCTGATATGCCCTTCATGCCTGGAGATACCCTACCCACGTCATCTCAGCCAGAAGAGACACTACCTCAGCCTGCCCAACCATCAGCATGCAACCAGCCTGCTGGCTTGATCTCAATTTTTGGATCTTTCACAAACAGTCCTATGGTGGAAAGGACATATAACAAGTCTAAGGCTTGTTATAATACCAGTTTGGGACGGCGAAGTCGAGTATGTTATTGTGCATTTGGATCTAGTGTGTCAAACCGTGTATGCTATTGTGCGTGCCGGGCAAACTTGGTATTGCCAAACCAGAGACAGAAAGCAAATCTAAGGATTATCATGACACTAGTTTGGGGCGGCGAAGTCAAGTATGCTATTGTGCATTCGGATCTATAGTCTGTCAAACCGTGGGCGTTATCATGTGTGCCGGGCAGCCTCAGTGCCAGTGATTAAACCTACAGTACTTGGTGTTTCTAATGTGACTCTGCCGACCTTGTCTAGTCCTGAGTTACCTAGCATCACAGAGTTTGTGGCAAAGATAAACAACAACTCCCTGAACAGTCACATTCCTGCCCCCCTCTTGTCTGGCCCTGACGAGATAAGGTAAGTGTATGTCGGTTTATCAGTCACTAACCAAGTGAGTTTACCTCCAACACCAGGAAAGACTTTGGTTGATCCATATGTAGGAGAGAAACTGCTATTTTTCCACAGAGACAGCGAGAGAGAGTGTATTAGGCCTAGTCAAAGGCCCCGGAGGAAGCGTGACATAGCCAGGCGCCTTTTGCAGCTCTTCGGGCCAGATCCTAGCCCGTAGAGGACTGAGGTTGTATGTGAACCCCCCAGACGTCTTGATGTCCTATGTGTGGGACTTGTACTACGCCCGTGTGTATGTGCGGATAGCAGAGATCTCAGCTCCTCGTCAACTTTCGGTGCCAGTGCTCAATCTTCCTCGGTGCCCTACTCTCTCTGACAATTTAAGTGGCTCTATGTTTCTGTCATGGTAACAGTGATTATAGTGAGGTTTAGACCCAGGTGTGCCAAGTTCCTTCTCATATTAACGTAATATCCCTGAAGACGTGGGGAACACTACACACCTACGCTACACCGGTGATATACTGTATATAAATACTTCCTCGAGTCCAAGCTCCCGCGACTCCTAACAGAGGAGATATAGATATATTATTACCATATTATAGCATACATACATTTTACACGTCACCCGAGAGCTCTTGCCGTATATCTTAGTTTATGCATCCATATCACTTAGGTCTAAGTAAAATATTGTATCTTGTCGCAGTCAGTGCTTCAAAATCATGTTTAGGAGTTCACTTCATGCAAACTCTTATTTGTTGTACGTGTAAATTTTGCCGTTTATGCATATATATAAATATTTTATGTTAAAACTTTGTTTTACCTTTTGGAGAGTTACTGATCCTTATTCTTGAACTAAATTAGCAATCATCCTTGTTATACTTTGTCAGTTCTTTCATATGCATTATTCTGCTCCATTTATGACAATTTCCTTATGTCGAGGTCTATTACCTCCGTTATTAAATAACCATTTCCTGTGCACGAGTCCTGCGTGACAACTAGAGACACTATTTGTAATTATTATTTATACACCATTGATAAGAATAAAACCATTGTAATCTTCCCTTGTGTTTCTGTTGATTGCCTGTTACTTGTTTGGTGTTAAAAAGAGTTTAGGTAAGTCCTCGAGCAGTCGAGAGCACCCTAAAGTTGGAGATAACTGCATCATTCCCAGAGTGGGAAGTGCGATGAGAATATACCTCCTTTTTTAGAAACGTGGCTTAATAATATATATATATATAATTATACAGTATATATATATATATATATATATATATATATATATATATATATATATATATATATATATATATATATAAATAGAATATAATGTAGAATATAGAATATAGAATATAATATAGATGGTCGATGGTTCGATCCCCACTGAGAGACTAGAAACATATATATATATACTAGCCGGACTCGAATCCGCGACAGTTAAACCGAATGTCTATTGTAAGCTTTAATCCACTACACCACGCCGTGATATTCTGGATTAAAGCTTGGAAAGCTGTCTTGACTGTCGGAGGTTCGAGTCCGGCTGGGAGTATATAAACATTTATATATACAGTATATATATATATATACCGATATATATATATATATATATATATATATATATATATATATATATATATATATATATATATATATATATATATATATATATATATATACCTGTCTATATATATATATATATATATATATATATATTGATATAGGGGAGAAAAGCAAAGGAGGAGAAGAAAGCACCAGTAAAGAAACAACTCCTGTCACCACGCCGCCGAGACACAAGGACACAAGAGCCTCCCCAACCCGGCAGGCTTGGGTCGCCACCATCACCTCGCCACATCCCCCGACACCAGGAAGGGACTTAATAAGACGAATAACCCCCAGCACCACCAGCGAATGCAAAGAGCAACAACCACAGCACCCAGGGGAGAAAACCTCCCATAAACACAAAACCACCACGCGCCCATCTTGCCCGGAAACTCACCACCACCGTGGCGCGGATTCTGAGAGGGGCTATCGCCGTCGACATACAACCTCCCGTGCGCACAACCGCCCTTATAGACCAGAGATGCGCAGCCAGAAACAACGACGGAATTGGTAAGACATCCCCAGCCAAATCCAGAAGTGGTACCGTTGGAAAGATATCTAAAGGAACTGGCTGAGGTTATCTGGAAGACTTGGGATTATAATTATACTGAGGAATTGCTTTGAGGGAGTAAGACACCGGTGGAACTACTCGATGCATTTTCTCGAAGGTACCTTGGATATTTACTTTGTATTATTGTTAGACCACACTGGTGGTCAACTAACATTTTTACTTCTAGCTTTTGTACGGAACTTTACTATAATTATAGGTTTACCACACGGAGTGAGACCTATAGTTTTAGTAAACCCAAAACCATAATAAATACGATAGGAGAGCGTAAGACACTGGTGGAACGGCTCGTCTTCGTAATAATCCCAAGATTCCCTTACAGAAGTTCCTGCAGAGACTCCCATAGAAGTCTAGGTCTGGATTGTAAGAGAGAGCGTAAGATACTGGTGAAACAGCTCCTTACCTTAATCCCATGATACGAGAGAATAAGACACTGGTGGAATGGCTCGTTTTATAATAATAATAATAATGATAATAGTTCTTAAAGCTAGCGCATGCTAAGCCAGCTAAGGATAGCCCAATAAGGCCAATTAGGTGTATTTCCATTGGGGTCCTGTACTACTACCCCAGCTATGAGGCAGCTATGAGCTATGCTCATGAGGGATGGTAACGACTCAGTGCTTGTGAAAAATCTTTAATGCGCCGAGCGTGGGCGCGATCCCGGGCCTTCTGGGTGGAAGTCCATAACGCTAGTCACTACACCAGCGCGGTCACCTCTACAATCTTCAGAGATCTTCAAGGATGTCTTCAATAATCTACTGAAGTCTAGGTGTGGATATTTGTTTTCCTATATTCCAACTTACTCCCTCTCGGGCATAGGGTGAGAGCCTGTACATTCACCCGTTCAACACAGTAAAGCCCATGAGGTCTCGTTCCAGTCTTGGGAGTAAGACATGTGAAGCTGCAATCAGCTGCCATCTTGCCTTCGCATATATATGGAGCTGCTTCGTCTTCGTGCTTTACTATCTTATCCCCAAGACTCGGACCCTCACTCTCAGAATGCCACCTATTGAGCAATTAACTCACTAGGCATTGCCCCCCTGTAGCATATTTTGAATATGGAAATATTCATACTGTGCTATGTAATCAGGGAACAATGAAGGTTTTTTTTTTTTGGCATTTCGGTGGGTTTTGTGGTAATGCACTGATACTAGGTACAGCACAAATTCCATCCCAATAATATCTTCCCATTGATACATCGGGATTCGAACCCGGGACCATTGGATTACCAGGCCAGTGGCAAGACCACTCCACCACACCTGCTGAAGTCTGGGTCCTCACCTCTACAGTCTTCAGAGATCTTCAAGAAATCTTCCCTTCACTGCTGTCACCGTTACACAACAGTACCCACGGACCAGGATGTTGTAGGCAATACCAGGCAGCAACGTCTTCAAAGATCTTCAGAACCTGCCTGTGTTTTCCCATTGAGCCACCTTGAGGATCCTCGACCGTGCTGCAAATTGCAACCTATCCTTGTCTTATATACTATTGCAACATTCATAATATCACTTTGTGTTAACCCGTGGAGCCCCGGCTAGTTTTGTAATGTTTGCGCACCAGAACCCGGCCGGTTTTCAAAAAATGGTTTTATTCCAGAAACAATAGCGAATGGGTTAGGAATGAAGGAAAAACCACGAAAAACCGCTCAAAAAGCTTAAAAAATGGTCCTACAGAGCCCCCGAAAACGGATTTTATAAGAGTAAAAAATTGAAGGCAATTATCCCAAAAAAACAGGTTTTTGCGCGCTCGCGCGCACGCACGTGGACTTTGAGAGTTTTCAACCATCGGCACGGTTGCGTGGGATACGTACACAGTTCCCATACATATCTGAGCCCTCTTGAGTGGCTACACCTGAGGTTACGGTCGGCGCAATTAGGGTGACGCGCCAGGCGCGTCTCTGGGGCTGTGCGTTACATACATCGCCGACGCGTCAGGCGCGTCGCTGGGGCTGTACGGGTTAATAATAATAATCAATGTTTATACTCTGTGTTATATTATCCTCTATTACCTTTGTGTTTGTGTTCTTGTGTGTTCTCATCTTCTCCAGTCAAGTAAGAACCTACCTATACAGTCAATACAACCCCAGTAAAAACCTGGTATAATATATATATATATATATATATATATATATATATATATATATATATATATATTATATATATATATATTATATATATATACAGTATATATATATTATATATATATATATATATATATATATATATATTTATATAATATATATATACTGTATATATACTGTATACAGTATATATATATATATATATATATATTATTTATATATTTTTTTCTTAGCAACTTTGTATTAATATATGGATTATATATTATGTTTTATGTCACGTATGGGATATAATTTTCTGAGTGTTATATAGCGTTGTCTTTGAGTACTAGCTACCGCAATATATGCCATTACCACCGCACTTTCCCAAATTCTTTGACTATCTAAACTCTACAGTGGAACACATTCTATCCATTTCTCCTTTCTCAGAAATCTCCATCTTAGGAGATTTCAACGTTCACCACCGCCAATGGCTCTCCTCTCACACTACTGATCCACCTGGTAAACAAGCCTACGTCTTTTCTATCCTAAATGACCTAGAGCAGTTAGTTCAGCAACCCACCCGTATCCCGGATCGCATCGGAGATCGGCCCAACATTCTTGACTTGTTTCTAACTTCTAACCCTTCTTCTTATACTGTCGATCTTTTCTCTCCTTTGGGCTCCTCCGACCATAAACTTATCTCTATCACCTGTCCTATCTCTCCAGTACAGCCACCCGATCCTCCTAGCCGGCGGCGCTTGTGGCACTTTGGCGCTGCCGACTGGGAGGCTCTCCGGCAGTATTTCTTTGATTTCCCATGGAATGATTTCTGCTTCCGTGGCCAGGGACCCTCAGAGAGTGCTGAACGCATTACCGAGGTAATCCTATTGGGCATGGAAGCATACATTCCATTCTCTTTCTCTCAGACTAATGCTAAAAAAATCTTGGTTTACTCACGCCTGTTCTACTGCTGTCCGCAATAAGGAGGAAGCATTCAAACGGTACCGTCGCCTTAAAACTCAAGACTCTCAGTCTTCCTATGTTTCTGCCCGGAATCAAGCCAAATCTGTTATTCGACTTGCCAAACACTCTTTCATCAATAATAAATGCACTGAACTATCCAACTCTAGCTCTTCCCAAGCTTTCTGGCATCTAGCCAAAAACCTCTCCAACAATTTCTCTTCCTCGTCTTTCCCTCCCCTTTCCCACTCTGATGGTACAACCATCACTTCTTCCTCTGACAAAGCTAAACTCTTCGCTCAAACTTTTGCTAGAAACTCCACCTTGGATGATTCCGGTGCTATTCCTCCCTCTCCACCCTCCTCTCTCTTACTTATGCCTAATATCCTAATCTCTTCTAAAGATGTACTTTCTACCCTCTCTGGGCTTAACACTAATAAGGCGTACGGTCCGGACGGTGTTCCTCCTGTTGTTCTCAAAAACTGTGCTTCCGTGCTGACTCCCTGCCTAGGCAAACTCTTTCGTCTCTGTCTATCCTCTAACATCTTCCCTTCATGCTGGAAGTTTGCTCACATTCAACCTGTCCCAAAGATGGGTGACCGCTCTCAACCCTCCAACTATCGTCCAATTGCTCTCATCTCTTGTCTTTCTAAAGTTTTTGAAACTATTCTTGCTTCCAAATTTCTTAAGCATTTCTCTTCTCATAATCTGCTCTCAGATCGCCAGTATGGCTTCCTTAAGGGTCGCTCTACTGGTGATCTTCTTTGATATCTTACAAACTCTTGGTCATCCTCCTTTCTGGACTTCGGTAAAACTTTTTCTATTGCACTAGACATATCGAAAGCTTTCGATAGAGTCTGGCACAAATCTTTAATTTCTAAACTACCCTCCTTCGGTTTCTATCCCTCCATCTGTGCCTTTGTCTCTAATTTCCTTTCCGGCCGTTCCATAGCCGCGGTTGTGGACGGCCATTGTTCACTTCCTCACCCTATAAACTCTGGTGTTCCTCAGGGCTCTGTCCTATCTCCTATTCTCTTTCTAATTTTTATAAATTATCTCCTTAACTGTACCTTAATTCCCATCCATTCATACGCAGACGACTCAACCTTACACTACTCCATTAGTTTTTCAGAACGCCCCAGCCAGCAATCCCTTAACGACAAATGTAATGAAGCCATAGAACTCTTAAATTCTGATCTAAATACTATCTCCAATTGGGGCAGAGAAAACCTTGTTACCTTTAATGCTTCCAAAACCCAATTTCTCCATCTATCTACCCGTCAGGATCTCCTAGCAGACTATCCCTTATTCTTCACCAATACAAAAATCAACCCTTCATCTTCTCTCAATATTCTTGGTGTCTCTTTTTCTTCTGCTCTCATTTGGAAGGACCATATTACCAGTCTTGCTAAGGCAGCCTCCCAGAAGCTGGGTGTGCTCAACCGCCTTAGGGGGTTCTTTTCCCCAGCACAGCTTCTTGCTCTGTACAGGGGCATAGTGCGTCCTTGTATTGAGTATTGTGCACATGTGTGGGGAGGTTCCTCTCACACCTCTCTCCTAGACAAAGTTGAAAGGAAGGCCTTTCGTATCATTAACTCCCGTCCACTCACCAACTCTCAGCAATCTCTCTCTCTCCGCCGCAATGTTGCATCTCTCTCGCTATTCTATCGCTACTATAATAATCAGTGTTCCTCAGAGCTTTCCCAGTTCATACCACCTCCTTTACGTAGGGCACGTGGTACCCGTCTTGCAACTCAATCCCACCCCTACTCTGTGCAGCTCTCTAACCCAAGAGTGAAACATTACTCTCGAACTTTCTTCTACTCAACAGCTGAGCTCTGGAACTCTCTCCCAGAATCAGTCTTTCCCTCTTCCTATGACTTAAATTTCTTCAAACTCCGTGTGTCCAGGCATTTTGGCTCGATCGTCCCTTGATTTTGTCCCTGTCACTCTTTCAACTATGGGGGAGGCACTCGCTATAGGCAATTCTGCCTTTTGCTTCCCTCAATCACATAGACAAAAATATATATTAGAATTTGTGAGTAAAATATGAGTGGAAGCAAAAAATACAGCCATCTTGAATCAGTGGACAGCGAATTTGTATCTGGGTTCTACCATATTTGTTAGTATTTTTGTTATACCAGGCGTTTTGCTGGGTTTACTGGATAAATGGTGGATCCTAACTTAACTGGACAGAGAAGGAATTCACATACAGACACACACACAAACATGCAAAGGTGTAAGGACAACACAGAAGTACATTTATAGTTATTATATTCGATAAAGATAACAATATATGATGGCTTACTTGGCTAATGGTTCACACATATTAAATTACGTAAAATAGAATACACAAAATCATGAACATGGAAATAGATATACCCCGGAGCTAAGATGAATCGCAAGTATTAAGACTGGGGGTTACTGCTCTTTTGAATTAGCAATACAGTTACACACAAAATATATATACATACTGTATATTATACAGTATATACTGTATATATATATAATCACTGAGAGTCTCTTGAATATCAGAGTATATCACGGATATATACAGTAGGTATCCTAAAAAGCGCACTGAGGAATCTTCGCACATAGATTGAGACAAGTCACGGAAACACTTCTCGAACGAATTAAGCATGGAATCGCACACAAATACAATAAAATAATCACAAGTCACTTGGTCACTGGCGTGGGAAGATAGTGTCGCTGGGGTTGATTATACGTGTATCACTGTATGGGTGTGTGCGGATATAAAGATAGTGTCGCTGGGGTTGATTATACGTGTATCACTGTATGGGTGTGTGCGGATATGAAGATAGTGTCGCTGGGGTTGATTATACGTGTATCACTGTATGGGTGTGTGCGGATATAAAGATAGTGTCGCTGGGGTTGATTATACGTGTATCACTGTATGGGTGTGTGCGGATATAAAGATAGTGTCGCTGGGGTTGATTATACGTGTATCACTGTATGGGTGTGTGCGGATATAAAGATAGTGTCGCTGGGGTTGATTATACGTGTATCACTGTATGGGTGTGTGCGGATATGAAGATAGTGTCGCTGGGGTTGATTATACGTGTATCACTGTATGGGTGTGTGCGGATATGAAGATAGTGTCGCTGGGGTTGATTATACGTGTATCACTGTATGGGTGTGTGCGGATATAAAGATAGTGTCGCTGGGGTTGATTATACGTGTAGGCTATCACTGTATGGGTGTGTGCGGATATAAAGATAGTGTCGCTGGGGTTGATTATACGTGTAGGCTATCACTGTATGGGTGTGTGCGGATATAAAGATAGTGCCGCTGGGGTTGATTATACGTGTAGGCTATCACTGTATGGGTGTGTGCGGATATGAAGATAGTGTCGCTGGGGTTGATTATACGTGCATCACTGTATGGGTGTGTGCGGATATAAAGATAGTGTCGCTGGGGTTGATTATACGTGTATCACTGTATGGGTGTGTGCGGATATAAAGATAGTGTCGCTGGGGTTGATTATACGTGTATCACTGTATGGGTGTGTGCGGATATAAAGATAGTGTCGCTGGGGTTGATTATACGTGCATCACTGTATTGGTGTGTGCGGATATAAAGATAGTGTTGCTGGGGTTGATTATACGTGTATCACTGTATGGGTGTGTGCGGATATAAAGATAGTGTCGCTGGGGTTGATTATACGTGTATCACTGTATGGGTGTGTGCGGATATAAAGATAGTGTCGCTGGGGTTGATTATACGTGCATCACTGTATGGGTGTGTGCGGATATAAAGATAGTGTCGCTGGGGTTGATTATACGTGTATCACTGTATGGGTGTGTGCGGATATAAAGTCAAATATTAGCATACGTGATCTCACAAGGAATTCATGTACAAAATATTCTACTTTACAAACGATAGATATGTGTGGTTTGTGTCCTCGTCTATAGAGGCCTAATATTTGGTGAGAAGGGAGGTCTGTTATAAAGGTTCTATAGGTTCAGGAACTAATGTCTAGCGAGGCCGATCCTTAGTGATCTTGGCCCCATTCATTGTTCTAATTTCCACTTACTAAAACATTACGCTTTCCATAATGTAGTTGGGTCGAGTACATGATTAGATTGATATCCAAAATTCGAAAATGGATATAAATCGTGATCGTGTATTCAACCTTTAACTGTGTTGGTGGTGTAATGGTTTAGATGCTTATGTTCTGGGTGTGGTGTCCCGAGTTCGAATCCCGGGAGGACCATATGCTTTCATTAGTTTATTCAAGTGCATTGGGGTTTGTAATTGATGATTAATGTTAAGAACGGAGTGTTACTTAATACAGCCTTCAGCAAGCTAGGTTCTTCGTTCTGGTGCCATGGTCCAACATCTACGGATCTTACTTGGGCTCGTCCTTCTAATGGCTTCAACGTCAGGGTTGGTGGTGGGTGGTCCTCTGAGAACGTCCTTCAGCAGGTCTCGATACGGTCGTGAGTTGGCTCCTTACCATCCAGGTGTTAAGAGGTAGGGAGAAGGGCTCAGAGAAGTTGCTAGGGAGCACGGACCAGTGTACTGGCAATCTAGTAACTAAGCTTCAGGCTAACCACGGACCAGTGTACTGGTGACAGCCTTGACCTAAGCCTGGAGGGTTAGAAAACATACTAGGTAGCACGGACCAGTGTACTGTTCACCTAGCAATTCCTCTCTCGAGCAAGGGAGAAGTCCTTATGGCCTGGATGACTTCCGATACTCAAGTTGGGGATGGCCAAAGAATCTGTTAAGCGGCTCAGACCAGTCTACTGTCCACCTAACAATTTCCCAGTAGGTTTCGGGTCAATGCTCAGGGACTAATTTATAGTGGGCTACGTGGACCAGTGTACTGGTAGCAAGCTAAAGCTCAAGAACCGGGCTCGACTGACTACTCGGACCAGTGTACTGGCAGTAAGTCTTTACCCAGGATCTGCACAATAACTAGAGCCGTACAGACCAGTGTACTGACGACTTGTAATTTTTATTCAATTCCTCCTGTACTGTCTTTAGGTAAGTAGGACAGTCTTAGGAAGCTCCAAGTCTACGTATCTTCTTGCACTGACCTGTGTATGGGCAATTGGATTTAGACCAGGAGATTGGATAGGGCTAGATGTTGTCTGACTGCACTGACCAGTGTAGGGACATGTCACGTTTCACCTCGGAATCGGCAGCTACTCCGACTCCACCCTGTCTGCCCACTGATGGTTTCGCCTGGCACGTCATACATTCAGCAACGTAGTCCAGGGCGAAGTATCTTCGAGTAAGAGAGACATGGGTTTAAGGTGTCACTTTTAAAGGGCTCAGGTCGCCTCCCGCAGCTTGGGCACAGCCTGGGTGGCCGCGCTGAGAGCAAGAATCCGAGCACTCTCCTTTGAATTTGGCGGGCGTCCGGGCCTGGGCATTGTTTGGCTCGCTTTGTCTCCGGGGCTCCTCTGGGATGCGGCATCTCTTGGCTGATTTATGGTGTTTTCTGGACTTGCGGTGGTGAGGTGACTTCCTGGATGGCATTTATCCTGATTGTTTGGGGTTCTGGTATCACTTCCCGCTCTTGTGTATCTCCCATTCTTTCTCTCTCTCTCCTTCCTTCTTTCTCTCTGGCGGCTTCCCGTTCTTGCGGTTCTCTCCGGGTTTTTTTTGGTTCTGATTGTTGCTGTCTCCTGACTCACTCGCTTTCTCTCGTATTTTAATTTTGTCACCAGTAGCCTATGGGTCTGGGGGCAGCAGTCCCAAGTTAGGTGAGGTTTTTAAGTTAGATTAATGACAAAATATGTTTTTTGGGGGCATGTCTTAACATTGCTAAATAATGGGGGAAAATGCATTTGCAAAAGGAAGAACACATTAAAACCCATTAATCAATAAAAATAACCGTTGCAAAAAAAAAATAATAATAATAATAAGACATAGGTGACCTTGTATGCATATTGACCTAATATACAGTGGATATGTATAGCAACAACCCTCGGATTTTACTTTTCCCTATTATCCAGCGGTTTTAAAACACGGCCCCTGCCCCGATAGCGGCGAGGAATCAAATTAGGGTTGCCATGGGATACAGGATATGTTGAACGGCCTCCCCGTGACTTATTGAAATCAGCATCTATGTTGACAATAGGGGGCTTAATTAGGGTTTTACCCCACCATTTTGGCAGCGACGCCGTCGACAGGAAGGCTTACAGGGAAAAACAAAATGACAATGCTTTATATAGTTCCCATGTAATGCATTTGCGACGGTAATGACCTATATATATAGCAATGAATTATGGTTAATGACAAACCTATATCACACTTTGAAAATTAAAGCCTAACTGTTGGTCCAGTCCTAAATATAAACCATCAATTTGTAATGAATAGTAATGTTCTGAAAGTTATATAGTGTTATGCCACGTTTCTACGAAACTAGGTATATTCTGATCGCTCTTCTCGCTCTGGGATTGATGCAGTGATCTTCAATTAAGGATGCTCTCGATTGGGCGAGGGCTGACCTAACTTCTCTAAACACCAAACAAATAACAGGCAATAGACATAAAACACAAGGAAAGATTATAACGGTTTTTATTCGTATCCAGCTAGGGAACATCAATATCGAAATAGTCTCTTAATGGCTAAGCATGTTCATATATAAGGAATGGTTAGGCAAAATAATCAGAGGCAATCCGTCTCAACACAAATATATTGTCCTTAAAATATAGCAAACTATGGGCAAAATCAATAATGGTCACTACAAACAATGAATATTGAAGTGACGAGGTTAAATAACACCTGTAGGATTGTTAGCCTACAGGTGAATAGGAAGGAGAGAAGAAACCAGCAGCAGAAATGGAATGGCATACCAGCTTCCCATGCTTTAGAGAGACACGGAACAGAGGAGTGCCCCATACCACCAGGTCATTCCCATTCTCTAAACATCAGGAAGCTAGGTCAGTCGCCCATGCAAAAGAGTGGGAATGTGAGCCAATCACCATCGAGCTTTCAAACCATCTCCACCTATCACCAGCCTTCATTCGACCAGCAGCCGGACTTGCAGTACAATGAGCAAATGCTTATGCAAGTTCAACATCAGAGACCGGAGTGCTATCGAGATAAGTAGGGATACTAGGACCTTCACTGCAGTACCATCCCGGAGAACTATACTTCACCCCAAGAACATAGTGAAGAATGGAGTTATTAACTGCATCACCAATAACTCCTAATTATCACCGAATCACAGAAGTTACCATTATGTCATTCCTAGACTTTGTGAACCCCATAAGAGTATTAAATAAAATACTTGAAAGGATTATGTACAAAATCATAACTATAATGTATTGTTAAACTAAGTATTACCTTCGCAAATTACATCACAACCATTCACTATATCCCTTTAGCATTGAGTCACTATAAGTTAAATCTAAGAAATAACTTGAACATAGCCTCACTGAAACTGAAGGAAGTAAGCACCTCCACCTAGGTAATGTTCTCAAGGGTGAAAAGCACGGAGCATACAACTGAAGTGGTAACTGCCTCCCCCTCCTCCTCGAATACAACGAGCCCTGTTGTGTTCCCTCTGATGTCCGGATACTGGATTCCTGATTGTTGTGATAGGCAGCTCCCCCTGAGGTCCAGACAAGCCGAATCTACGTTCCACGTCGGCCAGACTTACTCTCGAACTAACCCTCCTAACCTACCCTAAATGTCTCTGAGTGTCTTACATTGTGATTATTGTTGTGAAGGTAAGGTAAAATATGTGAATATTACACTGCTAATTTCTATGTAGATCTGTGCCCAGCATCGTTATTCATTGCGTATGTATTAATCCTTCAGAAACCATATTAAGTATTGTATAGATCTGTGTCCAGGATCTAGTGTTAACTCATATTTAAAACTCCTATAAAGTGTACTACGCATACGTCACATACTTGTGTAAATTAATAACCTAGCTGAATACTCACAGATTTTCCTTGTGTATGTCCATTCTATTTATGTATGTAACAAGTTGAAGTTGAAGTGTGTACCGAGTATCTATTCCCTTCTTAAATATAACTTTTACATAGAACCTACGCTCAATTTCATATTTAGTTAAACTCAGACTCTCATTCTTTAGAAGAATTATTATTGATGATAATCATAATTTAACTCTAATTTCTTCGAGAAAACCCTCTGTTACGCCTTGTTATATCATGCGTTAACTTGTTTATTTTATGAATAACGTATTTGTTTATTTTGTTATGAAATAGATAATTTCGATCCATCTCGTCCAGGAATTCTAGTTTCGTATATATCTATTGTCTAACTATTTCACCAACTCGAATACAATGCCAATTTGTTCTGCATTCCATATAGGAATCTGTTAACTCGTTCAGACATCCTTCATACCTTATCAGGTATTTCTATCTAAGTGCAACTTTGTCGTGTACGCCATATTCCATATAGGGAATCTGTTAACTAGTTCAGACCTCCTTTATACCTTATCAGGTATTTCCATCTAAGTGCAACTTTGTCGTGTACGCCATATTTTACTATTAGTATTATTACAACTACTAGTACACGCTATTTTATTTACGCGTTTCTTAATCTTCTGTAATCATAATAGCGATTGATTCAGTTTAGGTTATATTCAACCTTTAGTTATTCCTCAGTAGATGTAAATCATTAAATCTGAATTCCTCGACCCGTGAGATTATGATTACATATAAGAGTTAATTAATTGTATGTTCATAATATAAATTTTCTCATAATAATCTAACTACATAGTTAATTGTACAAAGAATTCAACTCCCCTCTCCTTTTTACCTTAACGTATTCCTACCAATATTAAGAATAATATCGCACTAACCGCAAATACTATTTTCATCACATCAGTATAGTGAATGACCTGAGTGACCTACCCAGTCATATTTATCTGCGCGCGGTAGTATTTACTCTACCCTTACGCATCTCGCCACCCGATAGCGAGCGTTGACTTAAGAAATCATCATGCGTTTCCCTTATTGATCAGGCCCGAATTATTCATGAGTGTTTAGAGATTTCACTAAACCTTTAATAAACTTATTGAGAATACTTCACAATAGATACTCAACTCCCATATATATTATTATCAGGGGTTTATTTTA
This sequence comes from Paralithodes platypus, assembly GCA_032716605.1. Lineage (NCBI taxonomy): Eukaryota > Metazoa > Arthropoda > Malacostraca > Decapoda > Lithodidae > Paralithodes > Paralithodes platypus. Next base: position 24,791,077 of record CM064581.1, on the reverse strand, counting down.
TGTGTATGTGTGTCTATACATAATTGCATATTTCCACAATAATACTATCTTAAATTCCTGTTCATTGTTATGTTATTCCTAGACCTTGGTGTGTTATAAATGTGTTCAATTATTTACTTACTATTCCTTATAATAGTTAAGTTAAGTTTCAACTCACAGTTTAGGTCTAGATATATTCATGAATTTCATATCAACCGTATTATGTCTAAGTATGTTGATTCGCTTACAATTCCCAAATAATAGCTAAGGAATCTATTGATCTATCTCTATGCCATTAAATAAATAAGAGTGTATAAGTATCTGTGTGTATTTATTGTGTTCATTACAACCTGATTGAGTACCTAATTGTAAATAAGAACGTGTTAGATGTGTTCTTGTTGAGGATATAATTATTGAGTCTAAAAGTCCATAATTGGATTTGAGTAAAGACCATAATAAAGCTAAGTTGTATTACAACCCGGCATAACAAATATAGTTAAAATGGCACTAGAGTAATAACTCTCTAATGTAATATGAAGGACGAATTTACAATGACACACTTGAATAAAGGATTAGATGGATTTCAGTTAATAAGCAAAATCTTTACGAATGGTTGGTCAACATTAATCAGAGTATCTTTATCAGATCAAACATACAGTCTATATCAATCAACTGAAAAGCATAACTCTGCGACGAGACTCACTATTTTTATATAAACCCGAGTGATAGGAACGCATAAATTCAGATCTGCAACAAGACTTCTCAAATGACTTGTAGAGTGTATGTATAAATTAATATACCAATGATATATGTATATATATATATATAGATATATATATATACTGTATATATATCCTCTCCAGTAAGTCGCGGGAGCCTGAACTCGAGGAAGTATGTATATATATCACCGATGTAAGATAGGTGTCGACTGTTTCCCAACAAACGGGATAATGGATTGCAAGGAGAAGGGAAGACGTAAAGCACGTCTTCAGGTTTAATTATGTTAACACTTCAGGAGAATCTTGGCATATCTTGGTCTAAGCCCTCACGATAATCACTGTTACCACTTCTAGAAACACAGAGGCTTGGTTAGAAGAGGAGAGCACTGGGAGAACGAGTACCGGCACTAGCGCTGAGGTTGAGGCGAGGTCTTTAATCGTTACGCCTATTGCACTGGTGTTATGGAAAGTTCAATTTCAGGCACCTCGGGCACTTATGTTCTTCTTTACTCCGGGCTTGGATCTGGCCCGAATAACCTCAACAGACGCCTGGCAATATCGCTTCTCCTTCTGAGTCTCCGACTGGTCCTTCTACTCACTCATGTCGTACCTGTGCGGGAGGACTAGCTTTTCACCTACCGAAGGAGAAAACAGAGTTTTTCCCGGTGTTGGAGGCAAGCTAGCTTGATTAGTGGGGGCTCGTGAACTAACACACACTTGCCTTATTTCGTCCTTAGGCCTGGACAAAAGCGGGCAGAAGTGAGACTGTTCAAGAACTAAAGGGGTATCTTTAGTGCAAGCACTGTGTTGAAGAGCAACTCTGGCCAGAGGGGATTTGGGTCGATTCACTTCGTCATCACCAAGTTTTTAAGAGGTATTGCAGACCTTGAGGGGTCATAATAAGTCTTGAACTTGTTAGTTACTCTTGGATTGTTAAATAAATAAATTTCCCGGCAGGTACTGTAACCTATACGGTTGAACTGTTCGCGACCTTCGGTATTGTAGCCGAGTGGTTCTGAATGTCTAAATTGACTATTATAACAAGCTTCAGATTTTGTAACTGTCCTTTCTACCCTAGGACTACTTGCTAAAGATCCAATAATAGGATACAAGCCAGCAGGCTGAATGCTTGCTGATGGTCTGGCTGACATAGGTAGTGTCTCTTCTTGTCGAGATGTCAGATGCAGGGAGACTCCGGGAATGAAGGGCACGGCAGGTGATGAGATTTTGTTTGGGGTTGTTGGGTAAGATGCACTATTTGCACCTTGCATTTCCGGTAGGTTGAGTAGTCATGTTGGTGACAGAACTGGGATGAAGTCTGGGGGTGGCGAGGATTTGTAGATATTTGGGCCAGATGTGGGTTGTGTTTTCCCGAATTTGTGTTCCTTATTTCCGCCTTGTTGTTCTGGGAAATTAGGTGCCAGGGCAGTTGCTGGGTATTTTTCTTGGTAATGCAACTGCAGTTTGGCTTGAATTTGTGTTGCCTTGGCTCGTCAGGGAAGGGGGGAAGAGTTGAGGCGCCATGAGTAGCTCCATCCATGTGCGTACCACTCTTTCGCCATTTTGGTGGGGAAAACGGTGGCAGTCTAGGGTTTTCTGCATTTCTGCTGGTGCACGCCCTTGGGTTTATGTTGTGGGCGGAATGTGACGAGGTTTGGGCTGGTGCAGGGGTTGTGGTGGTGGTGAAAAGGTTGGTGCGGAAATTGGTGTTCTTTTGTTTAGGAGGAATGTTATAGTCGCTCCTTTCTCGAGCATTCTCTTTGGACGCTACAGCGTTTGTAGGTATGGGGATCCCTTCCTTGTCCCGTTGGTCGCCATATTGGTGCCCGTCGGAGTTGATTGCGTTGCACTCCTGTATGGTAGCAATCCGGATTGGTTGCTTTGATGTTACAACTAATGATGGCGATTTTTTTTCTTCTATGTGAGTGAGGGAGACAAACGGCAGAACTGCCTGTAGCGAGTGCCTCCCCCAAAGTTGAAAGAGTGACAGGGCCAAAATCAAGGGACGTTCGAGCCAAAATGCCTGGACACACAGAGTTTGAAGTAATTTCAGACATAAGAAGAGGGAAAGATTCTGGGAGTGAGTTCCAGAGATCAGCTGTTGAATAGAAGAAAGACAGAATAACGTTTCACTCTTGGGTTGGAGAGCTGCACAGAGTAGGGGTGGGATTGTGTTGCAAGACAGGTACTATGTACCCTACATAGAGGAGGTGGTATACACTGGGAGAGCTCTGAGGAACACTGATTATTGTAGTAGCGATAGAATAGCGAGAGATGCAACATTGCGACGAAGAAAGAGAGATTGCAGAGAGTTGGTGAGTGGACGGGAGTTAATGATACGAAAGGCCTTCCTTTCTACTTTGTCTAGGAGTGCGGTGTGAGAGGATCTTCACCACACATGTGAACAATACTCAATACAAGGATGCACTGTGCTCATGTACAGAGCAATAAGCTGTGCAGGGTAAAGAACATCTTGAGGCAGTCGAGCACACCCAGCTTCTGTGAGGCTGCATTAGCAAGACTGGTAATATGGTCCTTACAAGAGAGAGCAGAAGAAAAAGAGACACCGAGAATATTGAGAGAAGATGAAGGATTGATTTTTGTATTATTGAAATATAAGGGATAGTCCTCTGGGAGTTCCCGACGGGTAGTAAGATGGAGAAAATGTGTATTAAAAGCATTAAAGGCAACAAGATTTTCTCTGCCCCAATTGGAAATAGTAGTAAGATCATAAGATAAGTGTTATATGGCTTTATTACGTTTGTTTTTGAGGGACTGCTGGCTGGGGCGTTCTGGAAAACTAATTGAGTATAGTGTAAGGTAGAGTCATCTGCGTATGACTGGATGGGACTGAAGGTACAGTTGAGAAGATCCTTTATGAAAATTAGAGAGAGAATGGGAGATAGGACAGAGCCCTGAGGAACACCGGAGTTGATAGGATGAGGAAGTGAGCGATGGCCGTCCACAACCGCAGCTATGGAACGGCCGGAAAGGAAATTAGAGACAAAGGCACAGATGGAGTGATAGAAACCGAAGGAGGGTAGTTTGGAAATTAAAGATTTGTGCCAGACTCTATCGAAGGCCTTAGATATGTCTAGCACAATAGAAAAGGTCACCCCGAAGTCCTGAAAGGAGGATGACCAGAAGTTGGTACGATATGAAAGAAGATCACCAGTAGAGCGAACCTTAAGGAAGCCATACTGGCGATCTGAGAGTAGATTATGAGAAGAGAAATGCTTAAGAACTTTGGAAGCAAGAATAGTTTCAAAAACTTTAGAGTTACAAGAGATAAGAGCAATTGGAAGATAGTTGGAGGGTTGAGAGCGGTCATCCTTCTTTGAGACAGGTTGAATGAGAGCAAACTTCCAGCAAGAATGAAAGATGTTAGAGAAGAGACAGAGACGAAAAAGTTTGCCTAGGCAGGGAGTCAGCACGGAAGCATATTTTTTAGTACAACAGGAGGAACATTGTCCAGACCATATACCTTCTTAGTATTAAGCCCAGAGAGGGTAGAAAGTACATCTTTAGAAGATATTAGGATATTAGGCATAAGTAGGTGAGAGGGGGGTGGAGAGGGAGGAATAGCACCGGAATCATCCAAGGTGGAGTTTCTAGCAAATGTTTGAGCAAAGAGTTCAGCTTTGTCAGAGGAAGAAGTGAAGGTTGTGCCATCAGAGTGGAAAAGGGGAGGGAAAGACGAGGAAGAAAAATTGTTGGAGAGGTTTTTGGCTAGATGCCAGAAAGCTTGGGAAGAGCTAGAGTTCGATAGTTCAGTGCATTTATTATTGATGATAGAATTTTTGGCAAGTCGAAGAACAGATTTGGCTTGATTCCGGGCAGAAACATAGGAAGAATATAGGTTTGAGTCCCAAAGGGAAGAAGGAAAACCTAATATTTAGTAGTGGCCCCGGAATCATTGACGATATGCCGTATACAGTAATGGCACTCTTTGAACTCCAAAGTCAGCTGTTCAAAACACCCGCCCCGGAGCAAAGAGACCAATCATCGTAAGCGTACGCTCATAATAACTTACAGATTCGTCCTTATGATGCGGATACCACTACGAAAAAACTAATTCCAATATAATAAAAGAAACCAGTTTAGAACTCTTATCTGTTCTATGCTTCCCATAGTTCAGATGTTATCCAGCGTGGGTTCTATAGGACGCTACGCATATCGTCCTTAACTGATATATCAAGATTCACAAGACCATCAGAACGAATGGGAAGGGGATGGAAGGGAGGGCCGGAATCGTCAATGATTCCAAGGCCACTACTAAATATTAGGTTTTCCTTCTTCCCTTCGGGACTCAAACCTATAATTTATTAGTGGCTCCTCCATCATTGACGATATGCATGATATCACAAGTCTGGAGGGGGACATTCGTGATAAATATCCAAAACCACTAAATAAATAGGATGAGAACAAACCCGCTGCCTAGAGCTCTAACTTTTTTTTTTTTTTTAAATATTAATGGGGTACAGGTGGCATACTTAAATATTCACCCATGTACATCTCCCCTAAGCCTTGGATAGAGGCTGTGGGAAGACATACTACATATAACATACAGATTTTTTGTACAAAAATATAATAACTGAACATACATATAAAAGTATATTGTACAAAAATATTTTCCTCATTGACTAGCTTCTAGTGTGAAAAACATAGATAATGATTATCATATCGTGCTAATGCACAACCACGTCCGGCGGGCTGAGGGTCTTAGCTAGATACTCCCCCCCCACCCCACCCCCATTTTCACTTAAAAGCACGGAACAACTTAGACCTGTTGCCTTAGCGCTATACAAGTAACACATGGTTTCTCTAAATTCACTGATAGGTAACGTGACAGAAAGGTATGGTAGGAGGCCCACATATTAGTCTGTTGAACAGAGAAATTCTCAAGAAAACGAAGCAACATCGCCCATTTTCGCAAAGCATGGGCTCGCCCAATAGCCCTTGGATTACTCTCCTTGATAACCTCAACCAACAAAGCTGCCAAGTGCCGCTTTGTGAGACGTTGACCTGTCTGTGAAACCCATAGAGCTCCTGGCTGGTTAGGCCGGGACACCCCAATGTAGGTTAAGAGCGACTTCACTGGATATAATCAGTGATGAGTGTTACCCTGTTTGAGCGCCGGTACCTCAAACTCTGTGAACACATGATCTTGGTGTTCATTGTTTGCGATAAACGTGGGCGACGGTGCAATCTGAACATAAGCATTGCGCCGTGCAAACCTAAGACAGTTTGGTTCGTTGCTCATCGCCGCTAGCTCAGATACCCACTTACCTGTAGCCAAGGCCATCAGGAACACAGCCTTCTTTAAAATTGAATATAAAGTAGGATTGTGACGAAATTTCTGAGAATATAGTAAAGACAAAGCCTTGTCGAGTGACCAGTGAGCTGGCGTGGTGGTGGGAGAAGCTTGAAACATGCATGCATGAATGCTTTCTCCTCCTCCTGCATACTGAAAACCCTGTTAACTGATAAAATGGAATTCTAATAGCAGCCATGTGATTTTTGAGCTTGACTACTGACAAGACCTTATGTTCAAACAAGTAATCTAAATATTTGAAAATTAAGGACACCGAGGCCACTGTCTGGTCAGTCTCAACGATCCAAGTAGTAAAAGCTCTACAGTAAGATTGGTACTGGCGTCTAATAGAGATAGTATATTGATTAATCAAATTATGGGTAACCCTCTCCCCATAGTGGGCTAACCACTAGGCCTTCTGAATGCCCACAAGGCAAAAGTTGGCGAGGTCTTGAGGTTTTCAATTGTCTCTAAGTGGAAATACGAGATCGGAAGTGACACCGGGATCTCACACCACGTCTTCAATTGCGCGTACCACACATGAGCCGGCCACAGAGGTGCGATCATCGAGACAAAGCCCCAATAATCACGTAGTATGTGAACTACTTGACACATAAATGAAGCGACTGGTAGTGGAAACAGCTAAATGGAATTCCATTCATTCCAATTCACCAGCCATGCGTCTGGTCCTCCCGCCGGGGTCCTCCCCTGGCGAGTAAGGAAGAGAGGATGTCTGTGGGTCTCCTCGGACGTGAACCAGTCCACCTGTGGACAGTAAGGCTCTGCAATGATCTGTTGAAAGACGGTTTGCTTCAGAGTCCAGTCTACTAGTGTGCTCTGTCGCCGTGACAGAGTATCTGCCTATACGTTCACCACGCCTGGCAGATATGCTGCGTGGAGATAAATGTTCAGCTTTACTGCCAACACAAATATCATGTCCGCCAACTCTAGTAACACTCGAGACCTCGATGACCCTTGCTTCTGAATACACGTTACTGCATTCAGATTGTCTATTATGAAGGCCACTGAGAGTTAAACTGTGGGCCTGAAGGAAAAAGAAAGGGACGAACAACTCTGCCACGTTGATGTGAAACTCTGTGAACCGGGACCAAAGACCCTGGCCATGGTGTCCTAGGGTTGACTGGTAAACCCATCCCAGAGTACCTGAAACATCCGTATCCACCCATACCGTAGGTGGAGATGTCCATGTCAGAATTGAGTGTAATGTTGCTGGCCTCGCCCAGACCACCAGTAAGTTATGGAATAATTTCGGGATATGCCATGACTTTTCCGCCGGTCAAAAGCAGACAATGTCTGTTTCCCTCAAAGACCACTCTCTTTACATTCAACCGGCCCAACAGGACCGTTAGTTGTTGACATGTTGGAGGCATAAGATCTCGGAATCCGCTACCACTAGCAGCCAGGTTCAGACCGAAAGGCATTCTTTGAAAAACAAAGTTTGATGCCTGATCCTCAGAGCGAGGAAGCTTAGTTAGGTTAGGTTAGGTTAGGTTAGGTTAGGTTAGGTTAGGTTAGGTTAGGTTAGGTTAGGTCAGGGCCAAAGCACACATCCAACTCTCCGGTGGAAGTGTTAACCTGATCTGATTCACAGTCAGCATCCTGAATGATGGATTGAGAATGTAGCGGTTCAGTTGGGACAAGTCTATGACCAGCCTCATCTGTACGCTGTCCCTTTTTGGCACTAGGAATAATCTGGACGTGTAAACTGGGCGAGTTGGCCTGACCGGGACAATGATACGCTTGGCGATCATTTCCCTGACTAGTGACTCCACCTCTAAAGAAACATTGTTTATTTCTGAAGGTAAACGAGGCCGCCGGAGCCACTGACAAGTTATGCCCTTGCGCACCACTGACCTGGCCCAAGTTTGAGGGGCCATTCCCGGTAGCACATCCGGAATTCCCCAGTCACTCAACTGGACATTTCCGGCAGAGCAACACTCGTGTCCAACTCGCCCGTCATGGGCCCTGGGAGTGAGAAAGCTGTGTGATCCCTCAGTTGTTTGACTTGGAGTGGTGGTTTCTGAAGACTGGCTAGAGGGAGTGGGTCGCGATTCCTGACCTGACTCCCCTTTAGAATAACCGTTATACCACTGCCCCTGTCCCTTGTGCCCCGTGCCGAACCACTGCTGCCAGATTTGGACGGAGTCTTGTATGACTAAAAAAACTGTGGGACACTAAGGTGACTCTGACCGAGTTGAACTTTGAGAGTAGACTCCTTCCTGGTATTGGAGGCAGTCGCTCTGGCAGAGTCTAACAAACGACATACTGACCGCCACGCTTCTTGTGATACCAAGGTAATGGTCAGAACGAGAGACAAAAGAACCGATGACTGATCTCCCCCGGAAGATTCTTCACCAAGAACACCCGGAGATCCTGGTGTGCCCGGACAGCTTTCAAGAAAGCTACCCGGATATCACCTATAGTCTGCACGGAGTTTTGGGACATAACACGCCGGGTAAGAGAAAGGGCCGTGGTCGTCTGAGAATCTGTTACTGCTTCAGTCGTTCGCACTAGCGAAGCAGCTAGTTGACGACTGACGAGGAACTGAGATAACAGGCACCAGACTTATATCTTAATTTAAAGTCCTTATCTATCTGAGTAGATGTAGGGCAAGTAAATGGGTCCGATAACTAACCTAATGAAAGGTTGGGTGCACTCAAAAAGTCTAACACAGGTTTGGACACACCTCCCGCCTGATCCACCAGCAGTGAGAACCAACAATGATATTCCTGGGTACTGGGTGGGTTAACTTGCTGGTTATTGTGCTGGCAAAGCCCTGTGCCTCGGTTTACCAATCTAGCCACGGGCCTGAGCCTACAGCCCCAATCTGCAAAACCGGATTTCCTGACTGGTCCCAAATGGGTTGTGTATCCAACTCCAGCGGTAAACGGAATAAAGACTTAAAACCGTCGAGCTTGGACCAGTCTGAATATAGGCGAACAGATGAGGTAGGTGGCAGAGCAGGTGACTATGCTAGCATAAACAAAATAGTCCGGAATATAGACGTTGGGAGTAGCCTTCACCACTACATTTAACACCTAACCTGATACATTTTTAGCTCGCCATGGCTTAGACTCACTTAGTTCCACACGCCAGTGCTCAGGGACATGAGTCTCCCCCGATACCGGCGAGTGCGCGGCCTGAGGGTTCATGGGAGCAATAGAAGTCCAGGAATTATCTGGACCATATAGTAAGGGCAGAGGACCTTCCTTAAGGGGAGTCTTATCAAATGGAGGAGGAATGATATCCGTCAACAACCTGACATTGGACATACCTATAGCGTCTGAGTAACATTACTCACACTAGAGGTGACAATGGAGGGAGTAGTGACCTGTTTAGGTGTTACATGAAGTAAACCCAAATGCCTCGCGACCAGCGGTGGTGCATGGGTGACTGGCACAAACTTGTCCACGCCCAACCTACTCAACACGAACATCCATAACTGCCTGGAGATCGTCCTTAGTCACAAAATCCTTATTTTGGTCCGTAGACATAGAATTAACTGAGTTTCTATGTCTGAACGCCCAGTAGAAGCCACCTGTTGCCCTGATTGAAGTGTTTTTTACTGGTCATCCCCCAAGCACTGAAATTCCATTTCCTCCGGTGACAAGGCTGAGGGTACTGGTGATCGTACCTCCTCAGACTGGACGGCTGGTGCCAGGACGTCACGGGCAAACTGAGGCCACTCCAGATTTGGAATAGGGGACGATACTACCGGGGCTCCAATAGGTGCCCTAGGAGTACCCCTATACTCAGAAGCCAACACTTGTACCTGCACTTGTTGCCTAGGTGCGGGGTTACGGGAAATGGTATATGGTTGTGGGCGCACTGACGGTGAGACGTGACCAACCACAGGATGGCTAAGTATCCCACTGGACAATTCCCTCGGCGGACCGGCCCCAATTGTCCGTATTGAACGTTTGGCTTAGCCAGGGAAGGACTTGCAAGGTCTGGTGCCAGCGATCGACTCTTGCTGGACTCCTTTGAAATCGTAGCATCCGACCTTCGGAAATGGGAACGGGAGGCATTGAAGTCAGACTACGTTGAATCCTCCGGCGCCACTGTCCGCCTTCTTAGCCGCCTGTTTAACCTGTGGTGAAGAGTGGGATTGACGCAGCGGCGACCTCGAGTGGGAGCGTCGACGTGACTGCGACGTAGAATGGGTCGACTAATCGGACTGAGGCCATTACGTCGTGCGGCGGGGGAGCTAGGCTGTGCTGTTTCGTCAGTAGAGTCATCAGAACCAACCAATGGTTTCAACACTACTTAGGACTGTTTCTTCTTATGAATGCCTCCCGCACAAGGCCGAAAAGTCGTTGAAGAATTAGAAGCAGGGCTAGCAAAAGTGGATTTTGATCACATGTCCCACAGTGTTCATAGCATCACACTTTAAAGCTTTGTGAACCACCTCTTTGCAATACTCAGAAAAACAGAGTGTAATAGCACTTAAGACAGTGTGATATCTGTCTTCCTTATGGTTAAAGAAACCATCACGAAGCCTCATACACAGATAGCAACGTTTTTTTTTTTTTTTTTTTTTTTTTTTTTTATATTCCAACTACTTCCTCTCGGGCATAGGCTGAGAGCCTGTACATTCCACCGCTCAACACGGTGAAGCCCGTGAGGTCTCGTTCCAGTCTGGGGAGTGAGACATGTGAAGCATCCATTCATGGCTCGAAGCAGCTCCATCTCTGAAGCCGCTGGTTGCTTCGTTCAAGTGCTTCACTGTCTGACCCTCCAGACTCAGACCCTCACTCTCAGACCCATTGTCCCCGTGATCTGGCCAAACACGGAACACATTGGACACACAATGTATGGCATGACACTGGAAGGTTAGTTCACAAAGTGCTCGCACAGCATGTAATGTTCCATGATGTTAACCCCCTCCCACCCCCCACCCCCCCCGCCGGGGATCGGTAACTAGATCTGGAGTGTCACGCCGGGGAGACGAAGATGTGGAAAAGAAAAATTCCAAGAATCAATGCTCATAAGCATAACCTGAGACACCCAGCCTGACTGTTACCTGTAACACAAAAGAATAATAGATGAAGAGAGCAGCACCACTCTATGTTTCTTGTGTAACCTTCTGGAAAACGAGCAAACAGTTCTCCCATTAAGGTAAATTTGACTTCTTACCCATGATACTCATCATTGACCTATACCCCAGTTCTACCCTAGAAAAACGTTTTCTAGTAATCGATCCTCTCGCCGTGATGGAAGAGTTAGTCGGTCTTCTCGCCGTGATGGGAGTAGTTCAAGACCTCTCGCCGTGATGGGAGAGTAGTCTAAGACAAATAATACAGTAGGTTAGGCGAGTCGTTCCGGCAGAGCCGGATGGAGTGAGCTGGTGAACTAAAGGTCCCGCCGAAGAAAACAACAAATGCTTAATCCACCTAATTGGTGGCCGAAAAGCGCTGCCTTACAAGTAATACAAGCCTCTAACCTATGCTAGTGGGACGAAATAAAATTAGAGGGAAATAAAAATCATAAAGTGGCGTCCTTGCCTTACCACGACCAAGGAACGCCACCTAAAAAAACCACCCTAAAAAAACACAACTCCTGGGGGTCACGTTAATCAACATGCCCGACCTCACTAATCTAACTCTACTCTAGCACAATATCAGATTAGTACAAATGAGCAAAAGGCTCACTATCCGGATGGTAGAATGACGAATGAAGAGAGGTCGGAACCACATGTCTGCTCCGCATGACGCCCGGAGCAGAAGGACGATATGTGTAGCGTCCCATAGAACACACGCTGGATAACATCTAAACTATGAACAGATAAGAGTTCTTAAAAAAAAAAAAAAAAAAAAAACATACATTTTTTTTAATTAGATTTTTCGTAGTGGCATCCGCATCATAAGGAGGAGTCCGTAAGTTATTATGAGCGTACGCTTACGATGATTGGTCTCTTTGCTCCGTGGCGGGTGTTTTGAACAGCTGACTTTGTAGTTCAAAGAGTGCCATTACTGTATAAGGCATATCGTCAATGATGGAGGGGCCACTAATATATTAAGAATCTTGAGTTTTAAGGCGTCGGTAACGTTTGAATGCTTCCTCCTTGTTGCGGACATTAGTAGAACAAGCGTGAGTAAACCAAGATTTTTGTACATTAGACAGAGAGAAAGAAAATGGAATGTATGCTTCCATGCCCGAGAAGATTACCTCGATAATGCGTTCAGCACTCTCCGAGGGTCCCTGGCCACGGAAGCAAAAGTCATTCCATGGCAAATCAAAGAAGTACTACCGAAGAGCCCCCCAGTCGGCAGCGCCAAAGTGCCACAAGCGCCGCCGGTTGAGAGGATCGGGTGGCCGTACCGGAGAGATAGTACAGGTGACAGATCTTAGTTTATGGTCAGAGGGGCCCAAAGGAGAGAAAAGATTTACAGTATAAGCAGAAGGGTTAGAGGTTAGAAATAAATCAAGAATGCTGGGTCAATCTCCGAAGCGATCCGGGATACGGGTGGGTTGTTGGACTAATGGCTCTAGGTCATTTAGGATAGAAAAGATGTAGGCTTGTTCACCAGGTTGGTCAGTGAGATTCTAAAATTCTAAATATTAAACTCATAAATACCTGAAAAAGGAAACTAGAAAGAAAACCTCATTAGTCATTACATCTAAAATAACTCTACGCATTTTACTCCAACATATTGCGCATACAGTTATTCCTATCTAAAAGTTATTAGCACAAGTGTAATACTTCAGTTGAAGGGAGTGCTATTCTTATCTAATGATCTTTATATCAGGACAAGTGTAATCCTTCAATTAGAAGACAGTCCTTATAATTACCTATCTTATCGAGTGCAAGTGTAAATACTTCGATTGAAGGGAACACTAATCTATATTATAGAAGCAACAGTCTTGCGAGTAAAACTTAGTGGAGCCTCGCTCGTGCGTCTTATATTTTTTGTTCTTTACCATTATTTTAGTATTACGTATGCAATATTCTTGCGCCAATAAATATAATATGAATGTACGTATTGTTATAAATATCCTATATTACTTCTGTGCATGTGTTAAAACGAATTCGGCTCCTCCAGTCAAGTAGAACGTACCTATTTAAACCAATCAAACCCAGTAAAACCCTGGTATAACATTGGTGGCAGACGGTAGTTCTTGATTCGGGAGGAAGAAGTCATTTGGCACATAAAGCAGCAAAGGGATAGAGCGTTCTATAACATACGTCATCATGGCTGCACGTTCGCACATTCCCATACCCAAGTATGAGGCAGAAACTTATGATATTCGCACGTACCTAGATATGGTCAGCCCGGTACTCAGCCTGGCATATCAGACCAATCGAGAAAAGATTGCTGTCTTATTAACTCACCTAGGAAAGGCTGTGTCCCTGGTAGCCGGGCAAGTGACCCCAGAACTGTATTGGGAAGCTTTCCGGACTATTGTGATCAACGCTGTTCAGCCATCACTAGGCCCCGTTGTAGCCTTAAACAAAATCAACGAAATAAAGTACGGGGGTGATCTGGACATGACTTTGGGAGTGGTAAATCAACAGGTAAAAGCCGCTTACCCTCTGTCCACCTTTGAACAGCAACAGCAACAGGTATTCTGTGCGCTCTTAAGGATCCTCCCGTCAAGTGTTAGGGACTACCTAGACTACCTAGACAAAGAATATTATCCTCCAGTAATTAACCAAATCCAAACCATCGAGGAAGAACAAGATGAAGAAGAGGGAACAGATGAGATGGAAGACCCTCCTCAGGTTTTTTAAAACCTCCCCCGCCCACTATGGCCTCAGCGGGGGAGCCTATGTTGTGGAAACCTCCACCCATCTACCACTTAGCAAAAATTGAGGGCATTGCAGTGCGTCTTTTAATCGACACGGGAGCTGCAAGATCTTGCCTTTTCAAAACTTTTTATGAGAAACACCACAGACGATTTGGATCACTGCACGCGTCTAACACTAATTTAATCAGCGCAGGAGACACCCCTCTAATTATTCGAGGAGAGACTAAACCACTGTGCATCAAGACTCCTCAACCCGAAGCCTCTTGCCACCACCCTTTTGTAGTTTTTTTCTCAGACTGCATGCAATATGACAGCTACGTGGGCTTAGACGTCCTACAGAAATTAGAAGCCCAACTAGATTGTGGTCAACATCTATCTATTCTATCTATCTATTATATCTATATGCTCAGGCCCAATCCCCATTTTGGGGGTAGCCGACTCAAGACAGAGCAAGAATAGGAAAAACACAAAAACAACATAAAACAAAAAATAAACACAGATAAAAAACACAAACTCACACACATCCAGGTCACCCAGGAGAATACCCAGAGACCAGGGTTACCAAGGTCGCTCCAGCACTCCCCCGGCCCCTGACCACCCGGAGAGGTTCCGATCTCGGCAGGCAGACATGCAGCGGAGCCAAAGCCACAAGCCCTCCCACCACACTTCCAGGCACACCCTTCATATTAATCGTCCCCCCGGGCCAGGCGCCTGATGGACTATTATCTAGTCGAACTTGCGCCCGACCCCTTACTCCAAATGACCACGTGTTCACTCAACTATTCACAAGCATTCTCCATTCACTCCTGTCCACCACCACTTCCCCTGCCTGATCTATAGTCATTCCTCTATCATCCAAAGCCTTTCTTACACAGTCTCTCCATCTCAATGGGGGTCTTCCTGCCCTTCTATCTCCCTTGTACCTGACTCACATATTCTCTTTGTAAGCCTTTCATCTCCCATTCGTTCAACATGACCATACCAGCTCAGCACCCTTCTGTCCACTCTGGCTGACAAATGTTCCTGCTGCCCCACTCTCCTACGTATCTCTTCATTCCTCAATCTGTCTCTACGAGTAACTCCACACATACTCCTCAAGCAGCTCATCTCCATCACATCCAGCCCTCTTTTCTCCTTTTTCTTCAGAGCCCATGTCTCAGCCCCATACATCACTGTTGGCACAACAATTCCTTGATATAGTGCACTTTTTACTTTCACTCCGAGATTTCTTGTCTTCCACATACTTCCCATTGCTCCGAAAACCTTCCTTCCTTCACACACTCTCTGTTTTACCTCCACTTCCATACCTCCACTCCTGCTTATCGTTCCTCCTAGATATTTAAAACACTCTACTTGTTTCAATATTTCCCCATCCAGCCTCACATCTAGATTCACCCTATGCTCTCCCCTATTACACACCATTACTTTACTTTTATTGACGTTCACCTTCAGTTTCCTCCTTCCACAAACCACACCAAACTCTTTGACTACCCGCTGCAGTTTCTCATCAGAATCCGCCACCAATGCTGTGTCATCAGCGAACAGCAACTGATTCAACTCCCAATCTCTACCATTCTTTCCTACTAAACCCAATCCTCTTCCCATAGTTCTCCTTTTCACCTCCCTCACCACACCATCCATAAACATATTAAACAGCCATGGTGACATTACACAACCCTGTCGCAAACCTACCTTTACCTCAAACCATTCACTCAACTCACCATTTCCTACTCTCACACATGCTCTGCTCCCTTCATAAAAACTTTTAACTGCTTCTAACAAATTTCCTCCTATTTCATAAATCCTTAACACCTTCCACATTGCTTCACGGTCCACACGATCATACGCTTTTTCCAAGTCCATAAAAGCCCAAAATATCTCCTTATGCTTCTCTAAATACTTCTCGCATAACTGTCTTACTGCAAACATCTGATCCATGCACCCTCTTCCCCTCCTAAAACCGCACTGTTCTTCTCCTATTGCAACTTCCGTACACTTTATTATCCTCTCTATCAACACCCTGCCATACAGCTTTCCAACCACTGACAATAAACTAATACCTCTATAACTTGAACACTCCTGCCGATCTCCCTTCCCCTTGTACAACGGCACAATACATGCACTCTTCCAGTCTATTGGTACCATTGACACAACAAAGCACACATTGAAAAGTCTCACCAACCAATCTATTATTACATCTCCACCCTTCTTTATACACTCCACAGCAATACCATCCAAACCTTCTGCTTTTCCCGCTCTCATTTGTTTCACTGCTTCTTTCACCTCATTTTCCTCAATCCTTTCATTCATTCCCTGCCACCTGGGTGGCCTGGGTAACCTATCTCCATCCACCTCTGCTTCAATCACTGCTTCTCTTCCATCTCTTGTATTTAACCAAGATTCAAAATACTCGGCATATCTTTTCCTCACTTCAACTGGTTCCACTAGTAATTCTCCATTTTCATCTTTCACTGACGCTTCCCTCTTTTGTCCTCCTTTCCTTACTTTATTTACCTCCTTCCAGAACATCTTCTTTAGTTCTTCAAAATTCTCACTCAACCTTTGGCCCCACCTTTCGTTTGCATCTTTTTTCGCTTCTCTAATTTTCCGTTTTGCCTCTCTCCTTTTCTCCTTGTACCTCTCCCATACCTCAACACTACCATCCTGTAAAACCCTCTCAAAACACTGTCTCTTCTCCTCAACTGCCTTTCTCACCGTATCATTCCACCACTCGCTTCCCTTCCTGATACCTCTGCCTCCTACTTTCCTTTTGCCGCATACTACCTCTGCACTTGCTTTCACTCCTTCCTTAAACTGTTGCCATTCAACCTCTACTTCTCTCTCTTCCATCTCTCTCACTTCCATCCACTTTTCATTTAGTCTTTCCTTGTACTCCCTCTCTTTTCACTCTTCTCTAACTCACTAACTTTTATTACCTCTCTTACTTCACACTTGTCTCTTATTCTCCTGTAACTCTTAACTCTTAGCATTCCCTCCACCAGGTAATGATCTGACATACCCTCCGCCTCACCTCTCATCACATTCACATCCAGCAGTCTACACAATCTTTCCCTTGTCACCAGCACATAATCCATCAATGCCCTCTCTACAATCTCTCCCCTCACAAGTCTATGCCAGGTGTACTTGTGTATACGCCTTTTTTTGAAGAACGTATTACCTACACTCAATCTACACTCTTCACATACATTTTTCAGTCTTTCTCCACTCTCGTTTACACCATCCACACCAAAACTACCGATGACTCCCTCAACAGGCTCATTTCCTACCCTAGCATTTAGGTCCCCTAAAACTATAACATTTTCATTTTCATCAAACCCTTGTAGACAATCTCTCAAATCCTCCCAGAAACCCTCTACCTCGTCTAACTCTCTTTCACTTCCTGGTCCAAACGCACTTACAAAAACCCACCTTTCACCCTTAAACCGCATTCTCACCCACATTAGCCTTGATGACACCTCTTTCCACTCTTTTATAAACTCTCTCAACTCCTCCTTCACAATAATAGCCACTCCTTCTTTCCCCCTGACTCCCTCGTCTACTCCAGACTTTCTACCTATCACGTTTCCAAAATCCACTTCTCCCTCTCCTTTCATCTTTGTTTCATTCAGTGCAAGGACATCATACATCCTTCTTTCAAATAACCTTCCAATATCCTCTCGCTTCTCATTCGTACTACATCCACGCACATTCAAAGCTCCTATTCTTAGGGTCCGGGACCACGAACGCGTTCCCTCGCCCCTATCTCTATCTCTATCTCTGACATCTATTAACTTTGAAAAAAACAAAAATAAATAAATAAATCAAATAGTTGCTTAAGTCCCCCCTAAAAAACATTCCCAGTAATAAAATACGGATCAAACTTCGAAGTTCCCACCATCAGGAAGAACTGACAACAACACTTCACTACGAAACACAACACGAACACCTGGACCTGTTCCTCATCCAGTCAAATCCCTCCCAAATCCCAGTCAAATCCCTCCCCTAAAACCCGTACACCTCTCCTCCCCAACCCACCTAGTCTTCCCATACCATCCACATCCTCAACCCCACACACCACACCCCAACCTAATCCATTCCTACCCTCATCTCCTGCACCCCAATCCCCACCCCCACCACCACCTCACCCATCTCAATCCTCCCCACCCCTACCCCCACCATCACCCCCTCCCTCACCCCCACCCCATTCTCGTGCAGCAGCACCCAACATACACCCCGCACACAACATTAACATTCTTCAACTAAACATAGATGGCATCAACACAAAGAAATATTTTGTATTATGTTACCTCCACCAACCGACTTTACTCCTAAACTCAAACTCTCACATTTCATCAAACAACACAACATACACATTGCCATCTGAGATGACGGGGTTGGGAAACCAGGGCAAGGCTATGACGGTAGACACCCTGATCATGCCGGGAAAGGAGCAGCCTAACAACACCAGAATAGCTGTGATCAGGGAGACGAAGAGGAACAGGAGAAGACAACACCAAGAGAAGGAGAGAGACAATAGGACCCGACCACTTTCCCAGGCTTTAATACCTGCCAGAATAGGTCAGCCTACCCCTTTTCCCAGACCTACCCATGCTCTAATCTCCGGGAGTCTAGGTCAGTCTGCCCGAGAAAGGAGTTCGAGCCCTGGCCAATCACAGGGACCCCTGCTCCTCCAATGGCAGGTACAGAGACAAACACTCAAGGCATATATCCAGTTCCAGCCCGATTTGCAATATAGTGAAGAACTATTTATGCAAGTTCCCCACCAAGAACCATTGCAATATCGACATCGATGGGAATCCCAGCACCCCCTCTACAGCACCTGCCGGGAAGACTGGGAATAGTGCAACCAAAGTGATAAATAATAAAGCTATGGCCTGCAGACTAAGAAAAGCCAGATATCATGATGAACAGAAAATCATTTATTACGCAACCATGCCCCCCTTTAGAAATAGGAGGGCCATATCGAGAGATCGAGAATCTCTGTGTGTTTCGATAATTAACTTCAGTGTATTTTTAGATTAAGAATTGCCTTCACCATAGCCAAAACAATAATATCCACATGTCCCTATGTTATTGATAGATCAACTTGAGTTCTAAAAATAAACCGACTATAGTCTGACTGAAACTGAAGGAAGTTAGCAAATACTATTGCTTCCTTCCACTGGTTAAGCCGGTTGTGGGAAAGGATTGGTATTGAGTCTCAACCTGAACGAGAGTGTGTGTCTCTGAGTGTTATAAGTTGTGGCTATTGTTGTTGTTGTTGTTGTTGTTCCCCAGGCTGTCTGGCCGAACAGCCCCAAGGTCTCGAGCAAGGCCAAGGCCATAAACGAGCACCCCCACAAAATCCTCCCTTCTTACCACTAACAAAGCCCGGGTGACCGAAGCCACTCCAAGGCAGGGAGCTGAGGAGGGTTCGGAAATGCCCGGGAAACCAAAGCCCCACCCAAGGCCCTGTGCCCCTGAGCAATTATGAAGGGAAAGTTGAGGGGTAAGGGAAAAATGTGACGCTTTGGCTGCCAATCTGCCAACTTCTAGGTTGGCAGTAGGGAGGTCAATCCACGGAAAAGACGCCGCCACTTGAGATCTAGAAGATATATAAGTAAAAGGAACAGTCAGAGTAAGCTATGGGTATGGCAGAGATCGCTCAGTTCTCACTCGGATAGACCAGCCCATCATCACATGACTAGAACCCAATCCTCTCAGCATCAGCTAGGAAAGGCCCTAGAAAGCCGCCTTTGGCGGGGGAATAGCTCCCCTATTTCAACTCCTTTCGGGGTTGGGCACCCGCCCAAGGTAAGATAAAATATGCGAGTATTCTATTACATTTAATTATAGATCTGTGCCTAACATCTATCCTGAACCTTTGATACCCGTGTAATATTCCTATAACTTTGATCCATACAGTGATTCATTAAGTACGAGATATTGCTAAGAGAAATTGTGTTAAATCATTCAGACCCTTAATTGTACGCACGTTACATAGTCATTATTACACGATTTACTTAGCCAGAATACTCTCAGATTTTATTCGTATCTGTTTATTATTCTTTGTGTATCCAAGTCAAAGTGAAAGTGTATAACGTGAACTGATTCCCTTCTTAAATCGAATATATACCTAGAACCTACGCCCAATTCAGGATCCTTATATCCGCATTATTATCGCCAGAGAATACATATAATTATAATACTATTTCCCTTATTTGAAAGTCAAGAACCCTTTCCGTTGAGTTGGAATTAATTCATTATCAAGATATCTGATCTCTATTAGTTCTTGTGAAATATCTGATAATATACGTTACTCGGGTCATGTAATTCTTTCCACACCAATCTAGGAATTCAGATTGTACATTCCTTGATCGATTCCTCCTACTAATTGGCTATTGATTCTATTTATTACTTCATCTAGTAATCTATTGATTATAATTGTATTTACGTTATAATACAACGCTACAGTAGTTCTGTGTTCTTTTAGGAATTTGTTAATTTATTTAGAACTCCTTTCATGCCATCATATATGGTATTTCCTAAGTTCAACTTCGTCGTGTACGTTCATTTCTCATAGCTCCTTATAAAGCTATCTTTCAGCGCTCTTTCATTTGCGTTTCTTAAAGTAGTTGGTTAATTTATCCCAATCTATATTAAATTGTATTTTATCTATTCCAACTCAGTCGCTATATTTATTGTGAAACTGATTTCCTCAACCCGTGTGATTTGACCTCATCTATGATTGAAATATTATTTTTTGTGTCTCATGTGAGAGATTATTCGCAATAACTCTTAGATAGTTGAATTCACATTTAAACTATCTTTCCCCTTAGACTCAAATATAATTCATAGCTTTAGTCCCTGATTTTATATGGCACTAAAAAAGTAAATTGTTATTTCCTGAGACCGCAGTCATTCTGACCTAGAGTCCTCAGGGCGGCACCTTTGATGGTCTCACCTGAGCGCGGCCAAATTCCCCTTTGCCCATCACGTAGACTCACGTGCAGCTGAGCGATAAGTTCCATATTGTATCTTGTCTTTGTCAGAATACTTTGCGTTAGACACTTTACTCGCATATGTATTATTGTCAATGATTCTTGTTTGTGTATATATGTATCTGTCTATCATTACGTATTTTCACTCTTCAATTACTATGTAAGTGACAAACTGACCTTCATTAGAGAGTAAAATTAGTTAACTCTCTCAGTCACTAATTTACTTACTTGCTATTTAATATAATAGTGGAGTATAGTACCCCATAACATGTATTCTATGCCATTGAATAAATAAGAGTGTAATCTAACCTGTGTGTTTATTGTGTTATCGTTGCCTGATTGAGTAAATACTTATCATATTCACTAAGCTCGATGTGTTCCTGTTGAGCATATTCCAAGTCTAAATATCCGAAACCCGGATTGATAAATAGATAATACTGAAGCGAGTTGGATTACAACCCGGCATAACACTGGGGCAGCGGTGTCCCGATACGGCATATCAGCTTTTCTTGTGTTGTTATTGATAAATTTGTTATTACTCAATCAGCATCACACACAACATTCACCATGGCAACTAAAACGCTCGATATCCCGGCATTCAAGCCAGAGGAGTATGATATTAATATATATATGGAAATAGTCAAACCGGTCCTGGACATGACGTTCGGGAACGAAGACTCATCCAAAATTTATACTGTGGTAATGAAGTTAGAAAAATACGCAGATTTGGACGCCACGGTAAGCCAATTGACTCAACTAGCCATAACCGCTTTCCATTTCTCAATCACAGAGCCCACAAACTACGAAAACGATATGCCAGTAGTAAGGTGTATTATGGTTCTGAGAAAGACAAGAGAACAAGACAAGATCGCCGTCATCAGTAGAGTTACTACTCACCAGTCTACAGTACCTACAGCTGGCCCTGTGACACCAAGATCCAGTAACAAAGCTGAAGAATGGGCCAGGATTCGCCCCGCCGACTGGAAACCATGTAATGGACAATGTGTGTTGACGTCCTTAAAGAAGACTTTCGTGGAACTGACCAAGAGAAGGACCAGGTCACCTAGTTGGTGGGCTCAGATTCCCTGGATCAAACCCAGACGCATAGCTACAATCACCGAAGATGGAACCGCAGGATTTGAAAGCTTCAGCGAGGAAGAAAACATTGAAGAACCAGAACCAGTAGTGGAAAATACAGATGATCTGGATTTTTAATCCGCCCCCGTACACAAATAGTCGTCAAAATGGCGGGGGCTCATGAGGGATTATTGAGGGGACAGATCCAAATAATCTTCCCATCTACAGGAAGATCACTCTGAATGGAGTGAAAGTCCAACTTTTAATTGACACGGGGGCTTCCCGTTCATGTCTCTTCTTTCCTTTCTTCAAACAGCACCGCAAAGCTTTAGGTCTTATCCAACCTTCTTCCATAGTTTTAGTGGGTGCTAATGATGATATTATCCCAAACTATGGACAGACTCTTCCACTGTATGTTAGTACCCCTGTCCCATATCATGGAACTGAACACTCGTTCATGATTATGATCCCAAAGAGACCAAGTACGATGGATATTTGGGTCTCGATTTGCTCACTTTCTTGAGCGCTTCCATCGATTGCGGGAAGAGAACACTGAAGTTCTCACCCCCACTCCAACCAAAACAAAAAACTGACCCTAAAAAAGTCATAAAGTCAAAAATCACACCCCTCCCTACAATTTCAAATAACGTAACCACTACCAACCAGTCAAACCTTCCTCAAGCAAAGTCCAATCACCCTACAAATTGTCTCATACGAGCTAACCAAGTTACCAAGCCAGTACAAATTTCCAAAGTCTCACCCTCTTCCCAAGAACCCAAAAAATGTACACCCTAAACCCAAACCTATGATCAATCAGGAGAAACCGAGTAAACCTACCACTTGTCTCCTCCAGACCACTCAAGCTATCACGTCCAAACTAGTGACACTTCCCCCTCATCATGAAAGATGGGTACCCATATTACCCACCTTACCTGGGAATGCAATAATGACCCCTCACCTCCAAAGCCCTTTTGATAGGGATTGCCTGACCGCTCCAAGCCTAATCTCAAATCAGCTTAATTGCATAAAGATAGCAAACATCTCCGATCAACCTATTACCTTGCCAAAAGGGTTAACCATTGGGGAACTTGAGCATTATTCAGAAGAACTATCTTTATCTTCAGAAAATACCTCCCAAACTCCTTTTCCCCTACCTGATATTCCTTCCTATTTAACCTCTCAACAACAAACCGACCTACGTGATTTAATGACTACCTACCAAGATATCTTCGCTACTTCCAACCGAGACGTCGGGAAAACCAACGTACTTCACCATCCCATACATACTGTAGGACATCCAATCAAACAACCGATCCGGAGGAAAAATCCAATACAAAGACAGGAAGAGGAATCCCAAGTCAAAGATATGTTAGCAACTGGAGTTGTCCAACATTCCACGAGCCCTTGGTCATCTCCGGTGGTACTCGTCCGGAAGAAAGACGGATCCACCTGTTTTTGTATTGATTACCGACAGTTAAATGACGTCACCATAAAAGAAGCTACTCCACTACCCAGGATAGACGACTCTTTAGATTCCCTATTAGGAGCTAAATGGTTCACTACCCTGGATCTGCAAGCAGGGTACTGGAGAGTACCAGTCCTCCCAGAACACCAACAAAAGACAGCTTTTGCCACTAGTCAAGGAAGATTATATGAATTCACAGTATTGCCGTTTGGTCTATGCAATGGCCCTGCAACTTTTTCCAGGTTAATGGAATCTGTCCTACAAGGATTAACCTGGGGAACATGCCTGGCGTACTTGGATGTCATAATCGTGTTCGGGAAAACCTGGGCTGAACACCTACAAAGATTAAGACAAGTATTTCAGAGGATTAGAGAGGCAAACTTAAAACTCAAACCCTCTAAATGTACTCTGGCCAAGAAGAAACTCCAATTTCTAGGACACATCGTCTCAGAAAAAGGAATTGCCCCAGATATTGACAAACTAGATGCCATTAGCACCATAACTCCTCCAACAAATGTCAAAGGAGTTCGAGCTTTTCTCGGCTTAGCTTCCTATTACCGCAGATTTGTCAAAAAATGTGCCACCATTGCCAAGCCCCTTCATGACCTAACAAGAAAAGACGAACCATTCGTATGGACAGAACGTCTTAAAGCATTCAATACCCTAAAAGAACTACTAGTAGCATCTCCAGTAGTATCATTCTCAGACTATACCCAGCCATTCCGCTTATACACGGATGTCTCACAATTCGGTATAGGCGCCGTTCTAGGACAAATTAGAGAAGGAAGAGAACATTATCATCGCATGTGCCAGCCAAACACTAAATCCAGCAAAAGTCAACTATCCAGTAACCAAAAGAGAATGCCTAGGTATCATTTGGGCCTTGCAACACTTCAAAGCTTACCTAGCAGGTGTCAAGGTCACCATCATCACCGATCACCACGCCTTCCAATGGCTTAGAAAATCGGACACCAAAAACGCCTTGACCATCAGGTGGCGAGAATCATTAGAAGAGTTTAACTTCGAAATTGCTTATCGACCAGGAAAACTCCATACTAACGCTGATGCTTTATCCAGACTTCCAACTAACTCAGCCAAGGACACCTCCAGCCAGAACACTGAGATTCAGCCAATTATAGCAATCCATCGTCAAGACTCATTAGATCAAGACCAACAAGAACTACTTAAACAATTTCAACGACAAGAAAAACCAGACTGGATGCCTAGAAGTATTTTCTCCCAGCTCACCAGAAGAGGAGATAATGTGTTCACGCCAGATGGAAAAAAATTTATAACACCAAATGCAGCACTCTCAACTATGCAATCTATCCATATGCACAATGGCATTCATTTAGCCCAGAGGAAGTTAACTGCTACCTTCCAACAAGTGTACTGGACTCCTTCTCCTTACATCACAGCTAAAAGAATTACGGAAGCCTGCAGAGCCTGTGCATTGGGCAAGGACAGGAACCGTACAGCCGGACCTACAGGGATATTAGTAGTGTCCAAACCATGGCAACTTCTTGCAGTAGATGTGATGGGACCCATGGAAGGAAATCAAGGCTATAAATACATTATCACTTTTGTGCACACATACTCGAAATATGTAATTGCATGTCCAGCAAAAGAACATTCAGCCTTAGCAGTAGCTGAAGCAATGATACAGCACGTTTTTCCTTATTTTGGATACCTGAAGCTATTCATTCTGATAATGCCCCTGAATTCACCAGTCACATATGGTCCCAACTATCCCAGATGTGTGGATTCAAAATTAGCTACTCCTCCCCGTATCGGCCTCAGGGTAGCTCAATATGTGAAAGAAGCCACCGAACAATTGTAAACCAAATAAGAACACGCCTGCAACAAAAGAACACCAAGGATTGAACCAGCCAAGTGAAAATAGTCCAGTGGGGGATAAATACCTGCCAAAGAAAAGACGGAATTTCACCCCGTGAACGTGTGTTTGGAATACCAAACATTTTATGAATGGAGGATGCCTTTAGGCACATGGACCTTTTTGTTTTATCTGTGTTTTTCCTTCCTCCGTTCATTGTCTCTTTAAAAAAAAAAAAAAAAAAAAATACCACCTTAACTTACTCCTACCTCTACTGTTACGACCGGGATTCGTATAAAACAAGGGCTCTTAATCGATGGACTAGAAAGGCACACAGCCACAACGGTAACACTAGATCCAACCCTCGAACTTATAATGCCGGCGCACAAAAACACCTATACCCTCCAGAGTTAAATCTGCGATAGCGGAGTATCCTATAACTCGGTATAAATGCACTACTACTACAGGCTGATGATCTCTGATACAGCCTGATCACAACAACATACAATTACGTTAATAATGTATACAAGGAAAAGATAGAGATCTTAATTAAATCACTGCAATGATTTAATGCAAACAAGAAGAAGGTATAATTAAAATTACTCTAAACAATAATAAACTGTCACTCCTATATTAAAGAAAGAGAATGAAAGTCCTAAAGCATCGAACAGAAATCTTCTGAAGAAAGTCTGATGCTGCTTAAGATGATCGAATCGGATTTTGAACTGTTATATAAAGCAGGAACAAGATATGACAAGTGTATGGACATACAGTGTTAACTGGCACGGGAATAATAATCAATGCGCAATAGTATTATCTCCAACAACAAAAGAAGCACTTCCTCAGGCAACGCAAAAGCCTGCTCAGGTTGTGCAACTCAACAACAACCAAGGCTTACAATCAACGTGAATAAAAATGCTGCACACATAACATAATAGTTAATAATCCTAATCAGGTGTCTGCTAGGCGAATAAAGTCTAGCTGGGATGTAGTAGGCTAGGAAACAATGGCTGAGCAAGCGGCTCGTAGCCTAGTGAGGTCCTTACGACTGTACGGCCAAATTACGTTAAATGACGGGGTGCTCTCTTGAGAGATCCAGATCGCTAGTATCTGGTTCTCTCCTGGCGACCCTCTTCAAATAAAAGCAAAACGAGTTAGCACAGTGTTGGGTGGCAGAGGCAAAAGCCCTCACTTGCAACACAGTGCTAAACTCACAAGGTACACAGTCAGAAAGACAACCTAGGCTTCCCACGTATCCGTTGCGATTGTACAGGTTCAACAAAACCTGGTACACATCGGAAATCACAACAACAATAGCCTCACCCCAGTCTAGCATTAAATATCCCAGAGAGAGAAAGTGTTCTATAGCTGGAAGTCGGGGACAGATGGCAAGGGAGGTGTGAAGGGTATGCTGGTCAGGCAAGCTCTGAGCAAGGAAGACACAAAGGCAGTAGGGAGTGCGGGGGGGGACCACTTCCTGACGCGGCAGGAGGGTGGTAAGGCGGCCAGCCACTCAGAGGGCCCGGCCGTGGCATGACGTCACCGAGACAACGTGTAACACTACGCGTTCTACCCTCTGCCTCCTGCACTTACTCACTCACACTCTCTAGCTGTATCATTCAGTCTTATACATTAAACTTATAACTGATAATATAAAATATAATGCATTGTCACAGGCGAAAATAAAGACCCCTTCTGTACTGCCTGTGACATGACAATTCACAAGAAAGAAAGTACAACATTGTAGATAGACTGTAGCCAAATTCATTGCCCTGGCGAGTGTTAGCGAGTGGCCTAGCGAGCGGCTGAGCCCACGTGGCGTTCTGCTAAGCTGCAGGTGTCACACCCCACCCAAGATATTAGACGCTCAACCATGAGCTCCATATCTGACAAGCAGAACCCCGATAAGACTCGCCACCCCTAACCACTTCGCAACAAAGAAGGCAAAGCTCAGTTCTCATCAACAAACAAACAAAAATTACAACCCCTCCCAACACAATCGCTAAATTCATACTGCTATGCTCCTAGAGCGAGCTTCTACTAGCCCAGCCTTCTGAGAGAAGTACAGGTTCGACTCAGAACTTCAGCTATAACATACTTTAAAAAAAAAAACTATTAAAGAAAGAGTTTTTATAGAATTTTCATTTTTAATATGTTTATGGCGGCTGCACTTACAGGGGCAAGCCAATTTTACTCCACTCTCAACACACACTGCCTGAACGGCGAGGGTTCTCCTGCAAATAAACCCTCCCGTGACAAACAATCAGCCAAAACATTATCAGTGCCCTTAGCATGCCACACATCCAACTTGTGTTCCGGCAGCACAACAACACCTGGCACTGATAAACTGCTCAGTTCATCACAAGACTGGCACTTCTCTTCGCTCTTTCCGGCAACGGGACCTGCCAAAAGCCTTTCACTAGTTCTACCTTCGTGATAGGTGATGCAGCCCCGAGGCGGTCTATGGTGTCGTCAACTCTCGATAAGGTATAGGCGTCTGTCAGGGAAAATTCACACCCACTCTTGCAATCAACACACACACTGATCTTGCCACTTAACACAGGTTGTAAAGTTACAGGCAACGACCACTCACGATATCCCTTATCCCTCAGACCCTTTTTCCACATGTCGTCTAGCTCTGTTTTCACGACAGGCTGTTGGGCAGGATTTATACGGTAGGGAATTAAACTGAGCCTTGCACAGACTCCATGTCGGATTCTACCCCCGTACATCAAGCCTGGAGAAGCAACAAACATGCGGATGCACTGCCACAGCCTAGCAAACAACTTATCTCGCAGAACAATATGCCTAGTGCCCTCCCACAACCCAGCCGAGACCGCAACTTCTAACCTGTAGTCTCCCTCCTTCTCCACCTTCGTCCCTAGAACAGCCAGGTCATGAGAGGGACAATCAGTACCACCTGTGCAGTCACTCCCATAGTTCATTATTGCTAAGGCTTCCCCGCCGATACCGTACATGCGCACCCCCACATTCCTTACGACTACATCTGCCTGCGCAGCATCACCGCTTTTAGCGACATGGCCAGATACAGTCGGTCTATGGTAGGGCTGTTGCATTCAACTAGAGCAGCATTGGGAGGCTATGCGACGACCGGGCACATCCACTCCACAGCCAACCTCACCAATCTGCTCAATGTCCTCCTTCTGACCACCACCCTTGGCAGCCATGGGTCGACCCTGACCTGACAACCATGTCCAAGCCTCGTCGCCCACCTTGAACCACCGAAACAACGAGGCTAACGGTCCATCAACATTCAGGTGACCTGCCCGCGGAACATCTTGCACCGCCTGAGTTGTGAGGCTCGGGTGCCCGGCACGACCAGTGGGATATGAACCGAGCTGGTGCTGGAGCGCTGCACACTGCTGCTCAGGCAGGTGCTCTAGCGCTTCCACAGCCACCAGACTCGTGTCCCCCGCCCACTGCTCCGCCGAGACCTGACAATCCCTACTCTCCTTCACCTGTGCCATACTGCCCCCCTCTCCTTCTCCACCTTGGCCGCTGCAGACCAACGCAGGGACAGTAGGCTGCTCAGGTGGTTGCCTCACAAACTCCTCCAACAGGTTCACATGACATGTTTCCCCGTCCTCGTGTTTGATCTCGACAGCACCATTACCACACTTCTGAACTTCCGGATCCTCCAACTGCAGTTTACAAATATCTGAGGGAACCAACCTGTCTAAGTGCTTCCGAAGCAACCCAAGTCCTCCCCCAATATCAAACTGAGCAACCCTTTTTTCTCTCTGTGTGTAACGTTGTTGCCTCGGAGTCTCTTCCTGCCCTACCTCCTCACTAGCTGTGACAGGTCCTGGGGCTTCTCCAGACTCCAACAATGGAGCCAATACTGAGTCGCCAAGAAGAGCTGCTGGTACTAAACTCTCCAAACTCTTACCAACATTAGCCGTCTTCTTCCAACCGTTCCTCCGTTGATCAGAAGACTGAGGAATAGGCTGTGACACTTTGGATGCAAGAGATCTTGTAACAACGCAAGCCATAAGTTGTACATGACACTTCTCTACCCACTCCTGTTCCTCTCTACTCACGTCAGCCGGCTTCTCGGCAACGACTAAGGGTGAAACCTCAGAAGTAGGCACCGCAAAGTAGTTGCCGAGAAGGAGGTCGACACCCCCAACAGGCAAGTTCTCCACAATTCCCACATCCAACTCTCGTGTCACACCATCTACCTCCAGTTCCATCCTGACCAACGGGCATGACCTGATAGCAT
This sequence comes from Paralithodes platypus, assembly GCA_032716605.1. Lineage (NCBI taxonomy): Eukaryota > Metazoa > Arthropoda > Malacostraca > Decapoda > Lithodidae > Paralithodes > Paralithodes platypus. The sequence goes on along the minus strand of CM064581.1, from coordinate 24,761,675 downwards.
TGATACCTTGCACCACAACCACCCGTGCCGCGTTTATTGGTCTACCAGTAAAGTTCTTCAACAAAGTCTGAGAGGCACCCGTGTCTCGCAACAGCTCAACTCCATGCTTCTTACCAGCCCACTTTACGCAGCCATGCCCTCGATGGTCGCAAAAGACATCGCGGACAGGGTTCGAGCCTTCCGGATTCTTCTCCACTGGCTGTGTCCCAGCCTCTGACGTTATACCCCGGGCAAACTCAGACGACTTTGGGGACACCCCAATGTTGCGAGCCAAAGACACAACTGCATTAGGTAGCTTGCTTGGACAGGCTCTTGCAAAATGCCCCTTCTCATGACAATGAAAACACTCTAACTCCCCCTTGGGCTTCCCTTGGGGTGGGGAAGGGCCCTGACCCTTCTTAAACGGGACGGTATTAGGTTTATGGTCAGAATTAATATCATTGCTCTTGTAGTGATTGTTATATGGTGTATCACTGACTCGGGGGGGTGGAGTGTTGCACCCCTTGTTACCTGCATCGTTCCGTTGTGAAGACCCGCACCCACGAATCAGCGATAGCCTACGGTCAGCCATCTCAGCTGCCTCCTGAAGAGTTTTCGGGGTTTTTTCTTTAAGATTCAACGTCAGATCGCCGCCCGTACACTTGAAAAATTGTTCTAGAAGCATCAGCTGTTTCAACTCCTCAAACGTCGATGCCTTCTCAGAACGTAGCCAGTTTCTAAATGCATCGGACAGATCCCGGGCATGCTCAAGAAAGGTGCACTCACAACCCTTCGTTACACCCCGGAACTTCAATCTGTATGTCTCTGGTTGTAACTCATATGCCCGCAGGACAGCCTCCTTCAATACCGCATTATCGACGCAAGACTCCAAGGGCAACGCATCATATGCCTTGAGTCCTTTGCCAACCAACCTAGAGGAAACAAGGGCTGCCCACTTAACCTCGGGCCATTGGTGCTCACGGCACTTCTTCTCAAAACGCATGAAAAATTCGGTGACACCCGACTCGTCAAATACTGGGACTAACTTAAGAAGGTGCGATAAAGACTGATCAAGACCTCGATTCCCAGAACCGAGACGCTGCCCTGTTGACTCCACCCGAGACTTCTCAAGATCTATGTCTGCACAGTACTTCGTAGCCTCAACCCGAAGCTCAGCCTCACGTATGGCCTTTCTCTCCTCAGCCTGAACCTTAGCCATCTCAAACTGCCGCTGCTGCTGCTCAGATTCCCGTTGCTGCTTAGCCATCTCAAGCTGGAAGAGCATATCTGGAGTCAAACCTTGAGGAGGAGGAGATGCAACAATTGGAGACTCACCCAAGTGCAAACCACGCTGCCAGTGACTATCGGCCTGCGGGAACGTACCAGGCTCCGGAGCCCGAGGGGCCGCCATGGTAGGAGTCGAGTGGAATGGGAGCTGGGCCGAAGGTGCCCCAGCTCCCGCTCCACCCGAAGCCCCACGCACCCCGCCGAGCACCCAGGCCACCAGGTCACCTCCCGACATGCTGCTAGTGCCCACATGCCCCATGACCGTGGCCAAACACTGGAGACCATACCGTTCAATCCCCGACACCCGGTCAACAGTAATAGGCATCTCCAGCAACTTCCTTGCATCCTTCTCACTAGTTATTACTCTTATACCTTCTAACAAACCCCCCTGCTGCACCTCAGAGGCTGCTTTCCATACTGTGTCCTCATTGTACACTGATCCGTCGTCTGACATAGTGTCCACCGAAAATTCTCAACGTTTATAAACAAAAAAGTACCTAAACTCTCATGTAGCACTATTCACTCAAAAATGCTTGAAGACTCTTAAGTGTTATACTACTTGCCAAAAAAATCTGTGTCCACTATATTCCTTTAACACCTTAAGAGCGGCCTAGGCGGTATATATTATGTAGCCACTAGCGGGGTGTTTTTACCCAAAATAGGGCTGTTAACGTGATCATTTTCATGCCTAAATAAGACCCAGAGCGTAAAACAAGTATCTATCCCTGAAAGGGCATAAACAGAGCTTTCCAATGACACCACAACGATCCTTTCATGACCGCTAGTTTTCTTGCAACAACCGCGCAACACGAGTGCAAAAAGCATGTAATTCGGTACTTTCCCCATACAATTCAGTATGTAGCGAGTGAGAGAGGGAGGGAGGAGGTGGGATTCGTGTCAGTAGGTTCGCCGCGGTGGTCTGGAGCAGTCATACGCTCGCTACTCTCCTGCCACCACTTGTCTCTCTCTCTCAGCAACATTACGTGCTGAAATTGCCACACGACCTATGTCGCGCGCCGCCAGATAGTCCAGATTTATTATACTCGACTTATGTTGCGCGCCGATAGTTAGGGGTTAAACAAAAAAAACAAATGACCACAACACTCCTGCAATATTTCTCTAAGTTCACAAAATCCTAAGCAAGGTCGCCATTTGTTACGACCGGGACTCGTATAAAACAAGGGCTCTTAATCGATGGACTAGAAAGGCACACAGCCACAACGGTAACACTAGATCCAACCCTCGAACTTATAATGCCGGCGCACAAAAACACCTATACCCTCCAGAGTTAAATCTGCGATAGCGGGGTATCCTATAACTCAGTATAAATGCACTACTACTACAGGCTGATGATCTCTGATACAGCCTGATCACAACAACATACAATTACGTTAATAATGTATACAAGGAAAAGATAGATATCTTAATTAAATCACTGCAATGATTTAATGCAAACAAGAAGAAGGTATAATTAAAGTTACTCTAAACAATAATAAACTGTCACTCCTATATTAAAGAAAGAGAATGAAAGTCCTAAAGCATCGAACAGGAATCTTCTGAAGAAAGTCTGATGCTGCTTAAGATGATCGAATCGGATTTTGAACTGTTATATAAAGCAGAAACAAGATATGACAAGTGTATGGACATACAGTGTTAACTGGCACGGGAATAATAATCAATGCGCAATAGTATTATCTCCAACAACAAAAGAAGCACTTCCTCAGGCAACGCAAAAGCCTGCTCAGGTTGTGCAACTCAACAACAACCAAGGCTTACAATCAACGTGAATAAAAATGCTGCATACATAACATAAGAGTTTATAATCCTAATCGGGTGTCTGCTAGGCGAATAAAGTCTAGCTGGGATGTAGTAGGCTAGGAAACAATGGCTGAGCAAGCGGCTCGTAGCCTAGCGAGGTCCTTAAGACTGTACGGCCAAATTACGTTAAATGACGGGGTGCTCTCTTGAGAGATCCAGATTGCTAGTATCTGGTTCTCTCCTGGCGAAACGAGTTAGCACAGTGTTGGGTGGCAGAGGCAAAAGCCCTCACTCGCAACACAGTGCTAAACTCACAAGGTACGCAATCAGAAAGACAACCTAGGCTTCCCACGTATCCGTTGCGATTGTACATGTTCAACAAAACCTGGTACACATCGGAAATCACAACAACAATAGCCTCACCCCAGTCTAGCATTAAATAGCCCAGCAGACAACCAAGCAAAAGGTAGGGAGACACCACGAGTGTGTCGAACCTCTACAGACAAAATGTTAACCCCTCCAAAATGTCTAACTAAACATGAAATATCTGAGAGCTTCAGCATATAATACGATGGCCGATATATGAAATCGTGCAGAACCAAAGGGGAGTTATGATATTAAATAGATTAGAAGCATAAGAGGTAAGAAGTTGAGAGAGAGAGAAAGTGTTCTATAGGTGGAAGTCAGGGACAGATGGCAAGGGAGGTGTGAAGGGTATGCTGGTCTGGCAAGCTCTGAGCAAGGAAGACACAAAGGCAGCAGGGAGTGCGGGGGGGGACCATTTCCTGACGCGGCAGGAGGGTGGTAAGGCGGCCAGCCACTCAGAGGGCCCGGCCGTGGCATGACGTCACCGAGACAACGTGTAACACTACGCGTTCTACCCTCTGCCTCCTGCACTTACTCACTCACACTCTCTAGCTGTATCATTCAGTCTTATACATTAAACTTATAACTGATGATATAAAATATAATGCATTGTCACAGGCGAAAATAAAGACCCCTTCTGTACTGCCTGTGACATGACGATTCACAAGAAAGAAAGTACAACATTGTAGATAGACTGTAGCCAAATTCATTGCCCTGGCGAGTGTTAGCGAGTGGCCTAGCGAGCGGCTGAGCCCACGTGGCATTCTGCTAAGCTGCAGGCGTCACACTACGTCATCTGTTTGTCCCTTATGAGCCCTCTTCCAATTTTGACCAATCTTTAGTACATCTAAAGAACTGCCTTCGACAGCTGCAATATATCCAAGACCTACAACCTGACGAAACAGCCAAAGTTAGTCCCCACCATGTCGGCGATCTTGTCATGGTTGCTCAACTGCCAGTGCCATCCAAACTCAAACCCAGATATCAAGGTCCTTTCGAGATCCTAACTGTTCCAAACTGTTACCAGGTTACCATAAATTATTTTGGTAAGTCATGCACATACCAAAATAGATATATACGTAGGTTTCAACCCAATGATGAGAATATGATTATGCTTGCTGACCCCAAAGATGATGACACATTGCCTGCAACTAATGACCAGAATTTAGGATCCACAGAACCATTGACACCTCCCACCCATCTCTCCTCCACCATTAGCGAAACCAAATCTTGTTGCACCACCTATTCAACCTAAACCTGATATCAACCAAAATCCTCTTGCACTATTTTTTCCCTCATACAACTTTGGCTCTGAAACTGCCCCTCCAATTCCTAAACGAATTGTCTCTGCACCTCCTCAACTTCCTACTCAATCTAACAAGACTGTCACTAAACGGAAATCAACTCCTCCCATTACCTCACCTGCCACCAGCTTACCTGTTTTTCCTGAATCACCCTGTCCTTTACCTACCACTCCAGCCATAAATATTATTCCCTCTCTAGAATGTCAAACTTCTCCTTCACTGTCTAAAACGTCATCAACGTTATCCACTCATCAAGATACCAAACCAACAAATCTATCTAATCAAACCAACAGTCCGACTACAAATAGTCCTGAACCTCCTTCTCAACTACCTATACCTCTCACTAAATCTCTTACTTCTCCTTCATTGTCTGAAACATCATCAACGTCATCTGAAAATAGCCCTGAAACTTCTTCGCAACTACCTATACCTCTCACTAAATCTCCTAAACCCTCTACCTCTACTAATAAATCACTTACCCCTTCACCTAATCCTTCCACCATTTCTAAATCTAGCTATACCGCCCCCATCCTGTTCCAAAAATGCCAAAAATGTAATTAAGGTCACCATCTTTAATGCAACCTTTATCTAATCCACCATGTCGAAGATCTGGCCGACGTGTGACTCCACCTAAAAGATGGGCACCCACCTTCAAGCCTACCTACAAAAGGCGGGCTCCCACCAAAGCCACCACCTCGCAACATCAGAAGGTCACCGCCACACCTAGTGCGAGGTCAACTCCTCAACCTGCCCCACCAGCCACTACCATAGGGACAGGCCTCCAAACCGACAAGCCCCTCCCACCTAGGCCAAGTAGTTCTACAACCTCAAGTATTGGCAGTACACCACCAACTCCTCTAACAGCCACAGCTCCAAACCCTACTGACCCTACCATCACGATGAAGATCAACAGCTTGTTTGTGTCCTCAGACAACACCAGGACTATCATCAACTCTCCTGCCCATCTCGTTAATGTGGCAAATCCCTCAAAGACTCCTCTTCAGCTAACCGTGGAAATTGACACCAACAGCCCTATTGACATCCCTTCAACCATCTGGTGTCTAGTCCTACAAAACCTAGAACCCTCTCTCACTTCCAAAACCTTCAGAACATATGACCTTAGATCTCGAGGCCGAGATTTTGTTTTGGAAGAAGGTGGTGAGATGACGGGGTTGGGAAACCAGGGCAAGGCTATGAAGGTAGACACCCTGATCATGCCAGGAAAGGAACAGCCTAACAACACTAGAGTAGCTGTGATCAGGGAAACGAAGAGGAACAGGAGAAGACAACACCAAGAGAAGGAGAGAGACAATAGGACCCGACCACTTTCCCAGGCTTTAATACCTGCTTGAATAGGTCAGCCTACCCCTTTTCCCAGACCTACCCATGCTCTAATCTCCGGGAGTCTAGGTCAGTCTGCCCGAGAGAGGAGTTCGAGCCCTGGCCAATCACAGGGACCCCTGCTCCTCCAATGGCAGGGACAGAGACAAACGTCCAAGGCATATATCCAGTTCCAGCCTGATTTGCAATATAGTGAGGAACTATTTATGCAAGTTCCCTACCAAGAACCATTGCAATATCGACATCGATGGGAATCCCAGCACCCCCTCTACAGTACCTCCTGGGAAGACTGGGAATAGTGCAACCAAAGTGATAAATAATAAACCTATGGCCTGCAGACTAAGAAAAGCCAGATATCACGATGAACAGAAAATAATTCATTACGCAACCATGCCACCCTTTAAAAATAGGAGGGCCATATCGAGAGATCGAGAATCTCTGTGTTTAGATAAATAACTTCAGTGTATTATTAGATTAAGAATTGCCTTCACCATAGCCAAAACAATGATATCCACATGTCCCTATGTTATTGAGATAGATCAACTTGAGTTCTAAAAATAAACTGACTATAGTCTGACTGAAACTGAAGGAAGTTAGCAAATACTATTGCTTCCTTCCACTGGTTAAGCCAGTTGTGGGAAAGGATAGGTATTGAATCTCAACCTGAACGAGAGTGTGTAGAGGAGCCCGGAACCAACTTCCCCTGTACCTAAGAGAGAGGCAGTTCCCCCTGATGTCCAGCCCAGCAGAACCACGAGTCCTACGTCGTCCAGAATCTCATTCATGGCTACCTCTACCCTTTACCCTAAGTGTCTCTGAGTGTTATAAGTTGTGGCTATTGTTGTGAAGGTAAGATAAAATATGCGAGTATTCTATTACATTTAATTATAGATCTGTGCCTAACATCTATCCTGAACCTTTGATACCCGTGTAATATTCCTATAACTTTGATCCATACAGTGATTCATTAAGTACGAGATATTGCTAAGAGAAATTGTGTTAAATCATTCAGACCCTTAATTGTACGCACGTTACATAGTCATTGTTACACGATTTACTTAGCCAGAATACTCTCAGATTTTATTCGTATCTGTTTATTATTCTTTGTGTATCCAAGTCAAAGTGAAAGTGTATAACGTGAACTGATTCCCTTCTTAAATCGAATATATACCTAGAACCTACGCCCAATTCAGGATCCTTATATCCGCATTATTATCGCCAGAGAATACATATAATTATAATACTATTTCCCTTATTTGAAAGTCAAGAACCCTTTCCGTTGAGTTGGAATTAATTCTTTATCAAGATACCTGATCTCTATTAGTTCTTGTGAATAATCTGATAATATACGTTACTCGGGTCATGTAATTCTTTCCACACCAATCTAGGAATTCAGATTGTAAATTCCTTGATCGATTCCGCCTACTAATTGGCTATTGATTCTATTTATTACTTCATCTAGTAATCTATTGATTATAATTGTATTTACGTTATAATACAACGCTACAGTAGTTCTGCGTTCTTTTAGGAATTTGTTAATTTATTCAGAACTCCTTTCATGCCATCATATATGGTATTTACCAAGTGCAACTTCGTCGTGTATGTTCATTTCTCATAGCTCCTTATAAAGCTATCTTTCAGCGCTCTTTCATTTGCGTTTCTTAAAGTAGTTGGTTAATTTATCCCAATCTATATTAAATTGTATTTTATCTATTCCAACTCAGTCGCTATATTTATTGTGAAACTGATTTCCTCAACCAGTGTGATTTGACCTCATCTATGATCGAATATTATTTTTCGTGTCTCATGTGAGAGATTATTCGCAATAACTCTTAGATAGTTGAATTCAGATTTAAACTATCTTTCCCCCTAGACTCAAATAGAATTCATATCTTTAGTCCCTGATTTTATATCGCACTAAAGTAAATTGTTATTTCCTGAGACCGCAGTCATTCTGACCTAGAGTCCTCAGGGCGGCACCTTTGATGGTCTCACCTGAGCGCGGCCAAATTCCCCTTTGCCCATCACGTAGACTCACGTGCAGCTGAGCGATAAGTTCCATATTGTATCTTGTCTTTGTCAGAATACTTTGCGTTAGACACTTTACTCGCATATGTATTATTGTCAATGATTCTTGTTTGTGTATATATGTATCTGTCTATCATTACGTATTTTCACTCTTCAATTACTATGTAAGTGACAAACTGACCTTCATTAGAGAGTAAAATTAGTTAACTCTCTCAGTCACTAATTTACTTACTTGCTATTTAATATAATAGTGGAGTATAGTACCCCATAACATGTATTCTATGCCATTGAATAAATAAGAGTGTAATCTAACCTGTGTGTTTATTGTGTTATCGTTGCCTGATTGAGTAAATACTTATCATATTCACTAAGCTCGATGTGTTCCTGTTGAGCATATTCCAAGTCTAAATATCCGAAACCCGGATTGATAAATAGATAATACTGAAGCGAGTTGGATTACAACCCGGCATAACACCATCTAACAAGAAAAAACCTCTGCACAACACAAAAAACACCTACATTCCTTGATTTCACCACCATTAGACAAGACCGGGCCACCGGCGGTGGCGGTGGCCTCATCACCCTAGTACACAAAGAAATAACATATATAGTCACCAGTGCACATACCAAATCCCTCCTCCCCCCAAATGATAACACAACAGAAATACAATCCATTAAAATACGCACTGGCAACAATGCCAACATAACCATCATAAACACATACATCCCTCCCCAAACATCCCCTACAGTACCCAACGAATACAGACCACAACTACAACAAATCACAAACACCCCACACATCATCCTGGGTGGTGACTTCAACGCCAAGACGTCGGCCTGGTTTGTCGACAACCCGGACACAGACAACGCCAATCAAATAACCTCTTCATCCTCAATGACATCCATCAACATTCCCATACTCCCCACCAAGCCCTCTACGACCCATCACCTCCAGATATCACCTTTTGCTCCCCAGAACTCGCCCCCACAACATCCTGGAGGGTGGTTAAAACCTTAGGCGCCGACCACCTCCCGATCATTATCACCACCAAAACCAGAATCACCCCAGCTAGCCACAGACACACTTACACCAACTATAAAAGAGCCAACTGGGAAGCTTTCACAAACGAGACAGAACAACATTTTGAAACCCTAAACAGCGCACCCATCACTAACATCAACACAACTATACAAAACGTTGACAAGAAACACATTCCAAGAGGTAACAGAAAAAGACACAACCCCAACTTCTCACCAGAAATTCAAACCCTCATTAGACAATGCAACACACTGAAACACTCCCCAGCACCCCACACACAAGACATCACACAACAAATCCAAGCACTCAACACCCAGATTAACCCTTCTTTAGCGGGGCCCGACTTAACCTTTTGGCGCACCTATAGTTTCCAATCAAAGTTTTTCCCACTCCCAAAATATATCTCAGCTCACTCAGAGCCAGTTTTGTGCCCGGCGATAATTTGTTTCTGTGATGTTTTTATCCACCAAAAATCCTTGTATTTGGATTAATGAGGTACCATCGGCTTCGTTATTGATTGAACTTGAAGATAAGCAAATAAAAACATAGAATAAATACAAAACAACCACATTGGGGCACTCCGAAATAAGAATTGTAAACAAAAATGAAATACCTTATCTCCAACTCGCACTAGCTCAAACTTTTGCCCACAACATTTTTGATTTGCATACATATATGGAAGCGGAATATAATGAGGATTCCACTGGTAACTTCAGAATTACTATAAACCAAATAGTTACTGAGATACACGAATAAATGTGAAAGTATCGAAAAACAGACTGAGCTGTACTCTGCTCCCTTCCCAGCCAGCCATGAGTAAACCGTTATACTGAGGGAGTTGCCAATTGTACCCATTGAACTAAACTTAATACTTAATATCTATGCCAAATATGACGCGCGTCAGACGAAAACTAAATTTTTGGCGAATATTTTTAAGTTTAATGACTCTTAAAGAGTCATCGTGCGCCTAGGAAAAAAATACCTAATGACTCTGAACGATTCATCGTGTGCCAAAGGGTTAAGTCCGTATAGAGAACACCTGCCCAAAGAGCGGGGCCCGACTTAAGTCTGTGTGCAATTTTGGAGCAATATTGCCTTTGAGAGAGAGACGAGCGGTGGGTGGAGCGTAGGTCGGGCTCTGACCGTTCGCCACGGTTCCCGCGGGCCTACTGACGTTTACTCCACACACATCCACCCTCCCTCCCTCACTACACAGGGTATTATGTCAAGAAATTACCGTATTTTAGGGATTTTTCCTTCGTCTTGCACGATCGTTGCAAGAGATCGCGTGGTCGTAGGAGGATGGTTCTGGTGTCATTGGAAAGCTAAATTAACGCCCTTTCAGGGATACATAATTGTATTACGCTCTGGCTCTTGTTTATGCATGAAAAAGTGCACGGAAACAAGGCCATTTAGGGTAAAACCACCCGCTTGGCGGGTAGTAGAAATTCCTTACGGGCCCGCTCGTAAGGCGTTAAAACCTATTAAACGCGAAAATACCGGTACCCTAGGGGCAAGGGTACTTATTTGTGAATTTCTAGCCTTGGATTCTGACAAAAAAATATATATTTACAATATAGAGCATTATTTGTTTTCAATATGATTTTATTTTACATATATGATGTATATATGAACCTTCAAGAGTGCTAAAATAAGTTGGAAAAGCATTTGGGTGGTGAAAAACGTATATATTGGCCACCCGGTCATAATCTCAGGCGAGAGTGAGCAACAGGCAACCCTCACCTCTCGCTGTCTGTGAGGTAACTGTGGCGAGCGGGTGGTGTCTGGGTGTTATATAACAAATTTTTATGCAACCCACTTGTGCTACATTATCGCAGGAGAGAAAAATAACCGATAAATGATGAAAATAAGAGGAAAAATAGGTGACAATTGAGGAGGGAGGGAGGGGGGAATAAGGTGGGGAAGGGGGGGGGGTGAGAAACACATGGATGAGTACTAGAGGGGAATTATCTCACCTAGAGATAAATTCCTTTGTTTTGATAGCCCCTGGGATGTTTTGGAAGGCTTTTTTATGGTCTTGCTTCCGTGAGGCCTATCGCGTTCCCTATGGTGAGCCTTCCGTGAGGCCTATCGCGCTTCATGGGTTAACAACAAAATACAAGAACAACAAACACTAAATTGGAATAACTTCCTATAAACACTTGATCACAAAACAAACCCCAAAAAACTCTACAAAACACTAAACAGCATCACACTTTCCAACAGCAACACAACACAATCACATGCTGCAATCACAACAACAGACTCTACTCCTTCATGTAAACAAAAAGCAAACACTCTCATTAATCACTTCTCTCATGTCAGCCACCTAAAACCCCATAAAGACGACCGACGTGTTATCCGACGTAAGAGACAATTCCCCACAGACCCTGACTATGCACCCTTCACCAACTACCAGAACAAAGCACATCATCAACAATATCAAGCACTCACCCGCCTGTGGCCTAGACAACATAAGCAACATATACCTCAGACACCTGGGACCACAAGGCATACAAGCACTCACTAACATATCAAACTACAGTTATTCACAAAACACAATACCAGACATCTGGAAGCATGGTATCATTATCACATTCCCCAAACCCAACAAAGACCCCACGCTACCCTCCTCACACCGCCCTATCACACTCCTTTGCACCCCCTCCAAAGTCATAGAAGGCCTTGTAATACAACTGATTATACATGCCCTACCCTTAGCTCCAACACAACATGGCTTCAGGCCACTGCACTCCACAAACACTCTTCTTACAGACCTTATACAAAGAGCTTTTGACGGCATCAACTCAGCCAGACCACCACACAGATCACTACTTGCCACACTCGACATTAGTAAAGCCTTCGATGCCATCCCCCGCCACATCCTAACAACCAAAATCTACGACACAAACATGCACACCAACACAAAAAGGTGGCTGGCCAACTTCCTACCAGGCATATGTGCACACGTATCTTTTGCCGGTCAGTCATCTAGCATCAGAAACGGAGTCCCGCAAGGATTCGTCCTGTCGCCCGCACTCTTTAATCTGTACATGCATGATATAAATACACCCAATACACCCCAAATAAACATAGCCTCCTATGCAGACGACATAACACTCACATGCACACACCAAGACCTAGACACAGCAACACGTCTCCTTCAACCCTATCTCAACACATTACATGACTGGTGCACTACAGACTCAATTTAGCCCCAACCAAATCAACCGCAACCCTCCTCACAAGCTGGACAGGAGAACACAAATACGCCCCGCAAATCATCATAAACAACACATCCCTATAACACACACACTCACCCAAAATCCTAGGAGTAACATATGATACTCTAATGACATTCAAACAGCACACCACAAACATGAAAAAGAAACTGACACCCAGACTTAACGCCCTCAGGTCACTTGCCCACACAAAATTTGGACACAACAAAGAAACCACCACCACAGTTTACAAACAATACATAAGATCAGTGATGGAATACGCAAGCCTGGCCTGGGCTTCTAACCTAGCTGAAACACATCATAAGACCTTACAGACTATTCAAAATAAAGCCCTAAAAATCATCACAGGCTGCACAGCTACTACACCTACAGATCACCTACATCAAGAAACCAAAGTCCTCAAAGTCAAAGACCATCTGGACATAAGAGGCACTCAATTCCTGGCAGCAGCCTCCATGAACCAACACCACCCACTACACTATGATGGTGATGGGCTGGTCTATTGGTGATGGGCTGGTCTATCAGAGTGAGAACTGAGCGATCTCTGCCATACCCATAGCTTACTCTGACTGTTCCTTTTACTTATATATTTTCTAGATCTCAAGTGACGGTGTCTCTTCCGTGGATTGACCTCCCAATCTACCAAGATTGGAAGCCAAAGCGTCACATTTTTCCTTTGCCCCTCAACTTTCTCTTCATAATTGCTGAGGGGCACAGGGCCCTGGGTGGGGCTTTGGTTTCCCGGGCGTTTCCTCACCCTTCTCAGCTCCCCGCCATGGAGTGGCTTCGGTCACCCAGGCTTTATTGTGGTCTTCAGGGAGGGTTCTGTGGGGGCGCTCGGTTATGGCCTTGGCCTTGCTCGGGGCCTTGGGGCTGTTCGGCCAGGCAGCTTGGGGAACAACAACAACTACACTATATGGCAACACACCCACAGACACCAAGAAATATCAAAACAACACCCAGCACACGGCATCAGACACAAATACTGTCTTCTCTCCCTCCCTGCCCATCCCAAACCACCTTCCAGAATCACATCCATACTCATATCTCTTGCCATTCCATCCAATCACTCATAGACAACACGCAGCTGCAGGCACGACCTCCCGAAATCCATCCTTCTGAATCCTCCCTTCCTCGCGAGGACAGAGTCCACCTGGCCAGGGGGAGATGCGGACACCATCCAGCTCTTTTGAGCTATCAGAAGAGACTGGATGACTACGTCGTCGACACCTGCCCGGGATATAACACAGCACCCCATACCATTAAACACATCATAGAAGACTGCATTTCACACAACCACTTATGCCAACAACACAATCTACACTCCTTGAGAGCTCTGTGGGGAAACCTGACCATGGCCATGGCCTTCCTTAGGGACTCAGGGCTGTTCCGCCAGGCAGCTTAGGGAACAACAACAACAACAACAACAACAACAACTAACAACAACTAACCTCAATAAGTCTGGAAAAGAATAACCTAGGAAGGAAGAAGTCAACAGGCAACCAAAGCAAACCCCGAAGCCTGTCCAATCTCGACCATCTACAGGTAACATGAGTTCTTGTAATTCCTGTTCTATGACTTCATCAAAAGACTCCAGTTCTGACACATCATCTTCTGCATCTTCGCCACCAGCCTCCATCACGGTAATTACCCCTGCCATGACTTCTCAAAAAGTGATAATCCCAGCCCACCACCAAAAAATGGGTATCGATCCACCAACCCATAAATTCCACCATGATATTTTCTCCAAATCTGGATCATCCTCAAGCCAAAAGATGCAGGATGCAACCTGCAATAGTTCCCCCTACTAGGGGTGCCACCATGATTGCAAATATTTCAGATGAACCCCTCACATTACCTAAAGGTCTCGTCATTGGGGATCTGGAGACTTTTGAGGAATATACACCTACGAGTTCCTCGTCCAATACGCCCCCTGTTTTGCCCACGATTCCCCAGCAACTGACAGAGATACAAAAGCATCAACTCTCTTTACTCCTTCAAGAATTTGCGGATGTTTTTGCACAATCCGCCACAGAAATTTTAAAAACTCAAGAAGTGGAACACAACATTCACACCGAAGGATTTCCCATCCGTCAACCTTCAAGACGTAAAAATCCTCTACAACGTCAGGAAGAGGAGCGACAGGTACAAGAGATGTTGGACGCAGGTATAGCCACACCCTCCGTCAGCCCCTGGTCCTTCCCCATCGTTTTAGTAAAGAAGAAAGATGAAGCCACAAGATTTTGTGTGGATTATAGACGTTTATATAATGCCACAATAAAAGACGCCATACCTTTACCTAGAATTGATGACTCTCTCGATTCCCTGTACGGATCAAGATGGTTCACCACTCTTGACCACTCAAGAGTACCACTCAAGAAAAGCCACTAACAGAAGACTGCATTTTCAACCAGTGGTGGCAACTTATACAAGTTCAACGTGCTCCCCTTCGGTCTCTGTAATGGCCCTGCCACTTTTTCACGTCTGATGGAGTCAGTCCTCAAGGGCCTCACCTGGGAAGTATGTCTAGCCTACATGGACGACGTCATCGTGTACGTTAAAACTTGGGAAGAACATCTTCAGTGCCTTCGCCAAGTACTACTACGGATACGAGGTGCAGGTCTCAAGCTTAAACCATCAAAATGTTCAGTAGCTAGAACAACAGTAGCTTTCTTAGGTCACGTGATCTCGGCTGAGGGTATATCACCTGCCCCAAAAAAATTATCTGCAATAGCAGCCCAGACTCCACCTACCACCGTGAAAGGCGTGCGTTCCTTCATAGGTTTAGCCACCTACTACAGGAGATTTGTCAGGAAGTTCGCTGAGATCGCCCGCCCCCTGCACGAGTTAACTAAGAAAGAAGAACCTTTCATTTGGACTCAGGAAAGAGACACCGCCTTCAACACCTTAACCTGGGAGCGGTGAGAACACTCTTAAGAGGTTTTGGTGGGCAAAGGCGAGAACACTCTTAACACCTTACGAGCGGCCTATGCGGTTTATTTATGTGTACCGCACAGCGGGGTGTTTTTAGCCAAAATAGGGCTGTTTACGTGATCATTTTAATGCCTAAATAAGACCCAGAACGTAAAACAAGTACCTATCCCTGAAAGGGCATAAACAGAGCTTTCGAATGACACCATAACGATCCTTGTATGATGGATAGTTTTCTTGCAATAACCGTGCAACGCGAGTGCAAAAAGCAGGTAATTCGGTACTTTCAGTACATAATTGAGTATGTAGCGAGTGAGAGAGGGAGGAGGGAGCTGAGATTTGTGTCAGTAGGTTCGCTGCGGTGGTCTGGAGCAGTCATACGCTCGCTAGTCTCCTGCCACCACTTGTCTCTCTCTCTCAGCCACATTACGTGCTGAAATTGCCACTCGAGTTATGTCGAGCGCCGCCACATAGTCCAGCTTTATTTAACTCGACTTATGTTGCTCGCCGCTAAATAAGGGTTAAGCCATAACTGGCGGCACACGGCTATAATAGAGTGAAATAAATATGCCCTATGTGGCGGCACCCGGTTATTGTTGAGTGCAATTTTGAGCACGTAATGTGGTCTGAGAGAGAGCGGAGCTGTGGGAGGAGCATAGGTTACCGCCTGACCGCTCGCCGCGGCCGCCGTGGACCAACTGAGATTTATTGCACCCTCCTCCACCCTCACTCATTCGCTACACACGTAATAATGTAAGAAAATTACCGTATTTTAGCCATCTTGCCCTTCGGTTGCACGATCGTTGCAAGACAACCAGTGATCGTAGAAGGATGGTTCGGGTGTCATTGAAAAGCTCAATGTACGCCCTTTCAGGGATACATACTTGTATTACACTCTGGGTCTTGTTTATGCATGAAAAAGAGCACGGAACAACCCCATTTATGGCCAAGACCCCCCGCTGGGCGGTACATATAAATTACCGCCTAGGCCGCTCGTAGGGTGTTAAGAGGTAAGGCCAAAAAAAAAATTTAAAAGGCCCCAGTAGCACTTAAAACAAAACAAAATGGTGTTTAAGTGAGATAATTCCTCTCCATACCTCATATGACTCCTCCACGTGTGTCAAAATCCCCTCCTTCCCCCCTTTCCCCCGCCCTTCAATTATCACCTATTTTTCATCTTATTCCCTTGTTTATTGGTTTATTTACCATGCCAACATCTCTAATCCGGTTCCAAGGCATGGTGCCAGACCTAGCAACAGTGTGGTGTGCTAGAGAGTGTGAGAGAGTGACTCAGTCTGGCTTCAGGCCTCAAGAGGGGAGGATGTACGTCGCGCCTGCCTCACATTTCATGAATGACCGGTTGGCAATAATTCGCGATTTCCACCATCCAAACACTATTCCCATTTATTTTATTGCTGTTACATGGTACTGTCTTCATATTAAACGTAAAATAGGCGCATATGGATAAATAATAATTATATTTATCGTAAAATTACGATTTTAGACGGGAATGAGGGCTAATATCGTCGCCCAGTTATAGGGTGTCCACTACATACAGCTCGCGCTTTAGAGGTTAAAAGATCATCTAGTGCAAGCCCCAACCGTGGCCTTTCCAGATTATACAAAACCGTTCCGCCTACATACGGACGTTTCTCTGTATGCAAAAGGAGCTGTGTTAGCTTAAATGCAGGACGAAAATGAACACATCATCGCCTGCGCCAGCTCTACTTTAAACCCAGCCCAACGCAACTACGTGGCAACGAAAAGAGAATGATTGGGAGTGATCTGGGCATTAAGCAATTTCCGCTCTTTCTGGCCCAGCACCAAAGTCGACATCATAACGGATCATCAGTCTCTACAATGGCTCAGAAAGTCTGAAACCAACTGTGCCCTCCTGGTACGTTGGCGCGAAACATTAGAGGAATTTGATTTTGAAATACACTATCGCCCAGGTAAATTACACACTAATGCAGACATCCTGTCACGTTTACCTGTCACAACTATTAACGTCGCCCAACATCTTTTTCCAAGTATAACAGTCACCCCTCACCAGCAAATTAACCAAGTTACCCCTTCCTCCAATTTCTTCAAAGTCAAAATTATATCAGAGTACCCCCTACAACCATACACTCGCCCCTACAGCCTTTATCATCAACAGGACAAGATCATCTCTCATTATTACAAGCATGGCTCAACAAGAAAAAACCTACGTGGATCCCCAAAGAGATTTTTTACAACCTACATCGGGTTGGTGACCAGTTATACACCGAGTCTGGTCACATTGCAGTGGATCCACAAACAGCTCAAGATATTTTTTTAATAATACACGAAGGAAACGGTATACATCTTGGCCAAACAAAAATGTTAACAATCTTCAGACAGATCTATTGGACCACAGGCCCCACCGCGTTAGCGAAGAAAATCACTGAAGCCTGTAAACCATGCCTATTAGGTAAGGATCGAACAAAAACTCCAGGGCCTGCAGGACAACTTTCGGCCGCTATACCATGGTAAACGTTATCCTTAGACGTGATGGGCCCATTTCCTGTGGTAAACGGAAAAAGATTCGTCGTCACCTTCGTCGACGTCTACTCCAAATTCCTCATAGCCTGCCCTGTCCAAGACCACAGTGCTCTCTCAGTCGCAAAAGTGCTAGCCACAGAAGTATTAGCAGTTTTTGGTCTACCAGAAGCCCTTCTCTCCGACAATGCCCCGTAGTTCTTCAGTAAGGTGTGGGAAAATTTTACAAAATTATGTGGCATAAAGGTGTCACATTCATCCCCATACTGGCCCCAAGGTAACTCCATAGTTGACAGAAGTCATAAGACCATTAACCTGACAAGCGCGATATAGACCTAGGTGCTAGGGTAGTTATTTGTGCATTTCTAGCCCTGGATTCTGACAGAATTCGTTATATTTACAATATAAAGCATTATTTGTTTTCGGTATGCTTTTATTTTACATATATGATGTATATATGAACCTTCAAGAGTGCTAAAATAAGTGGGAAAAGCATTTGGGTGGTGAAAAACGAAGATATTGGCCACCCGGTCATAATCTCAGGCGAGAGAGAGCCACAGGCAGCCCTCCCCTCTCGCTGTCTGGGAGTCAACTGAGACGAGCGGGGCGGTGTGTGCTGGTGTCTGGGTGTTGCATAACGATTTTTTATGCAACCCACTTGTGCTACATTATCGCGGGAGAGAAAAATAACCGATAAATGATGATAATAAGAGGAAAAATAGGTGATAATTGAGGAGGGGGGGGAGGGGGGAATAAGGTGGGGAAGGAGGGGAGGGGGAGGGGTGAGAAACACATGGATGAGTACTAGAGGGGAATTATCTCACCTAGAGACAAAATCCTTTGTTTTGATAGGCCCTTTTTTTTTTGGAAGGCTTTTTTTATGGTCTTGCTTCCGTGAGGCCTATCGCGTTCCCTATAGGAAGCCTTCCGTGAGGCCTATCGCGCTTGCCGGGTTAACAATCAGCTAAGAACCAGACTCATTGCCCTACAAACCCAGGATTGGCCAGCTCAAATAAAGATGATTCAGTGGGGTATTAATTCCTGTCCTAGAGAGGACGGCATCACGCCCCACAAAAGGATTTACGGTGTGGCCCCTTTACTCCTGCCTTTCAGGGACATTGCTAAACCGTCCACCCCCACCATCAAAACAGACCCTTTACAACACCTACAGAACGTCCTTCACACTGCACAACTATGTCAGGACACTACCAAGGACGCCTCACCACCTCAGAGTCCGTATGTAATAAATGAGCTCATTATGGTTGCCAAATTGCCGATAATCAACAAACTGGGACCTAGATACGTAGGCCCTTATAAGATCATCAAGGTGCAAAATCCATATCAGATCATTATAAATTATCACAGAGCGTCTCGGGTATACCGAAATCGCTTTGTGAGGATTTATCGTCCTCTGATCATGGATAGAGATAAATCTTACTCTAATACCCCAACAACAACCACAAGTCCTTCATCTACTCAGCCACATCAACCAAATAACTGTGAGTTACCAATCATTCCACCTCAAACGCGTATAACTACCTCAAATGTTTCTTCTTCCGACTCACCTTCACCTTCCCCCCTCCCTCCAAATCTTTTCAACCCTCCCCAACTATCTCACAAAACCTCACTCACACCTTTTCCTCCCCATACCTCCTCTCCTAACCTTCAAACTTACCCATCAACCTCAAAAGAGAGTAAACCCTCATCCTCAACCATTCCAAACCGCCCTAGGTACCCCCTACGTTCTAGATTTCCCTCTACTCTCTCACACCGTACTACAGCCAAACATTTGCACACCAATCATCCCTCCACCTCTTGCGATAACCCTCCTTCTTTTAAACATAAGAAATATTCTTCTAGTTCCTCAACTTCTTCATCAGACACTTCATCTCCCCCTCCACCTTCATGAATACTCGTCTATCCTGACCGTTGTATTAACCGTTGATGGAATTCCGTTAAGGTACTCTTGGAGTAAAGTCTTTATTATAGTGCATAAATTATGACTGAATAGTAATATATCGGGCTAACGCGAGAAGACGGGGGAAGTGTCTTTCTCGTCTGTCTCTGACTCTTATAAGAGCTTCAAGGAATCCGGGGCGGTGTTTAAACCTTTCAGTTGCAAAGTTTCAGGCATGCCATAAAACAAAATGCACCTAGGACTTGTATATGCAGAGTGCCTGTGAAGGTATCTCGCCAAGCCCTTACTTTTCTAAGTGACCGGCAGGCCAGGTCGTTTAGAAGAAGTTGGAGTGCGGTGTTGAAACCTTTTAGTTGTACTAGTTCTGTGACAGGCCAACAGTTTGAGTACACCTAGGACTTTGTGCAGAGTGCCCGTGAGGGTATCTAGCAAGCCCTTATTTCTCCAAGTGACTGGCAGGCCACGACTCTTTGAAGAAAGTGGGGCGGCTTTTAAACCTTTTAGTTGTACTAGTTCTGTGGCATGCCAACAGTCTGAGTACACCTAGGACTTTTATGCAGAGTGCCCGTGAGGGTGTCTCGCAAGCCCTTATACTCGCACAGTAGATCGTGGTTACCCAGATCTCTTGCGAGGAGTCAGTGTGTTAACTCTTAATAGTGGATTATTGAAGGTAAGGCATGCCTGAGTCCTTCAACTCTCTTCTACTAAGAGTAGAACCTATTAAAAGGCGTCTATGTTGACTACTGGCATGCCAGTATTAACAAAGATCCTTTCAGTAGGACACAGTACCTAGGACAAGGTTTCTATGTTGATTGTCGGCAGGCCATACAACCACACAGATCCTGGGACTAGGATACTTGGGTGTGTTAACTTTTAATAATAGAAGATTTGGAAGTAAGGCAGTCCTGATTCCTCCAACTCTTTACTATTAAGAGTCAAACCTATTAAAGGCTTCTATGTTAGTTACTGGCATGCCAGTAATAACAAAGATCCTTTCAATACGACACGTGTACTCTAGCAAAAGTTTCTATGTCTAATGTCGGCTAGACGGCCCACGGAGACTCAGGAGACTACCAGCAGCGACGGAATGCAGAGACTACAAAGCTCAACCTTGAAAAAGTGAATTAAGTAATTACCAAATGACGAGGTAAAAAGTGAATCAGATTCCCTTGATACTAAGATATTGAGAAATACCAGTTCGCACGGTATAAAGCAAAATAAGTTAGAGATTGCACATAACCGAAATTCTGCCAGAGTCCACATAATCCAGAAAATAAATTAGAATCCCTCAAGTTGCTTATTTGAGATAAATCATTAAAAGTGTTAAATAAATGCGAGACCATAGAAATAGGCTCGATACGGAAATTAACAAGTGTTAAACTACCAATTACTACACGACTCTCAAAGATACCAGAAATATATAATTAAATCCAAATAAGCCAAAAATCCCTCACCATCGACTCTGGTCATAATTCTCATTAAAGCAAAATAAGTTAGAGTCCATAAACACCTTATTTTGGAATAAATTTGTACAAGTGTTAATAACTCGAGTCTCTCCATACCGACTCGATTGTATATGTGTACCAGTGTTAACCTCAGTGAAGATACGTATGAAATAACTATAAGTGTATTAGAGATTAAAATCCAAATAAGCCAAAAATCCCTCACCATCGACTCTGCCATAATTCTCATCAAGACAAAATAACTTAGAGTCCACAATCTTCCGATTTTTAGATTGGAACTATCTACACCAGTGCTCAAGGTGATTTCTAGTGTATACCATCTAATTGTATTTAACCTTACTTAACCTCGTCCCGGAATTTTTAAATACTTAAGGTATAAAGGAACATTTTAGTAACCAACAGAGATTCACCATACTTTCCAGGATATCTCTTCACTATATGGATACGAGTCTTTAAGCTACTGTTAACCGAATAGCAACTGAATGTATTAAATAGAACTGAGCTCCATCTAGATCCGCGATCGTGAATAGAAGAATATTATTTGGTTGCATACCTATAGTTCTCATGTTAAGCACATTCGCATTTCTATATATACTGTATATACATTTAGAGCACAGGATAAATAAACTGTCACATAACCTATATTTTGTTGTTGTACATATCCTCTATTGTATTCTTTGCATGTAACTGTATAAGATCTGATATTCCAGTTTTGAAAGAACTCGCCTTATTCCATTGTTAATCCTGAATTAAATCAGGGCATAACAGTAATGCCCTTGAAAATCATTCAGAAGTTTTTAATAAGTAAATATAGTAATCGGATAACATCAGAGTTTAGTTATTTCCTCATGGCAGCTACTTTATTCTGCCACGAACTCTGTATTCAAAAGTCAATAGTATCTCACAAATAGTGGATTAGTGAATCATGAGGATCTAAACCTGTCTTCATAGCGCAATGGATAAATGCACTGAATTTCGGTGTGAGCATCCTAGGTTCGAATCCCTGGACTGCCACATGTATTTGTTGATTTCATTAATTGAGTTTAGGAGTAAAAGTCGGTTGGTGGAGGTAACATAATAATAAGTAAAAAGTTTAAAGCAACAAGATTAAATGTAACAATATTATTTGGTGAAATAATATATTAACATATGCAATATTTGTACTATTATTCAACAACTTCTAGTTTCATTCCTCTCTCTCTCTCTCTCTCTCTCTCTCTCTCTCTCTCTTTCTCGGATACCTATCTGAATTGGCTTGGTTCTCCACTTCTACCAACCTTCATTTTTGTCGAGTTTTGTGATTATTATGTTAATGATTTCCAATTTAGTTCATATATATTATAAGCTCTTATGTATAGTGAAAGTTTGTCAGAAACAATTTTACTATTCCTAGAGCTGAAAACTTAAGATCATACATTTTACCCAGAGATATGGTGGTATGACTGTACAAAGTGAGCTGTGCATTTTACCAGTCTAGGATGGTAAGGTCTTCCTAAAGAATCATAGTAATCTCTACCTAGTGTCAGAGAGCAATAGAAGCTAAAATAATTTCAAATTAGGGAAAA
Organism: Paralithodes platypus; assembly: GCA_032716605.1. NCBI lineage: Eukaryota > Metazoa > Arthropoda > Malacostraca > Decapoda > Lithodidae > Paralithodes > Paralithodes platypus. Next base: position 24,738,934 of record CM064581.1, on the reverse strand, counting down.
GGGGGTTGGGGAGAGAGTAGTTTAGCAGGGCACACAGGAATATCGACTTTATATATTAGCCTACCATGAATAGAGAGGAATATAGTATGTAGTTCATAAACGGTTCCCAGTTGTTCTAAATATCATCAATAATGCTTGACCACTAAAGTTGCTTCAATGCAGTGAATATAAATAATAGTTTTATCCATTGATTCACAGACATAAATAACTTCACGATCTTAACATATTTCTTATAATCTGATTTTTGTTTAAATGACTACCCCTAATCAATTAGAACCATAATCAATATGCCTCGTTTGGGTCAGTAGGCCTGGTTCTGATTACCGTGTCCAGTTATATAACTTGAAGTAATTTACATCCTGCGAAAATAATCAATATACTGTAGTTGCCATCAACCATTAAAGGCGCATATGGCTGTTCGAACTTCTGTTTCATTTGAGCGGAGTGCGTTCCCAAGTTTACCCGTCGTTCAGAAAGACCCTAGCAAATCTTATTGTTAGCATCGAGGGGGGCTTACTTTTAGGGATTGAGACTGTACCACTACTAGAAAAAAACAGTAAAAATAACAAATATTAAAAGCATTAAACATAATCCAGCATAATGCGCTTCTCAGGCGTCTGCTGTTTATTCAGCGCGTCATCCAGGTTTTATCTGGGCGCTTATATGTCCTTCTTCTAGGCGGCGTCGGGTCCGGACATGTTCAGAGGTGTGCTCAGCCTCACTTCATTCTTCTCCTGCCTCTTACTTGTGAGTCTTTTCTCATATGTATATGCTAGATGCTGAGGTCAGGGTAGCTTATAGATTAGTTAGGCTGTGTAGGCTACACCTTTCCCACTCGCCTTAGGAGACTGTTTTCCGGGTGTTTGGCAAGGTTTTTGTCAGGAGTCCATGTTGTGATAAGGCATGGCTCCCACATGTGTGTTTTCTTTCCCCTAGGTTATTCTATTTTAGCTCTAATAGACATGAGTCTTTTTTTAGGGGATTCGGGGCCCACTTTTCGGCCACCTATTAGGGTGGGTTAAGTGGTATACTCTTTACATGTGCGTTTCAAGTTGTCTCACTTAGTGAATGGCTTGGCACTTGTTCACAACGCTTTTCAGCCTACGTTCCTGTTTCGACGTGATGGATGTTGGAGTGCTTCGCTGGGTCGCAGGTTTGTGATTTTTTTAGTGATCTTCTGCCGTCTGCCCCCATCTAGTTGGCCTCCTGTAGGTATTTTGGTTATGGCTAGGATGTGTTATTATTTAATTGATTTATAAATGTATAACTATGCCATAATGTGTGCACGTTGTGATATCTATTGGCTAGGAAGGTTGGGCCCTTCCGGCGGGATTTGTTAAGTGAGACTTGTAACAACGTGCCTCTAGTCACTTCACTGCAGTTTCCCCGCCAGGAAATTTTCCTGAAGTGGTTGGAGCTATGTTGATTTCGAGTTGTCTTTGTTTGGCACAAGATAGGTCGAAATTTTCTGTCTAGTTTTGCCGGCGGTGGTAAATTTCCGGTAGGCGGGTTTTTACTTCATTTTGTCTACTTTGGTAAGAAGTAATTACTCAAGTACCATCTGGAATGATAAATAATACTCAAGTAACATCTGGTATGATACGTTAATGGGAACTAAGATTATCTAGTGTTGGTTCAATTCTTTTTTCTCTTTAACGTCAATTTTAATTTTATTAAATTAGCTTTTCCAGCCTAGCAAATCCCTATGAGCATTGATTCTTGAAATGTTCAACCCTCAAGTGCGGTTGTCACCCGGGACGCCTAGGAGGATTTGCAAACCCCCCGGCGGGAGGCAGCGATGGATTTCGGAGGGTACACCTTTTGTACCGGCCGGGACTGTGCTAATCATGCTGTCATTGGACATCAGTTGTGTGTAAAGTGTGTAACCTGCCTCGACAGGTCTAGAGGTCAGTGGCTCTCTAAGACATGCCCACAGTGCTCAGCTTTGCAAAATTATTTTCTGACTCATTCTGACAGCAAATGTAAGACAGTTTTGCAGACCATTCAATCCATCTTCGTTCAGTACTGTAAGAAAGTAGCCCATAAATCTCTTTAACTGGATGATCCTCTATTAGACGATTTACTTAAAACAGTACCTTCTTCATATGTAGCCAGTGGTTCTAAAGTGAAAAAGACTAAGACGACAGTTTCCGATGACTCGCGGTCGCGAAGCTCCCTCCCGCCTCTCCAAGAGACCTCGGACCTCAGACAAACCGGCGCCGGAGTCGTCTGCTCCGACCTCACGGCGTGCCAGGTCTCGTTCCCCTCTGGAGAAACCCAGGTCTTCCTCGCCTTTTCAGCTGCACGAGGTGAAAAAGCGACGTCCTGACTTTGCTTCCGCCATAGCCAAGGGCAATGACATGTCCAAGGACACCAAGACATCCTCACGGTGGTCATCCACGAAGAAGTCCTCGAAGTCTCAGACCTCAACTAAACCGGATAATAGACCTTCTTCCCGCCGGGATCTCTCTCAAGACACGGATTCGAGTGTTATTGGCCTCACCCCAACGTTTACGATCCCTCGACGAGTGGCACTAGCGCCCCCCGTTCTTCCGGTACTTGGGTCGGATCGCCATAGCAGTGTCCTTTCCAGCAGACAAGATGATGACATCTCCCAGTCCTCTGAGCAGTTTGAAGACTCCCAGGCGGAACCCATGGAAACCTCCTCGTTCCCGGATCTCTACTTGGGCGAGGAAATTCTGCCCCCTGACCCTGTATCGCAAACAAGGACACTAGACACTGCTACCCAGGCTGGCGAGTCTCGGTCGGAGGCTTTACCAGCCTCCCCAGCCCGGGCACCGGGTGTCGCACATCTGCAACAATACTTCGCAGACTTGGAGGAGATACCGTCTGGCCAACGATCATCTCCTTCACACACAGGAACGCAGGGCTCGAAATATTCTCGCCTTACGTCAGCGTCTGACCAGGAAGGTGATATAGTAGTGACTAATGAACAATTTCAGGACTGGCTTGAGTTTTTACAGTCAGTGAAGGAAGAAAGACAATTTAAGGTGCCAACACCTGCAGCCCCGGCGGTGTGACCTCTAGGGCGTGTCCAAGTTCTCCCTCAGGTTGATCTCAAATCTACCCCCCCCCCCTGTAAATGTCATTCCGGCGACTTTAGCCGCACCTCTTTTACCGTCAAAATTAAATCTATTAGCGGGTCTGATTCCACCTTAGTGCTTTCTAAGATGGGCCCTATGCCCCTCTTATATGGCCCTGACACTTCCTGGACAGTTATTAAGCCCACTCGTCCTGAGGTCGCACAGTCAACGGTAGCAGGTGAGATTCCTGTGCCGGACCATTGGTTTATTGAGATGAGTGAGGCCAAGAAATCAAGGGCCAAGAACCAAGCCAGTGATGTGTTAGATGTTGTTATCAAAGCTATCCCGAGTTTATATAGTCCTGAGTATTTTGTCTACTCACAGTCCCCGGCTCTCTCTCTATAGCATCCTATGTGAAACTGTTTTCGGATTGGTCAAAGTCTGATGGTTTAAATGACGTTAAAATTTTGGAGGGTATGACCCCAGAACTTAGCACTATCCCTCAGAGGGACGATTCAAGTACTCCTGTCATTCACATTGACGGTGGGGAGTCTGGGCCGTGGGCTGTGTGGGGACAAGAGGCCCAGCTGTTTGCCAGCACTATTACGAACAAAAGCAGTCATCAGCTTCCGGCAGAGGACAACCATTAGTTCTCTATGCCAGTAGGCCAGGCGGCAGGAGTGCCACAAAATATGCTTGACTTTTTGAGTGCTCCTAAACTTCTATTATGTCAATTTGTAGATCCATTTTGTTCCCCTACCCATTTGCAGGTAGATAAGGATTTTAAGATGAGGCAGAAAGCCTGGAGGCTTTTATCCCAGTACCTACTCAGCCGTCAGCTTGCGGCTTCTTTAGCCAGGACGACTGAGTCGGTAACTGATACTAGTAGGCTACTCATAAGGCTCTATCTCTGACCTGGCGCCTCTTACTCCAAAACTTTATTCAGTCCCTTGGGGACATCCGCGCAGCACTTTTTGAAGCCGTGAGGGTGCATCAAGATCTGAGAGTGTACTTGGTTAAGAAACTGCCAGTGGAGATAGGTAGAAGATTGATTTTATCTGATATATTAACTAAAACTCTTGCCTCCACAGATGCCTAGCGCACAGTAAATTGTTTGTTGGACTGTAGCCGTGCCACTCCTTCCAAGACGAAGAGTGATTCAGCATCTAAACCTAAATTCTCTAATGTGAGTCCATTTCGTGGCCAGTTTCAGTAACCACAGTCATCCAAGACTAGCACTCCAGGAACCAGTGGCACAGCTAGGGGTCGCGGGGACAGTCTAAGAATAAGTCAGGCAGCAATGATAGCAAAGCCTCTCGTCCCTCTAACAGTCAGTCAGAGTCACAATCCTTCCAACCAAAAAACTGAGACACCACGCAGCTCTCTCACTCCCAGTGCCGCGAAAGGGCGAGACGGAAACGAGAGTAGCTCTGCCAGACAACAACAGTCTAGTGACTGGCAATTTTCGGGCTTGTTACCGGGCATGGCCCCGCAACACATGGGCAAGGACAGTGGTCCGCAAGGGTCTCTCGCGGAGATGGTCCCGGCACCTCGTGTCTTCACAAAGTTAGTCCGACAGGCTCTGCTACTATTGCTCAAACAGGGGATGATGGTGTTATGGTACCTAGACGATTGGTTAATAGTAGCGAATTCCAAAATTGCTTGCCTTCAACATGTACAACAGGTATTATCTCATGTCACTGCCCTGGGATTCAAGGTGAACTTGGCGAAGTCCAACTTGAACCCCACGAGGGCCATCAAATGGGTGGGTCTACTCTGGGACACCGAGCTACTCTCTCTGAGTCAGAGTGTGGACAACCGGCGGAGGTTTCGCAAGAAACTCTTTCGTTTTCTCCATTCTTTGACCTGTACGAGGAAAATTTGGGAGTCTCTAGTGGGGTCACTTAATTGGATAAGGTTGACGGTTCCATTAGGTCGTCTAAAGGTAAAAAGGCTTATTTTGGAGGGAAACAAGTGCTTTCCGCTTTTGCCGGCGGAAAGACTATGGCAAATCCCGAAATTAATCCATAACCTGCTGGCAGCTTGGGCGAAGCCAGAAGTGTTTACACTCCTCTTTGACATGGACAACTCCTCCTCTGACGGTCTGGAATGACACAGGTACCCTGAGATGGGGGTATCAGTCAAACCTGGGCCATCAAGGTCAGGGTCTATGGTCCAGGTACAATCACCTTCACATAAATGCCAAAGAGTTATTAGTCCTCCTGTTTTTCTTAAAGGAGCACGGCGAAACCTTGGCGGGAAAGTCCTTAGCCTTCAGGATGGACAATCTGACTGCAGTCACATGCCTTCAGAAGCAAGGGTCAGGGAGATCTCGAGTGTTACAAGGGTTGTCGGAAATGATCTTTCGGCTAGCAGCAAGGCTAGAGATTTATCTTCATGCAACATATCTTCCCGGCGTACCAAATGTCTGGGCAGACGCTCTGTCTCGGAGACAGAGCACTCTAGTAGAATGGTCTCTCAAGCAAACCGTCTTTCAAGAGATGATTGCCGAGCCATACCTTCCACAAGTGGACTTGTTCACGTCAGAGGCGACTCACAAGTTACCTCAGTTCCTCACACGCCGGAGTCAGGCCCTGGACGCATTTCTGGTCGATTGGAACAAATGGAACTCCATTTATCTGTTTCTACTGCCAGACGCATTCCTAATGTGCAGAGTAGTTCACAAACTACAGGATTATCGCGGCTTGGTCTCGATGATCGCGCCTCTGTGGCTGGCACAAGTGTGGTACAACCAATTGAAGACGTGATGCGAGAACCCGGTGTCACTCCCGATCTCGTACTTCCATTTAGACACAATTGGAAACCTCAAGACCTCGCTGACTTTTGCCTTGAGGATATTCAGAAGGCCAAGTGGTCAACGCCATTCAGTGATAGCGTGACTCACAAGTTGATTAATCAATATACTCCATCAACCCAAAGACAGTACCAATCACATTGGAAGGCTTTTACTACCTGATTCGTAGAAACTGATTAGTTTTTCACTATTTAAATTATCTTTTCGAAAGTAACTTGTCAGTTAACACATTAACACTAGATTAGCGGGCTAGCGGTTTATTTATATGTACCGCCCAGCGGGGTGTTTTTAGCCAAAATAGGGCTGTTTACGTGATAATTTTCATGCCTAAATAAGACCCAGAGCGTAAAACAAGTATCTATCCCTGAAAGGGCATAAACAGAGCTTTCCAATGACACCATAACGATCATTTTATGATGGCTAGTTTTCTTGCAACAACCGCGCAACGCGAGTGCAAAAAGCATGTAATTCGGTACTTTCCCCATACAATTCAGTATGGAGCGAGTGAGAGAGGGAGGGAGGAGCTGGGATTTGTGTCAGTAGGTTCGCCGCGGTGGTCTGGAGCAGTCATACGCTCGCTACTCTCCTGCCACCACTTGTCTCTCTCTCTCAGCAACATTACGTGCTGAAATTGCCACACGACCTATGTCGAGCGCCGCCAGATAGTCCAGATTTATTATACTCGACTTACGTTGCGCGCCGCTAGTTAGGGGTTAAGGAAACACCTCACGTCTATTCGGACGCCATTTTCTTACTTAACTGGCCTTTCTGTACCTGAGGCGGAGGAGAAGGGTTTCATGCGTGCATGCTTCCGGCTTCGTCCCCCACCGCGCCAACTCATGCCCACCTGGTCTCTTGATTTAACCCTCAACATGCTTCACTCTCATAGGTATTGTCACAATCCTACTTTCGAGTTAAAGTTAAAGAAGGCTGTTTTTCTTATGGCCCTGGCCACGGGTAATAGGGTATCTGAGTTGGCTGCGATGAGTTCTGAACCATCTTGCCTTAGGTTTTCGAGGTGTGGTATGAGTGTCCATATAGCTAATACTCCTAATTGTGTGGCGAAGGACGAACATGCTAATCATGTGTTTACTGAATTTGAGGTACCAGCCCTTAAGCAAGGCGATCGGTGCCACCTATTATGTCCGGTGAAATCGCTTATTACTTTTATGCAGGAATCACGACCAACTCAGGCCGGGTCCCTCTGGGTGTCCTGGACAGGTACACGCCTCACGAAGCGGCGCTTAGCGGCTTTATTAGTGGAGGTTATCCGAGAGAGTAGCCCGGGTGCTCTTGGGCGGGCACACGATATTACAAATTGGGCAGCATCGCTCTGATTTTTTAAGAATTACTCTCTGGATGACATGCAACGGACAAACTTATGTCCTCTAATCATACGTTTATCACGCGGTAGGCTACCTGTCCGTGAATCTCATGGAATCAAATTTACAATGTGTAGCTCTTAGGCAGAAAGTCTAGTTTTTAAGCTATTTCCTTGTACAAAAAAGGGTGATGGGCTGGTCTATCAGAGTGAGAACTGAGCGATCTCTGCCATACCCATAGCTTACTCTGACTGTTCCTTTTACTTATATATTTTCTAGATCTCAAGTGACGGCGTCTCTTCCGTGGATTGACCTCCCAATCTACCAAGATTGGAAGCCAAAGCGTCACATTTTTCCTTTGCCCCTCAGCTTTCTCTTAATAATTGTTGAGGGGCACAGGGCCCTGGGTGGGGCTTTGGTTTCCCGGGCGTTTCCGCACCCTCCTCAGCTCCCCGCCATGGAGTGGCTTCGGTCACCCAGGCTTTATTGTGGTCGGCAGGGAGGGTTCTGTGGGGGCGCTCGGTTATGGCCTTGGCCTTGCTCGGGGCCTTGGGGCTGTTCGGCCAGGCAGCTTTGGGAACAACAACAACAACAACAACAACAACAAAAAAGGGTGGGGGGAGTGTTCTAGCTAAGACCTCCTGTCTGCCTCCTATGGGATACACTGGGATTGTAAGATAAGGTTCATGTGATAACCCATTCCTAGGACTTAAGATAGTCTAGTCAGGAAAATGTTATTTGATAGTACTTTCATTTTTGCAATAGTGCTTAATTTTGTACTTATTAATTTTAAGAATATTTGTAAGTGCATAGTACAAACTATTTTGTTCATAGAGTACCTGTTATACGAACGGTTAATTAACCTTAGGTTCGTAATTTTATATCAGTATGTTATATTAAGAATATTGATTATATATATCATAGGCTAAAATGTTTAGTTTATGGGTGGCGTAACCTACTGTTCTATCAAACGTAAAGATTACACCACCACAGGCTAACCCTTAATAAATGCCGCCTGTACATCTTTTCTATTTTCTATTAAACATTGATCTCATTTTGTGTGTTTTGCTTGACCTTAGTAATTTGTTAGTGGTTCTGATATTCTTGATGAATGTCCCCCTCCAGACTTGTGACATCAGGCGCATAGTCAATGATGGAGGGGCCACTAATAAATTATAGGTTTGAGTCCCGAAGGGAAGAAGGAAAACCTAATATTTAGTACTGGCCCCGGAACCATTGACGATTCCGGCACTCCCACCATCCCCTTCCCATTCATCTGCTGTGTTGATTGAGAGTCTTGATATATCAGTGAAGGACATATAAGCGCCCAGATAAGACCTGGGTGATGTGCAGAATAAACAGCAGACGCCTGAGAAGCGCATTATGCTGGATCATGTTTAATTATTTTAATATTTTTGTATTTTTACTGGCTTTTTCTAGTAGTGGTACCCACATCATAGGGACGAGTCCGTGAGTGGTTTTGTTATATTTAAGAGCGTTTCGCTCACGATGCATGGCAATCTTGATGTTTACTCTCCTAGGCGGGTCGTTTGAACGGAGAGCCATTGAGTTCAAAGATAGGCCATACTTTAATAAGGCGCATCGTCAATGATTCCGGGCCACTACTAAATATTAGGTTTTCCTTCATCCCTTCGGGACTCAAACCTATAATACTGCATAAAGAGGAAAGCCTATACAGTGTGTATGTATCTTGTTTTATTCATAAATATATATTATATTTATAATTGTTGCTTTTATTACCACTGGTAGCCTACTCTTACTTCACACAAACCCATCCCCTTATATCTCACAATAAAATGAGAACACAAGCTATCTATATATCTATATACTCATGCCCAATCCCCACTTTTCTTTTTTCTTTCTTTTTGTGTTGGGGGGGGGGGGGGGGACTCAAGGCAGAGCAAGAATAGGGACAACACAAAACACAACAGAAAACAATGAACACACAAAAACAAAATACAAATTCACACACATCTAGGTCATCCAGAAGACCCAGAGACCAGGGTCACCAAGGTCCTTCCAGCACTCCCCCGGCCCCCGACCACCCGGAGAGGTTCTGACAAGTAACATAATATATTCGTTCATAAATGTATAACTTCCCCATTCAAAGTTTTGTTTAATCTTTTTTCTTATTTTCAACTATTTCACTTACACCATCCCTTATAATTACTTTCCCTTGCTTAGGCCTATCTACTGACTAAAAGTGAGGAATTAAGGGGAGACTATATCTCAGAACCTTATTCCACCCTCTATAAAAGATTAATTTCTGGCCTTTTGCTATGTATGTGTACATGGTAATAGCAAGACTTGCTGAAAATGTCATCGCTCTATGTGTGTGCGTGCGCGCATTTTTCAGTTTACTTTAGACAAAACATATCAGACAATTTTTTTCTCAGCAGATTTCGTTTATTTTTTGTATGAGGTAACTTAGATAATTATACTGTATAGGCTATAAATCTACGCTCTTATTTACCCCAATTTGATACATGATCATGTTGAAAACTGCAGGTAAATATCAATTATACTTTCCCTTATCTATTATCTATATATCTATATACTTATGCCCAATCCCCACTTTTCTTGTTTCTTTCTTTTTTTGTTGGGGGGGGGGGGGGGGACTCAAGGCAGAGCCTTGAAAGAAAGTTAAGTCCATATTACCAGATGGGTGTAAAGATTTCAAACCATTAATAGTGTATTCATATGAACGACCTGTTGGGTCTATTATTTGTAATTATAATAAAGTTTTAGGAAATCTTTCAGATAATGATATTTTCAATAATAACAAATGCGTATGTGAAAGAGTCATGGATATGCCAGCTAGCAGACGTGATGCATTAGCAAAGTTCATTTATAGTCCGATATGTCACATATTAACAGGTGATGTAGAACTAGTTAAACATTTTGCGAACGACAAATTAGCGGAGCTATGTCATAAAGGGTTTAAATTTAGAATAGGGAATAATAAAGTAACATGGGACATAATTTTAAAAGATATTGTTTTTTCAGTCAATAAATTAAAAGAGAAATTGTTAAAAATTGTGTGCTGCGATGCGAGAGAGCTAGAAGCATGGTCTAAATTATTAATTAAGTTAATTAGAAATAAAATTTTCTCGCTTAAAAATGAATTTAATCTTTCAGATTTTGTAGACTATAATTATAATAAGCTTAAAGATGATTCAATACATTTACATAAACATTTTGTAATCACTAAAGTAGATAAAGCCAGCAATAATTATAGCTTCACATGTAAGAAATGTTATCTTGAAAACATGAAAAAAGAATTAGGCATTAAAGGTAACATATTACGTAAAAATATTTGTGGTAATTCTGTTTATGAAATTCAAAATAATCTGAATATTGATAACTTAATCGATGAACATACCAAGAAAAATATAACATTTGATATTAAACTTTCTGATAAGAACAAGTGCATTGCAAAATTATACATGTTACCTAAATTTCATAAAAGACCTTATAAATATCGCTTTATTGCCGGAGCAAAATTTGCTACCACTAAAACTCTATCAGAACAAGTCGTAAATTGCTTAAAATACATTAAAAGTACTCATAAAAGATATTGTAATACCATCATGAGAAGAACTGGCATTAACTATTATTGGAGTGTTGACAATTCGTTAGAAGTTATTGATAAAATAAATACCATGCCGAAAGTTACCTCGGTACATAGCTTCGACTTTTCAACTTTGTATACCAATTTGCCTTTAGATTTAGTATATTCAGAGCTTGGCTTTATTATAGATTTGCACTTTGACAGGTTCGTTAGGAATGGTAATTATTTCATAAATGTTTATACATATTTTAATAATGGATCACTTAGCTCTACTCCCATTAGTTCTGTATATTTTGATAGAACTAAACTTAAAGATGCCCTTAAATTCCTCCTTTTCAATACTTATGTTAGATTCGGGCCTTACATTTTCAAACAAATATTAGGAATTCCTATAGGTGGAAATGCTAGCCCTTTAATTGCAGATTTATTCTTGCTTGCTTTAGAATTTAAATATATAAAAGACTTAGTTGACAGTAGCAAGAAAAATAAAATCCCAGAAAAATTAGCACTTGCTAAATTGTTAAGTAATAATAGTAGATATATTGATGATATTCTCGTTTGCAATTTGTTAAATTTTAATCAAGTTGCTAAACTTATTTATCCTAATTCTATTCCCCTCACACAATGTAACGTAAATTTTAAAGTTGAAAATTTTCTTGATATAAATATAGAGATTGTTAATGAACAGTGCATACTTAAAGTATATCACAAAGTTGATGATTTTAATTTTAACGTAATAAACTTTCCTTTCCCTAGTAGTAATATCGATAGTAAAATAACTTAAAATTGTTTTTATTCCCAGTTAATAAGATTTTGTAAAATTTGCACTAAAGTAGATGACTTTTGGGCTAGAGCTAGGTTATTATACAGACTCTTAGTAGACAGAGGTTTTGAGGAAAGTAAATTGTTACATAAATATAATCATTTTAGGGTCAATTATTGTGACTATTCTAAAATTTGACATCAATAAATTTAATCAAGCATTTTTAACATGAAGTTCTTGTATAACCTCTGCTTACTTTTTGTCTGTATTTATTGTTTATCTTTATCTTTTTCTTTTTCTATTATTAATATTAATATTGATGATTTTTGTTTAAATTAATTGTTCTTGTTAAAAGAGTACTCTTTGTTTAAATCTGTTGTTACTTCTTCATATTTTGCAATTATTTGTCTTTATATTATATGTATTCATTGTCGATAGTATCAATTGCTTGCTTTTGCGATTTCCTTAGTTTATTTGTGCGATAAATGTAGGTTATTTGTAAGGTAGTTATTGATAGGGGTCACTTGAGGCATGCTATGCTTACAGGTACCTACCTGATAGCACTATCGTTAGTGAGTGCTGTACTGTACTTTATATATTATTTTGTAATAGTACAGATATCTTATCAATATTTGTATTTTGTACTATTGTTAATGTCTTGTCATGTTGCAAATTTGATTTTAAATAAATATTTTGACATTTAACATGTAGTTTCTTTATTCATGCAGAGTTTAGTAAAATTTACCAGAACGTCCCGGACTTCCCAAATTTGACTAATTCCTTGAACATGACGATAGTGCGTTGTTATGTGTGCGATTAGTTTGCTTGGGAAACAGATTAACTTGCTCATGTAGTAATGTACACCCTATGTGGTGGATTGTGTTCTTTTATTTCATAAATTTCATTTTAGTAAGCGTTGTTTCCACATAGCGATTTTGATAATTTAATTTGACTTTGTATTGTCCTTGTCCCAATTTTGGTTTGTTTAGTTTGCAAGTTTTACATTTTAATACAATTTTGGCCCTATTTCCAATCATTAACAGATTTGAGCTGCGAAAATGTTGATAGAAACCCATTAATTCTAAGAGCATACAAATTGTCATTTATGCTTGGTCTAATTCTGTGAAAAAAAATTGAGGCAATCGGATAGTAATCAGATCAGTGGATAGCCTCAGATGTTGAAAAAGCATAATTTTACATAAGCACCTTTATAAGTTGACATGTCATAACTCATTTTCCTGGTGTGAAAGGTTTGGATATATAGAATAGTTACCCCTATTATTCTATTTTCTTAGGTAGCTAGGCCTTCTGCATTATAGAAAATGTAGTTATTTGAGTAACTAAAATATTTCAGAAATAGGGAGGGTGATTTTAGACTAGGGGGGGGCGATGGGGGGAGCTCCCGTAGGGTAAGTAATGGGTGTCAGATGTGGAAATTTGATGTTTCCTATGATTGTACAGTGTCATAGGAAGCTTTTAATAAGAAAAAAAAAAATCCTCGACAAAAGTAAAATGAAGGTCTAGGGTCCCCTTAACCCTTTCACGTTTTTATGACGCAGAGGTTGCCAGATTAGCAATAATAAATAGAGTTCTCTCACTCTTATAATTACCTCTCCAAAATTAGTTTTCTGCCCACAGCTAACTCAAAGACAACTGCAGAGGTTGAAGTAACTAAACTAAAGGTTTCTAAATACCCCTGATGGTAACAAAGGCTTTAAAGTATCCCTAATAGGCTCAACATTGCATCAAGAACGTGAGAGGGTTAAGAAGCAATCTATTCCATAGTAAGTAAACAACATAAAGGAGGTGGATGAGGTAATACAATATTATTCATCTAGAGAGAAATCTGTGAAAGATTGACGAGGGAGGTCTTGTTGATGTACGAATTTCCCGCCTAAACATCGTTTGTTTCGCTGAATTCTTGAATGCTGTAGTCAATTATTATTTTCCTACATAACGTGTTTACCTCCCCAATGATTTATTTAGATACTTTATTACGTTTTAATATTTAGAGCAATCAACAAAATATCTTCGAAATTGTGTTTACAGTTTCCAATATTTTCCATCATTAATTACTTGTTCATAGTCATTAGAATGGTATTGAACACATTAGTTCATTCTCATGTTCTGTAATAGGCCTATATGTTAAATGTTATTCTTTTGTTTAGCATACTCTACGACCTTATGAACAATAGCACGAAGGAAATGACAGTTTAAAATGAATAGATAATAGAAATAAAGGGAAAACAACTATCCCAAACCAAAGTAATCCCCAGAAATAAAATCTTAGTGAAGAACCGAAGCCACCACCATCCGGCCCAAACAAATCCTCCAAACAGATTGTTCCAGAAGATAGAGGCCAACATACAACCTCAGCACACCCATGAGGAGCCTGCTCATCCGCCACCACCTACTTCTAACACCTGTTATAGCAACTCCTGCTCTACAACTTCACCACTGGCCTCCATCACAGTGATTACCCCTGCTATGACATCTAAAAAAGTGGTAATTCCAGCTCAACACCAGCAATGGGTGCCTATCCACCAACCCACCAATTCCACCATGATATTTTCACCAAATTAGGGTTATCCCCCAGCCGGGAGATGCCGGATACAACCTGCTATCGTCCCTCCCACCAGGGGCGCCACCATGATTGCAAATATTTCCGACGAACCCCTCACCTTACCTAGGGGCCTCGTCATTGGAGAATTAGAGACCTTCGAAGATTGGCAACTTCCCAGTTCTACGCCAAGTACGCACCCTGTCCTGCCCACGATTCCACCACAACTGACCAAGATTCAACACCAACAACTCCCCTCACTCCTCCAAGACTTTACCGATGTATTTGCCCAGTCCGACTTAGAAATAGGACAAACTAAGGTGGTAGAACACAGTATTCACACAGAAGGATTTCTCATCCGTCAACCTTCAAGACGAAAGAACCCTCTACAACGTCAGGAAGAGGAGCGACAGGTACAAGAGATGCTTGACGCCGGTATAGCCACACCCTCTGTCAGCCCCTGGTCCTCCCCTGTCATCCTAGTAAAGAAAAGGACGGCTCCACGAGATTATGTGTGGATTATAGACGCCTGAACGATGCCACGATAAAGGACGCCACACCCTTGCCTCAAATAGAAGACTCTCTGGATTCCCTGCATGGATCAAGATGGTTCACTACCCTAGACCTTCAGGCAGGATACTGGCAAGTACCCATCAAGAAAAGCCACCAACAGAAGACCGCATTTCCACCAGTGGGGGCAACCTGTATGAATTCAACGTACTCCCCTTCGGTCTCTGCAATGGCCCAGCCACCTTCTCGCGTCTGATGGAGTTAGTCCTCAAGGGCCTCACCTGGGAAACATGCCTAGCCTACTTGGATGACGTCATCGTCTGTGGAAAGACTTGGGAAAAACATCTTCAGCGCCTTCGTCAGGTGTTGCTCCGGATACGAGGGGCCGGTCTCAAGCTCAAACCATCAAAATGCTCAGTAGCTAGAACCACAGCGGACTTCCTAGGTCACGTGATCCCAGCCGAGGGCATATCACCTGACCTAAAGAAACTATCTGTAATAGGAGCCCAGACTCCACCAACCACAGTCAAGGGCATTCGCTCCTTCTTAGGCTTAGCCACCTACTACAGGAGATTTGTCAAAGGTTTTGCTGAAATTGCCCGCCCCCTACACGAATTGACCTAGAAAGAAGAACCTTTCGTTTGGACTCGGGAAAGAGACACCGCTTTCAACACCTTAAAAAATCACCTGGTGCAAGCCCCAACCGAGGCTTCTCCGGATTACAAATAACCATTCCGCCTGTACACTGACGTATCCTTGTATGCAATAGGCACTGTACTAGCTCAGGTGCAAGACGGCAGAGAACACATCATTGCCTGTGCCAGCTCTACCCTAAACCCAGCCCAACGAAACTACACAGCCACCAAAAGAGAGTGTCTAGGTGTGATCTGGGCCCTAGACCACTTCCGCTCCTTTTTGCTCGGCACTAGGGTCGACATAATAACGGATCACCAGTCTCTACAATGGCTCAGGAAGTCAGAAACAAACTGTGCCCTCCTTGTCCGCTGGTGGGAAACATTAGAAGAGTTTGATTTTGAAATATATTACCGCCCGGGAAAGCTACACACTAATGCAGACGCCCTGCCACGTTTACCTGTTGCCGGTGTGAATGTCCCCAAACCTTTGTTCACAAGTAGCACAATTACACATCATCAACAAATTAACCAAGTTACCCCTCCCTCTGACGTTCTCTCTGGTCAAAGTGACACAACAGTACCCCCTCCAAATCTACGCTCGTCCCAACTGCTCCAGTCGTCAGCGGAGAAAAATCAACTCACACTGTTACATTCATGGCTCAACAAGAAGAAACCTAAGTGGATCCCCAGATAGATTTTTTACAACTTGAAGCGAGTCGGAGATCAGCTGTAGGCTACACCGAGTCTGGTCACATAGCAGTGGACCCCCAAACAACCCAAGACATCTTAATGATAATCCACGAAGGAAATGGGATACATCTTGGCCAAGCAAAGATGCTTAAGATCTTTCAACGGAATTTATTGGACCATAGGCCCCAGCACACTGACGAAGAAAATAGCCGAGGCATGTAAACCCTGCAGCCTAGTAAAGGATCGATCCAGAACTCCAGGGCCTGCAGAAAAACTGTCAGCTGCTAAGCCCTGGCAAACGTTATCCCCAGACATAATGGGCCCTTTTCCTGTGGTAAATGGGAAGAGATTTGTTGTCACCTTCATCGACATATACTCCAGATTCATCATCGCCTGCCCCATCCGAGACCACAGTGCCCTTTCAGTAGCGGAAGTCTTAACCACGGAGGTATTAGCAGTTTTTGGCCTACCCGAAGTCATTCTCTCCGACAATGCCCCAGAATTCAGCAGTAAAGTGTGGGAAAGCTTTTCACAATTATGCGGCATCAAGGTGTCATATTCATCCCTCTACTGGCCCCAAGGTAATTCCATCTATGAGAAAAGTCACAAGACCATTAATAATCAACTCAGAACAAGACTCATTGCCCTCCAAACTCAAGACTGGCCGGCCCAAATAAAGATGATTCAGTGGGGTATGAATTCCTGTCCTCGAAAAGATGTCATCACACCCCCCGAAAGAATTTATGGCGTGGCCCCCTTCCTCCTGCCTTTCAGGAACTGAGCTAAGCCTTCCACATCTGCTATGGACACTGATCATTTGTAACACCTCGAGAACGTCCTCAACACTGCATAAATAAGTCAAAACACTACCAAAGATGCCTCACCACCTCAAAACCCCTATGCCATCGATGATCTAGTGATGGTTGCAAAGTTGCCGGTAATCAACAAACTCGGACCTAGATAAGTGGGCCCCTATAAGATTATCAATGTGCCAAATCCCTATCAAATCATCATCATAAATTATCACCGAATGTCTAGGGTATACCGAAACCGCTTCGTGAGGATTTATCGTCCTCTGATTATGGATAAGGACAACTCCCCATTGAACAACCAGCTACCTACCACTGTGCCCTCTATTAACCCACCACATCACCCCACTGATTGTGAGTTAGCACCATATTCATCTCCCCTGTCTGTACCTGCTCCAAACTCTTCTCATTCTCACCCATCTTCACCCCCTCCCCCCTCTCCTACTGTCTACAGCATACATGCATACATACATAAAATTTTAAGACTGAGTGTTCCACACATACGTGCAGTTTCAGTCTCTTGTCCTAATGGCAGCGTTCCAGGCAACCCTGTTAAGGGCTGCTTCACTTGTCAAGTTCTTGGATTTGAGATCGGCACGTATAGTCCGATCCCAGGTCTTCCTCGGTCCACCCCTTGGTGCAGCTCCCTCCACAATCACAGACCAGCATTTTTTCACCCAATTTTGTTCATCCATTCTCTCCACATGTCCATACCATCCCAGTCTACTTGTATGCATCACCTCGCTAATACTCTTTATACCTAAACGTCTCCTCAGCTCAACATTTGTTATTCTATCCTGTAGCCTGGCCCCACACATCCATCTCACCATTCTCATCTCATTACGTTCCATTCTGTTGACATCCTCTACTTTAACGGCCCATGTTTCTGAGGCATACGTCATTGCACTTCTAACACATGAGGCATACACCTTTCCCTTCAGGGGGAGAGGCATTCTTTTCATGGTCAGGATTGGCAGCAGTTATCTGAACTTCCCCCAGCCACATCTAATTCTAGCAACAGTGGCAGCCTCGGTCCCACCACCAGCAGAGATGGTATCTCCTAGGTAACAAAACTTGTTCACCAGCTCCAATGACTCATTTCCAAAAATCACAGCCACAGGATCATCACTTAACACAAGCTCGCCTTTGCAGACTACGCACTCAAATTTCTCTATTTCTGACTTATCCTTCGGCAGGGGTCCCTTTATTCTACTACAGCACTTACTCCCATGGTGTACCCAACATCGACAGATGCTACATTGAATTGAGTTAATGCCCACACCCTTTCTACACACTGCACATGGGTATGCACCGCTCTTTTCCACATTGCCTCGTCTCAATCTACAATGCATAACCTTCGTTATGTTAATATTGACTCTTAAACCCTTGCTCGCCATGCCCCCTCTCCATTCTCTGAATTTGGCCTCAGCATCTTGCATACTGTCAGCTATTAGGACTAAATCGCCTGCATAAAACAGTTCCAACGGGAGCCCGCCTCTAAAAACTCTAGACAGTGCCTCCAAGACCATAATAAAGAGGAGGGGACTTAACACTGAACCCTGATGGACTCCAACACGGACTGTGAACTCATCACTCAGTACACCCTTCACTCTCACCTCACTTCGCGAATCCTCATACATCTTCATTAGCACACGCACCAGCCACTCTTCCACACCAAGTTTCCTCATAGCCCACTGCACAACATCTCTAGGCACCCGATCAAAGGCCTTCTCCAGGTCTACAAACACAAAGTAAAGATCCCTGCCTTTTAGTAAGTATCTTATCTGTATCTGCCTGACTATGAAGATAGCATCGGTTGTACCCCGTCCTGGCATAAAACCAAACTGCATATCATCAATGGAGATGCTTTGCCTGATCAAACCCTCAAAAACTCTCTCACAGACCTTCATGATTTGGTCAAGCATTTTCAGGCCCCTATAATTTCCTCTATCTAGCGCATCCCCTTTTCCTTTGTATATATTTACTATTACACTTTTGTGCCAATCCTCTGGGATTTTCTCATCTTTAATAATGGTGTTTATCAACTCAGTAACTAAATTGACACCAGTCTCCCCTGGGGCTTTTATCATCTCAGCGACAATGTCAGAGCACCCTGGAGCTTTACCGTCCTTCATTTTATCGATTGCGTCGCTTACTACAACTGGTGCTATCAAGGGAGGGGGTCCAGATATTGGTTTTTCGATACTAAGCTGTTCCTTATCCCATTCAAACTCTACATTTAGCAATCGTTCATAGTGTGTCTTCCATGCTTCTCTGATTTCATTTTCTGCATACACAATCTTCCCATTATCATCTCTAACACACTGTTCACCTATAATATCCCTACTGTCATTTTTAACTCGCCTAGCTAGGTTGAAGATCCCATTGGGATTGTCAGTGTTACACACTTGTTCGAGGACCAGGTCCTTAATGCCTTTTTTAGCATTTTAAATAACTCTTTTGGCAGTTCGTTTAGCTGCCTGGTATTCCTCCTTGCTGCCTCCCTTCTTCCATGCTTTGAAGCATCTCCTTTTCTCTTTCACAGCATGTTCTACTGCATCGTTCCACCACCAGGAGGTCTTATTCCTGGGGTGACCTTTTGTTTTCCCACAGACTTTGTCAGCGGCAGCGATAAGGCTATGCTTAAGAAAGTTCCATTGGCAATTTACATCGTTAGGCCTAGCTTCCTTATTTCTATTAATTTCCTCCAGTTCACTATGAAACCTATCCCTAACTTCCTTGTTCTTCAGCAGCCACACTTTCCTTTTGGGTATGTATACCTTCTTGCGCTTAGGATCTCTGTATAAGCTCATGTCGCACACAAGTAGCTTATGATGGGGGATACATTCTTCGCTCAGGATGACCTTTACATCTCGAACCAGTTTCCAGTCTTTCCTGTTAACCAAGAAGTAATCTATCTGGCTACTGGAGACCCCAGAGTTATATGTGATCAGATGGCTCTGTCTTTTCTTGAACTTCGTGTTACACCCAACCATGTTGAGTGCAACGCGCAGGACTCCAGTATATATTCGCCTTCCAGAATCCTCCTTCCGTAACCATTTCCTCCATGTACCCCCTCGTATCCATCTGCAGATGCTCACACATGACCATTCAGGTCCCCACCCAGGATTGTTATTTCATTCTCCGAGAGGCCTGAAATGACACTGACGGTGTCATTCCAGAAGTCCTCTTTTATCTCTTTCTGTAGACCAGCCTGTGGGGCATATGCAGATATCACATTCAGAATTCTTTCACCAACTTTCAACTTCAAAACAATCAGCCTTTCACTAACTCTCGTAATCTGAAGCACACTTTCCGCCAGCTCTTCAGCCACCAGAACACCCACTCCTCCTTTCGCTTTATCAGTCTCCACCCCCATCCAGTAGATCCTATATCTTTTCTTTCTTCCGACAATCCACTGTACCCCATGCCTCTTCCAGAGTGTTTCCTGGGTACAGCAGACGTCCACTCGCCTCCTCTCACACATCTCAGCCACTTCATTTGCACGCAGATTCAAACTACCAACATTCACACTAGCAAGTCTGAGATTGCGGGGGGCATTTTTCCTTGTCCTTTGCGGTTTTGATTCATCGGACCTATGTTGTTTCTTTTTAGGTTGTTTAGTCATATTTAGGTAATTTGGCTGGCAAATGGGCATCACCCTCCCCCCCCCCCCCAGAACTCCAGTTCCAGTCTACCCCGGGACCATTCCCAGTACCTTCCCCCAAGAGATTACAAGGGGGTAGGATCCAGTGGCCTCGGTACGCCCCACCAGAACCAGCCGCAGGGACGTACCCCGTGCGCGTACACGGCACTACGACTGGCCTGGTATTTTTCGCCCAATGACAGGGCAGCCTCCTGGAGCGCTACCACCAGGTTCGGGCCCCTATACTATTGGGCGGAAAGTGCCAGTCCGGGGAAACACTACGTACTGTACCCTCTGGATCCATTTCGACCAGGTTGGGCCCAGGGCGCCAGATCCGGGTCCACAGGGAGCGACACCCACCGCCAGTGTGCCGCCATTAGGCAACTTTCCCACAAACCATCGCTCACCCATTTTCCCTCCCCTAGCACCCTCAAAACTTACCCCTCACCCTCACCAAACAAACTCCGACCCTCCCCCACTCCAACCCGCCCTAGGCACCGTGCCCCTACGCTCGGGATTTACCGCCGCCCTTCCCCGCTGTACAAAGGCAAAAAGCTCATCCACCTCTCGTAAAAAGTCTCTCTCTCAAACCTGGTAACTATTCTTCTACCTCCACTTCATCAGATTCTTCATCTCCTACCTCACCTTCATCTCCATCCTCTAAATCAACTATATGTGCCACACCTCACTCTGCCTCGAGGCCCCCTTCAAAACCTCACACAACCTCCCCTTCCTCCACCCCCCAGCCACCCTTATCACGTCCCAGGCACCTTGCTTCCCCCCACAGACCATACCCCTCAAGTGTACGGCCTATATCTCCTAAATTATCTATCCCTATCCCATCCACATCACCTAGCCATGCCACCACTTCCACACCAAACCCCAAACCCCAACGAACCCTTCCCAATCCCCCACCAACCTTACCCTCACCATCAACGTCTTCCTCAACCTCACCTACCCCAATTCTAACTACTACCAATGACTAGATCGGGTCGTCTGTCTAAACCACCGGCTCGTTTTTCCCCCATTTTTCATCAATCTCCAAACCCTTCTCATGCTCCCAACGTATTACCTCACTCAACCTCACCTAACCCCATTCCCTTGACGGGAGAACTACGAATAGCGAGTGTTACCAACAAGAATCCATGTCCAACACCCCCCAACCTTCAGTGTTGTCAACTGGTAATGTACCCTCAACAGCTGACCATGAAGGCAAGCCACGGACCTTTCACAAGATCATTTCCCCAACTTCCCCTCGACCCTCGACAGTGCCAAGACAACACTCAACCCACCCTGTGAAAAACTATATGGCATCTTCTAACAAATCATCAACCAAACCTGGCCCTACCAAAAAACTTGTGGCCCATAAAAGGTCCATACATAAAGAGAATTGTCTGGACCAGAGACGAGGAGGAAACCAAAATTATAAGGTACATAGACCAACTAGAGACAGCAATAAAGGGCTGTCTCCAATATTCCAACCTAACACTGTTTAAGGGGATCGACCGGTTAATTTAGGCTTAAAAAACTCGAAATCCTGAAAACACCAATAGGTGTTTACTCAACAAGAGTCAACATCCCTTCATAAGCCAGTGAAATGTTATTAGTGAAAACCCATTGGAAATAGTATTTTTTTAAGTTTTCCAAACTTTTCCTGTAATTCTAAAAACGTTATATAGCGAACTTTGAAATTAACATGCTCAGTAACTACTGGTCGTACGAGGAGCATACCTATATAAATCGAAAGAGTGTAAGCTACTCTACAACCTACCATACGCTTTATCTTCTACTTTGCCATGTGCCCGCATAAAATATTGTAAATCTAAAAAACAAAAGTAAAAATGTTCACCTAATGACCTTAGACTTTCACCTGTTTTTCTCAGAACCTATATTGCCGCACTATCGGATGTTATTTTACAGTTATTATTGGACCTATAGGAATGGTGTATATACCATTGGAAAGGTAATTAAAAACACTAAAAGGCCTATAAACCAAATTTACTCTAATAATTTAAAAAAATTCACAATATGTCGTCAAAGTTGTAATTTTTGTATAAATATATTCGCCTGAATCCGTCATCACCTAAATCGAACAAATACACAAAATATATAAAATGTGTTTTATAGAAACTATAGATACACCTTTTGTGAGTTGATTGATCACATAAAACATGTGCTATGGGGATTTCTGTAGGAGTTTATCATTTTCTGCAATACTATGATTTTCAACATTGTTTTACCTAAATTGCAAGAAAAAGCAAACACTTTTTTTTTGTTTTTGTTTTTTTATCTAGTTTTATGGTCATATACACCTGTGCCAAATTTAATTTAAATTGATAGTAAGACCTGGAAGTAGCGTAATTATCCGGTCGGTCCCCTTAAGAGCCTGGACAATAAAGCAGACAAAAGATCGAAAACATGGTGGGAATATCTGGCTCCCTGCACAGTTTAGTTAAGAGAGGATGATACCTCGTGTTTTTATCTCCAGCCAGTAGGTCGTGACTTTAATGAGGAAGAAGGAAGTGAAATAAAGGGAAAACAACTATCCCAAACCTCATCACCACCAGACGATTCTCCCCCTCAGCCTACCACACCTCCAAATCACAAGGAAACAACCGCCAGATGTGCCCAAGTTGCTAACATCCAGATTACACGTCCCCCAATACCAGGAAAGGATTTAGTGATCACCATAATCAATCCGGAAGTCCAGGGATATAAGAGAAGTAAACAAGAAAGGAACAATTCACCGCCGCCAAACACTTTTTGTCCTCTGGCCACCACCCCTCCAATCAACAAGGCAACAACCCCCAGCCCAGCCAGGACCGTGACCATCGAGATGACATATCCTCCAACACCAGGAAAGAATTTATTCATCAACAGGGAGAGTCCTGATGTGCCGAGGAGTAAGAGAAGTGGAAACGACAGGCAACACCAGAAACGGCATCATAAACACCGTACGTCCTGGCGCCATTTTGCCTCACAGCCGCACCACCGCCGTGACAAAGGAAGCTGAGAAGTACTCCATCGCGTGCCAGACCCCACCTCGAGGCCACAAGGGAACAACCACCATGAGCCTCCTACCTCCAGACACCTTTCTACCGCCCAACCACACCACCGCCCTGGCACTGAGAAAAGGGATGATTACTACCGACGATTTTAATATCGGTACTCATTTAGAAAGCTGTTCTTGCCATCCATGGACGTAAGGCAGAGGGAAGAGTGAAGACTCAGTAGGAAGAATTGTTCTCGCCATCCATGGACGTGAGACAGTTTGGAATATTGAAGTTAACTGTTTGTAGGGGTATCAACTAGGCTGGTTATTAGACTCCTCCATGTTGAGGCTCACTAATATCCTTCCCTACCCCAGATGGCGCTATTGTGGATAAAGTACGCTACCCATGGGCCTGTAGCTTTATCCGGGATAGACCAACAAAGCTTAAAAACACCATCAACCCCAGTTCTGAAAGACTCTTATAAAGGTCAGAGCAGTTAAGAGAAGTTGCGTTAAAAACAACTATTTATTAGTGGCCCCTCCATCATTGACGATATGCCTATTAGTATAATAGTCCCCTTTCAAGCACCCGCGGTCCGCATGTTTGAAACACCCGCCGCAGGGGAAAGAGTCCTAACATCATAAGTGTAACGCTAATTCTCTTATGGAATCGTCTTTATGATTGGGTACTCACTACGAAAAAACTTCGTAAAAAATTAAAAATTAAAATTAACTTAAAATTTGTTATATTAAGGCTTTCCAACTAGTGGATGTCTTTTGTGGATTCTAGCCGAGACGCTGAACCGAGCGTCGCCATTCTTCCTTCCTTTCCCTGTGCGCATACTGTTTAGACGTGCGCCGCCTGTGCTCTGCTTTATTCTTCGTTTGCTCAATTCTAGTGAGTCTTTTGCTCATTTGTATATATCTGAGTTGTAATAGAATAGGTTTAGACTAGCTAGAACAGGCAGCCCCATTGGTATATCACAATTCACCCTTCAGGATGCTCACTGTGAATCACATCAGGCTAACACTTCCGCCGCAAGGTTGGATGTGCTCATTAGACCTGACAGATGCCTATTGGCATGTCCTGATCAACAAAAGGTTCCAGAAATTCCTCGCCTTGAGGATCAGGCAAAGAATGCCATTCGGGTTGAACCTGGCACCGAGAATATTCACGAAATTAGTCCGGCAGGCCCTCATGCCAATATTAAATCAAAGGATCAAGGTGTTGTGGTACCTAGACGATTGGCTGGTAGTGGCGGAGTCAGAGAGTTTATGCAATATCCATGTCAAGCACATTATAAATTATGTACAATCCCTAGGGTTCAAGGTCAACTTGGCAAAGTCACATCTTGTTCCCACACTGGTAATTCAGTGGATAGGGCTGGTCTGGGACACAGCCAACCTTACTCTCAGTCAGAGTGTGGAAAACTGCAACAGATTTCGAAAGAAATTGTTTGTGTTTCTCCACAGTCTGAACACAACGAGAAGGACCTGGGAGTCCCTGGTCGGCTCTCTCAACTGGATTCAACTAACTGTAAAGTTGGGATTAATCTTGGAAGGAAACAAATATTTCCCGCTATTGCCGGCGGTAAAATTGTGGAAAATTCCTCCATCAATTCACAACTTACTGTCGGTCTGGGCGAGGAGAGAAATGTTGCACTCAATAATGACATGGGTTTCTCCCCCACCTACGGTATGGGTATAGACACAGATGCTTCAGGGACAATAGGCTGGGGCTATCAGTCGAGCCTAGGCCATCAGGGTCAGGGTCTTTGGTCCCAAACCGAGAATTTTCATATCAACGAGCAAGAGCTTTTAGTCCCTTTGTTTTTCTTCAATCTCACGGCTCCTCCTTGCGGGGGATATCAGTAGCTTTTCGAATGGACAATTTGAATGCGGTGCACTGCATTCAAAAGCAAGGCTCAACGAGGTCTTGGAGGTTGCTAGAGTTGTCAGAGAAGATTTTTGCGCTGGCCGAAGAGCTGAGCATTCATCTTCCTGCATCATACCTCCCAGGCGTAGCGAACGTCTGGGCAGACGCTCTGTCCCGGCGACAGAGCACCAAAGTAGAATGGGCAATCAAGCAAAGCATCTTCAACAAGATGATTGCAGAGCCATACCGTCCACAAGTGGATCTATTCGCGTCTGAGGAGAACCACAGACTTCCTCTCTACCTAACCCGCCGGGGATTGATTTCGGCGGGGGGTCCATATACATTGTTGGACGACTGGAACAAGTGGAATTCCATCTATCTTTTTCCGCCTCCCGACGCTTCGCTCATGTGTCATGTAGTTCACAAACTACAGGGTTACCGGGGCTTAGTCTCGATGATCGCGCCTCTTTGGACGGCTCAGGTGTGGTACCACCAGTTGAAAATGTGGTGCGAGAACCCGGTGTCGCTCCCGGTCTCGTACTTCCACTTGGAGACAATTGGCAACCTAAGGACCTCACTGACTTTTACCTTTTGGACATTCAAAATGCCAAATGGTTGACTCCGTATGGAGAGAGTGTTATTAATAAATGTCTTAATCAGTATACTATGTTCACTAGGAGACAATATCAATCGCATTGGAAAACGTTCACAACCTGGATAGTGGAAACGGCACAAACTGATGCATCAGTAGCTTTGGTTTTTAAGTACTTGGACTATTTGTTTGAACAAAAACGCCTTCCTGTAGTTACGCTGAAGAATCATCTGTCTGCTATTTTACGACCTCACAGGTCTATCCATACCGCAGGTGGAGGAGAAAGGGTTCGTGAGGGCATGTTTCAAGCTTCGCCCATCACTTCGTCAGCTCATACCTACCTGGTCACTGGACAAAGCTTTGTCTTTGCTTCATTCGTGCAAGTATAATCTCGTGCCGGATTTTGACTCATTATTAAAGAAGGCTGTGTTCCCTATGGCTTTGGCTACAGGTAACAGGGTGTCTGAGCTGGCGGCGATGAGCAACGAACCTAGCCTAATTGCCTCAGGTCTGGGAGACTTAATGAAAATTTACAAATCGCTCCGTCTCCCATGTTCGTTGCAAAGAACGAACATAGTGATCATGTTTTTTCTGAGTTTACGATCCCGGCGCTTAAACGCGGGCATACACATCATGCCTTATGCCCTGTGCAGGCTTTAATCAAGTTTATGAGGGTTTCGCAGCCCCAATAACAGGGAGCCTTATGGGTCAATAGTACAGGCACTCACGTCACAAGAAGAAAATTGGCTTCCTTGCTCGTAGATGTAATTCGTGAAAGTAATCCTGGTGTAGTGGGCAGGGCCCAAGACATCAGAAAATGGGCTCTCTCGTTAAGATTTTTGCAAAATTATTCAATTGATGACATAGCTAACACTAAACTGTGGGCTTCCAATCATACTTTCATGACACGGTACCTGTCCGTGGCTTTGGATAAACCAAAACTTGCCTGTGTGGCCTTGTGTCAGCGGGTCTAGTTGGTCTATGTGCTACTAAAGTTAAGTTTAATCTTAATGGTGAAAAAGGAGGGGGGGGAGGGGGTGCTGGTGAGCTCAAGACCCCTAGAGCCTAGACCCTCCGCCGGACTATGTGATAAGGTCACAAGCTGTGATACTTGATAAGTCGAGCTGGTTATACAGCTCAAAATTTTAATTTTATAAGATATCCATCATAGTTGCAACTATAGGATATTAAGTATAAAGTGTACAAAATATATGGTATGTACAAATTATTTTAAGGACATAAGATATAATCAAATGATTTATTTGTACCTTTACAATGTTGGACAGGAATAAAAGAACAATTTTATTGAATCTCAATGTGATATTCTTTAACAGATGTACCTGTATGGTAATTTTAAGCAGATCTTCTTCGAAGTAACGCACTGCTTTCTTTCCATTTTTTCTATTTGATTGGATGTAAGCAATAAAGACTTAAGTTTGTTATATGGTTCTTTTTCTCTACCTATGGTATTTTATTAGTGGTTTTGATATTATCACGAATATCCCCCTCCAGTCTTGAGATATCAGGCATATCGTCAATGATGGAGGGGCCACTAACAAATTATAGGTTTGAGTCCCGGAGGGAAGAATGAAAACCTAATATTTAGTAGTGGCCCCGAAATCATTGACGATGTAGGGCCCTCCCTTCCATCCCCTTCCCATTCGTTTGATGTCTTGAGTTTAATCTTGATATATCATTGAAGGAAGAATGGCGACGCTCGGTTCAGCGTCTCGGCTAGAATCCACAAAAGACATCCACGAGTTGGAAAGCCTTAATATAAAAAAATTTAAGTTAATTTTTATTTTTTATTTTTTACAAAGTTTTTTCGTAGTGAGTACCCAATCATAAAGACGATTCCATTAGAGAATTAGCATTACACTTATGATGTTAGGAGTCTTTCCCCTGCGGCGGGTGTTTTAAACATGCGGACCGCGGGTGCTTGAAAGGGGGACTATTATACTAATAGGCATATCGTCAATGATTTCGGGGCCACTAATAAATATTAGGTTTTCATTCTTCCCTCTTGGACTCAAACCTATATTCTTACGTTAGTTCGATAATGTGTGCAGATGCAATGGTATACTTGTAGCCTACACGTTATTTAAGACCCTAAATTCAAGACTCTGAACGTTCTGCATCAAAGTTCTTATAAAGACCAGAGTAGTCAGTGAGTTTATCTCCTGCGTTAGCTCGATTCTATTTACTTATGCAATGGCATATGGTAGATAGTATTTAAGGTCCCAATCCAAGAGCTTGAGTAAAACTGTGTTAACCCAGTTACGTCAGGACAATCCCCACGGCCAACGCATCTACCGAAGATTGGATTACTTATTCTACAAATCTAAAGTGAAATTATTATACCGTTATAATACACAGGAGAAATAACTGTGAGAAGGATCTATACTCAGTGTATTTATGGAGAAGGAGTATAAAAAGATCAACAGTGGAAATTAGTCTAAATTCATATATATAAAAAGAAGTTGTGGCCTGACCTTTGACCGAGAAGGAGTATAAAAAGATCAACAGTGGAAATTAGTCTAAATTCATATATATAAAAAGAAGTTATGGCCTGACCTTTGACCAGTGCGGACGTCCTCAGTAACATTTGTTAGTGAAACATGGCTTGTGTTGATGAGATTGCTACCTCCTCCCATATTCTCCAGCTTTGTCTTGCTTTGGAGGAAAGGCTGGATAATGTAGAGCAGGAGGTTCAATGTCTAAAATATGAAAATTTGGCCTTGAAACTAGCCATGGTGGAGAAGAAGAGTTAGGTTAGTTTTCCTAGGGATCGTGAAGCTCCCTGGAAAGTGGTTGTGACAAGTGCAACGACCTGCAAGCTGAAAAGGAAGCCACTCAAGACCAGCAACAAGTTCATCACCTTACCTGATGAGTGTGATGGAGAACAAGTGAAGGATAGCGAGGCTGGGAGTGATAGCGAGGCTGGGAGTGTTTCCAGGGGCGAGAAAAACACGAGAAAGGGAGGTAAGGAAACTACAAATAAAGGCAAGTGTAAGCTTATCAATGTTGTTGGAGACTCTATGGTTAGGTATTTAGGTGACAATCTCTCCACCAAAGTTAGGAAGCTCGAGTGTCTCCCCGGGGCAGGTATAGGTAGAGTTTGTGAGAGATTGGAGGACGTCATTGACGACTTTGGAGATAAACCCATAGTCGTACTTAGTGCAGGTAGCAATGACGTGGGTAAGCTTACCAGTGTTGAACTGCGTAAGTTGTATAGGGTAGCATTAGATAAGATTAGGATGAAGGGTGGGATTCCCATTGCTTGCTCTATCTTGCCAAGACGAGGTGTCAGACGTGAATGGTTGTCCAGAGCAATTGGTTTTAATTGCTGGCTGGCAAAGCTGTGCAAAGAGTTGTCATTACCATTCATAGACAACTGGAGCCTCTACTATGGTATCTAGATCCCTTTGCAGGCACTCTTTATCTCTATCTGAATCAATTTTTCTCCCCATTTTGGTATCGTCTGCAAATTTACTTATCCTACTAGTTATACCTAAATCAAGGTCATTTATGTATATATTAACAACAGAGGACCTAATACAGATCCCTGGGGGATACCACTTTTGACTGCTCCCCATTCTGACTTGTACCATTTATGCTGACTCTCTGCTTCCTACTAATTAGCCATGACCTAATCCATCCTAACAACACCCCACCTATTCCATGCGCCTCAACCTTTCTCATCAATCTCTCATGAGGGACTCTGTCGAAAGCTTTACTGAAATCTAAATATATAATATAATATGACTTGTCATTATCTACTGCTTCATATACCTCTGAGAAAAAGCTAAGCAAATTAGTAAGGCAAGAACGTCCCTGAGTGAATCCATGCTGAGAAGAATTGATTAAGTTAAATGTTTCCAATTAAGTGGTTTCTCATTTTCCTAGCAAAAATTGACTCTAGTAGCTTTCCTGTGATTGAAGTGAGACTAATGGGACGGTAATTGAATGCTATTAATTTATCACCTTTTTTGAAGATCGGAACTACATTTGCAAGCTTCCAAGCTTCTGGAACTATACCTGTTTCTAATGACTTGTTGAAAAGAAATGTTAATGGGTAACTTAACTCATCTCTGCATTCTTTTAATACTCTAGCATATACCTCATCGGGACCAGGCGATTTCTGAGGTTTCAGTCTGTCAATTTCCTTAAGCACATCATTTCTACTTATAGTAACCGTACTTAACCTATTTTCTATACTATCGCTATATACCTTACGGACTTCTGGAATCTGTGCCAAATTCTCATTAGTGAAAATGGATAGAAACTGACTATTTAATGTACTGCACATTTCTAAATCATTTTCTGTCATTTCTCCTATCGAAGTTTTAAGGGGGCCTATTACATTTCTAACTTTAGATTTATATAGTTGGTAAAAAGCTTTAGGGTTATTTTTTGAGTCGTTGGCTATCCTTATTTCATAATTTCTTTTTGCTTTCCTAATTTCCTTTTTGACCTGTCTTGATAGAGTCTGATAGTAAATAAGTAGGTGATTTTCGCCTTTCTTAATTTTTCTATATATTCCTTTCTTTTTTCCTATAAGATCTATTAGTTTATTATTCATCCATTTTGGTTGGTTCTGTGTCGATCTAAATCTTCTTTTGGGGATATATTTATTTTGCGCATTGTGAAGTGAAGAAATAAACTGTTCATATGTAGCTGTCAAGTTTAACTCTGGCTTATCCTGACTTAATTGTTTAACAATAGGGTCCACCCTTAAGTCTCTTCTTATCCCACCATAATCGACTTTTCTGAAATCTGGGATAAGTGACGGATTCTCTTTAGCATTCCCTGTCCATTGTATATTAAAATAAATAGATTTGTGATCGCTATTTCCTAGTTGGTCCCCTATCTCAACATTATTTATCATATGTTCATTATTACTGAGAACTAAATCAAGGATATTATTACCTCTAGTCGGCGAGTCAATGAATTGAAATAAAAAACTATCTTGTACCTGCTCAATAAACTCTTCAGAATCTGAGTCGCCGATTTGATGCTGCCAATCTATCTTCGGAAAATTAAAATCCCCCCCATTGCTAAACCTTGATGCTATTTTCACTTCCTGCCATAAAGATTTACCTTCATTTCTACTCATATTTGGTGGTCTATAAATTACTCCAATAACTATGGTCTCGCTACCTTCGCTAACCTCTACCCAAACACTTTCGTTATCATTATTTAGTCTAATACCTAATTTAGTACAGCATTTTAATGAACTCCTGACAAACACTGCTATTCCGCCGCCCCTCCTATTTGTTCGGTCATATTTAAACAAACTATATCCTGGTATATCAAATTCTGCTAAAAAAAAATGCTTGGATTCTGTATTAATCCATGTTTCAGTAAGCACTATTATGTCTATATTTTCATTGCTAACAAGTGCTCTAAGTTCGTCCATTTTATTACATAAACTCCTATAGTTTGCGTAATATAATCTCAATGTATTTCTTTTACTGGTGTCTGGTGAACTTTTTTTTGTCTATTAGTATCTATTTGACTGTTGTTATTATCTTGTACTAAGGTAGATATTGTACCACTATTTATACGACTAACTTCTATTACTGCATTATCACCTATTGTTTCACTGTTAATAATAACATCTAATTTTCTTTCCTGACTATCCTTTCTACCACCTAATTTATATTGTTTTCTTTTGATGGGACATTTCCAATTTAAAACCCCACCTCAACTGCTCTATCAACTAACCTTCCTAGCATCCCTATCCCTTTCCTACTTAAACACACCACGTCAGGCAAATAATTGGTTTGGTAACAGAGTTGTAGATAGGTGGAATAGGCTACCATGCAAGTGCTATAGTGGGATCAAGAACGATTGGGAGCTTTAAGACAAAATTAGATAGGCATATGGACGAGATGGGTTGGGTGTGAGGGGGACCTGTCAGGTGTGGGCCAATCGGCGCTCTGTAGACCCCCGTTTTTCTGACCTTGATACTTATCTTGATACTTTTGATGTGTTCTAGTGGCACCGAGGAGCGCGACGCCCCTCGTTATGGGTGGTGATTTGGTGCAGCAGACTGTTTGAAGCGACAGCTCGCTCCCTTGCGAAGATGGGCTTGTCTGGCACTTTTTGCAGTTCGACATCTAGGGCTCTCTTTAAGTTGTCTAACGAGACATCCCTCATGTATCTTACTCGCTGTGGGAGTTTGTTGAAGAGACGTGGGCCTCTGTGTGATAACCAGCCCTCTCGCAGAGAGCCCATAGCACCCCTGTTATTCATCCGGGGGATATCGCATTCCCAGCCTCTCCTATCACTGAATTTCATGACTATCGGAGTATGTAGGTTTGGTACTAAACCCTCTGCGATTTTCCACGTGTATATTATTAGGTAACGTTCTCTTCTACGTTTCAGCGAATACAGTTTCAGTGCTCTTAAACGCTCCCAATAGTGTAGCTGTTTTACCGAACTTATATGAAATTTCTTTGTACACTCTCAAAGTAATTTATTTCACATGCTTTGTATGGGGATGTTAATACGCTACAATATTCAAGCCACGGTAGCACTAGAGATTTGAAGAGCGTTATCATAGGTAATTCACCACGTGTTTTAAATGTACGCAGAATCCAACCCGTTAGACGTTTCGCAGCCGCAACTTTGACCTGGTTATGTACTTTGAAACCCATATTTTCAGACATTAATACCCCAAGGTCTTTCACACTGTCTTTCCGTTCTATTATGTGGTTAGGTTCTGTTAAGTAATTTGTAATTTCTTTAACGCCATTATTATCTCCATACCGTATTAATTGGAATTTTTCTTCATTGAATTGCATGTTGTTTTCCCTGGTCCACTGGAACACTACATGCATGTCTTCCTGCAGTCGGCCCGTGTCCTCTTGTGTGTTTACTATCTTGCTTAAATTTGTGTCATCAGCAAAAGACGACACCGTACTGTGTCTAGTGTTGGTATCTATGTCGCTAATTAGTATTAGGAACAGAAGGGGTGCTAGCACTGTTCCTTGGGGCACTGAGCTTTTGACATCCGAAGGCTCAGATGTCACATGGTTTACTGCTACGGATTTTTTCCGGTTTACGAGGAAATTGTATATCCACCGTCCGATTTTCCCCGCTATACCTTTTCTTTTAGTTTGTGGGCTATTATACCATGGTCACATTTATCAAATGCCTTAGCAAAATCGGTGTAAATGACATCCACATTTTTCTTTTCTTCTAGCGCTTTAAGAATTTTGTCATAGTGTTCCAAAAGTTGTGAGAGACATGATCTGCCCGCTCTGAACCCATGTTGACCGGTGTTGTGTAGTTAATTTGCCTCCATGAATGTTGAGATTTTGCTTCGCAGGACTCGCTCGAAAACTTTGATGATGTGGGAGGTTAGAGCTACCGGGCGGTAGTTTTTTGGTAGTGCTTTACTCCCTCCTTTATGCAGTGGGGCAATTATTGCGTTTTTCAAGCTATCTGGTATTTCACCAGTGTCTATAGACTCCTTCTCCACATTATAGCCAGGGGTTTTGAGAGGTTTTCCTTACATTTCTTCATTAGGATCGAATTCCATGAGTCCGAGCCTGGTGCCGAGTGGGATGGCATGTTGGAAATGGCCTCTTCTATGTCTTTTGGACCGAAATCAATATCCAGCATCTGGGGGGCTTCCGTGGGGGAGGTTTCCATGAAAAACATTTTGGTCTCTGATGACTTTTGTTTCATCAGGCTCACTGAATGCCATTTCATACTGCCTGCGTAAGAGTTCGTTCATTTCCTTTTTGTCCCCTGTGAATGAGCCGTCCCCTTTGCTTAGTGGGCCGATGTTTGATGCTGTTTTAGCCTTTTGTTTGGCGTATGAAAAGAAGTATTTGGAATTTTCCTTTATACCTGCAATAGCTTTCCTCTCCTCTTCCATATGTTGTAGTTCATATGATATTCTTATCCTTTGTTCAATTTCCACAGTTTCTCTATCTATTTCGGCCTTTTGCCTATCCTGTAGATTTTGATGTGTGCGTCTTTGTGTGAGTAATTTTCTTCTTCTGTACAGCCTCCTCCTTTCCCGATCTTGTTTGCTTCTTCGTCTTGCAGGTATATTAACTCCCGTCCACTCACCAACTCTCTTCAATCTCTCTCTCTCCGCCGCAATGTTGCATCTCTCTCGCTATTCTATCGCTACTATAATAATCAGTGTTCCTCAGAGCTATCCCAGTGCATACCACCTCCTTTACGTAGGGCACGTGGTACCCGTCTTGCAACTCAATCCCACCCCTACTCTGTGCAACTCTCCAACCCAAGAGTGAAATGTTACTCTCAAATTTTCTTCTACTCAACAGCTGAGCTCTGGAACTCTCTCCCAGAATCAGTCTTTCCCTCTTCCTATGACTTAAATTGCTTCAAACTCCGTGTGTCCAGGCATTTTGGCTCGAACGTCCCTTGATTTTGGCCCTGTCACTCTTTCAACTATGGGGGAGGCACTCGCTATAGGCAGTTATGCCTTTTGCCTCCCTCAATCACATAGAAAAAAATAAAAATAAACAAATAACAAAATATGGTGGCTACAGATTTGGGTGATGGTTTCTGTTATTAGGACTAGACATTCTGCTGGTGTCAGGTTATTCATTAAATCTTCCCAGTCTATTTCCTCCATTTCTTGATTTACCTCTTCCCACCTAATGTATTTGTTATTGAAGTTAAATTTACCGAAGGGGCCGGTTTTTGTTCTCAATTCTGAGGTTGTCTGTACACTTGCTAAGGTTGTTTTGATCTCAATTAATTTATGCTCTGAGTATGTTGTGTCGGATATGTTAATGCTGTGTACTAGGGAGTCATTGTTAGTGAAGACCAGGTCTAAGATATTGTTTTCCCGTGTGGGTTCGGCAATATGCTGGGTAAGACTAAAAAAATCGCAAAGTTCAAAAAGCTCTCTTGTATTTGTATTTGCTTCTCCGGTGTTATTTGCCACTACCTGGTGTTCTAGTTGTCTCCATTTAATGTTTGGTAGGTTAAAGTCTCCAGCCATAATATTTGGTGTTGGGTTCCCCAGGGTTTCCACTTCTGATTATATTTTGTTGAGCTGGGTTTTGAATTCTTCTAGGGATGAGTCTGGAGGCCTGTATGTAACAATAACTGCTAAATTTAGGGA
Source organism: Paralithodes platypus (assembly GCA_032716605.1). Lineage (NCBI taxonomy): Eukaryota > Metazoa > Arthropoda > Malacostraca > Decapoda > Lithodidae > Paralithodes > Paralithodes platypus. The sequence continues at coordinate 24,703,970 of CM064581.1, read as the reverse complement.
TTCTATTTTAACTCCAAGTATTTCCACTACTTCATTACTGTTATTTAGGAATTCAGTACCTATCAGTGAGTCGTGAATGTACAAGGCTACACCTCCATGTGATCTACGTGTTCTGTCCGCCCTATGTACAGTAGGTTGTAACCAGGAATCCATACCTCACTATCTCCTTGATCTTTAATGTGGGTTTCTGTGAGAGCCGCAAATATAGCGTTTCCTTCTTCTAGCAGGCCCCTTATAAATGGTACTTTGTTCGTGGTTCTATTTTTTAGGCCTTGGATATTTGCAAACAAGATTGGGGAGGGATTGTTTGGAGTACTATGTGCACCTAATAGTCTTCGGGATGTATTTGCCACTCTTGGGAGGCCAGGAGGTGCTTGAGGTGTTCTATGTGCTCTTCCATTTCCCTCAGTCTCTTCATCTTCATCTGTCATTTCCCTCCTTGCCTTTTTCCTCTGTCTCGTCCTCGCATAGCTAGAGAGTTTCATTGGCTACCGTTTGTGTTAGGTCTAGCATATCTCCAAGTCCCTTTAATATAAAAAGCTGGGCATTTCATATTGTAGCAGGTCTTTTTCTCAAGTGATGTCTTGCAAATGGATGGGTGGTGGTATTTGCAGATTTCACCAAATTTACATTTTCCATGACTTTTTAGGTTGTTGCAAATTTTGGGATGAGCAAATCTACATGACTTCCCATTATATTCACCCTTTTGACCAAAGTAGCACCTTCTTTCCAGATAATATCTGCACACTGGTGTAGACAACCCCAGTAGGTGTGGCTGGGGCTGAGAGGGATTTTAAGGTAAGCTAAGTGTGGTTGTGGGTGATGGTGGGCTTGGTGTATGGGTGGGGGAGGCCTGCAGGGGGGTGGTGTTACGGGTCGGTTGTAGGTGGGCAGGTGGCAGTGGTGAGGGGGGAGGCGATGTGGAAGGGGAGCCTGATATGGAGGCTTGTTTCATCCTACTTTCATCCTGCAAATGTCTTTGATCAACAGCAGTAGGGTGGTCAATGGCCATAGCTGGGATTAATGTGGGGGTTTTCTGGGTCTGAGGAGGTGTGGGGAGTTGTGCGGCAGGGTTTGTGGATTTGTAGGGTGAGAAAGGTTGGTGTTCGGCAGGCGATGTGTGTTGATGTGCAGGAGGCAAAGTGGGGTTTTGCATGGGAAGGTATGTGCGTGTGGGTTGTGATACTGGATGGGCCCTGAGGCCCCAATCGTTCCCCATTTTCTGTGAAAAGTAGCTACGTCTTGGCTATATTTCGGTCTATCTTTTACTTCTGTATTTTCTACAGTCTGAATGACTTGCCATGTGATATTGAAACAACTATCGCAGAAATGGATGTTCCTCCCATGTACGCCTCATTTATTGGTATCAATCCTATGCAAACCCAGTGGTATGTAAAATGCCCCAGAACAAGAAGCCCACCACAGAAGCCACGAGCGAACACCACACAGAAACACCCAGAAGAAAGGTCCACAGAACGAAAGGACCAGCTGACCGAGCCCGCCATTCCAGACAGGCCCAAGCCCGCAGGGCTAAACAGCTCCAGGACACACCCATTTACCTTTTCTAAACTGACCATTTTCCACACCTCACGTACACTAACCCCCTCGTGTCCTACACTCCTAACTACAAAGATGATGAACAGGAATATACATTCATATTAAAAACACCCATGCCTGTCCCGACGTTGAGCCAATGCCAACACATCAGACAGCCATAATTATATCTATGTATGTTCTTGCATCCGAGAAGTAGATGTTATATATCTTAGAAGTTCAAACACCCACGCTTGTCCCTAGACCTCTTATATCATTTTCCATGACGAGTATAGATATGTGTAACCCGTGCTCAGTCGCCCCTTGCATTGTTCCTCTAGTAACTAAGTCTATAATATTAACTGCCACCAGCATTGATGCGACATAGTGGCAGTGTCCTTGTGTCGTATTGTGCCAAGTACAGATCAACCAGGTTTCATCATCTTATTAGGACGACGACTATAATGTCATCGTTCATCGATGTATGCAATCCTTTAGGTTAAGTATTTTATCCGCCATTGTGTTCACCTCTTTCCATTTACTTTCCACAATTGTCATACGTCTTCCCCTTGCCTCCTTCGTATCCACAGTCCACACTACGCCAATTTACTTCGTGTCTTACACCTCTTACCCCAACCAGAGATTATATAAGATAACCTGGTTATCAGTATCTGTCATAAGTACCCCGAAACAATAACTAAGTACCCCTACGAACTGCCGCTGTTGTTGATATTTATACTTAATAGAAAACGCAGTTCCCAGGGCCAACTAATAGTATCCATAACCCTCGGACTGATCACATAACTCTATCTTTTCCAGACTCCTATACCACCCCATAGTTGCATTCCCCGGTAGCATTTGGCTAACGTATTCTACTGCCTTTTCAAACTTCCATATCAATTGTAGCCTAATGCCACCCCCACGCCCAGGGACCTTAGGGGCAAAATTTCCCTGTAGCCCTTGAACTCTCCCCCCCCTCATTAAGACACCCGCGCTTCTCGACTCTTGTCCGACCTAGCCTCTCTCTCATACCTCTTGAAGATCCTTGAATTGTCCGTTACTAACGCTCTCCAACCTTTTATATATATACTCCTATCCAGCCTACCTTCACTTAGTAGGCCAGAACAACATTAGAACTTTACTAGCCCCTTGCATGCCATCTATTCTCTTACAACACATTCACAACCCTGCACCCAATGGTCGTCGGTGCGAGGCTAGCCGCCCCGCCAGTAACTAACTTCTATTGCCATACTTCCAGATAAATGTGGCAGAGTTAGCAACCAAGTCTCCACCATATCCAGCAAACCCTACAATTAACAACCAGCCGAGTAAAACCAGCTAGCTAAGGCACCTTCGGTTTTGGTATTAAAGACACCCACATCTGTCTCATACACAGAGGGTTATTACAAACACTGGTGATATGGCAAGCCCCTAGCCACAGCCGCCGGACGACTATCACAGAAGAGAGGGCGCCCAGCTCCCCCTTTTTGCCCACCCGAGGAGGGAGACCCCCACCCCCGCGGAGGTATACCTGGCCCCTGTTTTGACTTTCGAGTCATTACCAGGTAGCACAGGAATTCTTCCTATCAATGAACTAACCATGAATGACTAACACCTTTACTAACCTCTATTACCTCACAATAAACCATTTACCTTTCTTGCATGCTCTGATCACTAAATTAGCACCTCAGCTATACCATAGAATGAAGATTGAACAATCTAGAGAGACGCTCCTATCACAGCTGTCCCCATCCTCCTCGCAAAGTAGATCCAGTCTCTCTCCCCTAAATACGTCCAGTATAGCCAAAATAGTACCTCTTACAGCTCAGTTATATGAAAATATAAAGGCTTCCTATCGCCCTGTGCCACAACAGTAAATACCATCTTACCTAGTCCCCATATCTATTGAGAGCTCAATTAAGTCCATAAGACTCGAGTCCCTACTGTCTACAGGGTCCAGAACCGAGCCTATAAATCTAACTCCCGCCCCCAGTCAAATCAGTTGAAAGCTAGACACCAACCAGTGGTCACTACCCTGCAGTTTACCTCTAGCTCTGCCCTTGTGTTGTTCCGGAGTTGAGAGATTCCAGATCCGGCAGACTCCGTGGCAGAGAAGACTGATAGAAGCATCTGTCCATGTACAAGTCCTAACGTGCACCTTATAACCTTCACACAAATTCGTGGGTATATAAGTGTGTAGCCAGCAACGATCATCAAGAGATCCGACTTGAGAACTTCCTACATTTTGGACCATCTGGACGGCCGAGGAACCAGTCGTTAGCCCCCAACATCACCGGAAGCAAGATAACCAGGACCAGATCTACCCATACTATTCAAGATTCATGTTGCTAGTACTAAGTGTTATAGTACTAGCTTGATACTCACTTATTAACTTTCTATAAAGTGGCTAAGACCTTGCCCAGTGTAATTCATATTTAACCATTCCATTTGGGACGTACTAAGCGATCAGTGCTCTTTAATTAACAGGCGACCTTGACTCTCGTAATTACCTTATTCAGATGATAAAAACTCTAGTGATATCTAACGTTCGCCCACTGATTTGTGTTCTACGTATTTCTGCCTTAAGAATATCAAACTTAGTTCAGTACCCCCATGAGGTTACTAGAGATTTCCGTGTTCTACAATATACGCGTGTCTAATCCTAACTGTGAGTTGCTACTTGGGCACGCGACCAGCCAGCAAGAGGTCAAATCAGTGACATTGAATTATACGAATATATTGAGGTCTTCCAGTAAAATATAAACTTGCTAATTAAACCCGTGATCAGAAGAATATACCTGAACGTTGGAAGTGGGAGACTAGGCTCCATCCAGATCCGCTAATGCTAGCAGTTCCCTTCTATCATTTGTTTTGTGCGAATATAACTATCTTTCTATGCTCTTTATTTCTTTATTTCAATAAACGTGAACTTGTGTCGTGTTACCGTGTGTTTATTTTGTGTTCTCTATTCCTCATACCTTGTATTGTGCATGCAGCCTTCTATACCCAGTCATTCAGAACTCACATTACCCAAGTTAAACCTGTAGAAAAACAGGGCATAACATTGGCGGCAGCGGTGGTTCTTGATTCGGATAAAAGGTTGCATTACATTGCAAGTTTGGAACAGCTAGAACACGAGAACATCATGGCGCAACCTAACCACATTTCCATCCCAAATTATGATGAAACAAATTATGGGATCGAAGTATTCATGGACGTAGTGAAACCCTTACTTGACATTACTTATACCACGGACGCACATAAAATAGCCGTAACATTACCACACCTGGGAAAAGCCGTTTCCCTGGTGGCCTATCAAGTGCGCCCTGATCTCACCTGGAACGAATTTCGCACAATAGTGATAGAAGCCATTAAACCTTCGTTGGGCGTTTTCGTGGCCCACACCCGTATCCTAGACACGAAATTCGAAGGCGATCTAGATGCCACAGTCAGTAAGCTTGCCCAACACATAAAAAATTCTTTCCCCACGTTGACCAAAATCCAACAAGAACAGCAAATTCTGGTCAACCTTGTGTCGATATTGCCCTCAGCAGTAAAAGACCATTTCCGGGTGCACGATTTCGTCGGATACAAAAAAGACCTCATCACGATCCGACGTATTTTGGCCGTGCGCACAGAAGCACCCACCCAAATCGCTGCAATCAAGAGGTTTCCCACGCACCCGCAGCAAACCAACCACCAAAACCCCAAGAATGCCTACCCAGCCTCATCTTTCAACAACAGACCCACCTACCCTTCCGGCAAGCCCCAACCCAGTAGACCCCGGTTCCAACCGTCCCAGCCACGCAGAATCTTCAACCGGAACAGCAACTACAACACCTACCAAAGTAAAAAACCCTACCTTAGTCATTATCAACCCCTATGATTTCCCTGCCTGTAATGCTCAGTGTGCCATCCACCAAATTCGTGACTCTGCCAAACCTCGCCCCTCTACTCCTCGCATTTCTGTAAATGAAGAGGAGTGGGGACAAGAGGAAGAAATTGCCCCCCATACCATGACCTCAGACGATACCGAGGAAACCCTGGAAGAGGTAGATACCGACCCCCAGGATTTTTAAAGTATCCCCCGCCCACGATGGGCTCGGCGGGGGATGCCATAACTAGTCGCACTGCCCCCATTTATTACATGGCCAAAATCAAGGACATTCCTGTCCGCTTGCTAATCGACACGGGAGCTGCCAAGTCATGTTTGTTCAAATCTTACTATGAAAAACATCCCCGACGATTTGGCCCTTTGTTAAACACCAAAACAGAACTCATCTCAGCTGCTGATACTTACTTAAATCTCCTAGGAGACACTTTACCCCTATCAGTAACCACTCCTGGCCCCCATGCTCGTTGTTATCACACATTTACAGTATTTTCCTCCAACTGTAAACATTATGATGGTTTCCTTGGACTTGACCTCCTTCAAAAACTAGAGGCCCAGATTGACTGCGGCCAAAGGCTGATCTCATTCAAAAACAAATTCCAGCCCAAAGCCTCTGACAAACCAATCACGCAGAAACCCATTCCCAAAAAGAAAAAACAACCTCCCCCTCAACAAAACCTGATTCAGGGTTACCAAGTTGCAGCTAGCACTAAGGTGACTCCTAAAACCTCCCCTTGCCCCGAGATCTCTCAAAACCTCACTCAATTCAGTAAAAAAAATGCCTCAACAAACGAAAGAAGACAAGTCCAAGCAACTCCCCCTCGGTAATCCCCTCAATTCTCGTAACTCTGTCCAGAATAAATCCTCCCATCTTTTCAGGACAGACTCTGATATATGTAACCCTAATTCTATCCAATGTTTATGTACACATGTTTCCAGAGAAAATGCCGACCAATGTACCCAACAATGTTTCCCCCATGCCCCCAGAAATGTTAACAAACCCCAATCAATACACCAGTCCTACACCAATAACCCATGTTCTACACCTAACTTTTTCCCCACCAACCCTCCGCAGTCCCCCCAGCAAATCCCGTTTTCTAACTCGCTCACCTCGCACCCTTCTGAACCGCCCGCACGCGCCGTTAATCCCCCCTCACGCGTGCCGACCGAGGGACACAACCATGTTCCCACCATGCCCCCAGAAATGCCCAGCTATTCCACCACCCCCCCAATCCCCCTTATGACAGTTTTTCGTCAGTAGCTCCCTTCCACCCCCCCACAATTCACACCCCTAATAAACTTCAAAAACCCCACACTTGACTCACCCCCTCATGACAGAGAAAACCCACCAACCCCAGATAACCTCTAAACAAACCGTTACTGCCACCGACAACGCTCCCCCCACCAACCCTCCGCAGTCCCTCCAACAAATCCCGTTTTCTAACCCCCTCACACCGCGCCCCACTGATCCTCTCACACGCGCCGTTAATCCCCCCCTCACGCGTGACCCCCACCAAAGTGACCTTGCCCCCCTTATAAGTACCAAGCACCTGCTCGCCAGTCAATCCCCCACCATCATTAGCCCAGCGGTAGTTCAGGATAAATGCCAAATTCCCCCCCACCATCAAAAATGGGTGAACCTGCGACCCATACCCCAAACTCACATGGTATTTTCTCCCACTAACACATCCCCCAACCCCCATCGCTGCCTCTTACAACCCGCCATCATTCCCGATCGTATCAACCACATTCTCGTGGCTAATATCTCAGAGGAACCCCTGACATTACCGAAAGGTCTCATTATAGGAGACCTCGAAACTTTCGATGACCTCCCCATACATTGTAACGACACCCCTACCAGCCTCCAATTGCCCCCTCTTCCTGAGACACTATCTGACCACCAAAAGAACGGCATGTACGACCTACTGCTGGAATTCAGTGACGTCTTTGCCCAACAACCCACCGAAATCGGACAGACGGATGTAGAACAACACATCATTAACACCACAGGCCCCCCCATACGACAACCATCCCGTAGAAAGAACCCCATACAACGTCAGGAAGAGGAACGCCAAGTCCAGGAAATGTTAGAGGCCGGGATTGCCACCCCGTCCATTAGCCCCTGGTCTTCCCCTGTTGTCTTAGTCAAAAAGAAAGATGGGACAACCCGTTTTTGCGTCGATTACAGGAGGTTAAATGACATAACCATTAAAGACGCTACGCCCTTACCCCGAATAGACGATTCCCTTGACTCCCTATACGGATCCAAATGGTTCACTACCCTCGACTTGCAAGCAGGGTATTGGCAAGTGCCTATCAAGGCCGAGGACCAAAAGAAAACAGCATTTTCCACTAGTGGTGGCCATCACTATGAATTTAACGTCCTACCTTTTGGCCTCTGTAACGGACCCGCCACTTTCTCCCGTTTGATGGAAACGGTATTGCATGGCCTAACCTGGGAAACCTGCCTAGCCTATCTGGACGATATTATTGTGTACTCTCCAACCTGGGAAGAACACCTCCTCAGGTTGAGACAAGTCCTGCAAAGAATCCGAGCCGCCGGGTTGAAATTAAAACCCTCAAAGTGCGTGATTGCCCGGAATAAGGTAGATTTTCTCGGACACGTGATATCTGAACATGGTATTGCGCCAGACCCAAAGAAACTTCAAGCCATACAAAACCAAAACCCCACCCACCACGGTTAAAGGAATACGTTCGTTTCTAGGTTTAGCCACGTACTACAGACGTTTCGTCCCCCACTTTGCCACCATAGCCAGACCCCTCCACCAACTTACCCACAAAGACACCCCGTTCGCCTGGACACCTGAAAGAGACCTCGCGTTTAACACTTTGAAGCAAAAGCTAATCCAAGCCCCTATTGTCGTTTTCCCTGACTACCAGAAACCTTTCCGTCTTTATACCGACGTATCTCTGTACGCCATAGGTGCAGTATTAGCTCAATTCAGAGATGGAAAGGAACATGTGATAGCATATGCCAGCTACACACTCACCCCACCCCAACAGAATTACGCAGCCACCAAGAGAGAGTGCTTAGGGATCATTTGGGCACTCAGCCACTTCCGGTCATTTGTGTTAGGCGCAAAACTCGAAATAATTACCGACCATCAATCTTTACAATGGCTGCGTAGGTGCGAAACCAACTCAGCCATTTTGGTACGTTGGAGAGAGACACTAGAGGACTACGACTTTACAATACAATATCGTCCCGGCAAACTCCATACTAATGCAGACGCCCTGTCACGTTTGCCAGTATCAAAAGACCCCCCCACCAACCTAGCCGCCTTACAAAACACTCAATTGGTATCTACCCCCACCTCCCGACAGAATGCCCCCCCAGCCCCCTCCCTAATTCAATTTTGGGAAGCACGAATCAGACCCCCCTGGATACCGTTAAACGTCTTCAGGAGACTGACTCGCTGGGGAGATCAACTTGCCACAGACACTGGTCACATAATCTTGGACCCCACCATAGCCCACGACTACATGATTGCCATCCACGAGGGAAACGGCATACACCTTGGACTAAAGAAAATGTGAAAGATCTTCACAGACCAATACTGGACCCCCAACCCCTCCAAAATTGCACAACGAGTGACAGAATCCTGCAAACCGTGTTTATTGGGAAAGGATAGATCACGCACCCCAGGCCCAGCTGGTACCATTTCTGCCAACAAACCGTTCCAAGTCCTATCCCTCGACATCATGGGCCCGTTCCCTTCTTACGCTGGCAACCGCTATATCGTCACATTTGTAGACGTATATTCAAAATTTCTAATAGCCTGCCCAGTTAAAGACCACACAGCCACCACAGTCGCCACACTGCTTGTCACCGAAGTGTTCCCTATATTCGGCCTTCCCCTTGCTCTTCTATCGGACAATGCCCCCGAGTTTAGTGGACACGTTTGGCAACAATTCACCCAACAATGCGGTATCAAGATTAAACACTCATCCCCGTACTGGCCTCAAGGAAATGCTATCTGCGAACGCAGCCATCGCACCATCAACAACCAGTTACGTACAAGAATGATTGCTCTTAATACCTCAGACTGGCCATCACAACTAAAGATGATACAGTGGGGTATGAACACCTGTCCTCGGGAAGACGGTATTTCCCCTCATGAACGTGTTTACGGTGTACCCCCCCTGTTACTGCCATTCCACCACCACGCTCACCTTCCCTCCACCACCTCCACAATTGACCCATTGCAACATCTGCAAAACACCCTCCATACCGCCCAGATCTGTCAAGACACCAAAACTGATAACATCGATGAAAAAAACCCTTTCGCCATCCATGACACCGTAATGGTAGCCAACCTCCCTATCACCAACAAGTTAGGCCCTCGCTATGTCGGACCCTACACCGTAATACAAGTCCCAAATGCCTTTCAAGTCACCATCGACTATCACGGCGTAACTCGCACGCTCCGAACTAGATTCGTCCGAGCGTTTAAACCTCTAAAGCCACAAGACATTACCCCACCCCACACGTCCGACCCTAAATTAAACACCCCTACTCACCCCCTCACTCAGGCTACGAATATTCCCATACAAACCCCTAAGGACCTAAGCCCTCCAGCACCGAACCGACAAATCTTTTCTCACCATACCCCCCCAACTAACCTCCACAAACCCCAAGCCCCCAATATCACACCCTCTTCCACCATGACACCTTCTTTCACTTCTGATAGTCAAGTTCCTCCCCAACTTATCCAAGTACAAAAACCTCCACCCACAACCCCGACCACAACAGAAGCCCTCCCGTCTAGCCCTGACATACCTCCACCAGGCACCACAGTGAGAAAACCACCAACGCCACCCCAAACCAAGTACACACCCAATCGCACCACACAATCTACCTCAGTAACCTCACGCTACAACTTACGCCCACGACAAACATCGTTTAAAACCTCCAGAAAACACACCCTACTAACCAAGTTCCGTAGGGCTGCCAGACCACTACCCTCCTCCTCCTCCTCCTCCTCCTCTTCTTCTTCTTCGTCGAATTCTCCCCCACAAAGGGAAAGAAGATGAATAATCACCAGCAAATCACCAACCTCACCAAACAACACACGCCCCTACCCCCAACCCTCCAACTTAAATCTACACTCCTTACCCACCCGTCTAGCCCCCCGCATCCGCCCCTTTCCCCTCCACGATCCCCACCACCCCACCCACACACCGACCAACCTCCTCATCTCACCGAACCCCCAACCAACCAACCCCTAAAGTCACCCCCGAGAAAACCCCCACATGTCATTTACCTATAAAACATGCTTCCCCTCCCTATAAAACATCGTCGAGCGACTCAAGTCCCACGACAAACATCTACCTTCCCACCAGGACTGCCAGAGGTAGAATAATCAACAGACCCATCAGATTTAAAGACAGCGATACAAAAATAACACCCCGTTCTGACACTAAGGACCCAAGCCACACAACACACACACCCCCTCCTTCCCACACACCTCCTTCACCCACCTTACCTACACCGATTTTGCGCATTGCCTCACTATATATTCCCAACCTACAACACCGCCTAAGAAAACCAAATAAAACCCAGACTCACATTCCCCCTTCATCCCCAGCCCTGTTGTCACGCGCGAATCCCCTTTCGGTTAGTAACCCATTCACCACACTAAACAGACTTCCTGTCAATCCCACACACCTCACTCCGACCCCCACGGGGGAAAGCTACAAACCATTCATACGAAAGGTTAAAGTAAAGACCCCCACTGGACACTTGGCCCGTGTACCACACCCACACCAAGCCCGGGCAGCCGCCCACCACAACACAGAGGACACATTCTTACAGGTATACATTGACAGGTATACATTGATCTGGAGAAGAAACAAAAGGTGTATGTTGCCTTTATGGACTTGGAGAAGGCCTATGACAGAGTGGATAGAGAAGGTTTGTGGAAAGTACTTAGAATATACGGAGTAGAGGGCAAGTTGCTGAAAGCAGTGAAGAGCATGTATGAGGGTGCAAAGGCGGCAGTACGTGTGGAGAGTGAGCAGAGCGAGTTCTTTGACCTGAATGTTGGTTTGAAACAGGGGTGTGTGATGTCCCCGTGGTTGTTTACTGTATATATGGATGGAGTCATGAAAGAAATATTATCAAGAGCAGTGGATGTTGGTGTATCGCTGAAAAGGGAGGGAATTGAGTGGAAGCTACCTATACTGCTGTTTGCGGATGATACAGTTCTGATGAGTGATAATGAATGGGAGTTGCAGGGTCTGGTAAATGAGTTTGGAACAGTGTGCGAAAAACGGAATTTGAAGGTAAATACGGGGAAGAGCAAGGTTATGGTCTTCGAAAGGGGTGAAGTCACAGAGTGTGAGGTGAAGCTGAACGGTCAGGCTATGGAGATCGTCAACTCTTTTAAGTATCTGGGCAGTGTGTTGAGTAAAGATGGGACTATGGATGAAGAGGTGCGGGGAGAGGGTACAACAGGGGAAGAGGGTTGTAGGAACGCTAAAAGCAGTAACAAGAAATAGGGTGGTCAGTATGGAAGTGAAGAAGTCCTTGCATGACAGTGTGGTAATCCCGACACTGACTTACGGAAGCGAAGCATGGACGTTGGTTGAGAGACTCAGACCAAGAGTGAGAGCAGTGGAAATGAATTACTTAAGGAGTGCGTGCGGAGTTATATGGAGGGATAGACAGACTAATGAGGAAGTAAGAAGGAGGTGTGGTGTGGAGGTAGATGTGCTGGAAAGTGTGAAAAGGAACAACTTGAGATGGTTCGGCCATATGGAACGTATGGAAAGCGAGAGAATGACTAAGAGGGTGTACGAGAGCGAGGTGGAGGGACAGAGGGGGAGAAGTAGACCGAATATGAGGTGGAAGGATGGAGTGAGGAGCTACATGAACGAAGGCGGTGCTGGTTGGGGGGAGGGGCGTCGACTGACTGGGGACAGAGGTGCATGGGGGCGGTTCGTTCGTGGCCACCCCTTCGGGGATCACGGCGTCAGGCAATAGATAGATAGATAGATACATTGACCTGCAAAAGAAACCTGACCGTCGCTCTCGTGTTTGGTGGAACTTTCTAAATACCCTGAAAATGACCCACCATCACTATGCTTCTTTTAACTTCACCCTTGAGGCTCGAGGACGAGCCTATAATGAAGGAGAGGGAAGTAAAATGCCCCAGAACAAGAAGCCCACCACAGAAGCCACGAGCGAACACCACACAGAAACACCCGGAAGAAAGGTCCACAGAACGAAAGGACCAGCTGACCGAGCCCGCCATTCCAGACAGGCCCAAGCCCGCAGGGCTAAACAGCTCCAGGACACACCCATTTACCTTTTCTAAACTGACCATTTTCCACACCTCACGTACACTAACCCCTCGTGTCCTACACTCCTAACTACAAAGATGATGAACAGGAATATACATTCATATTAAAAACACCCATGCCTGTCCCGACGTTGAGCCAATGCCAACACATCAGACAGCCATAATTATATCTATGTATGTTCTTGCATCCGAGAAGTAGATGTTATATATCTTAGAAGTTCAAACACCCACACTTGTCCCTAGACCTCTTATATCATTTTCCATGACGAGTATAGATATGTGTAACCCGTGCTCAGTCGCCCCTTGCATTGTTCCTCTAGTAACTAAGTCTATAATATTAACTGCCACCAGCAATGATGCGACATAGCGGCAGTGTCCTTGTGTCGTATTGTGCCAAGTACAGATCAACCAGGTTTCATCACCTTATTAGGACGACGACTATAATGTCATCGTTCATCGATGTATGCAATCCTTTAGGTTAAGTATTTTATCCGCCATTGTGTTCACCTCTTTCCATTTACTTTCCACAATTGTCATACGTCTTCCCCTTGCCTCCTTCGTATCCACAGTCCACACTACGCCAATTTACTTCGTGTCTTACACCTCTTACCCCAACCAGAGATTATATAAGATAACCTGGTTATCAGTATCTGTCATAAGTACCCCGAAACAATAACTAAGTACCCCTACGAACTGCCGCTGTTGTTGATATTTATATTTAATAGAAAACGCAGTTCCCAGGGCCAACTAATAGTATCCATAACCCTCGGACTGATCACATAACTCTATCTTTTCCAGACTCCTATACCACCCCATAGTTGCATTCCCCGGTAGCATTTGGCTAACGTATTCTACTGCCTTTTCAAACTTCCATATCAATTGTAGCCTAATGCCACCCCCACGCCCAGGGACCTTAGGGGCAAAATTTCCCTGTAGCCCTTGAACTCTCCCCCCCCTCTCATTAAGACACCCGCGCTTCTCGACTCTTGTCCGACCTAGCCTCTCTCTCATACCTCTTGAAGATCCTTGAATTGTCCGTTACTAACGCTCTCCAACCTTTTATATATATACTCCTATCCAGCCTACCTTCACTTAGTAGGCCAGAACAACATTAGAACTTTACTAGCCCCTTGCATGCCATCTATTCTCTTACAACACATTCACAACCCTGCACCCAATGGTCGTCGGTGCGAGGCTAGCCGCCCCGCCAGTAACTAACTTCTATTGCCATACTTCCAGATAAATGTGGCAGAGTTAGCAACCCAGTCTCCACCATATCCAGCAAACCCTACAATTAACAACCAGCCGAGTAAAACCAGCTAGCTAAGGCACCTTCGGTTTTGGTATTAAAGACACCCACATCTGTCTCATACACAGAGGGTTATTACAAACACTGGTGATATGGCAAGCCCCTAGCCACAGCCGCCGGACGACTATCACAGAAGAGAGGGCGCCCAGCTCCCCCTTTTTGCCCACCCGAGGAGGGAGACCCCCACCCCCGCGGAGGTATACCTGGCCCCTGTTTTGACTTTCGAGTCATTGCCAGGTAGCACAGGAATTCTTCCTATCAATGAACTAACCATGAATGACTAACACCTTTACTAACCTCTATTACCTCACAATAAACCATTTACCTTTCTTGCATGCTCTGATCACTAAATTAGCACCTCAGCTATACCATAGAATGAAGATTGAACAATCTAGAGAGACGCTCCTATCACAGCTGTCCCCATCCTCCTCGCAAAGTAGATCCAGTCTCTCTCCCCTAAATACGTCCAGTATAGCCAAAATAGTACCTCTTACTAAGGCTCAGTTATATGAAAATATAAAGGCTTCCTATCGCCCTGTGCCACAACAGTAAATACCATCTTACCTAGTCTCCATATCTATTGAGAGCTCAATTAACCTGACAAGCGCTAAATAGACCTAGGGGCTAGGGTAGTTATTTGTGCATTTCTAGCCTTGGATTCTGACAGAATTCGTTATATTTACAATATAGAGCATTATTTGTTATCGGTATGCTTTTATTTTACATATATGATGTATATATGAACCTTCAACAGTGCTAAAATAAGTGGGAAAAGCATTTGGGTGGTGAAAAACGAAGATATTGGCCACCCAGTCATAATCTCAGGCGAGAGAGAGCCACAGGCAACCCTCCTCTCTCGCTGTCTGTGAGGTAACTGAGACGAGCGGGGCGGTGTGGGCCGGTGTCTGGGTGTTGCATAACGATCTTTTCTGCAACCCACTTGTGCTACATTATCGCGGGAGAGAAAAATAACCGATAAATGATGATAATAAGAGGAAAAATAGGTGATAATTGAGGAGGGGAGGGAGGGGGGAATAAGGTGGGGAAGGAGGGGAGGGGGGTGGGTGAGATTTACATGGATGAGTACTGGAGGGGAATTATCTCACCTAGAGACAAATTCCTTTGTTTTGATAGGCCCTTTTTTTCTGGAAGGCTTTTTTTATGGTCTTGCTTCCGTGAGGCCTATCGCGTTCCCTATAGGAAGCCTTCCGTGAGGCCTATCGCGCTTGCCGGGTTAAGTCCATAAGACTCGAGTCCCTACTGTCTACAGGGTCCAGAACCGAGCCTATAAATCTAACTCCCGCCCCCAGTCAAATCAGTTGAAAGCTAGACACCAACCAGTGGTCACTACCCTGCAGTTTACCTCTAGCTCTGCCCTTGTGTTGTTCCGGAGTTGAGAGATTCCAGATCCGGCAGACTCCGTGGCAGAGAAGACTGATAGAAGCATCTGTCCATGTACAAGTCCTAACGTGCACCTTATAACCTTCACACAAATTCGTGGGTATATAAGTGTGTAGCCAGCAACGATCATCAAGAGATCCGACTTGAGAACTTCCTACATTTTGGACCATCTGGACGGCCGAGGAACCAGTCGTTAGCCCCCAACATCACCGGAAGCAAGATAACCAGGACCAGATCTACCCATACTATTCAAGATTCACGTTGCTAGTACTAAGTGTTATAGTACTAGCTTGATACTCACTTATTAACTTTCTATAAAGTGGCTAAGACCTTGCCCAGTGTAATTCATATTTAACCATTCCATTTGAGACGTACTAAGCGATCAGTGCTCTTTAATTAACAGGCGACCTTGACTCTCGTAATTACCTTATTCAGATGATAAAACTCTAGTGATATCTAACGTTCGCCCACTGATTTGTGTTCTACGTATTTCTGCCTTAAGAATATCAAACTTAGTTCAGTACCCCCATGAGGTTACTAGAGATTTCCGTGTTCTACAATATACGCGTGTCTAATCCTAACTGTGAGTTGCTACTTGGGCACGCGACCAGCCAGCAAGAGGTCAAATCAGTGACATTGAATTATACGAATATATTGAGGTCTTCCAGTAAAATATAAACTTGCTAATTAAACCCGTGATCAGAAGAATATACCTGAACGTTGGAAGTGGGAGACTAGGCTCCATCCAGATCCGCTAATGCTAGCAGTTCCCTTCTATCATTTGTTTTGTGCGAATATAACTATCTTTCTATGCTCTTTATTTCTTTATTTCAATAAACGTGAACTTGTGTCGTGTTACCGTGTGTTTATTTTGTGTTCTCTATTCCTCATACCTTGTATTGTGCATGCAGCCTTCTATACCCAGTCATTCAGAACTCACATTACCCAAGTTAAACCTGTAGAAAAACAGGGCATAACAGTATGGTTTCTTGCATTTCTGACATACTGTGCCTTTATCCATGTGTATAATCATCTTACACTTCGTACAGGTGTGTCTGGTAGATTTTTTTGTTTTCCCTTATTTATTTATTTATTTGTTTATTTATTTTTATTTCCACCCGACCTTACATGGGGGAGAGAGGGGGGGGGGGGGGCATGGAGTACAAGGAGGTGTTTGTTACGCGGTTTATGGGGAGGGGGGTAGTGCCCCTCCTATACCTTACGTACACTACGCACACTACGTACACTCGTTGATAATCTTATGAAACCGAATTTTCACTGCCCTAATCACTTTTCCCGTTTTTGGTCGACCGTTTCGGTGAGGTCAGTCCTAATGGTGTTAGTAAGCTGGGCTTATAATTAGGCCTTATAATTAGGGTTGGGTGTGACAGGGATCTGCCTTGTGTAGGCCAATCGGCTTTCTGCAGACTCCCATTTTCTTATGTTCTTATGTTCTAAGTATTCTCACGTGAGTGGATACTACGAGCTTATGCAAAAAGCGAGAGAAAGGAAGTACTAGTGAAGCCCAAATAAATCAGAGATGTACTGATAATATTTCTGGTAAAGATAATAACAAATAAATTCAAGTAAGCACCATAGCGAAATAAGTCAGAAAAATAATTACATTCAGCTTCCAAACCAGAATAACTCTACGCATATCAAAACCAAAAGTTTGTATATATAATCGCCATGTAACCTATCTAAGCACAAGTGTAAATCCTCGATTGAAAGGAGTGCTATCCATATCTCCGAAATAAATACAGGACAAGTGTAATACTTCGATTAGAAGACGGTCCACAATATTCACTTAGATATTACATAGAATAACCCAGTCTTGCGAGTCAGACGTAGTGGAGAACCGTTCGTGCATCTATTATTGTTGTTCTTTACCATTTATTCTAGACTTACGTATGCGATATTCTTGTGCCAATAAATAGAATATGAATGTATGTCTTGTTATAATTATCCTCTATTACCTTCTGTGTCTGTGATAAAACGATTTCGACTTCTCCAGTTGAGAAGAATCCACTTATTTAAACCAATCAACCCCAGTAAAAACCTGGCATAACAATAATGGTATACCTGAACATATAGACACAAATAGGATAATATTTGCGCGCTTAACCAGAGAACGGCGAGGAGACTCTTAACCCAGGAGCTGTGGGAAGACTCTTAAGAGTTTCCCCGGGCGACTGCGGGAAGACTCTTAACCCTTATTTAGCGGGCTAGGTGGTCTATTTGACCGTAGCGCCCAGCGGGGTGTTTTTACCCTAAATAGGGTTGTTTACGTCATCATTTTCATGCCTAAATAAGACCCAGAGCGTAAAACAAGTATCTATCCCTGAAAGGGCATAAACAGAGCTTTCCAATGACACCCCAACCACCCTTGTACGACCACTGGTTCTCTTGCAACGATCGCGCAACACAAGTGCAAAAACCATGTAATTAGGTACTTTCCCTACATAATTCCCTGTGTAGCGAGTGCGAGAGGGTGGGGGAGGGTGAGATTCATGTCAGTAGGTCCGCCGCGGTGGTCTGGAGCAGTCATACACTTGCTACGCTCCTCCCACCACTCATCTCTCTCTCTCTCAGCAACATTACGTGGCGAAAGTGGCACACGACATAAGTTGTGAACCGCCACATAGTCCATATTTATTTCACACGACAATAGTTGCACGCCGCCAATTAAGGGTTAAGATCTTGGGCCTAAAAAATCCATTTAAAACACCCCAAAACAACTTGATTTTTTTTTTTTTTTTTTTTTTTTTTTTGCCCCTGGGCCATGCCAAATATCACTACTCCACATCCCCTCCTTCCCCCCCCCCCCTCCTTCAATTATCACCTATTTTCCCTGTTATTCCCTTATTCTGTGGTCTATTTTCGTGCTAACATTAGCGAGTTGCTAGCAGGGCATTGTCATCAGTGTTACCAAGTGTGGGAATTAGGGGAGAAGTCAGGAAGAGAATTGAGAGGTACCTCCAGTGTCTCTCAAAGCTTCATGAGTGGAAGGTTGGCTCACACTCACTCACACACACTCTCGCTTTCATTTCGCGATTTTGACCAGCCAAACACTGTTTCCACTTGTTTTATTGTTGTAACTGGTTAATATCTTCATATTAATGGTAAATAGGCGCATATGAATAAGTATTAACGATATTTATGGTAAAATAACGATGTTAGTGATGGGAACAGCTCAAATACGTGCGCACAGACGTGTGGTGTCTCATACCTCCCATGCGCAGCCGAGAGGTTAAGAGGTTTCGGTGGTGAAAGGCGACGAACCTTTTATCCCGGGAAGCGCGAGAACATTCTTAAGAGGTTTTGGTGGGCAAAGGCGACGAACCTCCTAAGATCCAAGGCCTAAAAAAAAAACTTTTAAAAGGCCCCAGTAGCACTTAAAATAAAGGAATATGTGATTAACCTCTAAAGCGCAAGCTGTATGTAGTGATCACCCTACTGCGAGGCGACGACATTAGGCTTCATTCCCGTCTAAAATCGTAATTTTACAATAAATATAGTTATTACTTATTCATATGCGCCTATTTTACGTATATGAAGATATTAACATGTAACAGCAATAAAACAAGTGGAAATAGCATTTGAGGGGTGAAAATCGCGAATTATTGCCGACCATTCATTCATGAGGTGAGAGACACGCGAGGTCTACACCCTCCTCTCTCGAAGCCTTGTGGTAGACTGAAGCCTGTCTCTCTCTCTTTCTTTCCCCACGCAGTAGATACACGAAGCACCACACCTTGGAACCGGCTTTGAGATATTGGCGCGGTAAATACACCGATAAACAAGGGAATAAGAGGAAAAATAGGTGATACTTGAAGAGGGGGGGGGAAGGAGGGGGTTTTGACATATGTGGAGGAGTGATAGTAGGTATGGAGGGGAATTATCTCACTTAATCAGATATTCTCTTGTTTTAAGTGCTAGTGGGGCCTTTTAAAAGGATTTTTTTTAGGCCTTACCTCTTACGAGGATCGTCGTCTTTGCTCACCAAAACCTCTTAACCTCTCCGCTGCATACCCCCTATAGCATACAGCCACCCCTGTGTGGAGGTATTTAGACTGTTTCCTTAACTCAAATCGTCATCGTACCATAAATATCATTAATACTTATCCATATGCGCCTATTTACGTTGATTATAAAGGTATTAACCTATTACAGCAATAAAACAAGTGGAAACAGCGTTTGGATGGTCAAAATCGGCAAATTAGATCGGGAGTTACATAACTTAAGGCTGAGGCAGCCTGCCAGCCTGCTAGCCATCACGACGGCTGGAGAGAAACTGTTGTGTAGTTCCCTCTCTTTCTTTCTTTCTTTCGCTATGTAGCACATACAAGCACAGCTTACTTATGAATTGCTATTGATAGCACGAAAATATATCGACGAAATAAGGGAATAAGAGGGAGAATAGGTGATAATTGAAGGGGGGGGGGGGGGGAAAGGGGGAAGGAGGGGATGTGGAGGAGTGATATTTGGCATGGCCAAGGGGCAATAAAAAAAAAAAAAAAAAAAATGATACTGGGCTGGTTTAAATGTTTTTTTTTTAGGCCTTGGATTATATTTGGAGTTCCGCAGCCCAGCGGTACACCTTATATAAGTAGATCCGCACTTGCCGGGTTAAGAGTGTTCTCGCCATTCCCGGGTTAAGTGAGGTTATTCCCCTCCATACCTCTATCACTCCTCCACATGTGTCAAAACCCCCTCCTCCCCCCCCCCCTTCAATTATCACCTATTTTTCCTCTTATTCCCTTGTTTATCGATTTTTTTGCGCGGCAATATCTCCCACCCGGTTTCAAGGTTATCTGAGACGCATATAGGGAGCGGGGGAAGAGAGAGACAGCACTAGCGAGACATCAGTCTAGCTTCAGCCCTCGAGAGAGGAGGGTGTAGTGCTCATGCGGCTCTCACCTCATGACTTGACGGTCGGCAATAATTTGCTTTTTTATCCAACCAAATACTATTCACACTTGTTTTATTGCTGTTACATGTTAATATCTTCATATTAAACGTAAAATAGGCGCATATGAATAAGTAATAACTATATTTATCGTAAATTGACGATTTTAGGCAGGAATGAAGCTAATAATATTGTCGCCTGGCAGTAGGGTGTTTAGGCTACTACATATAGCTCGCGCTTAACCTGGGAACGGCGAGAACACTCTTAAGAGGTTTAACTGGGCAACGGCGAGAAAGCTCTTCAGAGGGAAGGCCTAAAAAAAACATTTAAAAAGGCCCCAGTAGCACGTAAAACAAGTTTTGTTTTTTCTTTTGTTTTCCTCCATACCTGATATTACTCCTCCACATCCCCTCCTTCCCCCCTTTCCCCCCCCCCTTCAATTATCACCTATTTTCCCTGTTATTCCCTAATTCATTGGTATATTTTCGTGCTAACATTAGCAAACTGGTTGCAGGGTGTGGTTATGTGCCTAGCGAGTGTGTTGGCAGAGGTAGATGGTGGGGTGGGACTCTCAGTCATGCTCCAGAGTGCGCGAGAGGAGGGGTTGCCTCACTGTGCTCCACATTTCATGAATGGGCCGCTCCACGTTTATTTGCGATTTTGACCAGAAAAATGATATTCCCACTTGTTTTATTGTTGTTACAGGTTACTATCTTCATAGTAAAGGTAGAATAGGCGCATATGAATAAGTAATAACGATATTTATCGTAAAATGACGATTATAGGCAGGAATGGAGCCTAATATTGCCGCCCAGAACTGTGGTGTTCACTATACCCTGCTCGTGCATAATGGGTTAATAGGTTAAGATCCAAGGCCTAAAATAAGCCTTTTAAAAGACCCCAGTAGCACTTAAAACAAAGGAATATGTGATTAAGTGAGATAATTCCCCTCCATACCTTCTATCACTCCTCCACATGTGTTAAACCCCCTCCTTCCCCCTTCAATTATCACCTGTTTTTCCTCTTATTCTCTTGTTTATCGGTTTATTTATCGCGCCAATACTGTATCTCCAACCCGGTTCCAAGGTGTTCTACTGCGCATATCAAGTGCGTGGGGAGAGAAAGAAAGTAAAAGAGGGCTCAATCTGCCTTGAGGCCTGGTGGTACCTTGAGAGGTATACAAGTGAAAGCGGTGTTGGTTGCGTCAGCTAACAGGCGACAAGAGGTGCATGGGGGCGACTCATTCGAAGCCACTCCCACAGGGATAAAGGCATCTGGCAATAGATATAGATTAATTTCACCATTGTAACGATTCTTATGTTACTGAACAGAGCTTGTGTGTTGTGTGCATCGATTCAGATGCCCCCAAACTATTGATCGCTTAGTTTAGGCTGTGCTTGTAGCAGTGTCCCAAGCAGACTGACAGAGGGTATGTTGTTGTGTATTGCTTGGACCGCCCGCAATGACAACAATGCTGTCTCTCGCGTGGTATTAAATAGTTTTAAAGCGGTTTTAACCTCTGGGCTGCGCATAGGGGGTAGTAGACACCATTCGCCTGTGCGGAGGTATTTACACTCTTCCTCACTAAAATCGTTATTTTACCATAAATATCATTAATACTTATCCATATGCGCCTATTTTACGTTTAATATGAAGATAGTAACATGTTACACCAATAAAACAAGTGGAAAAAGTGTTTGGATGGTCAAAATCGCGAAATGAAAGCGAGTTTCATTCATCAAGTGTGAGCCAGCCTGCTCTACATCCTCCCCTCTCGAAGCCTGGAGAGACACTGCGGCCTCTCTCTGTATCTCCCGCTATTTCCCAAGCTTAAGTCCCGTCCACACGATCGAGCAGTGTCTGGCAGGCTGTGCCCCCTCACCGGGCAAAGTCTGTTGAACACACTTGTGTTGTTGTCCACACGGCCGTGACTGGCCAGTCAAAGTCTGTCTGTGGTCAGAGAAGATGATCGGCAGGGCAGTTAAAGAGAGATGTAAAGTGTTGTGTAGCATAATAATTGCTATGTTGCAAAAGAGAAAAGAATAGAATGTTGTTTGAAGACAATTAATTTATTTCATCAGCTTCCTATTTCCTATAATATAATTAATCAAAAATCTAAATTACGTGGGAATGGGTTATACCTAAATATGAAGTGAACGTCAACATGCTCATAAACCCAACACATATAAAAATATCATATATCGGTACTAATAAGAGAGTGAACTCTCAAAATTCCGTAAGTTAAGAGATGCAATTACACACACACTCTCTCTTTCTCTGATGCTGTCTTATATTTACGTAATACACGGATAAGCTTAACCTATGGGTGTGAGTATCCTAGGTTTGAGTCCCTAGAGTGCCACATGTATTTGTTGATTTCATTGAGTTTAGAAGTAAAGTTGGTTGGTGAAAAAATATGAATTTATCCTATCATATAATTTCTGATAGTGCTTCAATCATAACGCGATTTGCTGATATAGTCAGCATACGTATGTACGTTAAACGAACATTAAATCAATAGCTAGTGCAGAAGATCATGGCGGGGTGGCTTTCTCACAATAATAAGATTAATAATACTATTTATAATAATACTCATAAGAATATTAATAAAATAATATCTATAAACACAAATAGCGTCTATATAAATAGGGATGCTACCCATACAATATTCTAAAGGTAAAACTTAATTCATACCATCAGTGACCGTTAATAAAGTGCTTGCACATAATTACATCCTGGATTTCTTCCACCAGATTTACCTGATGAACATCGGTAAAATAATAGGATAAATCTATGTGATAATTAAAGATCAAACTACACACTACTCCCCTCCTTCCACAGGCCCCCTTTATCCCCACATCCACCGGCAAACTACCGGGCAGTGTCTGGTGATTTCGCTCAACTACCGCCGCGGCCATTCCCCTGCTTTGCCCGCTGAATTTTCCCCATGACGGACATTTCCCTCATGCCCGACGGGCAGTGCTTGATCGTGTGGATGGGGCTTTAGACACACAGATGACCACGCCCTGCTAGCTACTCGCTAATGTTAGCACGAAAATATACCTAAGAATAAGGGAATAACAGGGAAAATAGGTGATAATTGAAGGGGGGGGGAGGAGGGGATGAGGAGGAGTGATATGTGGCATGGCCAAGGGGGGAAAAAAAAAAAAAAAAATCAAGTGCTACTGGGGTGTTTTAAATGTTTTTTTTTTTAGGCCTAGGGTCATAAGAGTGTCCCCGCAGTCACCCAGTAAAACTCATAAGAGTCTCCCCGCAGTTTCCGGGTAAGAACAAACTTTTCTTAACCCGGGAATGGCAAGAACACTCTTAAGAGGTATTGGTGGGCAAAGGCAAGAACACTCTTAAGAGGTAAGGCCTATTAAAAAAAATGTAAAAGGCCCCAGTAGCACTTAAAACAACAGAAATGGTGTTCAACCCTGCAGCTGCAGGGAGACTCTTAAGAGGTTTTACTGGGTGACTGCAGGGAGACTCTTAAGATCCTAGGCCTAAAAAAAAACTTTTAAAAGGCCCCAGTAGAACTCGAAACAATTTTTTTGTTCCCGCCATACCTCATATCACTCCTCCACATCCCCTCCTTCCCCCCCCCCCCCCCCTTCAGTTATCACCTATTTTCCCTGTTATTCCCTTATTCATTGGTATATTTTCGTGTAAACATCTCCAAACCGATCCTATAGGCTGTGGTCATGTGTGTGTCTATGTGTGGGAAAGAGAGATACAGGCCTCAGTCAGTCTCCAGGCTTCAAGAGAGGAGGGTGTGAGGCCGGCTGGCTCACAATTGTTGAATGAACCACCTGCTAACAATTCGCAATTTTTACCATACAAATGATATTCCCACTTGTTTTATTGTTGTAACATGTTACTATCTTCATATTAAACATAAAATAGGCGCATATGGATAAGTATTAATTATATTTATGGTAAATTAACGATTTTAGTGAGGACTGCATCTAAATACCTACGCACAGGGGTATGGTGTATAGTACAGGGGCTGCATAGCTGAGAGGTTAAGTGAGATAATTCCCCTCCATACCTCCTGTCACTCCTCCACATGTGTCAAAATTACCTCCTTCCCCCCTTCAATTATCACCTATTTTCCCTCTCATTCCCTTATTTATTGGTTTATTTACGTGCCAATATCTCCAAGCCGGTTCTAGGGTGTGGTCATGTGACTAGCGAGTGTGTTGCGTAAGAGAGTGTGAGAGAGTGAGTCAGTCAGGCTTCAGGCCTCGAGAGGAGAGGGTGTAGGTGCCGCCTGCCTCACATTTCATGAATGACCGGTCGGCAATAATTTGCGATTTTGACCATCTAAAAACTATTCCCACTTGTTTTATTGTCGTTACATGTTACTATCTACATATTAAACGTAAAATAGGCGCACATGAATAAGTAATAAAGATATTTATTGTAAAATGACGATTTTAGGAGGGAATGGGGCCAAATATCATCGCCCAGTTACATGGTGTCCACTACATACAGCTCGTGCTTTAGAGGTTAAGGACGCCCAGGCGGCGCGGTGCGTGCTCCTAGGATCCTTTTATATGGAATCCTGGGCTGTAGGACTATGGGTGAAAATTGTTGTAGTGCTACTAGACAATTCTAAGCAAATCAAACCAGCAAGATAAATTATGTTTTCAGATTAACCCTTTCGTTGCGGGGACCAAACTGGTACGTCCGGGAAATATCCAGGAATTATTAGCTCATTAACCCAGCAGCTGCAGGAAGACTCATAAGAGATTTTACTGGGCGTCTGCGGGAAGACTCTTAACCCATAAAAGGCGAGCTGTGTGTATTGAACAACACTGTTCTGGGCGACAATATTAGGCTCCATTCATGCCTATAATCGTCATTTTACGATAAATATCGTTATTACTTATTCATATGCGCCTATTTTACCTTCACTATGAAGATAGTAACCTGTAACAACAATAAAACAAGTGGGAATAATATTTTTATGGTCAAAATCGCGAATAAACATGGAGCAGCCCATTCATGAATTGTGGAGTAAAGTGAGGCAGCCCCTCCCTTCGCGAGGCCTCAAGCCTGACTGACTGACTCACTCACACTCTCCCTTACGCAACACACTCGCTAGTCACATGACCACACCATAGAACCGGCTTGGAGATGCTTACACGAAAATATACCAATGAATTAGGGAATAATAGGGAAAATAGGTGATAATTGAAGGAGGGAGGGGAAAGGGGGGAAGGAGAGGATGTGGAAGAGTGATATGAAGTATAGAGGAAAAAAAAAAAAAAAAAAAAATGGTTTTAAGTGCTACTGGGGCCTTTTAAAATGTGTTTTTTTTTAGGCCTTCCTTCTTAACCTCTCCGCTGCACAGCCCCTATAGTATACAGGCATCCCTGTGCGGAGGTATGACGATTTGGGCGCCCCTTGCAAATATCGATGAAAAGTACATCAACGTGTAGGGAATGTTCGCGCGCATCGAGCCATATATATTTGATCCCACAAAAAATGTCGGGGGAGGGGGGGGGGGGTCCGTAATTTAAAAAAAGTTGAGCGAATGGCATCGCGCGACAATATTTCCCGGGTGAATATTCACGCGCCCAGGGGGTAGGAGGGGAGGGTGCGTTATGGCATAATTCTGCGTATTTATCCTATTTTGAGCACTGTTATGCTATGTAGAGTATGTGTACATATGTGTACGTATGTAGGCCACCCATATACCAAGGAATATGCCGCATATAGACCAAATATGCGACATATAAGCTAATTCTGAATGAGTTTAGAGGTGGGAACACAGGTAGAGAGTTTAGGCAGGAAGGTATGAAGAGTACAGGGTGTGCTGGCTGAAATATCACGTATATATATCGTATTTTCAGCACTCTCATGCTATATAAAGTATGTGTACGTATGTAGGCCACCCATATACCAAGGAATATGCCGCATATAGACCAAATATACGACATATAAGCGAATTATGAGAGAGTTTACAGGCGGGAACAGAGGTTATGGGAGAGGTGTGGTTGGTGGGTGGACCGTGGGAGGGAGGGAGGGAAGTTGTGTCTGTGAGTCGCTGGCAAGCCAAGGTCAACCAGCTGTATGTACAATTATTGTTGTCCCTGTCGCCGTTGTCGCCTTGCCCTTTGTCCCTTTCTTCCCTTTGGCAGGGCCAAGGGCAGGGGCAGAAGGGCCAGCAGGGCCAGCAGAGGTTCTGGATGGCAATATTATGGTGGTCCCTGTCGCCTTTGTCGCCTTGCCCTTCGTCCCTTCCCTTTGGCAGGGGCAGGGGCAGAAGGGCTGGCAGGGGCGGTTGGTGGTGGTGGTGGTAGTGGCAGAGGTAAAAGTTTTTTTAACCATGCCCTTCCCTGTCTTCCCAGTGGCCCCCGCAGGTCCTGCAGCCCAAGGGCGGCCTCCTACATCGGTGGTAGTGGTGGCAGTGGTGGTGGTAGTGGTGGTAGCAGTTGCCTGGGTGGTGTTGGCAGTATCCCAGAAAGACAATGACTCTGTGCACTGCCCTTGCTTGCACGTGTTTTACGTGCTTTACGTGCAGGTTCCTCGTCCTCGGACCTACTCATGCCGTAGTAATGGTAGCTAGGGTCTTTGGCAGCCACTCTCTGCCTTCCACAGCCGCTGACACCACCAGAAGGAGGGCTGGTTGTGTCATCAGGGCGAGAGCGTGAGGGTGGTGTAGGCTCCAATGCGTGTGTACGTGCGTGCGTGTGTACCGCTTGCCTGTGTGCGGGCCGAGCGTGTGGGGTGGTGGTATCGAGAGGTGCCAAGTCGTACTACACTCGCACCAATTTGTAGCCGCCTGGCTGTAAGACCGCGGTTTTGGTACGCGTTCAAAAAACCGGGATTATATAAGGGGTTCCGCAGCGCTGCGGGGTTCCGCAGCGCTGCGGTAAAACTCTTATTAGTGTTTCAGCACTTGCCGGGTTAAGAGCTTTGCCACCATTGCCCAGTAAAACTTCTTAAAAGCTTTCTCGCCGTTGCTTGGTTAAGATCCTAGGCCTAAAAAAAAAAAAAATTAAAACACCCCAGTGGCACTAAAAAAAAGGCAATTTGTGTTTAGGCGAGATAATTTCCCTCCATTACTAATTTCTACCACTCCTACACATGTTTTTTGTTTTGTTTTTTCTATGTGAATGAGGGAGACAAAAGGCATAACTGCCTGCAGCGAGTGCCTCCCCCAGATTTCAAAGAGTGACAGGGCCGAAATCAAGGGACGTTTGAGCTAAAATGGCTGTACACACAGAGTTTGAAGCAATTTAAGTCATAGGAAGAGGGAAAGACTGATTCTGGGAGAGAGTTCCAGAGCTCAGCAGTTGAATAGAAGAAAGTCTGAGAATAGCGTTTCACTCTTGGGTTGGAGAGTTGCACAGAGTAGGGGTGGGATTGTGTTGCAAGGCGGGTACTACGTACCCTACGTAGAGGAGGTGGTATACACTGGGAAAGCTCCGAGGAACACTGATTATTGTAGTAGCGATAGAATAGTGAGAGAGATGCAACATTGCGGCGAAGAGAAAGAGATTGCAGAGAATTGGTGAGTGGACGGGAGTTAATGATACAAAAAGCTTTCCTTTCTACTATATCTAGGAGTGCGGTGTGAGAGGATCCTCCCCACACATGTAAACAAAACTCCATACAAGGACGCACTGTGCCCCTGTACAGAGCAAGTAGCTGAGCAGGGGTAAAGAACCCCTTGAGGCGGTTGAGCACACCCAGCTTCTGGGAGGCTGCCTTAGCGAGACTGGTAATATGGTCTTTCCAAGTGAGAGCAGAAGAAAAAGAGACACCTAGAACATTGAGGAAAGATGAGGGGTTGATTTTTGTATTGTTGAAGAATAAGGGATAGTCCTAAGGAGGTTCCTGACGGGTAGTAAGATGGATAAATTGAGTTTTGGAAGCATTAAATGTAACAAGGTTTTCTCTACCCCAATTGGAAATAGTAGCTAGATCAGAAGATAAGCATTTTATGGCTTCATTACGTTTACTTTTGAGGGACTGCTGGCTGGGGCGTTCTGGAAAACTAATTATGAAAATTAGAAAGAAAATAGGAGATAGGACAGAACCCTGAGGAACACCGGAGTTGATAGGATGAGGAATTGAGCGATGGCCGTCCACAACCGCAGCTATGGAACGGCCGGAAAGGAAATTAGAGACAAAGGCACAGATGGAGGAACAGAAACCGAAGGAGGGCAGTTTGGAAATTAAAGATTTGTGCCAGACTCTATCGAAGGCCTTCGATATGTCTAGTGCAACAGAAAAAGTCTCACCGAAGTCCCGAAAGTTGGATGACCAAGAGTTAGTAAGATATGAAAGAAGATCACCAGTAGAGCAACCCTTAACCTAAGACGTGCGCATGGGGGGTATGAGACACCACATGCCTGTGCGCACGTATTTGAGCTGTTCCCATCACTAACATTATTATTTTACCATAAATAGCATTAACCCGGCAAGTGCAGGAAGACTCTTAAGAGTTTCCCTGGGCCTGCGGGAAGACTCTTAAGATCCTGGGCCTAAAAAAAATCCATTTAAAACACCCCCCAAAAAATTGAACCCTTTTTTTTTTTTTTGCCCCTGGGCCATGCCAAATATCACTCCTCCACATCCCCTCCTTCCCCACTTCCCTCCCCTCCTTCAGTTATCACCTATTTTCCCTGTTATTCCCTTATTCTGTGGTCTATTTTCGTGCTAACATTAGCGAGTTGGTAGCAGGGCGTTGTCATCACTGTTACCAAGCGTGGGAAAGAGCGAGAGAGAGACTATTGCGAAACAGTGTTTCTCCAGACAAGGGGAGGAGAGGAGGGGAGGGGGGTTGCCTCAGCCATACATTATGTAACTCCCAGGCTGTATCGCCAATTTTGACCATCCAAACACTGTTTCCACTTGTTTTATTGCTGTAACAGGTTAATACCTTTATAATCAACCTAAAATAGGTGCATATGGATAAGTATTAATGCTATTTATGGTAAAATAACGATGTTAGTGATGGGAACAGCTCAAATACGTGCGCACAGGCGTGTGGTGTCTCAATCTTCAGAGTAAGATGGCGGGAGGGATGAAGGGTGCGGGCGTAGCCCTCTCTCTATGTATCATCCTTCTCAACATCCAGAGGGGCTGTGCTGATATACAGGTGCAGAGGGGACCGGTAGTGTACCAGGTCAACACTAAACAAGTATTGAGGGACCTCGTCACACAGAAATCACACACGAATGAAATTTCTGTCACCATTCCTGCCTGGTCTATTTCATATATCGGGAAGACGCCACGGCTGGGCAAATACTCTGGCACAACCTCGCTACAACACCTATTGTGCTACACTCTAATTAGCTGCGGAGATGTAGAGACCAACCCCGGCCCTAGTTCAACGTTGAAGAAACCTCACCACCAAACAAGTAAGGCAGACACCGACATTTCAACAGTCCCTAGCAGTAAAATTCGTTATAACAAACTGGGCCAGCAGGCACCCAAGTCTCCCGTCACGCTCCAACTCACAACCAAGACCGCAGGGCAACCGCCAGCACAGTGCCAACTTTCTACCTACTCAACATTACCCTCAACTGTATCATCACTACCACAGATATCGGTGACCCAAGTAACACAACATGCAACCAGAACACCCAAACAAGGAAGCTCTAGCAAACACATCGACAATGAAGTAACAGCAACGAACAAGATAGACAACAAGAGAAACCCAGCCCAGTGGGGTGGGAGGGGGACAAGGGGGAGCCACAACCTGTCCTCATCTCACGCGCTCACACACCATCAGCCGCTCACGGCGCACAGCTGATCACCACACCGCCAGACGTACGATGAACAGTAACAGGAAAATATGTATAGTGTGCGATATTGGATTCAACAAAAGGAGTACAACGTCACAATGTAGTAGTTGTAATGAAACAGTACACGATCGATGTACTTACGTTACTAGCAGAAAAGAAGTGGAATGCGATAAATGTAGGGAAGTAGCTATTAAGGGTCCTAAACTCATTTGTGAAATATGTGAATCACTCATAACAAGAAAACAAAGGATCATAAACTGTGTTAAGTGTAAAACTGTAGCTCACATGAAGTGCATCTCTAAGAAGACCAACAGTGAAGAACGGGAATTCCTATGCAACATATGTGCCTTGCATTCATTACCGAATATTAATGTAAATGAACCAATTAGTATTAACAACTCAGAATCCAGCCAGGACACATTCAAAATCAAAGATGAATACAGAGTGTTCACCAACAAAGGGCTCCATCTTATCCACATTAACGCCAGATCAATGTACCATAAATTGTCAGAATTAAACTTGTTAGCTAATAAGGCCAAAGCTTCAATAATTGCAATCACAGAAACCTGGCTGGATTCAAGTATAAACGATGGTGAAATAAACATTCAATATGGTTAGGAATGATCGCAATAGGCGGGGAGGAGTATGTCTGTATGTAAAAAAAAACTCACACACACAACCAGGACCGACCTCCATGTAGAAAATCACGAAGCTCTGTGGATCGATCTACACCTGCCGAGGACAAGACCCATCACAATTGGGGTATGCTATAGGCCACCAGACGACACACAATTCTTGACCAAATTTGAACGAACGTTGTCATCGTTAGACCCTCGGAATGAATCCATCATACTAGGGGATTTTAACCTATGTTACAAACAACGAAATGATAGGCTTATACGAGAATATAGGCATATACTGACAATGCACAATCACAAACAACTCATCACAACCCCCACACGTATCTCTGAGAACACTGCCACAATAATAGACCACATAAACTGTAACAGAGAGGACAAAATATCCCAATCAGGGGTTATACAGACTGGGATAAGTGATCACTTCGTCACATATTGCACACGAAAAACCACAAAAATTACCCTAGAGAATCACAAGATTATCAAAACAAGGTCACTCAGAAACTACAATAAAGAAACATTTCTGGACATTTTATGGAATACAGACTGGTCTCCAGTGTTTGGAAGTACAAACGTTAATGACGCATGGGTTGGCTTCAGAACCATCATCACAAACATTCTAGACGAAATGGCTCCTCTGAAAGACATACGAATTAAAGCAAGGTCAGACCCATGGATCAACAATGACATACTGTAACTACACCATCTGGAACACAGAGACAATCTGTTAAAAAGGCTAGCGAAACATATACAGGATCAAGGTCTGAAACATGAGTTCAACAGGGCCAGGAATAAACTAAGTAGGAAAATAAAATCAGTGAAAACTAATTATTTTCACAATAAGGCAGAGGAATATCAGAATAACCCAAAGAAACTATGGAGGCACCTACCCAGTGCTACCGCCAGACGCTGCAGACGCTCTGTCAACGCTCTCACGATATCGATCATAATTTGAGTATTAACTACTCATCCTCTTCATTCTTGTGCATGAAAGGTGGTTAAGAGCACGTTTAACCATCCTGTAGCTTAGTAAGTAACACTGCACGATATTTCGCTGTGTATTGACTGATAAACTTTGTGTTTATCACAAGACTCCTGCTCGGACAGGGCGCCACTAGCGCCATCTATTGTTTTGTTTTGCTTTGTAAACAAACGCTCTCTTATTACTATTTTATATAAAATCGTAGCCCCTAATTTTACCCATTACCTACTGTAGTAAGTATCTATTTAACTGCCTTGTATGTAAGTAAAGCTTTGCATATTAATTTGCTAATAAACAATATTGTTTACTAACTAACCTGCCTACAGGGACTAACGCCGACACCATTTTGTAAACAAACCTTTTTTGGGGATTATACATATTAAATTCCAGCAAATTTTGTACCAAATTTAAGTGCATTCATTTATCTTTTCCCCCTAGATATATTCTTGACTTTTTCTCCTCAAGACTGATTTTACTTTAAGCTAAGGGTGGTATTTGTACAAACTAACCTAGCCTAACCCAACCTGCCAAGCTTTTAACCTAACCCAAACCTAGCCTAGCCTATAGCCAGCCAATCTGTTTTATTATTAACTCTTGTAGATATTGTATTTAGTATCCTACTGTAGCTATATATATCTGTAATTTTAGTTGTTGCTTGCACGATCTTGTAATAACCTTTGACTGATACACTTTTTTATCCAAAAAGAGTAGGCTACTGCTTTACTAGGCTACAGTGACACCAGGGTCATCTGTTGACACAGTATATTAACCCCTTGTGTGCAGTCACACTTTATTTTTATGTAATCTCTATTTGGTGAATTGTATATTTAGTTACATATTCTGTTATAGATATATTTGTTTAAGGTTAGGTTATCACACCTGGTAGCCTATTTCTGCGAATTTCAATTTTATTATATTCGGTTAGGCTATTCAACGCTGGTAGCCTATTATTGCGTATTTCAATTTAAAAAAAAAAACTTTTGGTTAGGCTATCGCCCCTGAAAGCCTAATTCTGCGTATCTCAACATTTTTGTTTTCAGTTAGGCTATCACCCCTGATAACCTATTTCTGCGTATTTCAGCATATTTGTTTTCGGTTGAAGTGATTGAAGTGTTTTTAAAGTGAGTGAAGTGTTTTAAAGTGAGTGAATTGTTTTTTAAGTGAGTGAAGTGATCTGAAGAAAGTGACTGTCACCATGCCTCGCGCTTGTGCGAACTGCGCCGGTAGGTTTGGTGAGTCCATGTTTGCTACTATCGATCTTCAAGTCTGCCGGCTCTGCCAGCAACGAGAGAATTTTACAGTGAAATTAGATGAAGCCTACAACAAGATCAACGTCCTCACCATGAAGCTGGAATCACTCAAGGAGTTTGTAACACTCAATGTTGGAGTGCTACAAACTTCAATTGTCACCGCAACTCCAGCAGCCACCAACGCCCCAACGTCAACTGGCAACAATTCAACGCCTACAGTAGCCATTTCAGCTGATGTTTCCGATACTCAAGATAACTTCCGTGTCGTGAGGAACAACGTTTGCCCCAAGACCAGGAAACACATACCGATTACCGAGTGTCAAAACCGTTTCCAGATACTCGCAGACTCAGATGACGAAGAGGAAATAGAAGAAGTCCGGCTCGTGGGAGACTCGATGATACGTGGTCAGCTCACAGAGTTTTGCGCCAGGGCACCTAAGACCAGGAAGCGTTTTTGTATCCCTGGTGGTGGTGTGGATGACGTAGTTGCAGCAGTTGACGAAGTATCAAAGCTGGCCCCTGCTAATACAATGTACGTCATCCACGTTGGATTCAACGATGTACAGCGAACCCGGTCGGAAGATTTGCTTTTAAAGTACCAGCAGCTGATCAAGTCCTTTAAGGAGAAGTCATCAAGGATCATCGTCTCAGGAATCGTCCCCCGGCTCGGTGTAGAGAGCCGATTTTACAACATAGCCACCAGCACAAATCGTTGTCTAGCAAACCTCTGCAGGAAGGAGAACGTGGGATTCGTCGACACCTGGGACAATTTCTACTACGATGACTATTTGTTTTCGGACGATGGAGTTCATCTGAACCAGGTGGGAGCAGCACGTTTTGGGCGTCTTCTCAACGATGCGGTGAAGGATTTTCGGAGAAGAAATCGACTCAGCACAGGACAACCAGGAAGGAGGACCGAAGACAGCGAGGACGGCAATCTACAAAGGAATTAAATACTAATCCGTCAAGAACCGCGAATTTGGATAAAGCTCCACCAACACGACCCAAATTCAAAACCGTCAGGGATAACGACCGAGGACCGAGGACAGCCATGAATGTAAATGTAGATCCGACCAGAACCAAAAATTCGATGAAAGAACGATCTGCGAGTTCTAAAACCGCAACTTTAAAGGTTTTCTATGCAAACGCTCGTAGCATACGCAATAAATTTTCAGATTTAGAGGAACTAGTGTTTACAGAAAATTATGATGTGATTGGCATAACAGAATCTTGGCTCAATACACAAGATAGAGACTTTTTAGCAGAGTATTCACTTCCCGGTTATGTAATGTTTGAGAACAGCCGAATAAATAAAAATGGAGGTGGCGTTTTATTTTATATCAAAGAAAGTCTTAACCCGACCCTCGTGTTAAAACCTCAAATTGTGAACGTCGACACATCTTTTGTGCTAATAAAGAATAATAAAGGTACAAAAATAATACTTGCGTTAATATACAGACCTCCAGCTCAATCAGTGCAAACTGACCGAGAAATTTACGAACAAATTGCAGATGTAAGTAACTCACAAGATACCGTAATTTTTGGCGACTTTAATTTACCTGTGACCAAGTGGGGCGATACTCTTACTTCACACTCCGGACATGACTTGTATACGAACTTGTAAGAGAGTTCGCTTTATCAATTTGTTCGAATGCCGACCCGTGGTAATAACGTTCTTGACATTGTACTTGCAACAAAAGAAGAATTGATAGAGAATTTGAATGTTGGTGATGAATTCAGTAACAGCGACCATCGTACGATAACTTTCACTTTAAACTTTACTAGTAACGAACCAAATAGTAGCATCGAAAAAGTCCCTAATTTCAAGAAAGCAAACTTCCATAAACTTAGAGCTATGTTTAAAGAAACTGACTGGAGCTTTTTAATTAACAATAACGACATAAATACATCTTGGAAGTTATTCGAAACCACTTACCTAAAAGCAGTGCAAGACTGCATACCATCGAAAATACGGCGTCCAGGCCATAATAATAAGCCCAAATGGTGGAATAAAGATATTTCAAACTGCCTGCTTGCTAAAAAATGTGCTAATGATAGATTAAAATCCTCACAAAATGACGAAGAACGGGTGAAATTTGTAGAGCTACGACGCAAAGCCAAAAAGTTAATTAAGCAAAGTAAAAAGACCTTAGAGTTACATATTGCGAATCAAAGTAAAACAAACCCGAAAGAATTCTATAGTTATATCAGAAAGAAAAAAGTAGTTACTTCAACTGTTGGACCGTTAGTCGATGAAAAAGGAGAATACACCAAAGACGAAGTACAAATGAGTAATGCCCTCAATACCTTCTTTGCATCAGTTTTTTACAACAGAAGACCTCAGTGATATCCCTACACCATCGCCGATTCAGATTGATAATTCAGATGTTCTAAGCAATATCACCGTTACAGAGAGAGAAGTATTGAATTGTTTAGATAAACTCAAGGTAAATAAAACGCCAGGACCTGATACAATCTCGCCTAGAGTTCTAAAGGAAGCTAAGAATGAGCTCTCCAAACCACTGACATTACTATTCAATAAATCCTTGCAGTCTGGGACTATGCCTGATCAGTGGAAGCTAGCCAACGTAACACCGATATTCAAAAAAGGCAGCAAATCCCTACCCCGTAACTATCGTCCAATTAGCTTAACCTCAGTTGTATGTAAAATGCTAGAAACGGTCATACGAGACAGACTCGTAAATCACTTAGAGGAAAATAACATACTTAAAGATACTCAACACGGCTTTCGTAAAAAACGTTCCTGTTTAACAAACCTCTTAGACTTCTTCCACGATATCCTCAACCTCTACGATGAGAGTAAAGCTGTAGATATTATATACCTTGATTTTCAAAAGGCCTTTGACAAAGTTCCCCACAAACGTTTACTGCTAAAACTAAAAGCGTATGGAATACAAGACGGTGTGTTGAAATGGATAGAAAATTGGCTCAGCAACAGAAAGCAAAGGGTAGTCATAAACGGTAAGGCATCTAAATGGACCAATGTAAGTAGCGGGGTACCCCAGGGATCGGTACTAGGACCAATTCTCTTTCTAATTTACATCAACGACATAGATGAGGGTCTCACCTGCACAATCTCAAAATTTGCTGACGATACAAAAATTGCAAATAGCGTACTCTCAAAAGAACAAGTTGACGATATGCAACACAATCTAGATAAATTGTCATGTTGGGCCCAAATTTGGCAAATGAGTTTCAATGCGGATAAATGTAAAGTACTACATATCGGATACCTAAATGAGAAAGCAAACTATTCGATGAATGGCACTCAGCTTAAGAATGTAAACAGAGAAACTGATCTGGGAGTAACAATATCGAGTAACCTAAAACCGAGTCAACAATGTTCAGAAGTTGTTAAGAAGGCAAACAAAATAATTGGCTTTATAGGCAGGTCATTTGAGCATAAATCCAAAGAAGTTATCCTAACCCTTTACAATTCCTTAGTCCGCCCTCTTCTGGAATACTGCGTTCAATCCTAATAATTGGTAATAAGGGCTTATTACCAAAAAGATATAAACAAGCTAGAACGAGTTCAACGTAGAGTTACCAAAATGATATCTAGCCTAAAGAACAAACCATACGAAGAGCGTCTTAGAGAATTAAATCTATTTCCTTTAACCCAGCGCAGATTAAGAGGCGACTTAATTCAAGTGTTCAAAATCATCAAAGGCATCGACAATATGAACTGTAGTAAGTACTTCACTATCGACCAATCTAATTACACGCGGGGAAACGGTTGCAAAATTATTGGTAAATCTTTTAACTCGCACGAATCTAAGAATTTCTTCTTCAATCGAGTTGTCAACTTGTGGAATGGGCTTCCCCGAGACGTTATAGACTGCAGCACCGTTGATTCATTTAAATTCCGCCTAGACAAATATCTCGCATCAAACCCGCGACTGACTGCGTTTGTAAATGAATAACTTTATCCTCCCCTCAGTTACTAACCCATATGTCCCCTACTAATAATAATATAATAATAATAATACTTTATTTCAGACTCACACAGTACAGAGGGGACCATACTGGGGTCCATATATACCTTACAGTAACATAAATATATAAATATATATAAGCTACTGTACATAGGCTACATAAAATAAAAAGAAATTAAATAATACCCAGCTTGCTATCATGTAGTTCACAGCACTGCCTCAACCAAAAACAGTGGTCATCAAACTACTGTGTTACCAAAACCACTGTCCTAATTGTGTACAGTACCATGCCTCACATCATTTAGCTTCCGGTACAGTATGTTGCTACAGTACAGTATAGGAATATCGGTACTGTACTGCACTATGAGGATCAGTACCGGTATGCTAATTCTGTAGAGTAGCAGACCTGAAATCATTACTTAAGGTTAAATATAGAGCAACTTCCTCCAGTGTGCCTGGATCCTGGAGGTGTACACTATGCTTGGAGTTTGTAGCATTTTAATGATCCTGTTCTCAGAATTGTTAAGGCGCTGAATGAATTTATATGTTAGCTTTCTAATGAGTGATTTGTAACAGTGTAAGTTCATATAGGCACATAGCGTACTTGTACTCTCATATTTTGAGAGCCCCAGAAACATTTTCATGATATTGTGATATGAGATACTTAGTCTATTCACTGTAATTTTCTTATAGTTCCACCATAGTTGTGCTGTATACATTGGTGAGCAGTAGGAGTTGAACAATGTTATTTTTGTATCCCATGTGCACATATGAAATTTTCTTAATATTGAATTTCCCTGCATGTAAAGTTGCCTTCGCTGACGACCCATATCCTCATCATCTGAGCGATCACATGAAATATAGTGTCCTAGATACTTTACTTTACTTACTTCTTCTATAATTTCTTCATACAAATGGAATTTAGGTAGCTTTGATTTCAATAGAAGGTTAGATTTAAATATTATGATATTGCTCTTTATAGGATTAAATTTGACTGAATGTTCGATTCCAAATTTTTCACATACTCTTAATAATTTATCCAGTCCTGCTCCAGAGGGCGCGATTAAGGCTAGGTCATCAGCATACATGAGATGATTTACAATGGTGCTGCCAATACAGCACCCAGTGCGAGTCTTGTTCAGCTCCAGACTAAGATCATCCATGTAGACGTTGAAAAGATACGGAGACAATATCCCCCCCTGCCTAACACCATTGGTTACGGCGAAAGAGCCTGACAGGATGTTGCCCCATCTTACACACATTTTTTGATTAGCATACCAGAAAATAAGTATCCTAACAATATAGCTAGGCACTCCCCTGTTAACTAATTTTTTCAAATAAGGTTTTGTGACACACCCTATCAAAAGCCTTACTTGCATCAAGAAAACAAGAGAAAATTGAGCTATTTAGTTTGTTGTATGTATCAATCACTTCTTTCAGCACATATATGCATTGGTCTGTGCCGTGATTTTTCTTAAAGCCAAACTGATTGCTGCTGGTGACAATATATGCAGACATTCTTTCTAGCATTATCATTTCAACTACCTTACTCACCACACTAGCAAGTGCTACTGGGCGGTAGTTGTCTTTTGCTGTAATTTTACCTGATTTATCTTTAATGACAGGAACAAGTATTACGGATATCATAGACTCCGGCAGGACACCATGCGTAAATAGACTGGTGATGCAAGAACTAAGTTTATCTATTAACAACTTATCTGCATATTTAAGATGTTCTGCATATATACCATCCAGCCCACAAGCTTTATTTAGGTTAAGTTTTCTTATGGCATTCTCAAGATCACTTTCAGTCACTTTAATGTCTTCATAATTACTATCTTTCACATATTGAATTGCACCATTAGTAGACCTTTGGTTTACACTGTTAAGTAGTTCCTTAAAATGAGTTTTCCATAAGTCAGCAATGTTCTCTTCACCCGTAACCCCCTCAACACTGACAGGTAATGGTGTGTTACAATTTTGCATGGATCTGATGTCCTTCCAAAAACAGTTAGTATCCTTTTCTGCCAGACTCTTTGCAAGGGCTTCCTTCCTTAATTGGTTTTCATTTTGCTTAATAAATCTAATGGCATATTTGGTCCTAGCCTTTGCTCTTTTGTGAAGTTCAAATATAGGCCCCTGTCTAGGCTGACCTACTTCAAGCCAATGAGACCTAGCATCTCTGGAGGCCTGATACAGGTCAGCCACATAGTCTTGCCAACCTGGCTTATTGAATGAGGACTTATATTTACGGCTATTAAAAATACTTTCCCCCGCTTTTGATAAAGAATCTATTATACTATTGTAAAATTTAATAATGTCCTTTCTGTGTTGTGCATCACTACATTTTGGATCCCTGCATTGTGCTACACCATTACCATCATATTGCACCCTATTTAATAAGTCCTTGGTTTTATCACAGTACATTTGGCACTCTTCATTTGAGATTACATTCCATGGAACTTTTGCCTTGATGCTATTGCTAGTTTCTGTTATTTCCGGTGCTTTATTAATTTGGATTGTTAATTCTATAGGTATGTGGTCGTCATCCGTAATGTCGTATCTTATGGCCATTTCTGAGATAGAGTCATGAAAGTCAGAGCTAGAGATTGCATGATCAAGCCACGACCTGGTCTCCCATGCTTCACTAACATATGTATAGCTATTTTCTGGAAGCAGGTTTTTGGAGGACAAAATTAAACCTTGCTCCTCACAAAACCTTAACATATGTTTAGCAAACATGGAACCACCCAACTCGTGAGGGGTAGCATTCCAATCACCTACCACTGAGTAACACGTTATCTCTAATTCAGAAATTAGGCCACCAAGCTCCCCTAACTTTTCCAAATAAAGTTCTTCATTTTCTGCACACTGATACGGTAAGTAAACACAAAATATTGCAAATTTTCTGTGTCCCACTTCCAGCTGTATTCCCGCACACCAGCTTAAATTTGTCTCAATGGTTTTAATTACACTATCTAGGCACGATCTCCACATTATTGCAACTCCCCCTGGGGGGTGACCTGCCACAATACCATCACGTGTGTCCGTAGTGGAGACCCCGTACCCATGGAAATCTTTATCTAATATGTTCAAATTACCTAAGTCCTGTTTTGTGTACCAGGTTTCCTGAAGGCAGACTATGTCACTGGTCCTTAATGTAGATACGATGTCAGGTCGCAACAGGAGATTCCTCTTTGTTTTGGGGAGTCCTCTGCAATTGTATGAAGTTACTTTTATACTTGCTGCTGTTGTTGGTATCCCCTCCATTACTGCGAGTTGGATAGTGGTGTGCGATGCCTCCAAGTCCCAGAAGCCTCTGCACTGTCCTCATTGGGATATTGTCTTGGTTCTCTGTACCAGTTGACATATGCATCTTCTGGCCACAGGTCAGGATTCATGAAAACATCTGGATCTGGACATTCGCTAGTTATACAAAAGGAGGCACAGGTAGTGGACCTGGAGAGGGTGGTCAGCTGTCTTACCTCTATATTTATAAGTAGATTATCAGCCAAGTATGTCTTGAGATTCTCAGCAGTAACACTAGGGTTGAATCCTGTGGCAAACACCCTAGCTAGTCGGGGCCTTTTGATGGTATTGAGGCCAGTATCCTTGACCCTACCTTTAATTCCTGGCTGGTTTCTCGGTCTAGGGTGAACCTGCTCGCCTTCCCTAGAGTAGCGAGGCTTGCCATTCACCCATTTGACCATAGTCCATGGGTTTTCCCTTGCATTGGCTCCTTCATTTGGTTCAGTTTGTGTAGGTAAATTTGAGGATGGTGTAGCTGGCACTGTATTATCTTCTCTCGTTGCCGACGATAAAGATTGCTGTTGTGTTCGGTG
Source organism: Paralithodes platypus (assembly GCA_032716605.1). Classification (NCBI taxonomy): domain Eukaryota; kingdom Metazoa; phylum Arthropoda; class Malacostraca; order Decapoda; family Lithodidae; genus Paralithodes; species Paralithodes platypus. The sequence goes on along the minus strand of CM064581.1, from coordinate 24,663,166 downwards.
TTGTTGCTGTTGTGGTCGCTGCTGCTGCCACACCTGGTGTTGCCTTTGATATGAATGCTGCTGCTGGGTTAGTTTGGAATGTTGTAGTTGTCGCTGGTGTTGTTGTTTTTGTTGATGCTGTTGCTGCTGCTGCACCTGCTGTTGTTGCTGCTGCACCTGCTGCTGTTGTTGCTGCTGCACCTGCTGCTGTTGTTGCTGCTGCACCTGCTGTTGTTGCTGCTGCATCTGCTGTTGTTGCTGCTGCACCTGCTGTTGTTGCTGTTGCACCTGCTGGTGCTGCTGCTGTTGTGGTTGTTGCTGCTGTTGTGGTTGTTGCTGCTGTTGTTGTTGTTGCTGTTGATGCTGTTGTTGTATGGGTCGCTGTTGTTGCTGGGGCTGTTGTGTTTGGAGTTGTTGCAGCTGTTGCTGTTGTAGTTCAGCCTGCTGTTGCTGGGGATGGTGTTGTAGGCCTATGGGTGGTTGTTGTTGTTGATGCTGTTGTTCTAGATGCTGCTGCTGTTGTTGTGTCACTTGTGCCTGTGGTTGAGGTGGAGCGTTAGTAGAGTTATTTTCTAACTTATTCACTCTGTCAGCTACATTTGAAACCACACTGTTTATGTCCACTATGGTTTCTTTTTGACCTGTGGTACACTCTCTCAGTAATTTAACTTCCATTTGGGTGTTCTTGATTTCACTAAGTAGCACTGACACATCTATCCTATCAAATTGTATAGGTGGTAGGTCCTTTAGGTCCATGGCCACGAAAGTGGGTAAGCCCACAGCCTTACTCTCTTGTAGCAATTTAATAATGTCTTTAATGTTCTCAGCACTTTTGTTTGCACCAATCAATTCACCAACTCGTTTAATATTTCGATAATTGTTATCTTCACTGGTACCAATAAGATCGAACACTCTGTTCTTGGCTGCCACAATTTTATCTTCATCATAAAAGGGCACACACAGCTGCACAATACTGTCTGTAGGTAGACTATCTATTTTATTTGATATAAAGCATAACAGTTCGTTGATTTCAAGGCCATCACTATTTCGTCCCTGGGTTGAGATTGTCCCACCTCGCCCCGCCATCTTGTTTGATACCCAGATGACCAGGGGGGCAGATATTCCACTTCACTTTTCACTCACTTATGGACTATTCACTAACACTGTATATGTTCCACCACATTCTCTGTGCATTCATTGTGGAGTTATATACGTTGTTTGCTCTGTGTAGTGTTGACATAGGGTATATATGTTGATAACTTGGAGCAGCAGTTTACCCAAGGTACCTCTCTTCTTCTTCTTGTGTAGCAAGTACGAACTTCCTAGTCCTGCCATGTTAGTGGCAGGGCAGTAGTTCCCTTTCCAATGTTCCCTTACCCACTCTAAACCACTGTTTGGACACTTGATCCTCAGTGTTTTGGAGGACAAGCAGCCTAGAAGGGTCACTAGATCTGTTGTTGCTTGATTTCCTTTGTACTCCTTTGTACTCCTTTGTACCTAAAAACAACAGGCTACAGCAACAAGACAAGGGATTCGTCTAACACTAATATTGCTCTCACCATTAATGATCAGATTTGCCACGATAAACGACAAATTTCAACCTACTTCAACTCCTTCTTCACCTCCATAGCAAACACACTTGCACAGAACCTACCTCAACCTCTCAATAAATACACGACAACAACGGCCACCTTTCGAAATTTCTACAGAGATAAAAACATACACCCAAACACATTTGGATTGCAAAATGTTACACCAAAATACACTTTTGACGAGCTGTCTAACCTAAATGTACATAAAAGCACAGGACCAGAAAAAATTCCTGCCAAATTTCTACGAGATGGAGCCATTGGTATAGCAGGCCCCCTAACCCACATCATCAACTTGTCAATTAACACCAACACTGTACCTGCTGAACTGAAGGAAGCTATTGTAACCCCTCTATTCAAGAAAGGAAATAAACTAGAAGTTGGTAACTACAGACCAGTTAGCATATTATGTATTGTATCTAAAATCCTTGAAAGAGCGGTATACACCCAAATTGAACACTACCTCAAAGAAAATGATCTATTCTATAAGTTTCAATCAGGTTTCAGATGCATGTACTCGACAGACTCCTGTCTCATCCACTTAACGGATCACATTCGTAAAGAAATGTCTAAAGGTAACTACACCGGTATGGTTCTTCTTGATCTACAAAAGGTGTTTGACACAGTAGACCATGATATCCTATGTAATAAACTACAAGCAATGGGCATAGGATCTGTGAACTGGTTTAAATCTTATCTTAGTGGTAGAACCCAAAGAGTCAAAATTGACGATAATATATCTGATCCTATGCCAATTAACTGTGGGGTCCCGCAGGGAAGCATCCTTGGTACCTTACTCTTTCTCTGTTATGTGAACGACATGGAACTGAGCGTCTCATGTAAATTATTAATTTATTAGTGGCCCCTCCATCATTGACGAACATGCCTATTACATAAGGCATCCTCTTCAAACACTAATCGGCTGTAGTTTGAATCTACCGCGCAGAGCATTTAAAATCTGAGAAGCCTTCATCATGAGCGCACGTGACCTCACTCATGGCTTCAGTCATTATGAATTGGGTTCTCACTACGAAAAAACTTCGTAAAAAATAAAAACAAAAACAAAATAAGAATAACTATCCAATAAGCTTTCCATCATATCGTGGATGTACTTGTGTGGATCTTTGACCAGACGCTGATTCAGGCGTCATTCTTCCTTCTCTGCTCTGCGCTCAGCCTGCCCGGACGTGTCTCCCCACGCTCCGCTGGTTCCGCATTTGCTGCGTCCCTAGTGAGTTTTTTCTCATTTGTTTACTCCGGGATGTATCGAGTAAGGTTAGGATATGTGTAGCAGGAGTGTCCTGGGCTGGTTGCCCGCAGTGCAGTGTATTTTGGGTCGTGTGTTTGGGGCATCTATTTCGGATGTACCCTCGTGGTCCTGTTGTGGACATGTGATCTTTTCACAGTTGAGTTAGCTTGTGTTGCAGGCGGCTTTCATTACGCGTTTTTTTATGCTGCCTTTTATCTTTCTGATGAGGTAAGCGTTGCTTCTGACGTTCCCAGCATATTTTTCTTCACTTAGTGAAGTTTTTTCTGGGTCCCGAGTCAGTCTTCCCCTTTTCGGAAGTATTTACTACAGTGGTGTGTTGGCGGTGGTTCCTGTTGTTATATATCCAGTGTTTTTTGTTTATATGTCAACATTTCTTATGCCGTCTGCTTAGGCCTTAGGCCTAGCCAGCCGCTCGTAGCTTTGCCACATGTACAAGTGTTATTGTTTATTTTATAAATATGTCCTACTGTGTCATGTGTATCCTGGTTAAGTTGTGTATTGGCTAATTCCACGGACTATGTATGTTTCCTGGATTAGTTGTGTATTGGCTAATTCCACGGATTATTGTGTGGGCCCTAGGCTAGTCGTGCTTGGCTTGCCCTCGGGTCCGTTGTGCGTTCAGTTGGTTTCTGAACGGGGTGGGTTACTTTCCGGCGGGTTTTTCTCGGTTACACCATGAAAAACCCGGCCGAGAGCCGTGTTGGGCCACGCGTGGTTTCAGCACAGGCTTGTGTCCCCGGCGTGGAGGTGTCTGTGGCTCTCCAGGACTGCGTCTCTGTGTTGGTGCCTGTTTCAGGCTCCTTATGATCCCCGGCGGACTGGCTGTACCCATCTAACATTGTTCATGCGGACAGATGTTATGAAGTTTTTCTACCCGGTTTTACAAACCAAAAGAAAAAACCTAGCTGTTGTTGAGGGCTTTCCTCCCTGGCGATCTTTTACAAAGAAGTGGGGACAGGAACTTATGGGGTTAACGTTGTTTACATCTCACCCGGCGGGTGCACCTTGGTAGGGTGGGATGAACGTCTTGGTCATTCAGTTTAGTTAACCGATCCATTTTAGTGATACTTTATGTATCGCCGCCTTCAGACTTACGGCGATCGAAGGCTCAATTGGGGTTAACATCTTTTTCACAAATTTTTCACACCCGGCGGGTGCTCCAGGGAGGAGGAAATAAGGAATTTACAATTCCATATAGTTAACCAGTTAATTGAGAGATACGTTAATGTATCGCCGCCTTCAAACTTACGGCGATCTTTTATGACAATTCGTTAGAAATCAGATCTCGTATCAGCCTGCCCTGTGTTATTCTGCTAAATAATTCTGGTGCCGGCGTCTTTGTGGGGGGTTGTTTTCCAAAAATTGAATCTTGAAACAGTCACCACCAGAAAGACTATGTTATAAACGCCATACTGGTCCTTTATATTATGTCAGAGGGTATTTTTAACTTTCTTAGGACATGTTTAGATATTCGGAAATCTTTATAGAATCCCGCCGCGTAGCGAGCTGTGATCGTTGCGACATTACGTCTCGTTAGCCGGCGGGTTATTGACACGTGTGTGCGAACATGTTGGGTTAACCTTATGAGCATTAATTCCTGGAAATTTTCTTTTTTTCCAGAGCTGGGCCCCGGCGGACCAATACAGACCCTGCAGTAGTTTCCCACCAGTCTCTGTCATGGCTACCTTTGCCCCAGTTTTTGCTTTATGCATTACCCCTACCTGTGCCGGTATCCCTATTTTTGCGCACACTCTTTGCATCAAGTGTGTTAAATGTCTAGACCGTTCAAGGGGTCTGTGGGTGATGCGCAATTGTTCCTTTTGCTCCCAATTAAGTGTCAAAGTCCTCTGCGATAATGATAAGACCGCAGCGGTCGCCTTACGAGAGGTTAGGCAACAGATGTCAGCGTATACTACGATTGTGGCTCATAAGTCACTTCAATGTGACAACGTCCCTCTTTGGGATAGGCTTCTTTTTGAGCACCCTCCCCCTAAACGTCCCTCTCGAGTAACTAGTCGTAAGCCGGCGGAGACTGGTCAGGGTTCTGTGTCTTTTCCTACTGCTACGGCGAAATGTAAACGAGAGCCTACACCCCCGGCGGCAGCCTCCTCGTCTCGGGAGAGATCTCGGTCTAGGTCACCTCTCAGACACCAGCCACCTAGTCTTGCCTCTTCACCATCGAGTAAGAAGAGTAAGACAGACAGTTCCACCAGTGGTCACGGCGATAAATCCTCTAAATCGAAGAGTAGTTCACGGTCACACCGCAGCCATAAATCTTCAAAGAAGGATTCCCATGATAGAAAGGCCTCCCGACATTCGCCAGTTTCTAGTGCTTCTCATCGTACCTCTACCCCAGACAGAGTTTGTGTTCGGTCTCAGGGGTCCAGTATAGTGCCTGTACCTAAAGACGATTTACCCATTAACATTTTAACCCTGGAATTGGAGAGTTCAGGGGGCTCAGTGGTTGAGAGTGTTTCGGACTCCCAAGGGAGTGTAGGCCAAGGCCTAGGTGTTTGGCGATATTCTCAGCCAGGACCTGACCACCCACTTCCGGCTCAAACTATTCACACAGTGGCTGACGTCCACCGGGACGCGGCGATCCCATCCTCTATTCCTGACTTATCTTGGCAACAAGGTGGTACCCCAGCTTCGGCGGGATCTTCTCAGGAGGAACAGGATCATAAAGACGAGGTTTCAATTATATCGGATATGGAAGGGCAAGAGTCAGGTTCAGGCTTAGACGCCGCGCAAGATCTTAATGATTCACTAGTGAGTACATCATCAAGTCAATTTGTCACTGCACAGGAAATTGATGGGCTACTTAGTAATGCTTTATCTAAAAAATCTAGCCAACAGCAGGAAACTCCCACAGTGGACTTGGGAGCTCCCACGACAAGCTCTACGGTACGGCCTCTGATGACTTCTATTGCTTTGACTCAGATCCCTCCCCCTCCCCCTCTGTCACCATCAGTGGTTACTAGGCCTGCTACGGCGGCATTGACCACTTCGAATGTAAGGGTTATAACGGATGTCAATCCGCCCCCTCTAGACAGAGCGCCTCTCAGAAAGGTAGCTATGCCCTTGCTTTACGGACCAGACGAGTCATGGGTCCTTTTGACCCCCACTAAACCAGAGATCGCCCAACCTACCTTGTCAGGGGAACTCCCAGTACCGCGTGAGTGGGTCATCCAGGGCAATAAATCTAGGAAATTAAGGGCCTTTGGATACTTTGGGAAATGTACTAGATGTCAACATAAAGGCTATACCTAGTTATTATCACCAGGATTATTTTGTTTATGCTGCTAAGCCGGCTTTACCCTCTGCCTCAGCTTCAAAATTGTTTTCAGACTGGTCTAAGCATGATGGATTTAATGACATTAAGACTCTGTCAGCTCTCACTCCAGAACTCGATTTGCAAACCGTCACAGACACAGCAGCTAATCCAGTCTTGAAGGTGGGGCAGTTGGGTCCAGGACCTTGGGTGGAATGGGAGGCAGAGGCTCAAAGCTTTGCGACCACATTTACTTCCAAAACTTCCCACCAGATCCCTCAAGATACTCATTCTTGGTTCTCCATGCCAGTGTGTTCTGCCGGCGGAGTCCCTTCAGCTTTGTTTGCTTTCTTAGCTGCCCCTAAAATTAATCTTTGTGAGCTAAAAGACCCTTTCACTACCCCTACCCCAACTCACCTAGAACGAGAATTTAGGCTAAGGGGGAAAGCTTTTCGCCTGTTCTCTCAATACATGTGTCTCAACAGGTAGCAAAGTCTTTGTTCCGGTCCACTCAGGCAATCGCAGACGCGGATGCCAGACGATCGGTTGAATTGTCCCGGCGACTTCTTCTTCAGTCGTCAATCCAATCTTTGGGTTACATCCGCACCGCCTTGCTTGAGGCAGTACGAGCGAGACAAGACCTCAGAATGTCCTTAGTCCGAAAACTGCCTGATCGCATTGCGAATCAGGTGGTCATGTCACCAGTGCTCACTCCCTCTTTAATGTCCCCTGACGTAATGGCGCACGGTGTTTAATATGGCTCAGGCCTTTAAACACAGTCCCACCCCTTCTAAGAAACCTGCCTTTAACTTCCCCAAACCCAGGCCAGTCGCTAAGGCTCAGCCGGGGGGATCTAAGCCCTTTCTTCCACCTAAGTCCTCCTCCTCCCCTCAAGGTCAGTACAGGCATAGACAGAGTAGGTTTTCAGGTCAGAGAGGACGTGGCCATAATAAGCCAGGTCAGGGCCCGTCTTCGGCCAACGCCAGCCAGCCGGCGAAGCGTCCACCACCACCAACTCCACCACCATCAAAAAACTAAAGTCTCTCTCACTCCCGGTGCCAGTCTTAAGGCCGGCGGATCCGAGGGTAGTACAGCCGGCGAACCCTTGTCTGCTAACTGGGTCGTTCCGAACGTGTCACCAAGCATGGCCGTTAAACACTTGGGCACGGATGGTGGCACGCAAAGGCATCACTTGGCAGTGGCTCCGGCGACCTCGCTTACGTCAGCCGACAACGGCGAATTTTGTTTCATTAGAGGTGGAGTCACTGGTCCAGGAAATGATTGCCAAGAATGTCATCATCCCGGTCCCCCCAAATTACCCTGTATTCACGTCCAAGCTATTTTTGGTTCCCAAAAGGGACAGTGTTCAGATGAGACCGGTCGTAGACCTGTCTTATCTGAACCTTCACATTCACAACGAGTCATTCCGAATGTTAACAGTACACCAAATTAGGCTAACACTTCCGCCGGAAGGTTGGATGTGTTCCCTAGACCTGACAGACGCTTATTGGCACGTATCGGTAAACAAAAGGTTTCAAAGGTTTCTGGCCTTACGGATCAGGCACCAAAATTTTGTTTTTCAAAGGATGCCATTCGGTTTGAACCTGGCACCTCGATTATTCACGAAATTAGTCCGGCAAGCCCTGATGCCGTTGTTAAAGCAAGGAATCAGAGTTTTGTGGTACCTAGACAGGTGGCAGAGACAGAGCAATTATGCATCAAACATGTCAACATAATTTTAAATCATGTCAAAACTCTAGGGTTCAAGGTAAATCTGGTAAAGTCAAACCTTGTTCCCTCACGAGTAATTCAGTGGATAGGGCTGGTCTGGGACACAGCTGCTCTCACTCTGAGTCAGAGTGTGGACAATCGCAACAGGTTTCGCAGGAAACTGTTCATGTTTCTTCACAGTCTGACTACGACATGGAGGGTCTGGGAGTCTCTGGTCGGCTCTCTCAACTGGATTCAACTAACTGTAATGTTGGGCCGGTTGAAAGTAAAACGTTTAATATTGGAAGGCAACAAATATTTCCCACTCTTACCGGCGGGAAAGTTATGGCCCATCCCAAAATTAATCCACACCTTACTAGCGGTCTGGGCGAAGAGGGAAACGTTGCACTCAATAATGTCATGGACCTCTCCTCCGCCAACAGTATGGGTAGACACGGATGCGTCAGGCACAATAGGTTGGGGATTTCAGTCAAATCAGGGGCACCAGGGTCAGGGGCTTTGGTCCCACTTAGAAATCTCCCACATCAATGTCAAAGAATTACTAGTCCCCTTGTATTTCCTTCAGGCTCACGGCCCTGCTTTAAGGGGCAAGTCGGTGGCCTTCAGAATGGACAATCTGAACGCAGTTCACTGTATTTAGAAACAGGGGTCAACGAGGTCAAGGAAGTTGCTAAACGTGTCGGAAGAGATTTTTACTCTAGCCAACAGACTAGACATTTATCTTCACGCATCTTATCTCCCAGGCGTAGCAAACGTCTGGGCAGACGCTCTGTCCCGGAGACAGAGCACGACAGTAGAATGGGAGCTCAAGCAACCCATTTTCAACCAAATGATTGCAGAGCTCTACCATCTACAAGTGGATCTGTTTGCGTCCGAGGAGACTCACAAACTCCCTCTATACCTCACCCGCCGGACGATAACGCCAGCAGGGGGGCCAGACGCCCTAGTGACAGACTGGAACAGATGGAGCTCCATCTATCTGTTTCCGCCGCCAGACACGTCACTAATGTGCCACGTAGTGAACAAACTACGAGATTATCGAGGCTTAGTCTCGCTAGTCGCGCCCCTGTGGCCGGCGCAGTTGTGGTACCAGCAATTAAAGACGTGGTGCCCGCACCCGGTGTCGCTACCGGTCGGGTATTTCCACTTAGACACGATTGGCAACCTAGCGACCTCGCTGACTTTTGCATTATGGACATTCAGGAGGCCAAGTGGCTAGCACCATACGGTAGAGATGTGACCAATAAATTATTAAATCAATATACTCAGTCTACGAAACGACAGTATCAATCACATTGGCAAACCTTTACTTCTTGGATCATTAGAATAGAACAGACTGTGCCCTCAGTAGCATTAGTTTTCAATTATTTAAATTATCTGTTTGAGCAGAAACGTTTATCTGTGGTAACGTTAAAAAATCACTTAACTGCGATTAGAGTGCCCTTTTTAGACCTTACAGGTCTCTCCATACCGGTAGCGGAGGAAACAGGTTTTATGAGGGCATGTTTTAAACTCCGCCCACCTCCCCGTCAGCTCATGCCTACTTGGTCTCTGGACAAGGCATTGTCTTTACTTCACTCTCATCTGTACCAAAATATTGCAGATTTTGCATTACTCTTAAAAAAGGCTGTATTCCTTTTGGCTTTGGCCACCGGGAACAGAGTGTCTGAGCTGGCGGCGATGAGCAACACACCTAATTGCCTTAGGTTTGGTAGACTTAATGAATGTATTCACATTGCACCTTCCCCGGGATTTGTAGCCAAGAATGAGCACAGTGCACACGTGTTTTCTGAGTTCACGGTGCCGGCGTTAAAAAGGGGAAAGGTGCACCATAATCTATGTCCAGTGCAAGCTCTAACCAAATATTTGAGAGTGGCTCCTCTAAACCCCCAAGGTGCTTTATGGGTAGCGAGTACGGGTAAACGCTTACTGAAACGGAGATTAGTCATTAAAGAGAGTAATCCCGGCGTTGTGGGTAGGGCCCACGATTTACGCAAATGGGCAGCCTCTTTACGTTTCCTGAAGAATTTTTCAGTAGAAGATATTTCGGCCACACAGTTGTGGGCGTCTAATGATACGTTTTTGACTAGATACTTGTCAGTTGCTCTAGACAAACCTTCCTTACCATGTATAGCTTTAAGGCAGAGGGTCTAGGTGGCCCTACAGTCACTTTTGTTTACTTTCAAGGAAAAGGGGGGGGGGGGTGCAGTCAGTGTAACATAGGACACCCTAGACCCCGCTGGAGTATAAGAGCTGTGATACAATTTATGGTTAATGTGATATGAAAATTTCTCTGCGAGAAATTGTGCTAGTACAATGTTAGTACAAAACAACAGGGTTGTTATAGTAGTTTTAGCTGTGAAAGCAATTTAGTATTAAACAGTGGAGATATTTTGCAAATTATTTTCACGAATATTATGGGGTTTATTATGTGCACATGTAAACTTACAACTTGTTATTTTTGTCACCACTCGTTGAGTGGGGTGCCTTTGTAACTACAGATCTGTTCACAGAATCTCCAGAGTTACCCTTTTTTGTCAAGCAGGCTTCTTTGAAGCACGCACCTGCTTGAACCCCTTTTTTGTATTTATATGGTCTGCGCCGTATTTAAATATATTTTTCAAAGTAAGAATACTATGTGGTTGTTTGATTATCTGCTTTGCTAGAGTTATGATATGATTACGAATGTCCCCCTCCAGTCTTAGAAATCAGGCATGTTCGTCAATGATGGAGGGGCCACTAATAAATTATAGGTTTGACTCCTGTAAGGAGATAAAGAAACCCTAATATTTAGTAGTGGCCCCGTAATCATTGACGACTGGGGCCCTCCCGACCATCCCCTTCCCATTCGTTGATGTATTAAGGATTTTGGTTTACTTGATATGTCAGTGAAGGAAGAATGACGCCTGAATCAGCGTCTGGTCAAAGATCCACACAAGTACATCCACGATATGATGGAAAGCTTATTGGATAGTTATTCTTATTTTCTTTTTGTTTTTATTTTTTACGAAGTTTTTTCGTAGTGAGAACCCAATTCATAATGACTGAAGCCATGAGTGAGGTCGCGTGCGCTCATGATGAAGGCTCCTCAGATTTTAAATGCTCTGCGCGGTAGATTCAAACTACGGCGGATTAGTGTTTGAAGAGGATGCCTTATGTAATAGGCATGTTCGTCAATGGTTACGGGGCCACTACTAAATATTAGGTTTTCTTTATCTCCTTACAGGAGTCAAACCTATACTGTATGCAGACGACAGCGTGTTCTGGTTTCAGGAAAAGACCCAATAAGTATTGCCGCTTCACTTTCCAAAGAACTAGAATCATGTAGTGAATGGCTAGTGGACAATAGACTATCTCTTCACCTGGGCAAGACGGAAGCCATCTTATGTGGAACAAAACGCAAACTGAAAGACATTGTGGGCTTCTCGGTCAACTGTAATGATATTCCTATAACAACAGTGTCACAAGTTAAATATCTCGGACTAAAACTGGACACGAGTTTGTCAGGTGAAACAATTTTGGAATCTATCCTGAGTAAGTGTAGAGCACGTATAAAATACCTGTATGGACAGGTGGGATGCTTGCCCGCGGCGACCAAAAAAAAACTCTGCCAAGCGCTTGTTCAATGTCATTTTGACTATTCTGTGTCATCCTGGTACTCTGCATCATCTAAATCAGCACAGCACAAACTTCAGGTCACTCAAAATAAAATGGTTAGGTTCATGCTGAACCTAGGACCCAGATCACATGTTGGCCAGGAACAACTTCAGTCACTAGGTATGCTCAATGTCGCTGACAGGGCCAAACAAATCAGGCTCACTAATGCCTTCAAAATTTTCTATGACAGAGCTCCAGAGTACCTAAAGAATTATTTTGTTAAAGCAAATGAGAGGAGTGGACATAATACAAGAAACAGGATGTTTAATTTTAAGGTCCCGAGAATCCAAGGACAGGGTAAGCAAACATTCTTCTTCACCGCCATCAAAGACTGGAACGACCTACCCCAGTCAGTCCGTGAAAAGAGAACACTGTATTCCTTCAGACGTAGCCTGAAGGAACACCTGAACCGGACAGCTGCGAGAAGGGAGCACCAAGCTTATGTCTACTACTAAATGCGACATAAGAGATAGACAAACCAAACTGAAATGATTACTGATTACGGATTACTGATATTTACTATAGGATGTAAGGTATCTTAAAATAACCCCCTAGAAATACTTTCTCTAAAGTATCTATTTCTTTATCCTCCCCATTTTCCCCAGCTAACCTAATCCCACAAGGACCCCAATGGAAATACGCCTAACGGCCTTATTGGGCTATCCTTAGTTGGAATTATGCAAGGCTGGTACATGTCATATTTGTAACAAACTATGTGGTACCAAATCTGTAAATTGCTAACTGAATAAATATTATTATTATTATTATTATTATACCCCCCATGCGCACGTCTTAGGTTAATACTTATCCATATGCACCTATTTTACATTGATTATAAAGGTATTAACCTGTTACAGCAATAAAACAAGTGGAAACAGCGTTTCGATGGTCAAAATCGGCGATACAGGTCGGGAGTTACATAAGTTATGGCTGAGGCAACCTCCCTCCCCTTCACTCCTCCCCACGTCTGGAGAGAGATTGTCGATCGATACTCTCTCTCTCTCTCTCTTGCACTCGCTTGGTGACAGTGATGACAACGCCCTGCTTGCAACTCGCTAATGTTAGCATGAAAATAGACCACAGAATAAGGGAATAACAGGGAAAATAGGTGATAACTGAAGGAGGGGGGGGGGGGGGGGGGGGGGGGGGAAGGAGGGGATGTGGAGGAGTGATATTTGGCATGGCCCAGGGGCAAAAAAAAAAAAAAAAAAAAAAAAAAAAGGGTTCAAGTTTTTTTTGGGTATTTTAAATGGATTTTTTTAGGCCCAGGATCTTAAGAGTCTTCCCGCAGTCGCCCGGAGAATCTCTTAAGAGTCTTCCCACACTTGACGGGTTAAGGAAGCCATACTGGCGATCTGAGAGCAAATTATGAGAAGAGACATGCTTAAGAAATTTGGAAGCAAGAATAGTTTCAAAAACTTTAGAGATACAAGAGATGAGAGCAATTGGACGATAGTTGGAGGGTTGCGAGCGGTCACCCTTCTTTGGGACAGTTTGAATGACAGCAAACTTCCAGCAAGAAGGAAAGATGTTAGAGGAGAGACAGAGACGAAAGAGTTTGCCTAGGCAGGGGGTCAGCACGGAAGCACAGTTTTTAAGTACAACAGGAGGAACACCGTCCGGACCGTACGCCTTCTTAGTATTAAGCCCAGAGAGGGTAGAAAGTACATCTTTAGAAGAGATTAGGATATTAGGCATAAGTAGGAGAGAGGGGGTGGAGAGGGAGGAATAGCACTGGAATCATCCAAGGTAGAGTTTCTGGTAAATGTTTGAGAAAAGAGTTCAGCTTTGTCAGAGGAAGAAGTGATGGTTGTGCCATCAGAGTGGAAAAGGGGAAGAAAAAGTGTTGGAGAGGTTTTTGGCTAGATGCCAGAAAGCTTGGGAAGAGCTAGAGTTGTTGTTGTTGTTGTTCCCTAAGCTGCCTGGCCGAACAGCCCCGAGTCACTGAGAAAGGCCATGGCCACGATCGGGCTTTCCCACAGAGCTCTCATTGAGTGTAGATTGTGTTGTTGGCGTAAGTGGTTGTGTGAAATGCAGTCTTCTATGATGTGTTTAATGGTATGGGGTGCTGTGTTACATCCCGGGCAGGCGTCGACAACGGAGTCATCCAGTCTCTTCTGATAGCTCAGGAGAGCTGGATGGTGTCCGCATCTCAGCCTGGCCAGGTGGACTCTGTCCTCGCGAGGAAGGGAGGATTCGGAAGGATGGATTTCGGGAGGTCGTGCATGCAGCTGCGTGTTGTCTGTGAGTGAGTGGATGGATCGGTGAGAGATATGAGTATGGATGTGCTTCTGGAAGTTGGTTCGGGGTGGGCAGGGAGGGAGAGAGGACAATAATTGTGTGTGATACCGTGTGCTGGGTGTTGTTTTGATATTTCTTGGTGTCTGTGGGTGTGTTGCCATGTAGTTTAGTGGGTGGTCTTGGTTCGTGGAGGCTGCTGCCAGGAATTGAGTGCCTCTCATGTCCAGATGGTCTTTGACTTTGAGAATTTTGGTTTCTTGATGTAGGTGATCTGTGGGTGAAGTAGCTGTGCAGCCTGTAATGATCTTCAGGGCTTTGTTTTGAATAGTCTGTAAGGTCTTATGATGTGTTTCAGCTAGGTTAGAAGCCCAGGCTGGGCTTGCGTATTCCATCACTGATCTTATGTATTGTTTATATACTGTGGTGGTAGTTTCTTTGTTGTGTCCAAATTTTGTGTGAGCAAGTGACCTGAGGGCGTTAAGTCTGGGTGTCAGTTTCCTTTTAATGTTTGTGGTGTGCTGTTTGAATGTCATATGAGTATCATATGTTACTCCTAGGATTTTGGGTGTGTGTGTATGTGTTAGGGGTGTGTTGTTTATGGTGAGTTGAGGGATGTATTCGTGTTCTCCTGTCCAACTTGTGAGCAGGGTTGCGGTGGATTTGGCTGGGGCTAGATTAAGTCTGTTTGTAGTGCACCAACCATGTAGTGTGTTGAGATAGAGTTGAAGGAGATCTGTTGCTCTTTTTGGGTCATGGTGTGTGCATGTGAGTGTTATGTCATCTGCATAGGAGGCTAAGTTTATTTGGGGCGTATTGGGTGTAGTTATATCGTGCATGTACAGATTGAAGAGTGCGGGCGATAGGACGGATCCTTGTGGGACTCCGTTTGGAAAGTTTCTGATTTTAGATGACTGCCCGGCAAAAGATACGTGTGCACATCTGCCTGCTAGGAAGTTGGCCAGCCACCTTTTTGTGTTGTTGTGCATGTTTGTGTTGTAGATTTTGTTTGTTAGGTTGTGGCGGGGGATGGCATCGAAGGCTTTACTAATGTCGAGTGTGGCTAATAGTGATCTGTGTGGTGGTCTAGCTGAGTTGATGCTGTCGAAAGCTCTTTGTGTAAGGTCTGTGAGAAGAGTGTTTGTGGAGTGCAGTGGCCTAAAGCCATGTTGTGTTGGAGCTAGGGGTAGGTCAGGTGTAATTAGTTGTAATGCTAGGCGTTCCATGACTTTGGAGGGGGAGCAAAGAAGTGTGATGGGGCGGTGCGAGGAGGGTAGCGTGGGGTCTTTGTTGGGTTTGGGGAATGTGATGATGATACCATGCTTCCAAATGTCTGGTATTGTGTTGTGTGAATAGCTGTAGTTTGATATGTTAGTGAGTGCTTGTATGCCTTGTGGTCCCAGGTGTCTGAGGTGTATGTTGCTTATGTTGTCTAGGCCACAGGCGGGTGAGTGCTTGAGATTGTTGATGATATGCTTTGTCTGGTGATTGGTGAAGGGTGTATAGTCAGGGTCTGTGGGGAATTGTCTCTTACGTCGGATGACACGTCGGTCGTCTTTGTGAGGTTTTAGGTGGCTGACATGTGAAAAGTGATTGATGAGAGTGTTTGCTTGTTGTTTACATGAAGGAGTAGAGTCTGTTGTTGTGATTGCAGCATGTGATTGTGTTGTGTTGCTGTTGGAAAGTGTGATGCTGTTTAGTGTTTTGTAGAGTTTTTTGGGGTTTGTTTTGTGATCAAGTGTTTGTAGGAAGTTATTCCAATTTAGTTTTTGTTGTTCTTGTATTTTGTTGTTAGTTTGGGTGTTGAGTGCTTGAATTTGTTGTGTGATGTCTTGTGTGTGGGGTGCTGGGGAGTGTTTCAGTATGTCGCGTTGTCTGATGAGGTTTTGAATTTCTGGTGTGAAGTTGGGGTTGTGTCTTTTCCTGTTACCTCTTGGAATGTGTTTCTTGTCAGCGTTTTGGATCGTTTTATTGAGTATGTGTACAGCATTGTTGATGTTAGTGATGGGTGTACTGTTTAGAGTTGTGAAGTGTTGTTCTGTCTCATTTGTGAATGCTTCCCAGTTAGCTCTTTTATAATTGGTGTATGTGTGTTTGTGGCTAGCTGGGGTGAGTCTGGTTTTGGTGGTGATAATGATCGGGAGGTGGTCAGAGCCTAAGGTTCTGACCACCCTCCAGGATGTTGTGGGGGCGAGTTCTGGGGAGCAAAAGGTGATGTCAGGAGATGATGGGTTATAGAGGGCTTGGTGAGGAATATGGGTATGTTGATGGATGTCGTTAAGGATGATGAGGTTATCGGTTTGGTTTTGTAGTACCAGCCCTCTGTCTGTGTCGGGGTTGTCGACAAACCAGGCCGACGTCTTGGCGTTGAAGTCACCACCCAGGATGATGTGTGGGGTGTGTGGGGTGTTTGTGATGTGTTGTAAGTGTGGTCTGTATTCATTTGGTACTGTAGGGGATGTTTGGGGAGGGATGTATGTGTTTATGATGGTTATGTTGGAGTTGTTGCCAGTGCGTATTTTAATTGATTGTATTTCTGTTGTGTTATCATTTGGGGGGAGGAGGGATTTGGTTTGTACACTGGTTACTATGTATGATATTTCTTTGTGTACCAGGGTGATGAGTCCACCGCCCCCGCCGACAGCCCGGTCTTGTCTGATGGTGGTGAAATTATGAAATGTGGGTGTTTTTTGTGTTGTGCGGAGTTTTGTTTCTTGTAAGATGGCAATGTGTATGTTGTGTTGTTTGATGAAGTGTGAGAGTTCGTGATTCTTTGTGTTGATGCCATCTATGTTCAGTTGAAGAATGTTAATGTTATGTGCACGATGTATGTTGGGTGCTGCTGCACGAGGATGGGGTGGGGGTGGGGGTGAGGGAGGGGCTGGGGGTTGGGATGGGTGAGGTTGGGGTGGGGATTGGGGAGCAGGAGATGGGGGTTGGAATGGATTAGGATGGGGTGTGGTGTGTTGAGTTGAGGATGTGGATGGTATGGGAAGGTTAGGTGGGTTAGGGAGGAGAGGTGGACGGGTTTTAGGGGGGGGAGTGGATGATATGGGAAGGTTAGGTGGGCTGGGGAGGAGAGGTGGACGGGTTTTAGGTGAGGGATTTGACTGGGAGAGGGAGGGGCATGAGGAACAGGTCCAGGTGTTTGTGTAGTGTTTCTTGGAGGCAAGTGTTGTGCAGGTGAAGTGGGTCCAGTTCCCGCATGAATTGCAGAGAACTGAACCCTTAGTATGGCGACTCGAAGTGATGGGTTTTGAGCAAGTTGGACATATGTATGTGTACGTGGGTCCGGGGTTGCTCTCAATGTCTCCGGCTAGAAGAAGTCTTCGAGAAATGACAGCCGGAGAGTCATTTCTCGGTGTAGGAAAAACTGTGTGATGTGTGTGGTGTGAGAGGTGTGGAAATTCCCGGCGCGACCGAAGCCGCTCCAAGGACCCGTGCCCCCAGGGAGGGGGCAGGGGATGGTTGTGACGGTTTGGCTCCCGAAACTGCTCCCCGCGGCCGGCATCCGGTTTTCCTCCACTGGTCGTTGATTTTGTCTTCGGCCGTGGAGGGTCGGCAGCCATCCGCGGTTGGCAGCCTCGGGAGGTGGCCCCACGGCGTAGACGCCGCCACATCAGGCCCAAGGATCTAGAGTTGGATAGTTCAGTGCATTTATTATTGATGAAAGAGTACTTGGCAAGTCGAAGAACAAATTTGGCTTGATTCCGGGCAGAAACATAGGAAGAATGAGATTCTTGAGTTTTAAGGTGTCGGTACTGTTTGAATGCTTCCTCCTTGTTGTGGACAGCAGTAGAACAAGCGTGAGTAAACCAAGATTTGTTTGCATTAGACTGAGAGAAAGAAAATGGAATGTACGCTTCCATGCCCGAGAGGATTACCTCGGTAATACGTTCAGCTCTCTCCGAGGGTCCTCGGCCACGGAAGCAGAAGTCATTCCATGGGAAATCAAAGAAGGGAGAGCCTCCCAGTCGGCAGAGCCAAAGTGCCACAAGCGCCGCCGGCTGGGAGGATCGGATGGCCGTACTGAAGAGATAGGACAGGTGACGGAGATAAGTTTATGGTTGGAGGAGCCCAAAGGAGAGAAAAGGTTGACAGTATAAGAAGAAGGGTTAGAAGTCAGAAATAAGTCGAGAATGTTGGGCCGATCTCCGAAGCGATCCGGGATACGGGTGGGTTCCTGGACCAGCTGCTCTAGGTCATTTATGATAGAAAAGACGTAGGCTTGTTCACCAGGTGGATCAGTAGAGTGAGAGGTGAGCCATTGGCGGTGGTGAACGTTGAAATCTCCTAAGATGGAGATTTCAGAGAAGGGAGAGATAGATAGAATGTGTTCCACTTTAGAGTTTAGATAGTCGAAGAATTTGGGAAAGTCGGTAGAGTTAGGGGAAAGATAGACAGCACAGAAATATTTAGTATAAGAATGACAGGATAGTTTGAGCCATAAAGTTGAGAATTCAGAGGAGTCGAAATCGGGAACACGAGAGCAAGTGAGTTTGTTGTGCACGTATGCACAACATCCGCCATTGGCTTTGAAACTAGGATAGAGAAAGTAAGAGGATACAGAAAAGGGGCTGCTGGCAGTTGCTTCAGACACCTGAGTTTCGGTGAGAAAAAGAAGATCAGGTTTGAAGGAGGAGAGATGGTGTTCGATAGAGTGAAAATTAGAGGAAAGGCCGCGAATATTGCAAAAGTTGATAGTAAGAGTGACAGGCCGTGGTCCAGAGTTTTTAGATGGGTCGTCAGGGGAAGGTCGGGCATGTGTGGGGGCATTTATGGTCCCCCCCCCCCCCCGGGGACTCCGAGGCTGCGTCTTTGTTCATCACTTTTTTTTGTTTAATAATTATGAAGGAGGAAGTGTGGTGTGCATGTTAAGTGTAGTGAAGTAGATAGGAGGAGGAGGGGTTTGTGAGAGCATGCTGGACTACTCTCAGTGTAAGTCAGGCACAAAGGGAATCAGTAAGAGAGGCCAAGCAAATGAAACTGGAGTTCCAGCGATTCCTTATCAAATGCCCACAGCCTCTCCTGGGTATAGCTCTGTTCGATTGGTGCCTACAATCTACCCCCATTCCCCATATTAGTCGTCTTGTACGACACGCATTAGGATGCGTGAGGCATATTCTTTTTTTCCTCCACCATAAGATGGAGGCCCCCTTATGCCCCTTTCCCACTGATGCGATTTCATACGATTTTCGTCGCCGAGGACGTAGTCTTGTCAATTCGCAACGAATTTGTGCGACGTCAACGATTTTGACCGTTAAAAACTGTTGACAAGTTTACACACGGCGACGATGTCGCCGATTGGTAAGACGTAATCGGCGACATTATGCGACGTCATCGGCAAATTGAGCGATGGTTCGCCGATGACCTCGGCGAAACCTGTCACATTTGAATAAAATAATGCGAAGGATGAACGAATCCTCGGCGTATGTTCTGCGACGTCTTCGGCGAATTAAGCAATAGTTCGGTGAATACCTCGGCGAGATTATCCGAAAACTTTTTGCATAATTATATTTCATGGCACAAACATAAGAACATAAGAAAACGGGAGTCTGCAGAAAGCCGATCGGCCCACACAAGGCAGATCCCTGTCACACCCAACCCCAATTACAAGGCCTAATTATAGACCCAACTCACTATTGCCTTGAGGACTGACCTCACCAAAACTCGACGCCTAAATGACACGAAAGTCTTAATATTGACAACGAAATGGGGTGAAATGTTTTAAAATCGCCAAACTAATGGGCCGAACGTCATAAAATATGAAAACTAAGAGGGGTTAACCATGAGGAAGAAAGGGGACCAGAAAAACGACCAATCTCCCCTTAATTCGGAGATTGGCAATGTCCGGCTTCGCCGGAGAAATTTTTCTATAGAAAAATTTACAAATTTAGCTTTGTCTCAAAACAAAAATATATATATGTTTGCTCACTACCGCTCACCAGGAAAATATTGAAACCTGGATGGGGGTAAACGTCTTAAAACAGTAGGCTGAACGGGGCCGAACGGATACAAGGCAAAGAGAGAGGGAGAGAAAGAGAAAAAAACAAAAAAAGCGAGGAGAGAGGGAGAGAAAGAGAAAACAAAAACAGCGAGGTGGGCTCGATGTTTGCATTACGGCTTAACCAAAGAAGTGCGCATGGGGGGTATGAGACACCACACTCCTGTGCTGACGTATTTCAGCTGTTCCCATCACTAACATCGTTATTTTACCATAAATAGCATTAATACTTATCCATATGCGCCTATTATTGGTTGATTATAAAGGTATTAACGTGTCACAACAATAAAACAAGTGGAAACAGCGTTTGGATGGTCAAAATCGGCGATACAGGCCGGGAGTTACATAATGTATGGTTGAGGCAACCTCCTTCCCACCACTCTTTCCCAAGTCTGGAGAGAGACTGTCGATCGATACTCTCTCTCTCTCTCTTCCACTCGCTTGGTAACAGTGATGACAATGCCCTGCTTGCAACTCGCTCATGTTAGCACGAAAATATACCACAGAATAAGGGAATAACAGGGAAAATAGGTGATAACTGAAGGAGGGGAGGAAAGTGGGGAAGGAGGGGAGGTGGAGGAGTGATATTTGGCATGGCCCAGGGGAAAAAAACAAAAAAAAACAAAAAAAAAAACAAAAAAAATTGGAGGTGTTTTAAATGGATTTTTTTCCCCCTTATTCTTAAGAGTCTTCCCGCAGTCCGCCGGGGGAACTCTTAAGAGTCTTCCGGCAGTTCCTGGGTTAATTGAGCCCACCTTGCCTTTTTTTGTTTTCTCTTTCTCTCCCTCTCTCCTCTTTTTTTGTTTTCTCTTTCTCTCCCTCTCTCTTTGCCTTGTATCCGTTCGGCCCCGTTCAGCCTACTGTTTTAAGACGTTTACCCCCATCCAGGTTTCAATATTTTCCTGGTGAGCGGTAGCGAGCCAACATATATATATTTTTGTTTTGAGAGCAAGCTAAATTTGTACATTTTTGGATAGAAAAAATTCTCCGGCGAAGCCGGATTTCTCCATATAATGCTGGTTCGCTATCGCTTGCCAGGAAGATATTGATACTTGGATGGGGATAAACGTCTTAAAACAGTTGGCTGAATGGATACAAACCAGAGAAAGAGAGAAAAGGAGAGAAAGAGAAAATAAAACAGGTGAACCCCCCACGAGAGGTGCATAGAAAAAAGGGTTAACAGGTTCACTATAGGCCTAATCATTTTTGTTTACCCACCTCGCCGAAGGTGCTCTTTGGCATCGTCGATGTTCTCAGAACATCTGAGAGCATCGGCGAGCCGCCGTGCAGAGGGTTTTTTGTGCGAAACCCTCCGCGATGTCTCGCCGATGTCGCCGATGACTCAGAGGGCCTCGCAGATCCCTCTGCAATGTTCGACGATGCGTGCGAGGGCTACGAACCCTCGTGAGTCCTCGTCCAAAATGTTGAACAGTCCGAACATTTGCGATGACCCGCGAGGGCCCTTGCGAGGCCTTGCGAGTCAAACGATTATCATGCGAGGGTTTAAGATTTTGTTGCGACATGTCAAGAATGTGCCAATTTATTGGTGTCGGCGATGAAAATCGTGAGAAGTCGCATCAGTGGGAAAGGGGCATTACCCCCAGGGGGGGATATTTTCTCTATTATCCCCAATATTTATCGAGTATTTTCATGCGAGATCGGATGGGAGAGAGGGAGGAGGGTGGAGGAATGTAACTCCGACCCTCCAAGCCAGTCAAAGTCCACCCCTTGTCTCTCAGTGCCACGAGAGAGTGAGGGTGTGTCTCTCTCGCCGGTCTGGGCCAGATTACGACCGCGGGGCTAAAATATACAATTTTCACCAGCCAATTGCTGTTACTACTTGTTTTATTGCTTTCCCACGTTCATATTTTCATATTTAAAGTAAAATAGGCGCATATGGATAAGTATTAATTATGTATATGGTAAATTACCCCTGGGGGTTAGGGAATAGAATATGCCCCACGTGCCTTCTGCGTGTCGTAAGAGGCGACTAAAGAGGTTGGGTCGGTGGGCTTGCGACCCCCACCCGGAAAAAATATCTAAGCAAAGAAAAACGAACGAACAGCCTCGGATGCGGACGGAACCAACGTTGACGAACCACGACCGACTAAGGACATGCCTTCGGACATTCTGAGAATGG
This sequence comes from Paralithodes platypus, assembly GCA_032716605.1. Lineage (NCBI taxonomy): Eukaryota > Metazoa > Arthropoda > Malacostraca > Decapoda > Lithodidae > Paralithodes > Paralithodes platypus. The sequence goes on along the minus strand of CM064581.1, from coordinate 24,641,287 downwards.
CTACGTGGAATGTTAGTGGCATGAATGATGGCACAAAAGAGAGAGAGGTTCTGGAAGTGTTAGTGAATGCCAGGCTGGATGTATGTGGAATGACAGAGACCAAATGGAAAGGTTCAGATGTGAGAGAATGGGAATGTGGAATGGGTGTGTGTGCTGGAGTGAGTGAAGGAACAGCGAGAGAAGGTGCATGTTTGTTTGTAAGTAGCAAATGGAAGGAATGTGTAAGAGAGTATGGGTCTGTGGGTTCAAGGATTGTGTGGGTGAGAATGAAAGTAGGAATACAAACGTGGGTGATTGTATGCGTGTATGCCCCCACAGAGGATATACTTGAAAGAAAGAAAGAGGAGTTCTGGATGAATGTGGAGGCGTGCCTGGAGAAGTTTGACAAGAACGAAAGAATATTTCTGATTGGGGATATGAATGGTAAGGTGGGTGATAGGAAAGTTGAGGGAGTGGTGGGAGGGTGGGGGGTACCATCAGAGGTGAATGGGAATGGTAGTGCACTTGTGGACGTAGGTGGGGGGAGGAGGCTGTGGATAGCCAACACCTTCTTCCGACACAGAATGATCCACAGGTACACGTGGAAACGGATGTTGACGATGAAAGATAAGACAGTGGTGGAACGAAAGTCATTGATTGATTATGTATGTGTGGATGAACGAATGAAGAAATCTGTGATGGATGCTAGGGTGTATAGGGGTATTGGAGGGGGTCTGTCTGATCATTATGTAGTGGTAGCTAAGGTTAGGATACAAAAGAAGTGGGTGAGGAGAGCGGGAAGGAGGCGAGAGGAGGGTGGAATGGTGAGGAGGGTGGAGAGGTTGCAGGAGGAGGAAGTCAGGGAGGAGTACAGGAGAGCAGTGGAAAGACGACTAGGTGGGTTCGACCTGGAAGTTATGGAGGAAGTGGAGGAGATGAGCAAGGTGTTTAAGGATGAGATCTGTGCAGCATGTGAGGAGGTGTGTGGAGTGAGGAGAAGAGGGAGGGGAGTGAAAGGTACAGCATGGTGGACAGAAGAGGTAAGAATAGCTGTGGAAGAAAAGAAGAAAGCATATAGAGAGTGGTTGGGTAGTAGAGGGAATGAAGATTCTGAGAGACAGAAACGAGCGAGGTACGTGGAGAGTAAGAGGGTGGTGAAGAGAGTAGTGAAGGAAAGTAAGAGAAGAGTAGATGAGGAATTTGGAAGGAATCTGAGTGTAAAATGGAGGGAGAGTAAGAAACTGTTCTGGAAAGAAGTCAAGAAAGTTAGGGAAGGTAGCAAGGGAAACAGTAAGGGTGTGAAAGATAAGAATGGGAGAATGCTAGCCGAGAAGCAAGAGAGAGTCGAAAGATGGAGGGAGTACTTCAGTGAGTTGAGCTAAATGAAAGGAATGAAGAGCCAGCAAACATAGCTGGATATGGTATGGGAGGGAGAAGAAGAGAAGTAGTGGAGGAGGAGGTGGGGATCAGGAGGTCAGAAGTGTGGGAAGCCATGAAAAGAGTGAAGTTGGGGAAAGCACCAGGAACAGATGGAGTGTGTGGGGAAATGTTGAGGTATGGTGGTGAGATAGTGATAGAATGGGTATGGAAAATGTGCAAACTAGCATGGGAGAAGGGGAGTGCACCCGATGACTGGAAGACTGGCATAATAGTCCCCCTATATAAGGGCAAAGGGGAAAGAGCAGTGTGTGGTAACCACCGAGGAATATGTCTTCTAAGCGTAGTAGGGAAGGTATACAGTAGGGTAGTGATTGAGAGAGTGAGAGTGAGACCGGAGAAATGGATAGGCGACGAGCAGGGAGGTTTTAGGAAGGGAAGAGGATGTGTAGATCAGATTTTTACCCTGAATTGTGTTGTGGAGAAGTATCTGGAGAAGAAACAAAAGGTGTATGTTGCCTTTATGGACTTGGAGAAGGCCTATGACAGAGTGGATAGAGAAGGTTTGTGGAAAGTACTTAGAATATACGGAGTAGAGGGCAAGTTGCTGAAAGCAGTGAAGAGCATGTATGAGGGTGCAAAGGCGGCAGTACGTGTGGAGAGTGAGCAGAGCGAGTTCTTTGACCTGAATGTTGGTTTGAAACAGGGGTGTGTGATGTCCCCGTGGTTGTTTACTGTATATATGGATGGAGTCATGAAAGAAATACTATCAAGAGCAGTGGATGTTGGTGTATCGCTGAAAAGGGAGGGAATTGAGTGGAAGCTACCTATACTGCTGTTTGCGGATGATACAGTTCTGATGAGTGATAATGAATGGGAGTTGCAGGGTCTGGTAAATGAGTTTGGAACAGTGTGCGAAAAACGGAATTTGAAGGTAAATACGGGGAAGAGCAAGGTTATGGTCTTCGAAAGGGGTGAAGTCACAGAGTGTGAGGTGAAGCTGAACGGTCAGGCTATGGAGATCGTCAACTCTTTTAAGTATCTGGGCAGTGTGTTGAGTAAAGATGGGACTATGGATGAAGAGGTGCGGGAGAGGGTACAACAGGGGAAGAGGGTTGTAGGAACGCTAAAAGCAGTAACAAGAAATAGGGTGGTCAGTATGGAAGTGAAGAAGTCCTTGCATGACAGTGTGGTAATCCCGACACTGACTTACGGAAGCGAAGCATGGACGTTGGTTGAGAGACTCAGACCAAGAGTGAGAGCAGTGGAAATGAATTACTTAAGGAGTGCGTGCGGAGTTACATGGAGGGATAGACAGACTAATGAGGAAGTAAGAAGAAGGTGTGGTGTGGAGGTAGATGTGCTGGAAAGTGTGAAATGAAACAACTGGAGATGGTTCGGCCATATGGAACGTATGGAAAGCGAGAGAATGACTAAGAGGGTGTACGAGAGCGAGGTGGAGGGACAGAGGGGGAGAGGTAGACCGAATATGAGGTGGAAGGATGGAGTGAGGAACTACATGAACGAAGGCGGTGCTGGTTGGGGGGAGGGGCGTCGACTGACTGGGGACAGAGGTGCATGGGGGCGGTTCGTTCGTGGCCACCCCTTCGGGGATCACGGCGTCAGGCAATAGATAGATAGATAGATATGGTAAATTACCGATTTTAGTGAGGAATTAATCAGAATACCTTCGCAACGCGGGCACTTTCGAATACCATACCTGCGCATTTGCCGAGTTAATACCTGTGGAGACAAGTGTGAGTGATCAGAAGCGCGACAGACCCCCGTCCTCTCTCCGGCAAGTCTGCCGCAGCACTTAGACTCTGTGGGGTGATCTCGCGAAATATATTCAGTGTTGCCAAAGGCAAATTTAGCGAAACATTGCAAATTATTAGCGAATAATGCTGATGTCTGTAGTAACGCTGCGGGTGAACCCCGATAGCTAGAGAGCTCATTCTGGTGGCATTTGAAAGCTCTTTTTGTCTAGTGTTATGCTGCAAACATTTTATTTCATTCAGGCACTTGCTTAATCCGGCAAGCGCTAGAATTGCCTATTGACAAACGTATTTATATGTAAATTAATTCCCTTCAATTCTGACAAAATTTGTTATATCTACCATATTATTAAGCATAATTTCTTTTCCATGTGCGTTTATCTTACTTACAGTACTGTATATGATGAACATAAATTATGAACCTTAAAGAGCGATAAAAGCAGTGGGAACAGCAATTGGTGGGTGAAGAACGTATAATTTTGCCGCCCGGTCGTATGCTAAGGCGGGAGGCCACGAGACATTCACCCTCCTTCTCCAAACTCTAGCGCTACACTGTGGCTTGCAGGAGAAGTCTCAGTGTTTCATAGGGTCTCTACGTGACTCACTTGTGTTTACAAAACTGGGTGAGAGAAATTTGTGCGTAAAATAACCGATAAATGGGGTAAATAAGAGGAAAAATTGCCGATAATAGAGGATGAGGGAAAAAGGGTGGGGAAGGGGCTTGAGACATATATATATATAAGGATCAGTGGTAAGAAGTACTAGAGGGGAATTATCTCAACTAATGACATTCCTTAGTGTTGAGAGCCCCTGGGGTGTTTTGTAAAGGTTTTTTCATGGTCTTGCTTCCGTGAGGCCTATCGCATTCGCTATACACATACTTCCGTGAGGCTTATCGCACTTGCCGGGTTAAGCCATGAGGAGTGCCTGAATGAGCCCTAATATAACAGTAAAATAGCCACACTTAAAGGGTTAATTAGGCAAGCCAGCCTGCTGGTCGAGAGGATAGTATCTTGACTTCCTACCAAAGATGGCGGGAGGGTTTAAGGGTGTGAGCGTAGCTCTCTCCCTGTGTATCATATCCTTCTCAACATCCAGAGGGGATGTGCCGATATACAGTTGCAGAGAGGACCGGTAGTGTACCAGGTCAACACTAAACAAGTATTGAGGAACCTCGTCACACAGAAATCACACATAAATGAATTCTCTGTCACCATCCTTGCCTGGGCAGCGACATATCTCCAGAAGCAGCAACGTCTTAGCAAACAGCCTGGCAAAACCTCGCTACATCACCTATTGTGCTACACTCTAATTAGCTGCGGAGACATAGAGACCAACCCAGGCCCCAGCTCAACGTTGAAGAAACCTCACCACAAATCAAATAAGGCAGAAAACGACATTTCAACAGTCCATAGCAGAAACATTTGTTATAACAAACTGCCACCTGAACCTCCCCTCCCGGTCACACACTCGAGCCGGGAGCAGGTCTTTCCCGCCCTCAGACCATTCCGACTAGAAGATCCCGCCCGCTTAGCTAGGTCCTTCCCGCCCGAATGTTGTGGGTGGGAAGAGCCAAGCAATCAATCTTTCCTTGGCTGATTCCGCCCTCCAAGATTAGACCGTCCCCCCCATTTGTATGGTTCACACAACCTCAGCTGATCTTGCCTAAATGTGCGATGCAAAAGCCTGTAACCTTGAAATTCGTGATTGCATTATATATTTTGTCTATTATGAGGCAATTTTATTCAGATTAGGAAGGTTATTCGAGACAGTCTTAAGCATTTCAACTATCACAGATCCTTCCTAAGCTGTATGAGATCGTCTAATGACAGCCGGAATTAATAAAAAGGTGACATAAACCTCGAGGGGTAATGTCACGTTTTCATGATCACTCCATTATTCGCTACTCTATTTGTAAAGTAACTGATTTCTATAAACATGGGAAATATGCTAATCACCATTAGCTGAAAATGGACAATTGGCAAATTAATTGGTTGTGATTTTTCCTATTAATGGGCGTGTTTTAGTCTGACCGTCATATATACAGTATATAGGCTACACAAGGTTAGATCTATCTATCTATCTATTGCCTGACGCCGTGAGCCCCGAAGGGGTGGCCACGAACGAACTGCCCCCATGCACCTCTGTCCCCAGTCAGTCGACGCCCCTCCCGCCAACCAGCACCGCCTTCGTTCATGTAGTTCCTCACTCCATCCTTCCACCTCATATTCGGTCTACCTCTCCCCCTCTGTCCCTCCACCTCGCTCTCGTACACCCTCTTAGTCATTCTCTCGCTTTCCATACGTTCCATATGGCCGAACCATCTCAAGTTGTTCCTTTTCACACTTTCCAGCACATCTACCTCCACACCACACCTCCTTCTTACTTCCTCATTAGTCTGTCTATCCCTCCATGTAACTCCGCACGCACTCCTTAAGTAATTCATTTCCACTGCTCTCACTCTTGGTCTGAGTCTCTCAACCAACGTCCATGCTTCGCTTCCGTAAGTCAGTGTCGGGATTACCACACTGTCATGCAAGGACTTCTTCACTTCCATACTGACCACCCTATTTCTTGTTACTGCTTTTAGCGTTCCTACAACCCTCTTCCCCTGTTGTACCCTCTCCCGCACCTCTTCATCCATAGTCCCATCTTTACTCAACACACTGCCCAGATACTTAAAAGAGTTGACGATCTCCATAGCCTGACCGTTCAGCTTCACCTCACACTCTGTGACTTCACCCCCTTCGAAGACCATAACCTTGCTCTTCCCCGTATTTACCTTCAAATTCCGTTTTTCGCACACTGTTCCAAACTCATTTACCAGACCCTGCAACTCCCATTCATTATCACTCATCAGAACTGTATCATCCGCAAACAGCAGTATAGGTAGCTTCCACTCAATTCCCTCCCTTTTCAGCGATACACCAACATCCACTGCTCTTGATAGTATTTCTTTCATGACTCCATCCATATATACAGTAAACAACCACGGGGACATCACACACCCCTGTTTCAAACCAACATTCAGGTCAAAGAACTCGCTCTGCTCACTCTCCACACATACTGCCGCCTTTGCACCCTCATACATGCTCTTCACTGCTTTCAGCAACTTGCCCTCTACTCCGTATATTCTAAGTACTTTCCACAAACCTTCTCTATCCACTCTGTCATAGGCCTTCTCCAAGTCCATAAAGGCAACATACACCTTTTGTTTCTTCTCCAGATACTTCTCCACAACACAATTCAGGGTAAAAATCTGATCTACACATCCTCTTCCCTTCCTAAAACCTCCCTGCTCGTCGCCTATCCATTTCTCCGTTCTCACTCTCACTCTCTCAATCACTACCCTACTGTATACCTTCCCTACTATGCTTAGAAGACATATTCCTCGGTGGTTACCACACACTCCTCTTTCCCCTTTGCCCTTATATAGGGGGACTATTATGCCAATCTTCCAGTCATTGGGTGCACTCCCCTTCTCCCATGCTAGTTTGCACATTTTCCATACCCATTCTATCACTATCTCACCACCATACCTCAACATTTCCCCACACACTCCATCTGTTCCTGGTGCTTTCCCCAACTTCACTCTTTTCATGGCTTCCCACACTTCTGACCTCCTGATCCCCACCTCCTCCTCCACTACTTCTCTTCTTCTCCCTCCCATACCATATCCAGCTATGTTTGCTTGCTCTTCATTCCTTTCATTTAGCAACTCACTGAAGTACTCCCTCCATCTTTCGACTCTCTCTTGCTTCTCGGCTAGCATTCTCCCATTCTTATCTTTCACACCCTTACTGTTTCCCTTGCTACCTTCCCTAACTTTCTTGACTTCTTTCCAGAACAGTTTCTTACTCTCCCTCCATTTTACACTCAGATTCCTTCCAAATTCCTCATCTACTCTTCTCTTACTTTCCTTCACTACTCTCTTCACCACCCTCTTACTCTCCACGTACCTCGCTCGTTTCTGTCTCTCGGAATCTTCATTCCCTCTACTACCCAACCACTCTCTATATGCTTTCTTCTTTTCTTCCACAGCTATTCTTACCTCTTCTGTCCACCATGCTGTACCTTTCACTCCCCTCCCTCTTCTCCTCACTCCACACACCTCCTCACATGCTGCACAGATCTCATCCTTAAACACCTTGCTCATCTCCTCCACTTCCTCCATAACTTCCAGGTCGAACCCACCTAGTCGTCTTTCCACTGCTCTTCTGTACTCCTCCCTGACTTCCTCCTCCTGCAACCTCTCCACCCTCCTCACCATTCCACCCTCCTCTCGCCTCCCTCCCGCTCTCCTCACCCACTCCTCACCCACAAGGTTAGATACAATCACAAATTTCAAGGCTACAGGCTTTTTCATTGCACATTTAGGCAAGCACAGTTTAATACCCCCTGAGTGCCAGGTCCGAATATATACGGACTAGGGTCTTGTCACGCCCAGTGCCAGGTCCGTATATATACGGACTCGCCGAAAAAAAATTGTAGAAGCGAAACAACTGCACCTATGGCTTTCATATTTCTACCACATGTACCATACCCTTCTGGCTTCTTGCCACCACCAACACAACCCCCTCCCCCCACCCACTCGCTGACTATCGGTCGCCTCACAAGGAAAAAAAAGGAAAATCTGTGGCGGCGAAACGACTGCACCAATCGGTTCCATATTTGTGTGACAAGTCCCTTACCCTTCTGCCTTCTCCCCACCACACCCTCAACCGCCTCCCACCACCCACTTCCAGCGTATCCGTACGAAGAAAAGGAAAAAAAGGAAAATCCGTGGTAGCGAAACTACCTCACCAATCGGCTTCATATTTGTAACAGAGCCAATTACGCTTCTGCCTTCCCCCCACCATCCCCCAAACCACCCTCCCACCACCCTCCTACCTATACGTTCCGATACCATAAAATTCGATGATTTACTCTGAAAATTTCAGCTACATTTGGGACCATCAGGGACCTGATTTCTGGCGAAAATGGACAAGGGGAGTGGTTTTTTTACCATTATCCTTCCTTTCTCACCCAACTTGATAGATTTAGCAAAAACACAAAAATAAAATCCTCTGGCACTGGCAGATGCATAGGGTCAATAATGGTCTGGCACTCTGCGGGTTAAGGTATACGCGAACCTTACAAACAAGCCAAACTTACGGAATCAGCCAAGGAAGGATTGATGTTTGGCTCTTCCCGCCCACAACATTCGGGCGGGAAGGACCTAGCTAAGCGGGCGGGATCTTCTAGTCGGAATGGTCTGAGGGCGGAATAGTCAGTAAGCCACTCGAGCCAGCCACCACCTCAACGCCACCACTCCACCAACACTACACTACCCGCAGTGTTACCATCAATACCACAGATATCGGCGACCCAAGTAGCACAACATGCAACAAGAACAACTATAAAAGCAGGTAGCACTCGCAAACACATCACCAGGGAAGCAGCAACAACGGACAACGAAAACAACAACAACAACAACAGCAAACAACCACAGTCCGACCGCGAGTATCCCCCATACCCTCTCCCGCACACCCAGCTGATCGACACGGACCATACCACACCTCCAGACGTACGATAAACAGTAAGAAAAAACTATGTGTAGTCTGTAATATTGGTTTCAACAATAGGAGTTCACTTTTACAATGCAACAGTTGTAATGAAATTGTACATAACCGATGTACTTACGTTAACAGTAGAAACAAAGTTGAATGTGCTAAATGTAGGAACTCAGCTGTACAACATCGCGCACCCATTTGTTTTATTTGTGAATCTATCATAACACGACATCAGAAGATCCAAAACTGTGTAAAGTGTAAAACTGTAGCTCACATGAAGTGCATCTCTAAGAAGACCAACAGGGAAGAACGGGAATTCTTATGCAATAAGTGTGCCTTGCATTCATTACCGAATGTTAATGTAAATGAACCAAGTATTAACCCGGGAACGGCGAGGGGGGGTTAATGAACTAGCTCCCCATGGGCGAGCATATGGGCTCCATTCAGGCCTATAATCGTCATTTTACGATAAATATCGTTATTACCTATTCATATGAGCCTATTTTACCTTCACTATGAAGATAGTATCCTGTAACAACAATAAAACAAGTGAAAATATAATTTTTCTGGTCAAAATCGCGAATATAGATGGACCAGCCCATTCATGAATTTTGGAGAAAATTGAGGCAACCCCTCCCTCCACGAGGCCTCAAGCCACACTGAGCCTACTCATACACACTCGCTTGTGTAACACACCTGCTAGGCACGTAAGCACATCCCCCACACAGTTTGCTAATGTTAGCACAAAAATATACCAACAAATTAGGGAATAACAGGGAAAATAGGTGATAATTGAAGGGGGAGGGGAAAGGGAGGAAGGAGGGGATGTGGAGGAGTGATATGAGGTATAGGGGAAAAAAAAAAAAAAAAATTGTTTAGTGCTGTTTAAATGGTATTTTTAGGCCTCCCTCTTAAGAGCTTTGCCGCCGTCGCCCAGTAAAACCTCTTAAGAGCTTTTCCGCCGTTTACGGGTTAACAACTCAGAATCCAGCCAGGACACATTCAAAATCAAAGATGAATACAAAGTGTTCACCAACAAAGGGCTCCATCTTATCCACATTAACGCCAGATCAATGTACCATAAATTGTCAGAAATAAACTTGTTAGCTAATAAGGCCAAAGCTTCAATAATTGCAATCACAGAAACCTGGCTGGACTCAAGTATAAACGATGGTGATATAAACATTCAAGGTTTCAACATGGTTCGGAATGATCAATAGGCAAGGGGGAGGAGTATGTCTGTATGTAAAAAACAACCTCACACACACAACTAGGACCGACCTCCATGTAGAAAATCACGAAGCTCTGTGGATCGACTTACACCTGCCTAGGACAAAACCCTCACAATTGGGGTGGGCCACCAGACGACACACAATTCTTGACCAAATTTGAACGAACTTTGTCATCACTAGACCCCCGGATTTTTTTTTATTTTTTTTCTATGTGATTGAGGGAGGCAAAGGGCATAACTGCCTATAGAGAGTGCCTCCCCCATAGTTGAAAGAGTGACAGGGCCAAAATCAAGGGAATGAATCCATTATACTAGGGGATTTTAACCTGTGTTACAAACAACGAAATAATAGGCTTGTACGAGAATATAGGCACATACTGACAATGCACAATCACAAACAACTCATCACAACCCCCACACGTATCTCGGAGAACACTGCCACAATATTAGACCACATAAATTGTAACAGAGAGGACAAAATATCCCAATCAGGGGTTATGCAGATTAGGATAAGTGATCACTTTGTCACATATTGCACACGGAAAACCACAAAAATTACCCTAGAGAATCACAAGGTCAATCTGTTAAAAAGGCTAGTGAAACATAGACAGGATCAAGGTCTGAAACATGAGTTCAACAGGACCAGGAATAAACTAAGTAGGAAAATCAAATCAGCGAAATCTAATTATTTCCACAGTAAGGCAGAGGAATATCAGAATAACCCAAAGAAACTATGGAGGCACTTAAAAACAACAGGCTACAGCAACAAGGCAAGGGATTCGTCTAACACTAATTAAAATGCCCCAGAACGAGAAGCCCACCACGGAAGCCACGAGCGAACACCACCAGGAAACGGGAACAGAAACACCCGAAGGACAGGCCCACAGAACGAAAGGACCAGGTGACCACGCCAACCAGTTAAGACAGGCCGAAGCCCGCAGGGCTGGGCCTCCCCCACACCACTGGGGAGGTGTGGTGGAGTGGTCTTGCCACTGGCCTGGTAATCCAAAGGTCCCGGGTTCAAATCCCGATGTATCAATGGGAAGATATTATTGGGATGGAATTTGTGCTGTACCTGGTATCAGTGCATTACCACAAAGCCCACCGAAACGTCAATAAAATACCCTCATTGTTCCCTGATTAAATAGCACTGTATGAATATTCCCATATTCAACATATGCTATAGGGGTGCAATGCCTGGTGAGTTATCTGCTCAACAGGTGGCGTTGTGTGTGTGTAAGTGTGAGAGTCCGAGTGAAGGGGGTGAGACAGTGAAGCACGGGAACGAGGTGGCTTCAGAGATGGGGTCATTTCGGGCCATGAGTGAGCACCGTGTCTCATGTGAAGGCAAGATGGCAGGTGCTCGTTGTACTCTACGTGCTTCACATGTCTCACTCCCTAGACTGGAACAAGACCTCACGGGCTTCACTGTTCATTGTAAAGCGGTGAATGTTAAGGCTCTCAGCCTATGCCCGAGAGGAAGTAAGTTGGAATATAGAAAAAAAAAAAAAAAAAAAAAAAAAAAAGCAGCTCCAAACCACACCTACCTATCCCTTCTAACCACTGACCCTTCCCCAACCTTGCGTATACACTACCCCTCGTGTCCTACACCTCTACCTACATCATGATGAACATGAATACACCTTAATTTAATACACCCATGCCCTGTCCCTAGGTTGAGCCAATGCCAACCAGTTCAGACAGGCCTAAATCTATGTATGTTCTTCCATCCGAGAAGTAATCTGTTAACCCCGTCTTGCCAGACTAAGTTTCTGAAGACCAACCGCCCCCATAAATCTATGTATGTTCTTTCATCCGAGAAGTAATATGTTAACCCCCTAAAATACCTTGTCTTGCCAGACTAAGTTTCTGAAGACCAACCGCCCCCATAAATCTATGTATGTTCTTCCATCCGAGAAGTAATCTGTTAAAACCCCATGTCATAATTGATAAGAAACTATGATACCCACGGATACACCAGTGTATGTATAACCATATTTCCTGTAAGACCTAGACAGAAATGACTGCAGATGTTAGCCACCATGCAGTACCTCTAATTCTTACCCCAACCAGAGATTGTATACACCACCCTCTGTTACCATTGTCTCGACGCCTTTCCACCACGAAACAATACCGAAGCTACCCCTACGAACTGCCGCTTTCTTTGGTATATATGTCATAGAAAACGCAGTTCCCGGGAACAACTAGAATCAGCAAGAAATAGTGTCAGAGTAACAGTGTCCATAACCATCGTATTGATGAGTAATAATACACCATGTTTTTCTCTACTTTTATCCACAGTCAAGCACACACCTACAGTTAACCTCCTCTTCCCCACAGCCCACAGTCCACATGATTCTATCATTTCCAAACTCATATACCACCACTTATTGCTCATCCCCCGGTAGCGTTTGGCTAACGTACCTTCCCTGTCATTACTCCCCAGGCTACGATACCCACTGTAGCCTAATGCCACCCCTACGCCCAGAGACCTTAGGGTCAAACTCCCACGTAACCCCCCTTAACCCTCTCCCTCTCGTTAACCCCCCCACGCTCCTCAACTCCCTTCCGACCTAGCCTCTCCAGCATACACCCTGAATATCCTTAACTTTTCCGTTACTAAATTCTCAAACCTTTTGTATATATACTCCTATCCAGCCTACCTTCCCCCAGTAGAAAGGAACACCATTAGAACTTTACTAACCCTTTGCATGCCATCTATTTCCTCACAACCCATTCACAAATGATCAAATGTACCAAATGTACCAAATGATCGTCCGTGCGAGGCTAGCCGCCTCACCAGTGACTAACTTCTATTGCCATACTTCCAGATCAATGTGGCAGAGTTAGCACCAGTCTCCACCACATCCAACCACCCATGTAATTAACAACCCAACCAAGTAAACCAGCTGATCAAGGCACCTTCGGTTTTGGTATTACGAACACACACATCTGTCTCATAAACAGAGGGTTATTACAAACCCTTGTAATATGGCAAGCCCCCAGCCACAGCCGCCCCGACAACCATCACAGAGAGGGGGCGCGCTCCTACCCCTTTCACCCACCCGAGGAGGGAGACCCCGACCCCTGCGGAGGTGTACCTGACCCCTGTTTTGACTTCCGGGTCATTGCCAGGTAGCCCAGGAATTCTTCCTATCACTGAACTAACCATGTATAACTAACACCCTGACTAACCTCTATTAACCCACAATAACCCATTAACCTTTCTTGCACACTCCAATAACCAAATTAGCACCTCAGCTATACCATAGAATGAAGACTGAGCAATCTAAGAGAGACGCCCCTATCACAGCTGTCCCAAACCTCCTCGCAAAGTAGATCCAGTCTCTCTCCCCTGAATACTTCCAATATAGCCAAAATAGTACCTCTTACTAAGGCTCAGTTATATCACATTATGAAGGCTCCATACCGCCATGTGCCACAACAGTAATCACCCCCTTACCTAGTTCCCGTATCCATTGAGAGCTCAATAAGTCCATCAAAACTCGAGATCCCTATGGCCTACAGGGTCCAAAACCGCCCCTATAAATCAAGCTCCATCCCCCAGTAAAATCAGTTGAAAGATAGCCACCAACCAGTGGCTGGCCCCTTAAGTTGACCTCTAGCTCTGCCCTTGTGTTGTTCCGGAGAAGTGAGTTCCAGAGCCGGCAGACTCCGTGGCAGATTGAGATAGAAGCATCTGTCCACGTAAAAAAACATCTACGTGCACCTTATAACCTTCACATAAACCAGTGGGTATATAAGAGTGTAGCCAGCAACGATCGCCAAGAGATCCGTCTTGAGAACTTCTACATATGGACCATCTGGACGGCCGCGGAACCAGTCGCTAGCCCCCAACCTCACGGACGCAAGATAACCAGGACCAGACCAATCAAATACGACCCAAGATTCACTCTATCAGTACTACAGTGTTACAGTGCTATGTAGAGATTCACTTATTAATATTTCTACGAAGTGGCTATATCTTTGTCCCAGTGTAATTCATATATGACCATTCCATTAGGAAGTGCTAAGCGTATCAGTGTTGATTAATTAACAGGCGATATTAACTCTCGTAATTACTCATATATCCAGATATTAATACATAACCGTGAAACCCTAGTGATATCTGATGTTCGCCCACTGATTTGCGTTCTATGTGTTTCTGATACAAGAATATAAAACTTAGATCAGTACCCCCTCAGGTTACTAGAATTCCCATGCTCTAAAATACGCGTGTATAATCTAGTCTATGAATTACTCCTTGTGCACCAGAGCTACTAGTGATAAATCTAACATTGAATATGAATCTACAAGTAATATTTATGGTCTCCAATATATAAACTTGTGAATAAAGCCAGTGATCAGAAAATTAATACCTGAACGTTGGAAGAGGGAGACTAGGCTCCATCCAGATCCACTTAATGCTAGTTTGTTTAACTTCTATCAATTGTCTTGTACGAATATTCATATCTTCTTATGCGTCAGATTAATCATCATCAAACAACCTATAGAAGTGTGTCCCTAAATAAAAGTGATCGTGTGTCGTGTTACCGTGTGTTTATTTTGTGTTCTCTATTCCTCATACCTTGTTTTGTGCATGCAGTCTTCTATACCCAGTCAGTTAGAACTCACACTACCCAAGTTAATCCTGTAGAAAAACAGGGCATAACATTGGCGGCAGCGGTGGTTCTTGATTCGGATAAAAGGTTGCATTACATTGCAAGTCTGGAACAGCCAGAACACGATAACATCATGGCGCACCGTTCTCACATCCCCATCCCACATTATGATGGGGAAACTTACGAGATCGAAACGTTCATGGACATAGTGAAACCCGTACTTGACCTAGTTTATAACACGGACGCAGAAAAGATAGCCGTGACATTAACGCACCTGGGAAAAGCCGTTTCCCTGGTTGCCTACCAAGTGCACCCTGCTCTCACATGGGACGAATTTCGCCCAATAGTGATAGAAGCCATTAAGCCTTCGTTGGGCGTTTTCGTGGCCCACACCCGTATCCAAGACACTAAATTCGAAGGCGATCTAGATGCCACAGTGAATAAGATCGCCCAACATATAAAAGTGTCTTTCCCCACATTGACCAGAATCCAGCAAGAGCAGCAGATTCTGGTCAACCTTGTATCAATATTGCCCTCAGCAGTAAAAGATCATTTCCGTGTGCACGATTTCGTCGGATATCAAAAAGATCTCATCACGATCCGACGTATTTTGGCCGTGCGCACAGAAACACCCACCCAAATCGCTGTAATAAAGAGGTTTCCCACGCACCCGCAGCACCTCGACCACCAAAACCCCAAGGCCCAAACCTTCAACTCCAAGAATGCCTACCCATCCTCATCCTTCCACAACAGACCGACCTACCCTTCCGGCAAGCCCCAACCCAGTAGGCCCCGGTTCCAACCTACCCAGCCACGCAGAATCTTCAACCGGAACAAAACCTACAACACCTACCAAAGTAAAAACCCTACATTAGTAATTATCAACCCCTATGATTTCCCTGCCTGTAGTGCTCAGTGTGCCCTCCATCAAATTCGTGACTCTGCCAAACCTCGCCCCTTTACTCCTCGCATTTCTGTAAATGAAGAGGAGTTGGGACAAGAGGAAGAAATGGAGAAAATGCACACCGGAGAAATAGCCCCTATCATGACCTCAGACGATACCGAGGAAACCCTGGAGGAGGTAGATACCGACTCCCAGGAATTTTAAAGTACCCCCCGCCCACGATGGCCTCGGCGGGGGACGCCATAACTGACCGCACTGCCCCCATTTACTACATGGCCAAAATCAAGGACATTCCTGTCCGCTTGTTAATCGACACGGGAGCTGCCAAGTCATGCTTGTTATAATAATAATAATAATAATAATATTTATTCAGTTAGCAATTTACAGATTTGGTACCACATAGTTTATTACAAATATGACATGTACCAGCCTTGCATAATTCCAACTAAGGATAGCCCAATAAGGCCGTTAGGCGTATTTCCATTGGGGTCCTTGTGGGATTAGGTTAGCTGGGGAAAAATGGGGAGGATAAAGAAATAGATACTTTAGAGAAAGTATTTCTAGGGGGTTATTTTAAGATACCTTACATCCTATAGTAAATATCAGTAATCCGTAATCAGTAATCATTTCAGTTTGGTTTGTCTATCTCTTATGTCGCATTTAGTAGTAGACATAAGCTTGGTGCTCCCTTCTCGCAGCTGTCCGGTTCAGGTGTTCCTTCAGGCTACGTCTGAAGGAATACAGTGTTCTCTTTTCACGGACTGACTGGGGTAGGTCGTTCCAGTCTTTGATGGCGGTGAAGAAGAATGTTTGCTTACCCTGTCCTTGGATTCTCGGGACCTTAAAATTAAACATCCTGTTTCTTGTATTATGTCCACTCCTCTCATTTGCTTTAACAAAATCATTCTTTAGGTACTCTGGAGCTCTGTCATAGAAAATTTTGAAGGCATTAGTGAGCCTGATTTGTTTGGCCCTGTCAGCGACATTGAGCATACCTAGTGCCTGAAGTTGTTCCTGGCCAACATGTGATCTGGGTCCTAGGTTCAGCATGAACCTAACCATTTTATTTTGAGTGACCTGAAGTTTGTGCTGTGCTGATTTAGATGATGCAGAGTACCAGGATGACACAGAATAGTCAAAATGACATTGAACAAGCGCTTGGCAGAGGGTCTTTTTGGTCACCACGGGCAAGCATCCCACCTGTCTATACAGGTATTTTATACGTGCTCTACACTTACTCAGGATAGATTCCGAAATTGTTTCACCTGACAAACTCGCGTCCAGTTTTAGTCCGAGATATTTAACTTGTGACACTGTTGTTATAGGAATATCATTACAGTTGACCGAGAAGCCCACAATGTCTTTCAGTTTGCGTTTTGTTCCACATAAGATGGCTTCCGTCTTGCCCAGGTGAAGAGATAGTCTATTGTCCACTAGCCATTCACTACATGATTCTAGTTCTTTGGAAAGTGAAGTGGCAATACTTATTGGGTCTTTTCCTGAAACCAGGAGCACGCTGTCGTCTGCATACAGTAATAATTTACATGAGACGCTCAGTTCCATGTCGTTCACATAACAGAGAAAGAGTAAGGGACCAAGGATGCTTCCCTGCGGGACCCTACAGTTAATTGGCATAGGATCAGATATATTATCATCAATTTTGACTCTTTGGGTTCTACCACTAAGATAAGATTTAAACCAGTTCACAGATCCTATGCCCATTGCTTGTAGTTTATTACATAGGATATCATGGTCTACTGTGTCAAACGCCTTTTGTAGATCAAGAAGAACCATACCGGTGTAGTTACCTTTAGACATTTCTTTACGAATGTGATCCGTTAAGTGGATGAGACAGGAGTCTGTCGAGTACATGCATCTGAAACCTGATTGAAACTTATAGAATAGATCATTTTGTTTGAGGTAGTGTTCAATTTGGGTGTATACCGCTCTTTCAAGGATTTTAGATACAATACATAATATGCTAACTGGTCTGTAGTTACCAACTTCTAGTTTATTTCCTTTCTTGAATAGAGGGGTTACAATAGCTTCCTTCAGTTCAGCAGGTACAGTGTTGGTGTTAATTGACAAGTTGATGATGTGGGTTAGGGGGCCTGCTATACCAATGGCTCCATCTCGTAGAAATTTGGCAGGAAGTCTTATTATGATCAACACCACCGACTATTTGGCCCCTTGTTACCTACCAAATCAGAACTAATCTCAGCTGCTGATACCTACTTAAATCTCCTAGGAGACACTTTGCCCCTGTCAGTAACTACTCCTGCCCCCCATGCTCGTTGTTATCACCCGTTCACCGTATTTTCCTCCCACTGTAAACATTACGATGGTTTCCTTGGACTTGACCTCCTTCAAAAACTCCAGGCCCAGGTTGACTGCGGCCAGAGGCTGATCTCATTCAAAAAAAAAATCCAACCCAAAGCCTCTGACAAACCAATCACGCAGAAACCTATTCACAAAAAGAAAAAACACCTCCCCCCTCAACAAACTCTCAGTCAGGATTACCAAGTTGCAGCTAGCACTAAGGTAACTCCTAACCCCTCCCCTTGCCCCGAGTTCTCTCAAAATCTCACTCATTTCGTTGAAAAAATGCCTCAACAAACGAAAGAAGACAAGTCAAAGCAACTCCCTCTCGGTAATCCCCCCATTTCTCCTAACTCTGTCCAGGATCAATCCTCCCATGTTTCCAGGGCAGACTCTGATGTATGTAAAAACCATTCTACCAAATATTTATGTACACGTGTTTCCAGGGAAAATGCCGACCTATGTACCCAACAATGTTTTCCCCATGCCCCCAGAAATGCTCAGCTATTCCACAACCAACAAAATTCCCCTTGTGACAGCTTTCCGTCAGTAGCTCCCTTCCACCCCCACACAATTCACACCCCTAGAAAACTTCCAAACCCCACACTTGACTCGCTCTCATGACAGACAAACCCACCAATCCCATATAAACTCTAAACAAACCGTCACTGCCACCGACAAAACTCCCAAAATTCGTCCTTTTAACAACCACAAATCAGTACATCAGTCCTCCACCAATAACCCATGTTCTATACCTCACTCTTCCCCCACCAACCCTCCGCAGTCCCACCAACAAATTCCGTTTTCTAAATCACTCACACCTCACCACGCTGATCCTCCCACACGCGCCGTTAATCCCTCCCACACACGTGACCCCCACCAAAGTGACCCCCCCCCTTATGCGTACCGAGCACCTGCTCACCAGTCGATCCCCCACCATCATTAACCCAGCTGTAGTTCAAGATAAATGTCAAATTCCCCCCCGCCATCAAAAATGGGTTACCCTTCAACCCATACCCCAAACTCACATGATATTTTCCCCCACTACCACGTCCACCAACCCCAATCGTTGCCTCTTACAACCCGCCATCATTTCCGCTCGCATCAACCACATTCTCGTGGCAAATATCTCTGAAGAATCCCTGACATTACCAAAAGGCCTCATCATAGGAGACCTCGAAACTTTTGATGACCTCCCCATAGATTCCAATGACACCCCTACCAGCCTCAAATTGCCCCCTCTCCCTGACACATTATCCGACCACCAAAAACACAGCATGTACGAACTATTGCTAGAGTTCAGTGACGTGTTTGCCCAACAACCCACTGAAATCGGACAGACCGATGTGGAACAACACATCATTAACACCACAGGCCCCCCCATAAGACAACCATCCCGTAGAAAAAATCCCATACAACGCCAGGAAGAGGAACGCCAAGTCCAAGAGATGTTAGAGGCCGGAATTGCTACCCCGTCCATTAGCCCCTGGTCTTCCCCTGTTGTCCTAGTAAAAAAGAAAGATGGGTCAACCCGTTTTGCGTCGATTACAGGAGATTGAATGACGTAACCATTAAGGATGCTACGCCATTACCCAGGATAGACGATTCCCTTGACTCCCTATACGGATCCAGATGGTTCACTACCCTCGACTTGCAAGCAGGGTATTGGCAAGTGCCTATCAAGGCAGAGGACCAAGAAAAAACAGCATTTTCCACTAGTGGTGGCCACCACTACGAATTTAACGTCCTACCTTTTGGCCTCTGTAACGGACCCGCCACTTTCTCCCGTTTGATGGAAGCGGTATTACATGGCATGACCTGGGAAACCTGCCTAGCGTATCTAGACGATATTATTGTGTACTCACAAACCTGGGAAGAACACCTCCTCAGGTTGAGACAAGTTCTTCAAAGAATCCGAGCCGCCGGGTTGAAATTAAAACCCTCAAAGTGCGAGATTGCACGAAATAAGGTAGATTTCCTCGGCCACGTAATATCTGAACATGGTATTGCACCAGACCCAAAGAAACTTCAAGCCATACAAAACCAACCCCCACCCACCACCGTTAAAGGAGTATGTTCTTTTCTAGGCTTAGCCACATACTACAGACGTTTCGTCCCACACTTTGCCGCAATAGCCAGACCCCTCCACCAACTCACCCACAAGGACACCACATTCACCTGAAAGAGACCTCACTTTTAACACTTTGAAACAAAAGCTAATCCAAGCCCCGATTGTCGCTTTCCCTGATTACCATAAACCTTTCCGTCTTTATACCGACGTATCTCTGTACGCCATTGGTGCAGTTTTAGCTCAAGTAAGAGACGGAGAGGAACATGTGATAGCGTATGCCAGCTCCACACTCAATAAAGCCCAACAGAATTATGCAGCCACCAAGAGAGAGTGCTTAGGGATCATTTGGGCACTCAACCACTTCAGGTCATTTGTGTTGGGCGCAAAACTCGATATAATAACCGACCATCAATCTTTGCAATGGTTGCGTAAGTGTGAAACCAACTCAAGCCATCTTGGTACGCTGGAGGGAGACACTAGAGGACTACGATTTTACAATACAGTATCGTCCAGGTAAACTTCACACCAATGCAGACGCCCTGTCACGTTTGCCAGAACCGAAAGACCCCCCCCACCAACCTAGCCGCCTTACAAAACACTGAGCTCTTATCTACCCCCATCCACCAACATAATTCCCCCCCAGCACCCTCACTAATTCAATCTTGGGAAACAAGAATCAGACCACCCTGGATACCGTTAAATGTCTTCAGGAAACTGACTCGCTGGGGAGATCAACTTGCCAAAGACTCCGGTCACATAGTCCTAGACCCCACCATTGCCCACGACTACATGATTGTCATCCACGAGGGAAACGGCATACACCTTGGACAAAAGAAGATGTTAAAAATCTTCGCGGATCAGTACTGGACCCCCAACCCCTCCAAGATTGCACAACGCGTGACAGAATCCTGCAAACCTTGTTTATTGGGGAAGGATAGATCACGCACCCCAGGCCCAGCTGGTACCATTTCTGCCAACAAACCGTTCCAAGTCCTATCCCTCGACATCATGGGCCCGTTTCCTTCTTACGCTGGCAACCGCTATATCGTCACATTTGTTGACGTATATTCAAAAATTTTAATAGCCTGCCCAGTTAAAGACCACACAGCCACCACCGTCGCCACACTGCTTGCCACAGAAGTGTTCCCTATATTCGGCCTTCCCCTTGCTCTTCTATCCGACAATGCCCCCGAATTTAGTGGACATGTTTGGCACCAGTTCACCCAACAATGCGGTATTAAGATCAAACACTCATCCCCGTACTGGCCTCAAGGAAATGCTATATGCGAACGCAGCCATCGCACCATCAACAACCAGTTACGTACCAAAATGATTGCTCTTAACACCTCAGACTGGCCATCACAGATAAAGATGATACAATGGGGCATGAACACCTGTCCCCGAGAAGACGGTATTTCCCCTCATGAACGTGTTTACGGCGTATCCCCCCTGTTACTGCCGTTCCACCATCACGCTCACCTCCCCTCCAACACCTCCACAATTGACCCATTGCAACATCTGCAAAACACCCTCCATACCGCCCAAACCTGTCAAGACACCAAAACTAATAACCCCGATGATAAAAACCCTTTCGCCATCCATGACACCGTAATGGTAGCCAACCTCCCTGTCACCAACAAATTAGGCCCTCGCTATGTCGGCCCCTACACCATCATACAAGTCCCAAATGCCTATCAAGTCACCATTGATTATCACGGCGTGACTCGCACGTTCCGAACTAGATTCGTCCGAGCTTTTAAACCTCTAAAACCACAAGACATTACCCCACCCCACACGTCCGACCCTGAATTGAACACCCCTACTACCCCTCCCCCTCAGGCTATGAATGTTCCCCTACAAACCCCTAAGGGCCTAAACCCTCCAGCACCGAACCGGCCGATCATTCCTCAACATACCCCCCAAACTAACCTCCACAAACCCCAAGCCCCCACTATCACACCTTCCTCCACCATGACCCATTCCTTCACTTCTGATAGTCAAGTACCTCCCCAACTTATCCAAGTACGAAAACCTCCACCCACAACCCCGACCACAACGGAAACCCTCCCGTCTAGCCCTGACGTACCTCCACCAGGCACCACAGTAAGAAAACCACCACCCCCTCCTAAAACCAAGTACACACCCAACCGCACCACACAATCTACCTCAGTAACCTCACGCTACAACTTACGCCCACGACTAAGATCTTTTAAAACCTCCAGAAAACACACCCTACTAACCAAGTTCCGTAGGGCTGCCAGACCACTATCCTCCTCCTCCTCTTCTTCTTCGTCGAATTCTCCTCCACAAAGGGAAAGAAGACGAATAATCACAAGTAAACACCATAACACCTCTAACTATATTCCAAAAATAACCACCCCCACCCTCCCACGAAAGAACATACCTTCCCCTTCAACCTCATCCCCTCTCAACCCCCACCTCATCACCCCGAATGACCTGCTAGATCTACCCCCCCACCAAACTCCCACAAAACCGCCTATTTCCACCACCATCAAATCACCAACCCCACCAAAGAACACACCCAACACATTTTCCTACCCCCAACCCTCCCAATTAAACCTCCACTCCCTACCCACCCGTCTATAGCCCCCCCTGCATCCACCCCTTTCCCCTCCACTATCCCTGCGACCCCACCCACGCATCAACCAACCTCATCATCTCATCAAACCCCCAACCAACCAACCCCTAAAAAGTATCCTATGCCAACGACCAACCCCTCCTCACACACCACGTCTAACACACAACTAACTCCTAACCAAAGCCACTCCAAACTGACGTACCCGACCTCCACTTGAATCCCCCCACAAAGTCGCCCCTGAGAGAACCCCCATACATCTATCTATCTATCTATATGCTCAGGCCCAATCCCCATTTTGGGGGTAGCCGACTCAAGACAGAGCAAGAACAGGAAAAACACAAAAACAACATAAAACAAAAAATAAACACAGATAAAAAACACAAACTCACACACATCCAGGTCACCCAGGAGAAGACCCAGAGACCAGGGTTACCAAGGTCGCTCCAGCACTCCCCCGGCCCCTGACCACCCGGAGAGGTTCCGATCTCGGCAGGCAGACATGCAGCGGAGCCAAAGCCACAAGCCCTCCCACCACACTTCCAGCCACCCTTCATATTAATCCCCCGGCCAGGCGCCTGATGGACTATATCTAGTCGAACTTGCGCCCGACCCCTTACTCCAAATGACCATGTGTTCACTCAACTATTCACAAGCATTCTCCATTCACTCCTGTCCACCACCACTTCCCCTGCCTGATCTATAGTCATTCCTCTATCATCCAAAGCCTTTCTTACACAGTCTCTCCATCTCAATGGGGGTCTTCCTGCCCTTCTATCTCCCCTTGTACCTGACTCACATATTCTCTTTGTAAGCCTTTCATCTCCCATTCGTTCAACATGACCATACCAGCTCAGCACCCTTCTGTCCACTCTGGCTGACAAATGTTCCTGCTGCCCCACTCTCCTACGTATCTCTTCATTCCTCAATCTGTCTCTACGAGTAACTCCACACATACTCCTCAAGCAGCTCATCTCCATCACATCCAGCCCTCTTTTCTCCTTTTTCTTCAGAGCCCATACATACCCCCACCCAATCCTCTCCCATTCCGCCTACCACCCTCACTCGACAAAAACCTCCACACGCATCTACCTCTCAAATAACACCCTACCTCCCCCCCCACTAAATGCCCTCCACCTGTAAAGCGTTCTTCCCCTCAATATAAAACATCGTCGAGCGACTCAAGTCCCACTACAAACATCTACCTTCCCACCAGAACCTCCAAAGGTAGAATCATCAACAGACCCATCAGATTTGAAGACAGTTATGTAAAAACAACACCCCGTTCTTACACTAAAGACCCAAGCCACACAACACACACACCCCCTCTTTCTCACACACCTCCATCACGCACCTTACCTAAACCAATATAGCGCATTGCCTTCATATATTTTCCCAGCCTGCAACACCACCCAAGAAAACCCCCAAAACCCCAGACTCATATCCCCCCTTCACCCCCAGCTCCGTTTTCACACGTTAGTCCCTCCCCTTCACCACACTGAAGAGGCCTCCTGCCAGTTCCACACACCTCACTCGATACATGACCTCCACCATGAACAAATCCACACCAATTGTCACCCCCGTCCCTACCCCCACGGAGGAAGAATACACACCGTTCATAAGAAAGGTTAAAGTAAAAACGTCCACAGGACGCTTAGCCCGTCTACAGCGCCCCCATCAAGCCCGGGCAACCGCCTTCCACAACACCGAGGACACATTCCTACAGGTCTACATAGACCGGCAAAAGAAACCTGACCCTCGCTCTCTTGCTTGGTGGGACCTTCTAAATACCCTCAAAATGACACACCATGACTATGCTTCTTTTTACTTCACCCTTGAGGCTCGAGGACGAGCCTACAACGAAGGAGAGGGAAGTAAAATGCCCCAGAACGAGAAGCCCATCACGGAAGCCACGAGCGAACACCACCAGGAAACGGGAACAGAAACACCCGAAGGACAGGCCCACAGAACGAAAGGACCGGGTGACCAAGCCAACCAGTTAAGACAGGCCGAAGCCCGCAGGGCTAAGCAGCTCCAAACCACACCTGCCTATCCCTTCTAACCACTGACCCTTCCCCCACCTCGTGTATACACTACCCCTCGTGTCCTACATGATGATGAACATGAATACACCTTAATTTAATACACCCATGCCCTGTCCCTAGGTTGAGCCAATGCCAACCAGTTCAGACAGGCCTAAATCTATGTATGTTTTTCCATCCAAGAAGTAATCTGTTAACCCCCTGTCTTGCCAGACTAAGTTTCTGAAGACCAACCGCCCCCATAAATCTATGTATGTTCTTCCATCCGAGAAGTAATATGTTAACCCCCTAAAATACCTTGTCTTGCCAGACTAAGTTTCTGAAGACCAACCGCCCCCATAAATCTATGTATGTTCTTCCATCCGAGAAGTAATCTGTTAAAACCTCATGTCATAATTGATAAGAAACTATGATACCCACGGATACACCAGTGTATGTATAACCATATTTCCTGTAAGGCCTAGACAGAACTGCAGATGTTAGCCACCATGCAGTACCTCTAATTCTTACCCCAACCAGAGATTGTATACACCACCCTCTGTTACCATTGTCTCGACGCCTTTCCACCACGAAACAATACCGAAGCTACCCCTACGAACTGCCGCTTTCTTTGGTATATATGTCATAGAAAACGTAGTTCCCGGGAACAACTAGAATCAGCAAGAAATAGTGTCAGAGTAACAGTGTCCATAACCATCGTATTGACGAGTAATAATACACCATGTTTTTCTCTACTTTTATCCACAGTCAAGCACACACCTACAGTTAACCTCCTCTTCCCCACAGCCCACAGTCCACATGATTCTATCATTTCCAAACTCATATACCACCACTTATTGCTCATCCCCCGGTAGCGTTTGGCTAACGTACCTTCCCTGTCATTACCCCCCAGGCTACGATACCCACTGTAGCCTAATGCCACCCCTACTCCCAGAGACCTTAGGGTCAAACTCCCACGTAACCCCCCTTAACCCTCTCCCTCTCATTAACCCCCCCCCACGCTCCTCAACTCCCTTCCGACCTAGCCTCTCCAGCATACCCCCTGAATATCCTTAACTTTTCCGTTACTAACATTCTCAAATCTTTTGTATATATACTCCTATCCAGCCTACCTTCCCCCAGTAGAAAGGAATACCATTAGAACTTTACTAACCCTTTGCATGCCATCTATTCCCTCACAACCCTGTACCAAATGATCGTCCGTGCGAGGCTAGCCGCCTCACCAGTGACTAACTTCTATTGCCATACTTCCAGATCAATGTGGCAGAGTTAGCACCAGTCTCCACCACATCCAACCACCCATGCAATTAACAACCCAACCAAGTAAACCAGCTGATCAAGGCACCTTCGGTTTTGGTATTACGAACACCCACATCTGTCTCATAAACAGAGGGTTATTACAAACCCTTGTAATATGGCCAGCCCCCAGCCACAGCCGCCCCGACAACCATCACAGAGAGGGGGCGCGCTCCTACCCCTTTCACCCACCCAAGGAGGGAGACCCCGACCCCTGCGGAGGTATACCTGACCCCTGGTTTGACTTCCGGGTCATTGCCAGGTAGCCCAGGAATTCTTCCTATCACTGAACTAACCATGTATAACTAACACCCTGACTAACCTCTATTAACCCACAATAACCCATTAACCTTTCTTGCACACTCCAATAACCAAATTAGCACCTCAGCTATACCATAGAATGAAGACTGAGCAATCTAAGAGAGACGCCCCTATCACAGCTGTCCCAAACCTCCTCGCAAAGTAGATCCAGTCTCTCTCCCCTGAATACTTCCAATATAGCCAAAATAGTACCTCTTACTAAGGCTCAGTAATATCACATTATGAAGGCTCCATACCGCCATGTGCCACAACAGTAATCACCCCCTTACCTAGTTCCCGTATCCATTGAGAGCTCAATAAGTCCATCAAAACTCGAGATCCCTATGGCCTACAGGGTCCAAAACCGCCCCTATAAATCAAGCTCCAGCCCCCAGTAAAATCAGTTGAAAGATAGACACAAACCAGTGGCTGGCCCCTTAAGTTGACCTCTAGCTCTGCCCTTGTGTTGTTCCGGAGAAGTGAGTTCCAGAGCCGGCAGACTCCGTGGCAGATTGAGATAGAAGCATCTGTCCACGTAAAAAAACATCTATGTGCACCTTATAACCTTCACATAAACCAGTGGGTATATAAGAGTGTAGCCAGCAACGATCGCCAAGAGATCCGTCTTGAGAACTTCTACATATGGACCATCTGGATGGCCGCGGAACCAGTCGCTAGCCCCCAACCTCACAGACGCAAGATAACCAGGACCAGACCAATCAAATACGACCCAAGATTCACTCTATCAGTACTAGTGTTACAGTGCTATGTAGAGATTCACTTATTAATATTTCTACGAAGTGGATATATCTTTGTCCCAGTGTAATTCATATATGACCATTCCATTAGGAAGTGCTAAGCGTATCAGTGTTGATTAATTAACAGGCGATATTAACTCTCATAATTACTCATATATCCAGATATTAATACATAACCGTGAAACCCTAGTGATATCTGATGTTCGCCCACTGATTTGCGTTCTATGTGTTTCTGATACAAGAATATAAAACTTAATCAGTACCCCCTCAGGTTACTAGAATTCCCGTGCTCTAAAATAGCGTGTCTAATCTAGTCTATGAATTACTCCTTGTGCACCAGAGCTACTAGTGATAAATCTAACATTGAATATGAATCTATAAGTAATATTTATGGTCTCCAATATATAAACTTGTGAATAAAGCCAGTGATCAGAAGATTAATACCTGAACGTTGGAAGAGGGAGACTAGGCTCCATCCAGATCCACTTAATGCTAGTTTGTTTAACTTCTATAAATTGTCTTGTACGAATATTCATATCTTCTTATGCGTCAGATTAATCATCATCAAACAACCTATAGAAGTGTGTCCCTAAATAAAAGTGATCGTGTGTCGTATTACCGTGTGTTTATTTTGTGTTCTCTATTCCTCATACCTTGTTTTGTGCATGCAGCCTTCTATACCCAGTCAGTTAGAACTCACATTACCCAAGTTAATCCTGTAGAAAAACAGGGCATAACACTAATATTGCTCTCAACATTAATGATCAGGTTTGCCACGATAAACGACAAATTTCAACCTACTTCAACTCCTTCTTCACCTCCATAGCAAACACACTTGCACAGAACCTACCGCAACCTCTCAATAAATACACGACAACAACGGCCACCTTTCGAAATTTCTACAGGGATAAAGGCATACACCCGAACACCTTTGAATTGCAAAATGTTACACCAAAATACACTCTTGACGAGCTCTCTAACCTAAATGTACATAAAAGCACAGGACCAAACAAAATTCCTGCCAAATTTCTACGAGATGGAGCCATTGGTATAGCAGGTCGCCTAACCCACATCATCAACCTGTCAATTAACACCAACACTGTACCTGCTGAACTGAAGGAAGCTATTGTAACCCCTCTATTCAAGAAAGGAAATAAAGTAGATGTTGGCAACTACAGACCAGTTAGCATATTATCTATTGTATCTAAAATCCTTGAAAGAGCGGTATACACCCAAATTGAACACTACCTCAAAGAAAATGATCTATTCTATAAGTTTCAATCAGGTTTCAGATGCAGGTACTCGACAGACTCCTGTCTCATCCACTTAACAGATCACATTCGTAAAGAAATGTCTAAAGGTAACTACAATGGTATGGTTCTTCTTGATCTACAAAAAGCGTTTGATACAGTAGACCATGATATCCTCTGTAATAAACTACAAGCAATGGGCATTGGGTCATTGAACTGGTTTAAATCTCATCTTAGTAGTAAAACACAAAGAGTCAAAATTGATGATAATATATCTGATCCTATGCCAATTAACTGTGGGGTCCCGCAGGGAAGCATCCTTGGTCCTTTACTCTTTCTCTGTTATGTAAACGACGTGGAACTGAGCGTCTCGTGTAAATTATTACTGTATGCTGACGACAGCGTGCTTCTGGTTTCAGGAAAAGACCCAATAAGTATTGCCACTTCACTTTCCAAAGAACTAAAATCATGTAGTGATTGGCTAGTGGACAATAGACTATCTCTTCACCTGGGCAAAACGGAAGCTATCTTATGTGGA
This sequence comes from Paralithodes platypus, assembly GCA_032716605.1. NCBI lineage: Eukaryota > Metazoa > Arthropoda > Malacostraca > Decapoda > Lithodidae > Paralithodes > Paralithodes platypus. Next base: position 24,612,677 of record CM064581.1, on the reverse strand, counting down.
ACAAAACGCAAACTGAAAGACATTGTGGGCTTCTCGGTCAACTGTAATGATATTCCTATAACAACAGTGTCACAAGTTAAATATCTCGGACTAAAACTGGACTCGACTTTGTCAGGTGAAACAATTTCGGAATCTATCCTGAGTAAGTGTAGAGCATGGATAGACAGGTGGGATGCTTGCCAGCGGCGACCAAAAAGACCCTTTGCCAAGCGCTTGTTCAATGTCATTTTGACTATTCTGTGTCATCCTGCTACTCTGCATCATCTAAATCAGCACAGCACAAACTTCAAGTCACTCAAAATAAAATGGTTAGGTTCATGCTGAACCTAGGACCCAGATCACATGTTGGCCAGGGACAACTTCAGTCACTAGGTATGCTCAATGTCTCTGACAGGGCCAAACAAATCAGGCTCACTAATGCCTTCAAGATATTCTATGACAGAGCTCCAGAGTATCTAAAGAGTAATTTTGTTAAAGCAAATGAGAGGAGTGGACATAATACAAGAAACAGGATGTTTAATTTTACGGTCCCGAGAATCCAAGGACAGGGTAAGCTAACATTCTTCTTCACTGCCATCAAAGACTGGAATGACCTACCCCAGTCAGTCCGTGAAAAGAGAACACTGTATTCCTTCAGACGTAGCCTGAAGGAACACCTGAACCGGACAGCTGCGAGAAGGGAGCACCAAGCTTATGTCTACTACTAAATACGACATAAGAGATAGGCAAAACAGACTGAAATGATTACTGATTACGGATTACTGATATTTACTATAGGATGTAAGGTATCTTAAAAGAACCCCCTAGAAATACTTTCTCTAAAGTATCTAATTCTTTTATCCTCCCCTTTTTCCCCAGCTAACCTAATCCCACAAGGACCCCAATCGAAATACGCCTAACAGCCTTATTGGGCTATCCTTAGTTGGAATTATGCAAGGCTGGTACATGTCATTTTTGTAACATATTATGTGGTACCAACACTGTAAAATGCTAACTGAATAAATATTATTATTATTATTATTATTATTATTAGAAAGAGGACTGCTGGATAGCTACCGATTCATCAAGACGCAGCACATCATCACTGCTTCTCAGAATCGCACCAGAACATGCCAAAGGGTGTCTCAAGAGGTCAGCAAGATACTTAGGTTCGCCAAACACAAGTGCCTTAAAAGTCATAAGACACAACTTAAACTCTATCCTAGCTTTAACTGGCAACCAGTGCAGCTCTATCAAATATGAAGAAGTGGGGGTTCTTGGAGGTAATTCAAATATGAGCCTCGCTGTTCTATTTAGTATGGACTGAACTTTTTGTAGCAAGTAGGCTAATTAGGAAGGCTAACCAATAAGGCATTACAATAGTCCACACGTGATAGGACAATTGAGTGAACCAATGTTAGAAGACAGCGCTTGTTAACCCTCTCACGACCATAGGACGCAGAGGTTGCCAGATTAGCAATAAGAAATAGATTACTCTCACTGTTATAATTACCTCTCCAAAATTAGTTTTCTGCCCACAGCTAACTCAAAGACAACTGCAGAGGTTGAAGTAAACAAACTAAAGGTTTATAGATACCCCTGACGGTAACAAAGGCTTTAAAGTATCCCTAATAGGCTCAAAAATTGCGTCAGGATGTGAGAGGGTTAAGAAACCGTCTCACTGAATACAAGTTTCTGATTTTGAGATTACAAATTTGTATGTGATTCTCATAGTTTAATTTAGAGTTAAAGGTTAAAAGAGTTAAAAGAGTTAAAACTCCAATGTTTCGCACTGAGCTTACTGGGTGAAGTTGAGAACCTCCTACATTCAGAGTCACTACATTTTCAGCATCATTTCCCCTTCTATTTCCATGAATGATAATGATCTCTGTTTTGTTCTCATTCAGTTTGAGTTTCCGCTTTGCCATCCAGATATTAATGTCAGACAATAAAGATTCCATTTTGGTCTTAGTATCATTAATGTTTTCTATCTTCACATACAACTGAGTGTCATCAGCGTAAAAGTGTTAGGCAACACCATGAGCATCTAGCAAGGATGCCAAGCTGCTAGTGTAAACTATAAAGAGGATCGGTCCCAGAACCGATCCCTGAGGAACTCTGAAAACTTGTTAAGAAGAGAAGCATTGGCCAAAAACTTTGCTAGCAAACACACAATGGCCTTCTGGAAGGATATTAAAAAATGCATAATAGCTGCACACCTCTTCCTGTTAGTGTAGATGGGATCTCTGGTACTAATAACAGCCAATCTTTGGAAAACACATTACCAAACCTTGTTTAACTCTGTTGGGCACCAAGGAAATACCATTGCTGCTACTACAGAGTGTAAGAAAGAAGAAAAGTATGACGCAATTAAAGTTACAAGTGAAGAAATCAAGGCTGCAATAAGTAGGCTAGATGCTAACAAATCCTGTGGTTTTGATAGTATATATGCTGAACAATTTAAGTATTCCTCCACTCTCCTCTTGGAGAAACTCAGCAGGTGCTTTACCAGCTTTCTAATCCATGGGTTCCTACCAGAATCTATAATGTCCGTTACCTTGATACCAGTAATTAAAGACAAGGCTGGCAAAATCACATCAAAAGACAACTATAGACCTATTGCCCTTGCCAGTATTGTAAGTAAGATACTAGAGTTAATAATTTTAGACAGAATCTCGGTGTATATCTCAACTAATAGTAATCAATTTGGTTTTAAAAAGAACCATGGTACGGACCAGTGCATCTACACTTTGAAGGAGCTAGTGGATGGGTACATCAAAATGAACAGCTCTATTTTTGCATGCTTTCTTGATGCTAGTAAGGCATTTGACAGTCTGCCACAATATCCTGTTTGATAAATTAGCAACAAGGGGAGTGCCATACTATATACTGAGAATCTTGAAGTACTGGTATGCCAATCAAACATTTAATGTAAGATTATTATTAAAATAGGGATTCGCACCAAGCCTAAAAAGACTATGTGGCACCAAAAGAAACTTTGTGGGAAAAAAAAAAAAAAAAAAAAAACATCGGAGGTATTGTGGGGCTGGGCGCACTACGGAGTAGAGGAGAAGAAAACTAGGAAACACTAATTAAAGAAGCGGAAGGAGACGGGTATGGAGGAGAAACCGCATAAGACGTGGGAGGGAGAAAGTGGGGGACTCTCCGAGCATATCGGCTAAGACAAGGGGGCGATTAAGGGAGGATATGAAGGGGAATGCCTGCCGTCGGGCAGTGGAGAAACGCGGACAGTCGCTCAGGAGATGCTGGACAGACACTGGAATATGGCAGCAAGGACAGAGCGTGGGGACAGCACAGGACATCAAATGACCATGCGTGAGCCTGGTGTGGCCGAGCCGAAGACGGGCTAGAGCGGTCTCCCATCGACGATTGCGATGAGAGGAAGACTTCCAAGGTAGGACGGAAGGTTTGACAGAACGCAGTTTGACATCAGACACCCTTATGGAGGTCCATTCGTCCTGCCAGCGCTGACGTAGTAATTGAGTAACACGCGGGAAGTAATCAGACGCAGGAATACGTCGTGGCACGAGTCGGTGAGAGGTAATAGCAGAGCGGGCGAAAAAATCAACCCGCTCATTGCCAGGCACTCCAACATGACTCGGGACCCAACAGAAAGACAGGGACTTCAATTTAGTAGCGATGCGGAACAACCATTCTTGAATCTCCAGCACTAAGGGGTTAACAGCGGGAAGAGACTGAATACTCTGAAGAGCACTAAGGGAGTCACTAAAAATTACAAAGGTATGCAGGTGTGAACAAAAAATAGTACGTAGGGCAAATAAAATAGCAAATAACTCGGCCGTAAAGACACTAGCACATGATTGGATGTGACGTTGGAAGGTCCGGTCCGGGAACACAACCGCAAACCCTGTACCGGCGGAGGTCTTGGAACCATCAGTGTTGTTGTTGTTGTTGTTGTTCCCTAAGCTGCCTGGCCGAACAGCCCCGAGTCCCTGAGAAAGGCCATGGCCACGATCGGGCTTTCCCACAGAGCTCTCATTGAGTGTAGATTGTGTTGTTGGCGTAAGTGGTTGTGTGAAATGCAGTCTTCTATGATGTGTTTAATGGTATGGGGTGCTGTGTTACATCCCGGGCAGGTGTCGACAACGGAGTCATCCAGTCTCTTCTGATAGCTCAGGAGAGCTGGATGGTGTCCGCATCTCAGCCTGGCCAGGTGGACTCTGTCCTCGCGAGGAAGGGAGGATTCGGAAGGATGGATTTCGGGAGGTCGTGCATGCAGCTGCGTGTTGTCTGTGAGTGAGTGGATGGATCGGTGAGAGATATGAGTATGGATGTGCTTCTGGAAGTTGGTTCGGGGTGGGCAGGGAGGGAGAGAGGACAATAATTGTGTGTGATACCGTGTGCTGGGTGTTGTTTTGATATTTCTTGGTGTCTGTGGGTGTGTTGCCATGTAGTTTAGTGGGTGGTCTTGGTTCGTGGAGGCTGCTGCCAGGAATTGAGTGCCTCTCATGTCCAGATGGTCTTTGACTTTGAGGATTTTGGTTTCTTGATGTAGGTGATCTGTGGGTGCAGTAGCTGTGCAGCCTGTAATGATCTTCAGGGCTTTGTTTTGAATAGTCTGTAAGGTCTTATGATGTGTTTCAGCTAGGTTAGAAGCCCAGGCTGGGCTTGCGTATTCCATCACTGATCTTATGTATTGTTTATATACTGTGGTGGTAGTTTCTTTGTTGTGTCCAAATTTTGTGTGAGCAAGTGACCTGAGGGCGTTAAGTCTGGGTGTCAGTTTCTTTTTAATGTTTGTGGTGTGCTGTTTGAATGTCATATGAGTATCATATGTTACTCCTAGGATTTTGGGTGTGTGTGTATGTGTTAGGGGTGTGTTGTTTATGGTGAGTTGAGGGATGTATTCGTGTTCTCCTGTCCAACTTGTGAGCAGGGTTGCGGTGGATTTGGCTGGGGCTAGATTAAGTCTGTTTGTAGTGCACCAGCCATGTAGTGTGTTGAGATAGGGTTGAAGGAGATCTGTTGCTCTTTTTGGGTTATGGTGTGTGCATGTGAGTGTTATGTCATCTGCATAGGAGGCTAAGTTTATTTGGGCGTATTGGGTGTAGTTATATCGTGCATGTACAGATTGAAGAGTGCGGGCGATAGGACGGATCCTTGTGGGACTCCGTTTGGAAAGTTTCTGATTTTAGATGACTGACCGGCAAAAGATACGTGTGCACATCTGCCTGCTAGGAAGTTGGCCAGCCACCGTTTTGTGTTGTTGTGCATGTTTGTGTTGTAGATTTTGTTTGTTAGGTTGTGGCGGGGGATGGCATCGAAGGCTTTACTAATGTCGAGTGTGGCTAATAGTGATCTGTGTGGTGGTCTAGCTGAATTGATGCCGTCGAAAGCTCTTTGTGTAAGGTCTGTGAGAAGAGTGTTTGTGGAGTGCAGTGGCCTAAAGCCATGTTGTGTTGGAGCTAGGGGTAGGTCAGGTGTAATTAGTTGTAATACTAGGCGTTCCATGACTTTGGAGGGGGAGCAAAGGAGTGTGATGGGGCGGTGCGAGGAGGGTAGCGTGGGGTCTTTGTTGGGTTTGGGGAATGTGATGATGATACCATGCTTCCAAATGTCTGGTATTGTGTTGTGTGAATAGCTGTAGTTTGATATGTTAGTGAGTGCTTGTATGCCTTGTGGTCCCAGGTGTCTGAGGTGTATGTTGCTTATGTTGTCTAGGCCACAGGCGGGTGAGTGCTTGAGATTGTTGATGATATGCTTTGTCTGGTGATTGGTGAAGGGTGTATAGTCAGGGTCTGTGGGGAATTGTCTCTTACGTCGGATGACACGTCGGTCGTCTTTGTGAGGTTTTAGGTGGCTGACATGTGAAAAGTGATTGATGAGAGTGTTTGCTTGTTGTTTACATGAAGGAGTAGAGTCTGTTGTTGTGATTGCAGCATGTGATTGTGTTGTGTTGCTGTTGGAAAGTGTGATGCTGTTTAGTGTTTTGTATAGTTTTTTGGGGTTTGTTTTGTGATCAAGTGTTTGTAGGAAGTTATTCCAATTTAGTTTTTGTTGTTCTTGTATTTTGTTGTTAGTTTGGGTGTTGAGTGCTTGAATTTGTTGTGTGATGTCTTGTGTGTGGGGTGCTGGGGAGTGTTTCAGTATGTCGCGCTGTCTGATGAGGTTTTGAATTTCTGGTGTGAAGTTGGGGTTGTGTCTTTTTCTGTTACCTCTTGGAATGTGTTTCTTGTCAGCATTTTGGATAGTTTTATTGAGTATGTGTACAGCATTGTTGATGTTAGTGATGGGTGTACTGTTTAGAGTTGTGAAGTGTTGTTCTGTCTCATTTGTGAATGCTTCCCAGTTAGCTCTTTTATAATTGGTGTATGTGTGTTTGTGGCTAGCTGGGGTGAGTCTGGTTTTGGTGGTGATAATGATCGGGAGGTGGTCAGAGCCTAAGGTTCTGACCACCCTCCAGGATGTTGTGGGGGCGAGTTCTGGGGAGCAAAAGGTGATGTCTGGAGATGATGGGTTATAGAGGGCTTGGTGAGGAATATGGGTATGTTGATGGATGTCGTTAAGGATGATGAGGTTATCGGTTTGGTTTTGTAGTACCAGCCCTCTGTCTGTGTCGGGGTTGTCGACAAACCAGGCCGACGTCTTGGCGTTGAAGTCACCACCCAGGATGATGTGTGGGGTGTGTGGGGTGTTTGTGATGTGTTGTAAGTGTGGTCTGTATTCATTTGGTACTGTAGGGGATGTTTGGGGAGGGATGTATGTGTTTATGATGGTTATGTTGGAGTTGTTGCCAGTGCGTATTTTAATTGACTGTATTTCTGTTGTGTTATCATTTGGGGGGAGGAGTGATTTGGTTTGTACACTGGTTACTATGTATGATATTTCTTTGTGTACCAGGGTGATGAGTCCACCGCCCCCGCCGACAGCCCGGTCTTGTCTGATGGTGGTGAAATTATGAAATGTGGTGTTTTTTGTGTTGTGCGGAGTTTTGTTTCTTGTAAGATGGCAATGTGTATGTTGTGTTGTTTGATGAAGTGTGAGAGTTCGTGTTTCTTTGTGTTGATGCCATCTATGTTCAGTTGAAGAATGTTAATGTTATGTGCACGATGTATGTTGGGTGCTGCTGCACGAGGATGGGGTGGGGGTGGGGGTGGGGGTGATGGTGGGGGTGGGGGTGAGGGAGCGGCTGGGGGTTGGGATGGGTGAGGTGGGGGTGGGGATTGGGGAGCAGGAGATGGGGGTTGGAATGGATTAGGATGGGGTGTGGTGTGTTGAGTTGAGGATGTGGATGGTACACCATCAGTGTACACTGGAACGGCTGAAGAGTGGCGTAGCATATGTTCCGTAAACTGAGCATAAAGCAACTGTGGGGTTGAAGAGGCCTTAGAGGGGGGGAGGGCAGCTGTACAAACGGTAGGGCGAGAGAGGAGCCATGGGGGGAACTCCGACTGTCGGAGGGGTAGCACCGATGGAATGGGAAAAGAGAAGGAGGCTAGTAAAGCAGAGACCCGACCGGGGAACGAAGTAGCAGACACTGAAGGGGCTAAGCCGGAAGCCGTGGGAGGAAAACCAGCCGAACTGTGTTGCAGAAGGCGAAGATGACATCGAAGGGTCAGTTTATCCCGCCTGGATGATAGCGGTGGGACACCTGATTCAGCATAAAGGCTAATAACCGGAGTAGAGCGAAAAGCCCCTAGCGACAAGCGCAGACCGTGATGGTGAAGGGAGTCTAGGCGCTTAAGGTTTGTACGCGCAGCGGAGGCATAGGCCTGGCAGCCATAATCGATCTTGGAGAGAATAAGCGTTGTATGGAGGCGCACAAGAGTCGTCCGGTCCGCACCCCAAGACAAGTGGCTAAGGGTTTGTAAGAGTTGAAGCCGTCGGGTGGTGGAGGCCAGTAACGAAGTAATGTGCGGGTACCATGTCAACCGAGTATCGAAAATGAGACCTAAGAATGGAGCTGAGGACCTGTAAGGCAGAGGGCGGTTATACAACGTAAGAACAGGATGCGGGACTGTATGGCGTTTTGTGAAGATGACGGCACAAGATTTCGAGGGCGAAAACCGAAAACCATGGGCCGTAGCCCACTGCGCAGCTGCATCAATGGCCTTCTGTATGAGAGTTTGTAGGGCAGCGATATCCAAACCCACAGCGTAAATAGCGAAGTCGTCCACATACAAAGAAGCACGGACACCAAGAGGGAGAGAAGAAATAATACCATTAATAGCTAGGATAAAAAGGATGGTACTAAGAACACAACCCTGTGGGACACCGTCGTGTTGGAGGTATGTTCGTGAGAATGTATTCTGAAGCTTGACTCGGAAAGTACGATCACGGAGAAAGTTCTTCAAGAATACCGCCATGTTGCCAGACACACCAGAACGTAAAAGGGTACGAAGGATGTTGTATTTCCAGGCAGTATCATACGCTTTTTCAAGATCGAAGAATACAGCTAAAACCGACTTAGTGTCCGAAAAGGCATCGCGGATAGAGGTTGCCAATCTCAATAATGGGTCCAAAGTACTACGGCCCTTGCGAAAGCCATATTGAAAAGGTTGACAGGATGCCTCTTGATTCCAGGAGCCACATTAAGCGGGAGTGAACCATGCGTTCTAATAATTTGCCGACACAACTGACCAGGGCAATGGGACGGTAATCTGCTGGTGCATGGCCCGACTTACCCGGCTTAAGGAATGGGAGAAGGATGGCATGTCTCCACTCAGCCGGAAAAAAGCCTGTGGACCACAGACGGTTGTAGATGGATAAGAGAAAGCCAAGCGCAGGTGGAGATAAGTGCTTCAGCATCAAGTAATGGACACCGTCAGGGCCTTCACATGTATCCTTACAGGCTCCCAGGCTAGACTCAAGCTCAGCCCGGGAGAATGGGGCATTGAAAAACTGATCAGATGATAAGGCGAAGTCAAGTCGCCTAAGTTCAGAACGGCGTTTATGCATCTGGAAGGAGGGCGGGAGATGGGAGCCAGTGCTAACATCACTGAAATGTTGTCCCAACATATTGGCCACCAGAGACGGATCGCCCACAATGCCAGTGTTGGTATGGAGGACTGGGGCCGGCGTAGGCGCATGTTTCCCTGCAATCTTCCTGACGCGAGCCCAGACTTGCGGAACAGGTGTATCTGCGTTGATAGTAGAGGCATACGACATCCAGCTAGATTTTTTAGCAGAGCGGATTGTACGACGGAAGACGGCATTAGCCTGTTTGAAAAGAGTATACGCATCCCGCTCATATGGAGAGCCTTTTTTCCGACGGAAACTCTTCCACTTGGCTCTTTTATTGCGTAAAGCCGAAGTGCACTGAGCAGTCCACCACGGTACACACTTTGAAGACATACTCCGAGTGGTGCGTGGAATACAAGTATAGGCAGCATGGAGCACAAACATCAGGAAACTGGTAAGCATGGCATCAGGGTCCGGGAAAGCAGGGGCCGGATTAGACGGAACGGCGAGAACAGCGAAAGATGTCCAGTCGGCACGATCGAAACACCAACGGGGAGGGCGCGGCACTGGGGAGTAAGACGTAGGGGAGAGGACAATCGGGAAGTGGTCAGTCGCACAGTAATCATTAAAGACCTTCCAAGTAAAATCCAAGGATAGTGTAGGGGAACACAGAGACAAGTCAATACATGAAAAGGTACGGGTGCCGCTATCAAAATGCGTAGAGGAACCAGTGTTTAAAAGAAATAAATCGTGTGTACGAATCAGAGCCTCAAGGGAACGACCTCGTGTATTAACGGTAGAGTCACCCCACAGGGAATGCCTGCAATTAAAATCCCCTAAAAGGAGGAAAGGTGGAGGTAATAGAGAAAGGATCCTGTTTAATTCGGGAACATCGATCGGGATCGAGGGGGAAAGGTAAATGGAAACTACTGTAAGCCAGCGTGAAAGGAACACTCTGGCAAGCGTGCATTTAAGAGAGGTACGGATAGTTAACGGAGACACTGGGACATCAAGATGTACGAGGAGGCAAGTAGCATACTGGGATTGGGGAGAACCTATATAGGAGTAAAAAGGTATCGGGGAGGGGGCATTAGATAAACGCGATTCTTGTAAACTAATAACAAGTGGGCTAAACCTAGAGATAAGGTAACGAAGATCAACACGATGTGCTGCAAAACTACGAATGTTCCATTGTAAAATGGACATTAAAAAGACAAAAAAGATTAAAAAGAAGACGCGTACAAGAGGGAAGAAAAGACGTACACTATATACAACATATTTACAAAATACAGGTAACACCGTGGGTGGAAAATATAGCCAAGAGAGGCTAACGATGGGAAATAATAGCAGGAATTGGAGAAGACGTTGAAGGGGAAGACTGGAAACCGGGGGGCATAGGGAGGTCTAACAGAGAAAGAGGAGAGGACGGAGGAGGGCCGGAAGAGGTAGGAAGGACGGACGGCGGGTGGGAAGAGAAGGAGGGGGTAAGGGCAGGAGAAGGAAGAGGGGGAGGGTCAGGAGGAGGAAGAGGAGGAGGGCCCGGAGGAAGGCCAGAAGGGGGAGTGGAGGAAGAGGATGGGGCAGGGGAAGGCGGGAGAGGGGTAGGGGGGAGAGAAGAGGGGGTAGGATGAACTTCGGCGTGAACAGTAGAGGGTGGAGGGTGGGAAGAACGGATAAATTCATCAATCTGAGGTAGGGTTTCGTAGGAGAAATCTAGGGATGCAGTGACGGGAGGAGGAGGAGACTGGACGGAGAGAGGAGAAAGGGAAACAGAAGGAGAAGGAGGCGACTTCTTCTTCTTCTCGCAGGGACTTGAGCACCGCACATCACGGAGACCACCCTTACGTTTAAAAGAGGAAGCGGGCGAGGAAGAACGGAGCACAGGAGCCCGTTTGGTAGAGGAGAAGGGAAGTTTAGAGCGAGTAGGAGATTTGGGGCGACTAGAAGAGGAAGATGACGGAGAACGGGGGGGAGGCTTGGAACGGTGAGAGCGTTGAGGGAGACTAGAAGAGGAGGAACAAGGAAGAGAGCAAGATGTAGGGGCAGAAGTAAGAGAAGGACTGAGAACAGAGAAAGTGTTAGACAAAGGGACAGAAAAGGAAGAGACGGAAGGACGAACGGAGGAGACTGAAGAGGAGGAAGGAGAAAATCCGGGAGAAGCACCGGTAGAAGGAAAGGAGGCAGATGACGAAACTGGTGCGACCGGGGGGACGGAGGGAGCGGAGGCGGTGGAAGGAACCGAGGAAAAAGGGGGGGGCGTGGTAGAGGGAGGCAAAGAAGAGGAGGGAGGAGACAGAGTCTTGGAAAACGACTGAGGGGTGAAGCCCAAGCGACGAGCCTCTTGGCGGGCTGCGGTGAGCGTAAGGCCGTGTCTCGCTTTGAGGACAGCAACCTCAGACTCGAACAGATGAACGGGGCAAATCTTAGAGTCGGCCGAATGAGACCCGCGGCAATTAAGGCAGAACTGGGACGTTGACTGACATTCACCAACGGCATGTCCAGACTGCGCACAGCGCGGGCAGAGTGGGCTCTCAGCGGCTGTACGGCAGAACTTAGCCGGGTGGCCGAAACGCCAGCAGCTGCGACACTGGAGTGGACGGGGAAGAGACGCAGTCACGGGGAGGCGAGTACCACCGACAATAACATGGGCAGGAAGGGAAAGTCTATCAAAAGAGATCTTGGCAATGTTAGCGGGATGGCGGCGAAGGTCGCGAGGAGGGATAGTGTAGCATACCACACTAACCACCTTGTGGTCTTGAGCGACAACGATGTCCTTGACGAGGTCGGCGCAATCCGCGAAAGGACGACCCCCGAGACGGATGGAATCGGGGATCAGGACAGTCCCTGTACAGGAGTTGAGTCGTTGATCTTTTTGAGCCGGGATGGGGGTGCCATAACAATCGACGAAAGAGGACATAGCAGTAGCCTGAAGTTCGTTTTGGACGGTAACAAGACGGGAGGCATCATGACGGGAGTGGAAGGTGACGTCCTTTCCCACCTGTTGAAGGAGACGCAGGTGGAAGAGGAGGTCATCACCGGCTAGAGGTGCAGAAGCAGGGACGGAGAAAAACTTAGTAAAGGAAGGAGGTGCAAAGAGAGAGGACATAGGGAGGACCGAGGAGCGAGGACGAGAAGAGGACGAAACTGGAGAAGAAGAGGAAAGAGAGCGAGGGAGGGAGGGCAGAAAAGGGTCGAGGGTGACATGACTAGAGGGAGAAGAGGAAGAAGAGAAAGATGCAGAAATAACTACAGGAGAGGAGATGAAATCCTGGGTAGTGGAGGGTGGAGAAAGACGTGACGAAGACGGAAGGGTAGTAGAAGGATTCGGAACGGTAATGGACGAGAGGGACGAGCGACGACCGAGGGATAGTTCAGCGGGCCGGTCGAGAGCACCCAAAACCATCCCCGACTCACCATGCTCCCGCGGTGAACCGGACTGACAGCCAGACAACAGACCCCCAAGTGGCAGGCTGCATGCCACAAGGGGCTCACTCACCGGAACCACTAAAGCAGAAGCCATAAACAGGGAAGAACAGGGAAAAAAGCATAAGTCGTCACCATAGCAAGAGAAAAGGGGGTAAAGCATGGAAGAAGATACTGCGGTTACCAGGTGCCCCTGGCAACGAAAGGGAGAAAGACCTCCGCAGGACCACGAAACCCAGAATGCGGCCAATTGAGATGGGACAGGTCTCGGCTTTGAGCTAGGGACCTTGTACAACCCGGGCATTTGTCCTGCAGCTTTGTCCCACGGAGAACGGGGCCGGCGTAGTCACCTGACACACTCACTGGGAAGAGAGAAGAGAGTCAGAAACCCCAAAGCAACCCTATAGTGCCTATCCTCCAGCAACGAGCCTTGCGAGCCCTGGCCGGCAGCACCTGTCGCCAGGTGGACTCTGCCAACTCAGCAGTGATCAGAGACACCAAGGCGAAGCCCAAAGGAAACTAGAACCTCCGAAGCAGTTAAAGAGAAAGGAAGGAAGCAAACAGGGAAGCCAACCGGAAGGGAAGGGAGGGACGGGACCACAAAAGTTCAAGGGTGGGAGACCGGCCTCTGATGGCAGCCCCAGGAGAAAGCGGAAGAGGGAAAAACGAAAACTAGAAAGGAGGAGAAAGAAAAGGACATGACAAAATTAGTTGGAGGCGATAGGGAGAGCGGCCAAGAACCTTGGCCGCTCCACCTACAAGCCCGGAAGCCCCCAAACGGCGGCAACGAGTCATGTGGCAAGGGGGTAAATGTAAGATGGGGTAACATTATTTCAGATTCCTTTACAGTAACCAATGGTGTGAGACAGGGTAGTATTCTCTCACCTTACTTATTCAATGTATATATGGATGAATTAAGTGATAAATTGAATAAAGAGCAGATTGGATGTTATGGTGGGAATAAAATCATCAACCATCTCATGTATGCTGATGATCTGGTCATTATTGCACCGTCTTCTGCGGGTCTGAGCAAACTTCTTGAAATATGTGAATCTTTTGGTAGCAAACATTGTTTTAAATTCAACCCACTGAAAAGTGCTGTTCTTATATTTAGATCAAAATTACTGTATAAAAGTAAACTGCCAAATTTCTCACTCAATAATAAAATTATTCAAGAAGTAAACAAAATAAAATACCTGGGACACATTATCTCAAACGATTGCTCAGATGATGCAGATATCGGCCGTCAGCGCAGACAGCTATATTTACATGGTAACACCATCTTGAGGAAATTTCACATGTGTAATTGGGAAAATAAAGTAACTTTGTTCCGGACATATTGTTCCTCTATGTACACGGCCCACTTGTGGTGGAAGTACAAGTGAGCCACCATAAATGGTCTGCGTACATCCTATCATAATATACTTAAAATGTTCATTGGTCTATCTAAATATGAAAGCACTAGTATGGTGTGCACACTGTTGGATGTGCAGTGCTGTCGGGCTGTCATCAGGAGACTGGTGTACAGCTTTTCGCAGCGACTGCAATCCTCCAGTAACACGCTGATCGTAGCTCTTTGGTCTAGTGATCATATCTATGAATCCCGTATTATATCTCACTGGCATAAGCTGCTACACACATAGTATGTGCTGTAATATATAGGTCTAATTGAACTGTGAGCAATGATCTGTGCAATAGGTGTTAACCAACATTGAGCAATAGCCTTAATTAGCCTGTGTTATATTGTGACAAAATGTGATATGGGCTTTATTATGCCATTCTGTAAATAGGCCTACTGTATATTTTATTTTACTGTTTCTTTATTAATATATTTTTGTGTATATTACCTGTGCTCTCACGAGAAGTGTATGTGATATGGACCATTAGGTCGTACTGTACTGTATTTATACTGTATTTATCTTCTGTGTCTGGAATAAAGAATTATTATTATTATTATTATTATTATTATTATTATTAACAGGGGGGCTTGGTTAGAGATGGTATGGCCAATCACCACACGCTGAAATCTATCTGATAAATATAATTTGAGGAGCAAGAGTGCTCTTTCACGAACAAAGTAAGAGTGCAGATCTTTTAACAGTAGGTCATGGTCCACTGTATCGAAGGCCGCAGAAAGATCCAACAAAACCAAGAGAGACGCCTTCCCGTTGCATGTGTTCTCCACCAAGTCATTCTGAATCTTACATAAAGAAGTCTCAGTTGAATGGTATTTCCTATATGCAGACTGAGCAAGAGGAACAGCTTTGTCTGTTAAAGCAATGGTAACAATTCATCAAGTATGGCCCGCTCAATTATTTTTGAAAGAAATTACAAGTTCGAAACAGCTAGGTCGGTAATTTGACATATCCCCAGCATCAAGTCCAGGTTTCTTTAGAAGAGGCACCAATAGAGCTTGTTTCTCAGATTGAACAAAGTTACCCTCCATGAAGCATCTGTTTACAATTTTACAGATGAAATCTGCGACATGCAGATAGACAAATGACATCTTGGATACATTAATAGGATCAAGCTTGCAGAAAGTTTTATTCATGTCTCTGACATAACTAATAATTTTACTTGTGTCCACTGGACGGAATGATGAAAGGATACGATTAATTACATGTGGAGGTTGGAAATCCACCGAAAACTCGTCATTGATCAATGTATTATCTAACTCATCACTAATGCGTGTTATCTTAGTCGTGAAAAATTAAGAAAAATCAGAGGCCAGTTGAGCACTTGGCACGGAGGCAGGACAGGGAGCCATGTTCTTCCGACCCAACAAACCATTTACAACCTCAGCAAGCTTCTTTTGATCATTGCCAAAGGAATCTACTCTGTTTTGATAATACTTAGACTTTTAAGCTTTCACTGCACATATTGCATCTTTTCTTGCCGATATATATTCCAGTCGAGTTTCCTCCGTTCGTTGCAAGCGCCACTTTCGTTCTGCTCTCCTACGTTGTCTGCGGAGAGAGTTAACTGGTGGGCCATACCAAGGTGAATCATCACGCACAAATTGTCTTCACAATCTCCGGGCAATGATGATCAAAGATAGATTGAAGTACCCTGTTATGAATCTCAGTTCATCGGATGAAAGAACAGAGCAGCTGATAGCATTAAGAGACTGGCCAATTTCATGGCAAATTTGCTCTTGATAAATATTTTTGTAATTTCTGAACCTAATTTCCTTTTTATAGGAAGAGACTTTGGGTACGCTGATATAAAAAGTAATTAAAGCATGGTCAGAGACTGTAGGATCTATCGGATCAACTTCAATGCCTGACACACGATTGCAACCAACTGGAGATAAAACCAAATCAAGAATGTGCCCACAAATATGAGTCGAGTGGGACACGTGGTTGACAAGATTATTATGACCGATCAATTCAAGAAATTCAGAAGAAAAGGGCTTCAAAGATGGATTATCAATCCAATAATTAAAGTCACCACAGATCAGCAACCCACCAGTCTTACTAGCAAATGCCTCCAAAAACTTACCAAACTCATCCATGAAGTTTCTATCCGTACCTCGATGACCTGGTCGATAGATAGTTGCAATTCTAAAGGTTTGCTGACGATGGTTACTTACTACTTCCAGGAGTTCAAAAGATGATGGGACAGGAACATAGTCTGAGCGAGAAATACTTTTGATCGCGAGAGAATAAATAAGCGCTATGCCTCCACCAGGATGGTCTGCAGAAGGTCTAGGCGCGCTAATTATGGAGTATGATTAAACATTCCCGGACTATAATCACCCTTAAGTAAGCCTAGTTTTACCCTTTTTCTCATTTTCTATCTATTTATCTATCTATATGCTCAGGCCCAATCCCCACTTTTCCTATTTTTTATTTAAATTTCCTCTATTTTATATATATTTTTTCTTTTTCTTGGGGGTGGCCGACTCAAGACAGAGCAAGAACAGGAAAACACAAAACACAAGACAAAACAGCGAACAAACACAGACAAAACACAAACTTCACACACATCTAGGTCACCCAGGAGAATACCCAGAGACCAGGGTCACCAAGGTCGCTCCAGCACTCTCCCGGCCCCCGACCACCCGGAGAGGCTCCGATCTCGGCAGGCAGACATGCAGCGGAGCCAAAGCCACAAGCCCGCCCACCACACTTCCAGACGCACCCTTCATATTAATCGTCTCCCCGGGCCAGGCGCCTGATGGACTATTATCTGGTCCAACTTGCGCCCGACCCCTTCCCCCAAATGACCACGTGTTCACTAAACTATTCACAAGCATTCTCCATTCATTCCTGTTTATTACCACTTCCTTTGCCTGATCTAGTCATTCCTCTATCATCCAAAGCTTGTCTTACAGTCTCTCCATCTCAATGGGGGTCTTCCTGCCCTTCTATCTCCCCTTGTATCCGACTCATATACAGTATTCTCTTTGTAAGCCTTTCATCTCCCATTCGTTCAACATGACCATACCAGCTCAGCACCCCTCTGTCCACTCTGGCTGACAATCGCATTTTAATCACAAATTTCTGAATAGGCCTACTACTATAGTACATGGCAATTAAAATATGTAAAGGATAATATTACTGTACTCGCCGATGACTGGAAGACTGGCATAATAGTCCCCCTATATAAGGGCAAAGGGGAAAGAGGAGTGTGTGGTAACCACCGAGGAATATGTCTTCTAAGCATAGTAGGGAATGTATACAGTAGGGTAGTGATTGAGAGAGTGAGAGTGAGAACGGATATATGGATAGGCGACGAGCAGGGAGGTTTTAGGAAGGGAAGAGGATGTGTAGATCAGATTTTTTCCCTGAATTGTGTTGTGGAGAAATATCTGGAGAAGAAACAAAAGGTGTATGTTGCCTTTATGGACTTGGAGAAGGCCTATGACAGAGTAGATAGAGAAGGTTTGTGGAAAGTACTTAGAATATACGGAGTAGATGGCAAGTTGCTGAAAGCAGTGAAGAGCATGTATGAGGGTGCAAAGGCGGCAGTACGTGTGGGGAGTGAGCAGAGCGAGTTCTTTGACCTGAATGTTGGTTTGAAACAGGGGTGTGTGATGTCCCTGTGGTTGTTTACTGTATATATGGATGGAGTCATGAAAGAAATACTATCAAGAGCAGTGGATGTTGGTGTATCGCTGAAAAGGGAGGGAATTGAGTGGAAGCTACCTATACTGCTGTTTGCGGATGATACAGTTCTGATGAGTGATAATGAATGGGAGTTGCAGGGTCTGGTAAATGAGTTTGGAACAGTGTGCGAAAAACGGAATTTGAGGTAAATGCGGGGAAGAGCAAGGTTATGGTCTTCGAAAGGGGTGAAGTCACAGAGTGTGAGGTGAAGCTGAACGTTCAGGCTATGGAGATCGTCAACTCTTTTAAGTATCTGGGCAGTGTGTTGAGTAAAGATGGGACTATGGATGAAGAAGTGCGGGAGAGGGTACAACAGGGGAAGAGGGTTGTAGGAACGCTGAAAGCAGTAACAAAAAATAGGGTGGTCAGTATGGAAGTGAAGAAGTCCTTGCATGACAGTGTGGTAATCCCGACACCGACTTACGGAAGCGAAGCATGGACGTTGGTTGAGAGACTCAGACCAAGAGTGAGAGCAGTGGAAATTAATTACCTAAGAAGTGCGTGCGGAGTTACATGGAGGGATAGACAGACTAATGAGGAAGTAAGAAGGAGGTGTGGTGTGGAGGTAGATGTGCTGGAAAGTGTGAAAAGGAACAACTTGAGATGGTTCGGCCATATGGAACGTATGGAAAGCGAGAGAATGACTAAGAGGGTGTACGAGAGCGAGGTGGAGGGACAGAGAGGGAGAGTTAGACCGAAAGAGAGGTGGAAGGATGGAGTGAGGAAGTACAGTATATGAATGAAGGTGGTGCTGGTTGGGGGGAGGGGCGTCGACTGACCGGGGACAGAGGTGCATGGGGGCGGTTCGTTCGTGGCCACCCCTTCGGGGATCACGGCGTCAGGCAATAGATAGACAGATAGATCATGCTACTAGGTGTCCGCCTCATTACTGTCCCTCTCGTCATTGTCCGCATCGTTATTCTTCTCCTCATTACCATGATAGCTACTTTGGGCCCTTATTTCCTTCCTAGTCGGGTATCTAAGCTGCTCAGTTCTCACGGCTTGCCCTATGAAGCCTTCAAAGCTGGAATCGTTTATATATATACTTTGCCATTTTGCCGATTTTGGTCCTAGTAGCATTCTTCTTCTTCTTGTCGCGGTGAATCAATGTTGCCGCCGAAAGTACATTTCTGGCAAATTCTTTCAAGCCGAACGAATAGGCTAGTAACGAAAAATACTGCCGCTTGGGATTGTTATGTTTATAAATGCAATAACATTTTATAGCTTTATATAAGATTTCTTTACTAAAGGGAAACTGGCTAGATGATGGTGTAGGCCTATTAATAGTGCAGGAATGCAGAAAACGTGCGCCGTGCGGTGCGGTAAATTCGAATGCCGTACTTTCGTTAACCCCTCCAACCCGGATGGGCTCTTGAACGCCCATAACAACCTCGGCCCGCGCAACCCGGAAGGGCTCTTGAACGCCCATTGCTTGCATGCGTGCTTTCGAATGCCGCGCGTACATTTTCGGTATCGTGGGACGGTAGGTGGCGCCACCAGGCGTAAACTCCGCCACAGCAACAGTATCTACCCCGACGCCATCATGGACAGTACGCCAAATAGTGATTCCGCTGTGTCCGATACCGTGCTTCCTACGACGCCCTTGCTTGTTCGTCGCGCCTTACCCCGACGCCATCGCCTAAATGTGTTATCTCCCGGAGGTATTGAGACGACATTGAGACTTTATGAGCGAGCTGATGCCAAGCATAATGTTGATGATGAAGTCAGTGACGACTCCAGTAATTATAAGTCGAGTGATTATGGCCATGAGAGTGATAAAGAAGAGCAATTCCTGGGATTTGCGAGAGAACATGACAGTGATGAGAGTGATGAAGGTGATGTACCAGTTGTTGAGGAAGCTGGTTTACCTAAAGACAGTGAACTTGAGAGAGTGAGCGAGTGGGAGAGTTCAAGGTCACTCACCAAATTTCGCTTAAGTGACACGACGCCAAGCCCTTCCCCTGGTAAATCGCCTTTCAAGCTACATTTGTATAAGCAGAAAATACTTGAGAAGGCGGCCGCGGCAGCTAGGGAACAAGCAAAACTACTTGGTGAGGATGAGGCTGTGAGTGAGGGTCAGCGTGGTGACCCTTCTCGTCCGCCATTGTCTCCCTTATCTACCCACGCCACCCAAGATGACCCGGATGCCCCGCATTCTTCCCCACCACCCCCACCATTGCCAAGGGTTGAGGACCCCACACTTTCGGCCTATTTGCCTCCTAGGTCCCCCGACAGGAGACATACTGCTGCCGAAAAGGGGAAAGGTAGGAAATATACCAAGAAAATTAAGAAAAGTAAGAGAGTTTTGTTCGAGGCTCCCGCGGCGTCCACCCCGGCCGGCCCCAGCCATACGTCCCCGCAACTTTCCCCACGGTCCTCCCCACCTCTCCCGCCTTCAACATGTCTTCCTGAAGAAGTCTTTGAGCTCGCATCACCAATACCTGGCCCTAGTGACAGTGAAACATTGCTTTCTGTCACTCGTCGCAGGCCAAGGAGCCCGGGACCTCGGGGGGACACACCCTCACCTGCCACTCCTTCCCCACCTCGCCCACCCGCACGCCGCCCACGCATCACTGGTTCCCCGCCAGATTATGTGGGGGCCACTGATGATGAAGGGCACCTCTCTGAAGACTCTGGCCATGATTACATAGGTCCACCGTCAGGGCAAGATGACCACTCTGACGATGACTATATGGACATCGACGACCCTCGACCCATCCGCTTGGCCCGGCGTCGTGCTGCCCGTCGTGCTGCCCACCGCCCTGGCCGCCGCCCTCGCCGCCCTAGGGCGCGCGCCTCCCGAGTTGGCCGTGGGCGTGCTGGGCCACCAGCTGGAGCTCCTCGTCAGCGTAGACAAGACCTATTCTACGTTTTTCAGTGGCAAGACGTAGTTGATGAGGATGCATACAACCCTGATGTGCCAGCTTTTGATGAGGTACTGGAGGGTTCAGGCGTTACCCCCAATTTTCCTGCAGGCCCCAATGCTCCACCACACGAACTGTTTGAGGCCTTCTTTGATGAGGAGGTGGTAGGCTATGTTGTCAAAGAGACAAATAAGCAGCACCAATTCCAGGTCCACTTTTTGGGAAAGGTGACCAAGGGCCACATGAGGCAGTGGACCCCAGTGACTCATAATGAGTTCATGGTGTTCCTGGCACTCACCATGCTAATGCCTCATGTCAAGAAGCATAGGTTGCCTGACTATTGGATCACCAATGATCTGATATCCACCCCTGCCTTCGGGAAATATATGTCTCGCGACCGGTACCTTGATATCCTCGCAGCGCTCCATCTTGTCACCAACCTTGACGTCCACCTCCCAGACAAGCTGTGGAAGATTAGGACGTTGTATGAGATGATGCGAGAACGCTTCACCTCCTACTTCAAGCCCTTCCGCAAGGTCGTCATTGACGAGTCTCTTGTGCTGTTCCGGGGAAAAACTCAGCTTCCGGCAGTACATCCCCTCAAAAAGACATCGCTTTGGCATAAAATTCTTTGTGCTGTGCGACTGCCAAACTGGCTATGTCCTGGACTTCCTGGTCTACAGCGGGAAGGAAGGGGACTTGCTTGTGGACCCCCTCATTGGCTTTGGCGGAGCAGTGGTGCAAGCCATGATGGACCGCTACTTTCATAAGAATCACGTCCTCTACACGGACAATTATTACACGTCCCCCACTCTCTCACAGTACCTGCATGAGCGCAAGACGGGGACTGTAGGCACAGTACGAGGGAAAAGGAAGGGCATGCCACCTTTCCCTCCAAAGACCAAAAAAGGTGATGTGTTCAAGAAGAAGTCGGGGCCCATTCTGGCTATCCACTGGCACGACCAGCGGAAGGTCAACCTCCTGACCACCATCCACAAGGGGGAAATGGTGGAGACTGGCAAGGTGGATCGCCGCACCCAGGCCAGGGTGACCAAGCCCGATGCTGTCCTGGACTACAACATCAACATGAGGCTGGTGGACAAGTCCGACATGCAGATAGGCTTCATTGACTGCCTGCGTACCTCGTGCAGATGGTACAAAAAGTTCTTTCTGCATATGGTGGACATGTCAGTTCTGAATGCCTACAAAAATATACAAGCTTCGGAATGTGAACACACCCATGAAGTTCAATAGCCTGCGGAGGTTCCAAAAGCAGGTGTTGACGGAGATCCTGGAGAAGTATGCTATGCCACAGAGGGCAGTGGCACATCCTGGGCCCGCCGTTATTGACCGCTTGCAGTCTGCTCAATACTTGACTAGGCACAGGCTTGGTTCCCTGCCTCAGAATGAATCCGGAAGAACACAGCAGAAGCGGTGCCATGTCTGCTACAACAGCAGGGTGAAGCCGAGGTCAGGTAAAAAGTCAACCCTGGAGTGTGTGGAGTGCAAGGTGGCACTCTGTGCTGTAGATTGCTTCTTTGATTACCACTCCAAGCTGGAGTTCTAATAATCATACTGAAATTGCCAAATAAAATGACAATATGTACACTATAATTATATATAGGCAAAAAGTGGAAGAAAACCAATGTATTGTAATACAAAAGTCATGTATTATGAGAACATTGATACAAATACAATTACACCATAATAATATGTGAAAGTGACACATATGTATATACCAAGTGACATTCATATGATTAGAACCTATAGAAATATAGAAATCAGTGAAAAAAGACACAATAAATTGTATATAAATCGTTTACAAATCATATAACTAAGTGAAAGTGACACAAGACCTAATATTTGATGGCCAAAGTATAATAAACACCTGTGATAACGAATAATCAGTGCCTAATACAACAATAACCTACCTCAATTACTAATAAAATGTACGGTATCGAGTGAAAATGAGCATTATCAGTGACAGTGACACTCTCTAAAGCATATTTGTCAAAGTGAAAGTGACACAAGACCTAATATTTGATGGCCAAACTATAATAAACACCTGTGATAACGAATAATCAGTGCCTAATACAACAATAACCTACCTCAATTACTAATAAAATGTACGGTATCGAGTGAAAATGAGCATTATCAGTGACAGTGACACTCTCTAAAGCATATTTGTCAAAGTGAAAGTGACACAAGACCTAATATTTGATGGCCAAAGTATAATAAACACCTGTGATAACGAATAATCAGTGCCTAATACAACAATAACCTACCTCAATTACTAATAAAATGTACGGTATCGAGTGAAAATGAGCATTATCAGTGACAGTGACACTCTAAAGCATATTTGTCAAAGTGAAAGTGACACAAGACCTAATATTTGATGGCCAAAGTATAATAAACACCTGTGATAACGAATAATCAGTGCCTAATACAACAATAACCTACCTCAATTACTAATAAAATGTACGGTATCGAGTGAAAATGAGCATTATCAGTGACAGTGACACTCTAAAGCATATTTGTCAAAGTGAAAGTGACACATGACCTAATATTTGATGGCCAAAGTATAATAAACACCTGTGATAACGAATAATCAGTGCCTAATACAACAATAAGCTACCTCAATTACTAATAAAATGTACGGTATCGAGTGAAAATTAGCAATATCAGTGACAGTGATACCCTAATAAACATATTTTATATAATTGGCCTCAAAATAACTAGAAAATATCAAATAAACATCACATTCTCAATATCAAACACTAAAATCGTCTAAGGGAGATAAATACTTTGGCGCGGCGAGCGGCTAGGTGCGTCGTAGCCATGGCCGAGGCGACGCGTCCGAACGCGGGAAGAATTTGCCGCCGAAAAGCACTCGTCTTCCCGCGCTCACCATTATGCAACCAGAGGGGCTAGAGACCTCTACTCAACGCCATTCGACAGAGGAAGGTTTGTGGAACATTATTCTTTTTTATTTACAACATTACATGACATATTCATTGACTTACAGAGTAGTTAACATAGGCCAAAGATCGTCAAAACACCCGGTACCGGAGCACAGTCGCAAGCTATAGCCCCCGGGGCTGGAGGGTTAATGTTCCCAGACTTTTCCGTACATATGTACGGGCCTGTCAAATATTGTCCGGGGGTCGGTCAGTGACCAGGAAATCCGAAAACCAGCAATTGGAGGTACGGCAAATGGAGGGTCGAGTGTAGCCTATGTGTCAGTGAAGGCCCAGCGGTGGTGCCGAGCGGTCAAAGCCCAGCTATCGTCCTCCAAACGAGCGGACTCTCTCTCAGAGCTCATAACGTCCTCAAAATGGCACCCGTCATATGAAGGGCACCGCAAGAGTGGCCAATATTCTCTCTCTCATCATATGACGGTCACCGTCGGTTGAGGGTTAATGAAAGATTCATTTATTATTACAGTATTACTTAATTTAGACCATTTGGCATTGGGAGCTTTATTTAATTTTTGTATTTTAGTTAAAATTTACTTATGTTTGGAACTCCCTATTAGATGGCACTCTAGGCAGTCGCCTAGTTCACCTAGTGGGAGAGCCAGCTCTCCTCGTATGCTTATGAATCTGAAACAATCTTATACCCTACTATCATATTCAAGCATCCTATGATGATGGCTATTTTGCTTATAGAAAATAAAGGAAAATATTTAAAAAGATTTATTAAATTTTATATTGAAAGTATATATAAAATTGCATTCAAGGTTCTACAAAACATGGAAAAAAAATGTATTCAGTGTAAAAACTTATTTAAAATGTATATAATGCATGTGTTAATTTTATTTGAATATGGCCTCTCTATAGTATTTGAGTTCTGTGATACTCTCCTTGATGTCATCCAGGGCTCGGTGGCTGAGCTTCTTGGAAGGGGCCGAGGTAAAGTCTTCGGGGTACCACCGCCTGAAAGGGAGGGACACTTATTGACAAAATCCAATATATACATATATAAACTTAATGGTAGAGCAATCCATAATAGGTACTGTGACAGGCTCACGTCCTAATGGTGGCATGACAGGCAGTCTTATCAAAACAGGAAATAGAGCAATAAGGAACATGAATAGAAAGTAACAAAATTATAGGTTTGACTCCTGTAAGGAGATAAAGAAAACCTAATATTTAGTAGTGGCCCCGTAATCATTGACGAACATGCCTATTACATAAGGCACCCTCTTCAAACACTCATCCGCCGTAGTTTGAATCTACCGCGCAGAGCATTTAAAATTTGAGGAGCCTTCATCATGAGCGCACGCGACCTCACTCATGGCTTCAGTCATTATGAATTGGGTTCTCACTACGAAAAAACTTCGTAAAAATAAAAACAAAAAGAAAATAAGAATAACTATTCAATAAGCTTTCCATCATATCGTGGATGTACTTGTGTGGATCTTTTGACCAGATGCTACTGCAGGCGTCATTCTTCCTTCACTGACATATCAAGTAAACCAAAATCCTTAATACATCAACGAATGGGAAGGGGATGGTCGGGAGGGCCCCAGTCGTCAATGATTACGGGGCCACTACTAAATATTAGGTTTTCTTTATCTCCTTACAGGAGTCAAACCTATAATTTATTAGTGGCCCCTCCATCATTGACGAACATGCCTGATTTCTAAGACTGGAGGGGGACATTCGTAATCATATCATAACTCTAGAAAAGCAGATAATCAAACAACCACATAGTATTCTTACTTTTGTAAAAAAAGAGATATTCGGGTGCATAAACTTTATACAGCCTAAATCTTCAAAAAGGGGTACAAGCAGGAGCGTGCTTCAAAGAAGCCTGCTTGAAAACGGGTTAACTCTGAGACTCTGTACACAGATCTGCTAGTTAAGAAGGCACCCCACTTAAAGTAAGTGGTGAAAACTAAAAACTTATAAGTTTACATGTGCACATATAAACCCCATTAACTAGTGGATATATTCCTAAAAATATAACCAAACATAAATTAATTCTTGTACATTCGTAGAAGTACTGTACTGAACTCGTGTACTTATGCAGAAGTAATTACTTCAAAAGTAAAAGTCGTAGTTGCAACTACCGAGATTTCTCAAAAATCTATTGCTTCACAGCCAAAGCTACTTACAACAAGAATTGTTGTAACACTACTATTGGCATTTAGCACAATTTCCTGCAATGAATACTACAGAGAAATGTTATAATACCATGCCTACAAACAGTATCACAGCTCGTATGTTCCGAACCTTTTCCTATGTCACACTGACTGCACCCTCCCCCCCCTTTTTCTTGAAATTAAACAAAACGTGACTAAAAGGGCCACCTAGACCCTCTGTCGTAAAGCTATACATGGCAAGGAAGGTTTGTCCAGAGCTACTGAAAGGTATCGAGTCAAAAACTCCTGATTAGAGGCCCACAACTGTGTGGACTTAATAACTTCCACCGAAAGATTATTAAGGAAACGTAAAGAGGCTGTCCCCTTGCGTAAATCGTGGGTCTTACCCGCAACGCCGGGATTCTTCTCTTTAAAGTCCTCGACCAAGAGAGAAGCCAGTGTACGCTCCATCAAGCGTTCACCCGGACTTGCGACCCATAAAGCACCCTGGTGATTTAGAGGTGCCACTCTTAAATATTTGGTTAGAGCTTGCACTGGGCAAAAAAGATGGTGCACCTTTCCCCTTTTTAACGCCGGCACCGTGAACTCTGAAAACACGTGTTCACTGTGCTCATTCTTGGCTATGAATCCTGGGGAAGGTGCAATGTGAATACACTCATGAAGCCTATCAAACCTGAGGCAATTAGGTGTGTTGCTCATCGCCGCCAGCTCAGATACTCTGTTCCCGGTAGCCAAAGCCATAAGGAATACTACCCTTTTGTAAAATCTGCAGTCTTTGGTACATACGGGAACGAGAATAACGACGATGCTTTGTCCAGAGACCATGTAGGCCTGAGCTGACGGGGAGGTGGGCGGAGTTTAAAACCTGCCCACATAAATCTATCTATCTATCTATTGCCTGACGCCGTGATCCCCGAAGGGGTGGCCACGAACGAACCGCCCCCATGCACCTCTGTCCCCAGTCAGTCGACGCCCCTCCCCCCAACCAGCACCGCCTTCGTTCATGTAGTTCCTCACTCCATCCTTCCACCTCATATTCGGTCTACCTCTCCCCCTCTGTCCCTCCACCTCGCTCTCGTACACCCTCTTAGTCATTCTCTCTCGCTTTCCATACGTTCCATATGGCCGAACCATCTCAAGTTGTTCCTTTTCACACTTTCCAGCACATCTACCTCCACACCACACCTTCTTACTTCCCCATTAGTCTGTCTATCCCTCCATGTAACTCCGCACGCACTCCTTAAGTAATTCATTTCCACTGCTCTCACTCTTGGTCTGAGTCTCTCAACCAACGTCCATGCTTCGCTTCCGTAAGTCAGTGTCGGGATTACCACACTGTCATGCAAGGACTTCTTCACTTCCATACTGACCACCCTATTTCTTGTTACTGCTTTTAGCGTTCCTACAACCCTCTTCCCCTGTTGTACCCTCTCCCGCACCTCTTCATCCATAGTCCCATCTTTACTCAACACTGCCCAGATACTTAAAAGAGTTGACGATCTCCATAGCCTGACCGTTCAGCTTCACCTCACACTCTGTGACTTCACCCCTTTCGAAGACCATAACCTTGCTCTTCCCCGTATTTACCTTCAAATTCCGTTTTTCGCACACTGTTCCAAACTCATTTACCAGACCCTGCAACTCCCATTCATTATCACTCATCAGAACTGTATCATCCGCAAACAGCAGTATAGGTAGCTTCCACTCAATTCCCTCCCTTTTCAGCGATACACCAACATCCACTGCTCTTGATAGTATTTCTTTCATAACTCCATCCATATACAGTAAACAACCACGGGGACATCACACACCCCTGTTTCAAACCAACATTCAGGTCAAAGAACTCGCTCTGCTCACTCTCCACACGTACTGCCGCCTTTGCACCCTCATACATGCTCTTCACTGCTTTCAGCAACTTGCCTACTACTCCGTATATTCTAAGTACTTTCCACAAACCTTCTCTATCCACTCTGTCATAGGCCTTCTCTAAGTCCATAAAGGCAACATACACCTTTTGTTTCTTCTCCAGATACTTCTCCACAACACAATTCAGGGTAAAAATCTGATCTACACATCCTCTTCCCTTCCTAAAACCTCCCTGCTCGTCGCCTATCCATTTCTCCGTTCTCACTCACTCTCTCAATCACTACCCTACTGTATACCTTCCCTACTACGCTTAGAAGACATATTCCTCGGTGGTTACCACACACTCCTCTTTCCCCTTTGCCCTTATATAGGGGGACTATTATGCCAGTCTTCCAGTCATCGGGTGCACTCCCCTTCTCCCATGCTAGTTTGCACATTTTCCATACCCATTCTATCACTATCTCACCACCATACCTCAACATTTCCCCACACACTCCATCTGTTCCTGGTGCTTTCCCAACTTCACTCTTTTCATGGCTTCCCACACTTCTGACCTCCTGATCCCCACCTCCTCCTCCACTACTTCTCTTCTTCTCCTCCCATACCATATCCAGCTATGTTTGCTGGCTCTTCATTCCTTTCATTTAGCAACTCACTGAAGTACTCCCTCCATCTTTCGACTCTCTCTTGCTTCTCGGCTAGCATTCTCCCATTCTTATCTTTCACACCCTTACTGTTTCCCTTGCTACCTTCCCTAACTTTCTTGACTTCTTTCCAGAACAGTTTCTTACTCTCCCTCCATTTTACACTCAGATTCCTTCCAAATTCCTCATCTACTCTTCTCTTACTTTCCTTCACTACTCTCTTCACCACCCTCTTACTCTCCACGTACCTCGCTCGTTTCTGCCTCTCGGAATCTTCATTCCCTCTACTACCCAACCACTCTCTATATGCTTTCTTCTTTTCTTCCACAGCTATTCTTACCTCTTCTGTCCACCATGCTGTACCTTTCACTCCCCTCCCTCTTCTCCTCACTCCACACACCTCCTCACATGCTGCACAGATCTCATCCTTAACCCTTAATAAGCGAGCAAATAAGTCGAGTTAAATAAAGCTGGACTATGTGGCGGCGCTCGACATAGGTCGAGTGGCATTTCAGCACGTAATGCTGAGAGAGAGACAAGTGGTGGCAGGAACTAGCGAGCGTACTGCTCCAGACCACCGCGGCGAACCTACTGACACAAATCTCAGCTCCCTCCTCTCTCTCACTCGCTACATACTCAATTATGTACCGAAAGTACCGAATTACCTGCTTTTTGCACTCGCGTTGCACGGTTATTGCAAGAAAACTATCCATCATACAAGGATCGTTATGGTGTCATTCGAAAGCTCTGTTTATGCCCTTTCAGGGATAGGTACTTGTTTTACGTTCTGGGTCTTATTTAGGCATGAAAATGATCACGTAAACAGCCCTATTTTGGCTAAAAACACCCCGCTGTGCGGTACATATAAATAAACCGCATAGGCCGCTCGTAAGGTGTTAAACACCTTGCTCATCTCCTCCACTTCCTCCATAACTTCCAGGTCGAACCCACCTAGTCGTCTTTCCACTGCTCTCCTGTACTCCCCTGACTTCCTCCTCCTGCAACCTCTCCACCCTCCTCACCATTCCACCCTCCTCTCGCCTCCCTCCCGCTCTCCTCACCCACTTCTTTTGTATCCTAACCTTAGCTACCACTACATAATGATCAGACAGACCCCCTCCAATACCCCTATACACCCTAGCATCCATCACAGATTTCTTCATTCGTTCATCCACACATACATAATCAATGACTTTCGTTCCACCACTGTCTTATCCTTCATCGACAACATCCGTTTCCACGTGTACCTGTGGATCATTCTGTGTCGGAAGAAGGTGTTGGCTATCCACAGCCTCCTCCCCACACATACGTCCACAAGTGCACTACCATTCCCATTCACCTCTGATGGTACCCCCCACCCTCCCACCACTCCCTCAACTTTCCTATCACCCACCTTACCATTCATATCCCCAATCAGAAATCACTTTCAGATAAATATTTCTGCATGAACAGATAAATTAAATAATTAACAACCAACGCCACCGAGGGCACAGTTTGTTTTGTTCTAAGAATCCAAGACGTAAAAGCTTGCCAATGCGATTGAAACTGTCGCTTTGTAGACTGGGTATATTGATTCGTGAATATCTTGGTCACGTCGTTACCATATGGTGCTAGCCACTTGGCCTCCTGAATGTCCATAATGAACAAGTCCGCGAGGTTTCTAGGTTGCCAATTGTGTTCTAAGTGGAACAACCCGACCGGGAGTGACACTGGGTGCGGGCACCACGTGTTCAAATGCTGGTACCACACTGCGCCGGCCACAGGGGCGCGATTAGCGAGACTACGCCTCGCTAATCCTGTAGTTTGTTGACTACGTGGCACATTAGAGACGCATCTGGCGGCGGAAAATAGATAAATGGAACTCAACCTGTTCTCGTCCGTCATCAGAGCGTCAGGTCCGCCCGCCGGCGTTATCGTCCGGCGGGTGAGGTACAGTGGGAGTTTGTGAGTCTTCTCAGACGCAAACAAATCCACTTGTACAAAGGAGTACAAAGGAAATCAAGCAACAACATATCTAGTGACCCTTCTAGGCTGCTTGTCCTCCAAAACACTGAGGATCAAGTGTCCAAACAGTGGTTTAGAGTGGGTAAGGGACATTGGAAAGGGAACTACTGCCCTGGAACTAATGTCCGTGGCAGGACTAGGAAGTTAGTAGGGGACATATGGGTTAGTAACTGAGGGGAGGATAAAATAAAGTTATTCATTTACAAACGCAGTCAGTCGCGGGTTTGATGCGAGATATTTGTCTAGGCGGAATTTAAATGAATCAACGGTGCTGCAGTCTATAACGTCTCGGGGAAGCCCATTCCACAAGTTGACAACTCGATTGAAGAAGAAATTCTTAGATTCGTGTGAGTTAAAGATTTACCAATAATTTTGCAACCGTTTCCCGCGTGTAATTAGATTGGTCGATAGTGAAGTACTTACTACAGTTCATATTGTCGATGCCTTGATGATTTTGAACACTTGAATCAGTCACCTCTTAATCTGCGCTGGGTTAAAGGAAATAGATTTAATTCTCTAAGACGCTCTTCGTATGGTTTGTTCTTTAGGCTAGGTATCATTTTGGTAACTCTACGTTGAACTCGTTCTAGCTTGTTTATGTCTTTTTGGTAATAAGGGCACCAGCATTGAACGCAGTATTCCAGAAGAGGGCGGACTAAGGAATTGTAAAGGGTTAGGATAACTTCTTTGGATTTATGCTCAAATCTGCCTATAAAGCCAATTATTTTGTTTGCCTTCTTAACAACTTCTGAACATTGTTGACTCGGTTTTAGGTTACTCGATATTGTTACTCCCAGATCGGTTTCTCTGTTTACATTCTTAAGCTGAGTGCCATTCATCGAATAGTTTGCTTTCTCATTTAGGTATCCGATATGTAGTACTTTACATTTATCCGCATTGAAACTCATTTGCCAAATTTGGGCCAATGTGACAATTTATCTAGATTGTGTTGCATATCGTCAACTTGATCTTTTGAGAGTACGCTATTTGCAATTTTTGTATCGTCAGCAAATTTGAGATTGTACAGGTAAGACCCTCATCTATGTCGTTGATGTAAATTAGAAAGAGAATTGGTCCTAGTACCGATCCCTGGGGTACCCCGCTACTTACATTGGTCCATTTAGATGCCTTACCGTTTATGACTACTCTTTGCTTTCTGTCGCTGAGCCAATTTTCTATCCATTTCAACACACCGTCTTGTATTCCATGCGCTTTTAGTTTTAGCAGTAAACGTTTGTGGGGAACTTTTGTCAAAGGCCTTTTGAAAATCAAGGTACAGTATATAATATCTACAGCTTTACTCTCATCGTAGAGCTTGAGGATATCGTGGAAGAAGTCTAAGAGGTTTGTTAAACAGGAACGTTTTTTACGAAAGCCGTGTTGAGTATCTTTAAGTATGTTATTTCCTCTAAGTGATTTACGAGTCTGTCTCTTATGACCGTTTCTAGCATTTTACATACAACTGAGGTTAAGCTAATTGACGATAGTTACTGGGTAGGGATTTGCTGCCTTTTTTTAATATCGGTGTTACGTTGGCTATCTTCCACTGATCAGGCATAGTTCCAGACTGCAAGGATTTATTGAATAGTAATGTCAGTGGTTTGGAGAGCTCATCCTTAGCTTCCTTTAGAACTCTAGGCGAGATTGTATCAGGTCCAGGCGTTTTATTTACCTTGAGTTTATCTAAACAATTCAATACTTCTCTCTCTGTAACGGTGATATTGCTTAGAACATCTGAATTATCAATCTGAATCGGCGATGGTGTAGGGATATCACTGAGGTCTTCTGTTGTAAAAACTGATGCAAAGAAGGTATTGAGGGCATTACTCATTTGTACTTCGTCTTTGGTGTATTCTCCATTTTCATCGACTAACGGTCCAACAGTTGAAGTAACTACTTTTTTCTTTCTGATATAACTATAGAATTCTTTCGAGTTTGTTTGACTTTGATTCGCAATATGTAACTCTAGGGTCTTTTTACTTTGCTTAATTAACTTTTTGGCTTTGCGTCGTAGCTCTACAAATTTCACCCGTTCTTCGTCATTTTGTGAGGATTTTAATCTATCATTAGCAAATTTTTTAGCAAGCAGGCAGTTTGAAATATCTTTATTCCACCATTTGGGCTTATTATTATGGCCTGGACGCCGTATTTTCGATGGTATGCAGTCTTGCACTGCTTTTAGGTAAGTGGTTTCGAATAACTTCCAAGATGTATTTATGTCGTTATTGTTAATTAAAAAGCTCCAGTCAGTTTCTTTAAACATAGCTCTAAGTTTATGAAAGTTTGCTTTCTTGAAATTAGGGACTTTTCGATGCTACTATTTGGTTGTTACTAGTAAAGTTTAAAGTGAAAGTTATCGTACGATGGTCGCTGTTACTGAATTCATCACCAACATTCAAATTCTCTATTAATTCTTCTTTTGTTGCAAGTACAATGTCAAGAACGTTATTACCACGGGTCGGTGTTCGAACAAATTGATAAAGCGAACTCTCTTGCAAGTGCGTATACAAGTCATGTCCGGAGTGTGGCCACTTGTGGATGGTAATGCTCCGCACACGCAAGAGCGCCCATTCTACTGTTGTGCTTTGTCTCTGAGACAGAGCGTCTGCCCAGACGTTTGCTACGCCTGGGAGATAAGATGCGTGAAGATGAATGTCCAGCCTGTTGGTTAGTATAAAAAAAAATTCTGACACGTTTAGCCACTTCCGAGATCTCATTGACCCTTGTTTCTGAATACAGTGAACCGCATTCAGATTGTCCATTCTGAAGGCCACCGACTTGCCCCGTAAAGCAGAGCCGTGAGCCTGAAGGACAGATAAGGGGACTAGTAAGTCTTTGACATTGATGTGGAAGATTTCTAAATGGGACCAAAACCTTTGACCCTGATGCCCGAGGTTTGACTAAAAGCCCCAACCTATCGTTCCTGACGCATCCATGTCCACCCATACCGACGGCGGAGGAGAGGTTCATGACATGACTGAGTGCAACATTTCTCTCGTCGCCCAAACCGCTAGTAAGTTGTGTAATAACGTTGGGATAGGCCATACTATCCCCGCCGGTAATAGTGGGAAAAATGTGTTGCCCTCCAAGATTAAACGTTAGACTTTCAACCGGCCCAACTTCACAGTTAGCTGAACCCAGTTGAGAGAACCGACTAGAGATTCCCAAAGTCTCCGTGTCGTAGTCAGACTGTGGAGAAACATAAACAGTTTTTGCGAAATCTGTTTCGAGTGTCGACACTCTGACTCAGAGTGAGAGAAGCTGTGTCCTCGACCAGCCCTATCCCCTGAAATACTCGTGGGGGAACAAGGGTTTGACTTTTACTAAGTTGACCTTGAATCCTAGAGATTTGAGATGGTTTAACGTAACGTAGACATGAATGATGCGTAACTTTTCTGTTTCTGCCACCACCAGTTAGTCGCCCAGATACCATCAGACCCTGATCCCTTGTTCTAACAAGGGCATCAGGGCTTGCGGGGACCTTGCTTGAATGCTTGTGCCAAATTGAAAACAGTCTTCCAAACTGCTGGTGAAATCAAAGGAGTTAGAACTGGAGACAGAACTACTTGGCTTGCAATACGGTCAAGAAGTTTCTTCACTAAGAACATCCTCAGATCCTGCCTTGCTCGAACTGCCTCTAATAAGGCCGTCCGAATATCTCCTAAAGACTTGGATGGAAGTCTGGAGAAGCAAGCGCCGGGAAAGTTCAATGGCTTTCCTGACTTCCACGGCTTCTATTGCCTGAGAAGAGCGTAACAGAGACTTTGTTACTTGCTGGGAACCATATATTGCGAAAACAGTTTAAACGCTTTTCCTCTTAACCTAAACTCGCGGTCTAGGCAAGCTGGGGAAGGCGTGCTAAAGGGAGCTTATAATTCGCACAAATTGATTATTTGGGGGGTGGCAACCAAGCAGAGGGGACTCCGCCGGCACCAAAAACCGAAAGAGAGAACCAAGAATGGCGTTCTGGAGGGATTTGGTGGGAAGAATAAGTCATGGTTATAATAACTTGGAATGTCCTTAATATGAACATCCAAAACATTTCCGTAACATTGCTACCCCTGACACATCAGGCCCGTATAAAAGAGGCATAGCTCCAGTTTTTTGACTGGCGCCTTGTCTAAAGGAGGGGGAGATATGTCTGATATGACTCGCACAGTGGAAGTAGTGAGAGCTGCTGTGCCTGGCACATTGGAAATTGGATCTGACACAAGAGGATGGTTAGGTATTTTAGCTAAAGCAAAGGATGTAGCCAGAGGTCGCACATTCGTCGACATCGCGGGATCTCCCGTATCAAAAGGAGTTTCCGGCGTAGGGCCAAAGAACCTATTAAGTGCATTCAATAGTAGTCCATCAATCTCTTCCGCCGGTACATACCTAGCCGATGACGAACTCCGTGGAGATTCGACAGTACCCTGAGAGTCGCCTAGAAGGTGACTGGACTCTTCAACCTCCATCTCTGAGACCAGAGATCGTTGTTCTTCATCCGTTAAGTCTGGCTTATCATAGGAAGATCCCGCCGAAGCCGGGACCTCCACATGTTGCCATGTTAAAACTGGGATAGAAGATGGTACATCGGCATCCCGGTGGACGTCAGCACTAGTTGAGTCACAAAGGGATGTGTTCTGTCCTGCCAGGACTGTGAGTATCGCCATACACCTTGGCTGTGGCTGTCCCTCGCTTGCGAGCTCGGTATACTCTCTGAATGGGAGCCCTCGTCCGAGTCCCGTAAAGGTTTATGATAATTAAAAGCTCCCATAGCTCATTAACACATTGAAAGCAGAGCTGGTGAGCAAAATCATAAAGTACAGTAAAAGTCCGTTAATCCGACGACCGATGATTCGAATCTCCCAATAGTCCGAATTTTTCAATTTGAGGCCAAATCCGAATTCACCCGATGGTCCGAATTTCAAGAAGTCCCAAAATCCCCTTTTTGAGGCATTAGGCCACTCAAATGACACATAATGGAGCACACACATATCATATGTTCATGAATTCACTTTAAAAGTTTACCATTGTCATTGTAGCCTATTACCTACTTCAAAACATTCAGATTAATGGTCAAAGGAAGCTACTGATATAAACGTAAACACCTTCTTCTTCTTATTCTTCCACATCGTCTGCTAGAGAGTTTGTTTTGCTCTTGAACGCATCCTTGGGACGCTCCGATGCGCTACTGGCTTGCACCGCATTTTCTGGAAGCGCATTCTTCTTGAGCTTGAAAACGCACCTTTGGACGTATTAGTCTTGAGCTTGAAAACGCACCTTTGGCCGTTCCAATACGCTACTATTTATAGTTCAGTGATCGGAGCGTCCCAAGGGTGCTTTCAAGACAACAAGACAAGGGTGCTTTCAATACAATATAATATAACAGAGCACGTCACAAAAGGAAAATCACAAAAGGAAAATTACAAGAATCTCTCAGGGAAGTGCCGTTGTTAAGGCATTACTTCCCGAACCACATCTGATCTTCAAGAGCAAGACAAACTCGCTAGTAGACGGAAGAAGAAGAAGACGTTTATATCAGCAGATTCCTTTGACCATTAATCTGAATGTTTTGAAGTAGGTAATAGGCTACAATGACAATGGTAAACTTTTGAAGTGATTTCATGAACATATGATATGTGTGTGTGCACCATTGTGTCATTTGGGTGGCCTAATGTCTCAATGTTTTCGTCATACAGTACACAGGTTCATAGGGGTAAAGTCCGATAATCCGAAAAATCCACTAATCCGAACGAGGGCCGGTCCGCTGCCCTTCGGATTAACGGAAGTTTACTGTATACTAATTAATTTAATTTATATTAAATTGTATTAAAATAAATTACTATAAATAAACACAATATTATCATAATATAATCATAGAAAATATATATGTTTATTATGATTCAGTTATTAAATTATTTCATTAACAAATAAAAATAAGATAGGGATACCTGAGCTTAACGGCGTTGAACATACAGCAATGAGAGGTTCAAGTGCCGACATGACAGAGACTGGGGGAAAACTATCCCGCCCCCGGGAACTACCTGGTCACCTGGTGCAACACCGGTACTCCGCCCTGGAAAGAGAAATTTCCGGGGATTAATGCTCATAGGGTTACACCCAAAAAAATGGTACAAAATATGTGCCACAAAACCGCCGGTCAACGAACCATAGCACTCCACCACTACTTTTCGTTTTCCTTTAGTTTCATATTAAAGATTTCAGCATATCTTTACCTGTCCAGAAGATTTAAGCATATCTTCTGAATCCTCATAAAGATGAAGCATATCTTTATTAAAGATGAAGTCTTTCAAGTATCCCTTTGCACTTGAAACACTAGTAAGATTCCGGCATCTTTTTATCCCATAAAAAGTCTAAGCCTATCTTAATCTCTAATCCGGCTTCTCCCAGAAGCCCTCATAGATCGCCGTCTTGAAGGCCGTGATACCCTATTGTATCAATCAATTGTTTGGCAAATTATCGCGAATTGCAAATCAGTTAATATAACCACCCGAAGGTACAACCGCCGGGTTTTATATGCAATGTCAAACCAATTGTACCTGCCCCAGACCTCTTTGTAAAAAGGTCGCCGGGAGGGAAAGACTAAACAAACAAACAGCATTGTTTCAATGGCTTATTAAAGATTTCAGCATATCTTTTACCTGTCCAAAAGAATTAAGCATAACTTCTGAATCCTCATAAAGATGAAGCATATCTTTATTAACCCTCCAGCCCCGGCTATGTATTATATATATATTCCTCGAAAACCGGGTGTTTTGGCCGAAAAACGTCTAGGCTAGGCTACCGTATATTCGTTAATCAGACTGCTTCCCGCATTCCCGCGCATCCCCAAGCGTAGCTGTGTTATTTACCTGTAGAATGGCATTAAGTAGAGCTCTCTAAGTCAACTGGTTGAGCTGTGATGATGATTTCATTGGAGATAACTTTATGGCCAAACACTACACCACTTTTCGATACTTAACAACAACATACAGGCACACACGAACAAGCGACGCTCTCCTTCTTGTGGCCGGAGATGCGGAGCGTCGGTCCACCGGCTGTTGTTTACATGCGTCGAAACGCCTCGCACACCAAGCTCACAGGCTTTGACGTCATGGGTGTTTAAGAGCCCTTCCGGGTAGCTCGTGTATGCTTTTTTATGGGCGTTCAAGAGCCCTTCCGGGAACAGAGGGTTAAAGATAAAGTCTTTCAAGTATCCCTTTACACTTGAAACACTAGTAAGATTCAGGCATCTTTTTATCCCATAAAAGTCTAAGCCTATCTTAATCTCTAATCCGGCTTCTCCCAGAAGCCCTCATAGATCGCCGTCTTGAAGGCCGTGATACCCTATTGTATCAATCAATTGTTTGGCAAATTATCGCGAATCGCAAATCCGTTAATATAACCACCCGAAGGTACAACCGCCGGGTTTTATATGCAATGTCAAACCAATTATACCTACCCCAGACCTCTTTGTAAAAAGGTCGCCGGGAGGGAAAGACCAAACAAACAGACAGCATTGTTTCAATGGCTTTGAAAAGCCGAGAAAACCATATCCAACAGGTGTCAGCATGATCACCTAGATAACTGTGTGGAGCCCCCCTCGCCGGGAATAACACAGGAAGCCTGATCCCAGGCTCGACCACAGAAAACGCAGTTTCTGACGAGCCCTCAAGCGACCAAACTCGTCGGGGTAACTTACCTATTTTAGCCATCCTGACTAAAACTCGGTAAACAAAAACGGTGTTCTCGGAGCAACGAGAAAAACGCCGGAAAGGTAACCCACACCAAACGAGACATTTTAACACATTTTATACAGAGGGTGTGCGCAAAAATAGGGATACCTGAACAGGAGGGCGTAATGCATAAAGCAAAAACCGGGGCAAAGGTAGCCATGACAGAGACTGGTGGGAAACTTACTCCAGGTTCTGCATAGACCCGCCGGGACCCAGCTCTGGAAAAAAGAAAATTTCCAGGAATTAATGCTCATTAGGTTAACCCAATCATGTTTGCACACAAGTGTTAAATAACCCGCCGGGTAATGAGACGTAATACTCAACGACTACAGCTCGCTACGCGGTGGGGTTTCCTAAGTAAAAGATTTCAGAATATCTTAATTTGTCCAAAGGATTTATGAATACCCTCTGACATAATATATAAAGACCAGCATGGCGTTTATAACTGATTAAGTCTTTCCGGTGGGGTTTGTTTAAAGATTCAACTTTGGAAAAAAAAATAAAATAAAAAAGACGCCGGCCCCCGAATTATCTCGTAGATTAAAAACTGGGAAGCCTGACAAATATACGAGATCTAACTTCTCCCGAAGTATCTTTTTAGATCGCCGTATGTTGAAGGCGGCGATACAAAACGTATCCCTCAATTGTCTGGTTAACTAACTGAATTGTAAATTCGTTATTCCCATCCTTCCAAGGAGCACCCGCCGGGTGTGAATATTAGTTTAAAAAACGTTAACCCCAATTGTGCCCTAAAGCGCCGTATGTTGAAGGAGGCGATACACAATGCATCCCTCAATTGTCTGGTCAACTAAACTGAATTTTGCAAATTCGGTCATCCCACCCTTCCAGGTTGCACCCACCGGGTGATTTAAAGTTTAAAAGTTAACCCCAATTGTTCCTATCCCCACTTCTTTGTAAAAGATCGCCGGGGAGGAAATACAACAACAGCATAGTTTTATATTGGCTTTGCAAAACCGAAAAAACTACAAACAACACGTGTCCGTATGAACACTGTTAGATGGGTACAGCCAACCCGCCGGGAATCATAAGGAGCCTGAAACAAGCACCCCAGAGACGCAGTCCTGGGGAGCCACAGACACCCACTCGCCGGGGAAACAAGCCTGTTTTAAACCACGCGTGGCCAAAACTCGGCAACCAGCTGGGGTTATCAAGGTGAAACCGAGAAAAACCCGCCGGAAAAAACCCACCCCGTCCAGATACCATCTGAACGCAACACCGGACCGAGGCGTAGCCAAAACACAACTAACGCCGGGCCCAACATAGTCCGTGGAATTAGCCAATACACAACTAACCCAGGACACATAAATAGTCAGTGGAATTAGCCAATACACAACTAAACCAGGACACACATGACACAGTAGTACATATTTAGAAAATAAATCAATAACACTTGTATATGTGGTAAAGCTACGAGAGGCTGGCTAGGCCTAGGCAGACGGATAACAGTAACATGTCGGAATATAAACAAAAAGCACTGAATTATATCACAACAGGAACCACCGCCAACACACCACTGTAGCAAACACTTCCGGCAAAGGGAAGAACTGACTCGGGACCCAGAAAAAACTTCACTAAGTGAAGAAAAATACGCTGGGAACGTCAGCAAAAATACGCTACCTCATCAGAAAGATAAAAGGAAGCAATAACGCGTAATGAAAGCCGCCTGCATCACAAAGCTAGCTAACTGTGAAAAAGATCACATGTCCACAACAGGACCACGAGGGTACATCCGAAATAGATACCCCAAACACACGACCCAAAATACACTGCACTGCGGGCAACTAGCCCAGGACACTCCTGCTACGCATATCATAACCTTACTCGATACATCCCGGAGTAAACAAATGAGAAAAAACTCACTAGGGACGCAACAAATGCGGAACCCGCGGAGCGTGGGGAGACACGTCCGGGCAGGCTGAGCGCAGAGCAGAGAAGGAAGAATGACGCCTGCAGTAGCGTCTGGTCAAAAGATCCACACAAGTACATCCACGATATGATGGAAAGCTAATTGAATAGTTATTCTTATTTTCTTTTTCTTTTTATTTTTTACGAAGTTTTTTCGTAGTGAGAACCCAATTCATAATGACTGAAGCCATGAGTGAGGTCGCGTGCGCTCATGATGAAGGCTCCTCAAATTTTAAATGCTCTGCGCGGTAGATTCAAACTACGGCGGATGAGTGTTTGAAGAGGGTGCCTTATGTAATAGGCATGTTCGTCAATGATGGAGGGGCCACTAATAAATATGAATACAGCACATCAGTAAAATTGGTTATAAAATTGGATGTTCTGTGGTCTTACATTATTGACTAATTCCTTGAACGTGATGATAGTGCATTGTTATGTGTGCGATTAGTTTGCTTGGGAAACAGATTAACTTGCTCATGTAGTGATGTACACCCTATGTTTCTTATAGTTTCTTACAGTAGATCCTCTGGAAAAAGGCAAACTAGGCCTGTGTATCCAGCTCAGTACCAGTACTTGCACTGCTGCGGTCGTTCACAGTGTTGGCGGCGGCGGTAGCAGACGCAACATTTTTACTATTCTGTATTATTGCTTTATAATCAAACTTCAAATCTTGTCTTCCCCATGCTTTATCAAGATTACTTTCAAACTCCCTATGTGATGGATTGTGTCCTTTTATTTCATAATTATATGCAACAGTGTTTGCATGTTGTGGCAGGACTTTGTTATATAGTCCAAATTGCCTCTACTGTACTGTACTGTATATCAAATTTTAGAATACAGTCACAATAATCGACCTTAAAAAGATTAAATTTATGCAACAATTTACTTGCATAAAAACCTGTCTACTAAGAGTCTGTATAGTAACCTAGCTCTAGCCTAAAAGTCATGTACTTTAGTGCAAATTTTACAAAATCTTATTAGCTGGGAATAAAATCAATTAGAAGTTATTTATTTTTTTTATTTTATTTTTGCTACTGTACTGTTAAATAAGTCTTTTATAAATTTAAATTCTAAAGCAAGCAAGAATATATCTGCAATTAAAGGAATTAAAGGAACCCATAGGAATTCCTAATATTTGTTTGAAAATGTAGGCCCCAAATCTAACATAAGTACTGTATTGAAAAGGAGGAATTTAAGGGCATCTTTAAGTTTAGTTTTATAAAAAATATACTGAACTAGTGGGAGTAGGACTAAGTGACACTTTATTAAAATATGAATAAACATTTATGAAATATTTACCATTCTCAACAAATCTGTCAAAGTTCTAATTGTAGAAATATCACTATGCAATAGTGGAGGTAGTCAAATTCAATAGTTTGACAAGCTTTATATTATATGTGATACGGTACAGAACCTATCTAAAAAGAGAAACATTAACTCAGCACTTTATGATGAGAAACAAATACAGTAACACCTCGATTTTCCGGCATTCAAGCATCCAGTAACTTCAAACAACCGGAGGTTTTAGGAAATTATTAAAATTAAAATTTAAATTAAAAAATATATATATATATATTTTTCGTCTTACCAGCATCATTTCATCATAACAAATAATAAATACATATAATATTAGGAAAAAAATATTTAAAAAGCACCAATAAGAAATATATATACAGTGAAAGTTTGCTAATCCGGAGGCTGAAACCTCGGAATGCCCGATACCTTTCCCCAAAATATACTATTTTTCCCCAAAAATAAGATTATAAAATAATATTCATGTCTATCTTAAGTCAATTAATTGAGTGTTCTGGATTTACACCTCTTGGATTTACACCTCTACGCCACCGGAACTTCACCGCACTGCCTCTATTCTAATTAATTATTAATTTGTATGTGTTTTAGGGCCATTTTTATGTATAAATCTGATACCTCGGAAAATCTGCTAATCCGGAAGTCCCGCGGTCCCCTGCCTTCCGGATTACAGGACTTTTACTGTATATATAAAATAGTCCGTGGCTCTATGCGGGCAACGGCGACATCAGTAGAACAAGCAACAACAACAACAAAGCACGGGAATAGGCCTTTCACTCTTGCCCGATCGATCCGTATATATAAACATTCTCATATTGGACATATTATACTCGATTCATCGCTATCATGCCAAAGATTAAGGCAAAGTCGGACAAAGTGAAAGCCAATAGTGACAAGAAGAAGTGCAAAAGAGTGGTTCTGAGCTTGCAACAAAAAACACAAATATCCAAACGAATGGAGAGAGGTGAATGATGCAACAGCATCCACCTCTACAACTGTGGATGAGTGGCAAGCATCCACCCCTTGCTGCCTCTCCCAAAGCATCCACCTCATAAATAAGTTTTAGATATTATGTGAGAAACCTAAGAAACTAAAAAGAACAAAAACAGTTTGATATTAGTGTTTCGTTTTGCTACTGTCAAAACTTTGAATGCGCCGCGAAACTCTCCCTCCCGATAAGGCCTAGCCTTCGCATACGACGATACGCATTACGCCGCCGACAACAACAACAGCTGGACGCCTTTTCCAACTTCTACTGTACCTATAAATTGGCGAGTTGAGAACATTACTATTAAAATGGTACAGTATAGTAATGTGTGTTTGTTTATTATATTAAGGCTGATAATACAGATAGCCATTAGGGGGTATTTTCTTCGGAGTTTATGGGCATTTATAGGAGTAATGTTCATTCAACCGGACTTTTCAATTCACCGGAGGTTTCAAATCCCCCTGAGTGCCGGTAAATGGAGGTGTTACTGTAATACTATTCACGAGCTGCGAGATAGAGGGGCAGGAAGACCCCCATTGAGATGGAGAGACTGTGTCAAACAAGCTTTGGATAATAGAGGAATGACTATAGATCAGGCAAGGGAAGTGGTAATAAACAGGAATGAATGGAGAATGCTTGTGAATAGATGAGTGAACACGTGGCCATTTGGGAGAGGGGGTCGGGCGCAAGTTGTTGTTGTTGTTGTTCCCTAAGCTGCCTGGCCGAACAGCCCCGAGTCCCTGAGGAAGGCCATGGCCACGATCGGGCTTTCCCACAGAGCTCTCATTGAGTGTAGGTTGTGTTGTTGGCGTAAGTGGTTGTGTGAAATGCAGTCTTCTATGATGTGTTTAATGGTATGGGGTGCTGTGTTACATCCCGGGCAGGCGTCGACAACGGAGTCATCCAGTCTCTTCTGATAGCTCAGGAGAGCTGGATGGTGTCCGCATCTCAGCCTGGCCAGGTGGACTCTGTCCTCGCGAGGGAGGGAGGATTCGGAAGGATGGATTTCGGGAGGTCGTGCATGCAGCTGCGTGTTGTCTGTGAGTGAGTGGATGGATTGGCGAGATATGAGTATGGATGTGCTTCTGGAAGTTGGTTCGGGGTGGGCAGGGAGGGAGAGAGGACAATAACTGTGTGTGATACCGTGTGCTGGGTGTTGTTTTGATATTTCTTGGTGTCTGTGGGTGTGTTGCCATGTAGTTTAGTGGGTGGTCTTGGTTCGTGGAGGCTGCTGCCAGGAATTGAGTGCCTCTCATGTCCAGATGGTCTTTGACTTTGAGGATTTTGGTTTCTTGATGTAGATGATCTGTGGGTGCAGTAGCTGTGCAGCCTGTAATGATCTTCAGGGCTTTGTTTTGGATAGTCTGTAAGGTCTTATGATGTGTTTCAGCTAGGTTAGAAGCCCCGGCTGGGCTTGCGTATTCCATTACTGATCTTATGTATTGTTTATATACTGTGGTGGTAGTTTCTTTGTTGTGTCCAAATTTTGTGTGAGCAAGTGACCTGAGGGCGTTAAGTCTGGGTGTCAGTTTCTTTTTAATGTTTGTGGTGTGCTGTTTGAATGTCATATGAGTATCATATGTTACTCCTAGGATTTTGGGTGTGTGTGTATGTGTTAGGGGTGTGTTGTTTATGGTGAGTTGAGGGATGTATTCGTGTTCACCTGTCCAGCTTGTGAGCAGGGTTGCGGTGGATTTGGCTGGGGCTAGATTCAGTCTGTTTGTAGTGCACCAGCCATGTAGTGTGTTGAGATAGGGTTGAAGGAGATCTGTTGCTCTTCTTGGGTCATGGTGTGTGCATGTGAGTGTTATGTCATCTGCATAGGAGGCTAAGTTTATTTGGGGAGTATTGGGTGTAGTTATATCGTGCATGTACAGATTGAAGAGTGCGGGCGATAGGACGGATCCCTGTGGGACTCCGTTTGGAAAGTTTCTGATTTTAGATGACTGACCGGCAAAAGATACGTGTGCACATCTGCCTGCTAGGAAGTTGGCCAGCCACCTTTTTGTGTTGTTGTGCATGTTTGTATTGTAGATTTTGTTTGTTAGGTTGTGGCGGGGGATGGCATCGAAGGCTTTACTAATGTCGAGTGTGGCTAATAGTGATCTGTGTGGTGGTCTAGCTGAGTTGATGCCGTCAAAAGCTCTTTGTATAAGGTCTGTGAGAAGAGTGTTTGTGGAGTGCATTGGCCTAAAGCCATGTTGTGTTGGAGCTAGGGGTAGGTCGGGTGTAATTAGTTGTAATACTAGGCGTTCCATGACTTTGGAGGGCGAGCAAAGGAGTGTGATGGGGCGGTGCGAGGAGGGTAGCGTGGGGTCTTTGTTGGGTTTGGGGAATGTGATGATGATACCATGCTTCCAAATGTCTGGTATTGTGTTGTGTGAATAGCTGTAGTTTGATATGTTAGTGAGTGTTTGTATGCCTTGTGGTCCCAGGTGTCTGAGGTGTATGTTGCTTATGTTGTCTAGGCCACAGGCGGGTGAGTGCTTGAGATTGTTGACGATATGCTTTGTCTGGTGATTGGTGAAGGGTGTATAGTCAGGGTCTGTGGGGAATTGTCTCTTACGTCGGATGACACGTCGGTCGTCTTTGTGAGGTTTTAGGTGGCTGACATGTGAGAAGTGATTGATGAGAGTGTTTGCTTGTTGTTTACATGAAGGAGTAGTCTGTTGTTGTGATTGCAGCATGTGATTGTGTTGTGTTGCTGTTGGAAAGTGTGATGCTGTTTAGTGTTTTGTAGAGTTTTTTGGGGTTTGTTTTGTGATCAAGTGTTTGTAGGAAGTTATTCCAATTTAGTTTTTGTTGTTCTTGTATTTTGTTGTTAGTTTGGGTGTTGAGTGCTTGAATTTGTTGTGTGATGTCTTGTGTGTGGGGTGCTGGGGAGTGTTTCAGTGTGTCGCGTTGTCTGATGAGGTTTTGAATTTCTGGTGTGAAGTTGGGGTTGTGTCTTTTTCTGTTACCTCTTGGAATGTGTTTCTTGTCAGCGTTTTGGATAGTTTTATT
Organism: Paralithodes platypus; assembly: GCA_032716605.1. Classification (NCBI taxonomy): domain Eukaryota; kingdom Metazoa; phylum Arthropoda; class Malacostraca; order Decapoda; family Lithodidae; genus Paralithodes; species Paralithodes platypus. Next base: position 24,567,787 of record CM064581.1, on the reverse strand, counting down.
GAGTATGTGTACAGCATTGTTGATGTTAGTGATGGGTGTACTGTTTAGAGTTGTGAAGTGTTGTTCTGTCTCATTTGTAAATGCTTCCCAGTTAGCTCTTTTATAATTGGTGTATGTGTGTTTGTGGCTAGCTGGGGTGAGTCTGGTTTTGGTGGTGATAATGATCGGGAGGTGGTCAGAGCCTAAGGTTCTGACCACCCTCCAGGATGTTGTGGGGGCGAGTTCTGGGGAGCAAAAGGTGATGTCTGGAGATGATGGGTTATAGTTGGCAAGTTGGCAAGTTGGACTAGATAATAGTCCATCAGGCGCCTGGCCGGGGAGCTTGTATATATGAAGGGTGCGACTGGAAGTGTGGTGGGCGGGCTTGTGGTTTCGGCTTCGCTGCATGTCTGCCTGCTGAGACCGAAACCTCTCCGGGTGGTTAGGGGAGTGCTATAGGGACCTTGGTCTCAGGGTCTTCTCCTGAGTGACCTAGATGTGTGTGAATTTGTATTTTATTTTGTGTGTTCATTGTTTTCTGTCCTGTTGTCCCTATTCAGGATCTATCTTGAGTCGGCCACCCCCAGAAAAAAAAAAAAAAAATAGGAAAAGTGGGGAATGGGCCTGAGTAAATACATACATACGAGCTACCTATAATAAGTTACCCCCCCCCCAAAAAAAAAAAAAAATCCCCCCCCCCAAAAAAAAAGAAAAAGAAAAAAGAAAACAGACGACTTAAGGACTGTGACCAGTATGCTAGTTAAAATTAAATTAATTTCAATATCACAAACAGCCAGCTGTGTGGGTTTGGTGCCAACTGCTCTGGTAAACCTAAAACCTAAAATATTCTCCAACTAATGATGCTCAAGATGGCGGGAGGACTGAATGGGGTGAGCATAGCTCTATCCCTATTTATCATCCTTCTCAACATCCAGAGGGGATGTGCCGATAGACAGGTGCAGAGGAGACCGGTAGTGTACCAGGTCAACACTAAACAAGTATTGAGGGACCTCGTCATACAGAAATCACACACAAATTAAATTTCTGTCACCATTCCTGCCTGGGCAGCTTCATACATCGGGAATTCGCTGTGTCTCAGCAAACACAACCTCGCTACAACACCTGTTGTGCTACACTCTAATAAGCTGTGGAGATATAGAGACCAACCCAGGCCCCAGCTCAACGTTAAGAAACCTCACTACGAAACAAGTAAGACAGACACCGACATTTCAACAGTCCCTAGCAGAAAAATTCATTACAAGCAGGAACCCAAAACTCCCCTCACGCTCATACACACAACCCAAGCCGTCAGGCAGCCACCACTACAGTGCCACCACTCTTCCAACAGAACACTACCCTCAACTCTACCATCACTACCACAGACATCAGCAACCCAAGTAGCTCAACATGCTACCTTAACAACTAAAAAAGCAGGTAGCACTCGCACCAACATTAACAGTGAAGTAGCAACAACGGCCAAGAACAACAACAAAAGCAACCAACAACAACCAGGCCGCCGCAGGGTGGTACAGGTAGGGGTAGGGGTGGGCCAAGGAGTAGGACAAGGCACAACCTGTCCCCCTCCCTCGCTTACACACCTCCGCCACTCAGCTGATCGGCCTGGGCCACACCACACCTCCAGACCTACGATGACCAGTAAAAGGAAATTATGTATAGTCTGTGATATTGGTTTCAACAAAAGGAGTACAATTTCACAATGCAGTAGTTGTAATGAAACAGTACACGATCGATGTACTTACGTTACTAGTAGAAACGAAGTGGAATGCTATAAATGTAGGAAATCAGCTATTATAATGTAAAACTTGCAAAATAAACAAACCAAAACTTATACGAACACAGTAAAAAGACAAAACAACTTATCAAAATCGTTATGTGGAAACAGCGCTTAAGTAAAATAATAATTTATAAATAAAAGAAAACAATCCACCACATAGGGTGTACATTACGACATGAGCAAGTTAATCTGGTTCCCAAGCAAACTAATCGCACACATAACAACGCACTATCGTCACGTTCAAGGAATTACTGTAGTCAATTTGGGAAGTCGGGGACGTTCTGGTAAATTTTTACTAAACTCTGCATGAATAAAGAACTACAATTAGTGTCAAAATTTTCTATTAAAATCAAATTTGCAACTTGACAAGACATTAACAATAGTACAAAATACAAATGGCTCTCACTAACGATAATGCTATCGGGTAGGTACCTGTAAGCATAGCATGCTTCAAGTGACCCCTAACAATTACTACCCTACTAATAACCTACATTTATTGTACAAATAAACTAAGGAAATCGCAAAAGCAAGCAATTGATACTATCGACAATGAATAGATACAATATAATAAATAAAAATATTTGAAAATATGAAGGCACAATAGATTTACTTAAACAAAAGAGTACTCTTTTAACCCACTGAGCCCCAGCTAGTTATAAATAAATGTACCACCAGGGACCGGCAGGATTTGAAATTTTGTTTTTTTCCAGAAACAATAGCGAATGGGTTAGGAATGAAGGAATAACCACAAAAAAAAAAAACGATCAAAAAGGTCAAAAATTGGTCCTACGGAGCCCCTGAAAGTCGATTTTACAAGAGTAAAAAATTGAAGGCAAATACAGTACACCCAAAATACCGTTTTTTGCGCGCTCACGCGCACGCGGTTGGACTTTAGGAGTTTTCAACCATCGGCATGGTTGCGTGGGATACTTACAAAGTTCCCATACAAATCTGAGCCCTCTAGGTGCCATAGGACCGGAGTACCTGTGACAACACGTTGTCGTCGCTGGGGTTTAGCGTTACATACATTGACGATGACACGTCGTCGCTGGGGTTCAGTGGGTTAACAAGAACAATTAATAATAAAAATTAATAATAACAATAGAAAAAGATAAACATTAATACATACAGACAAAAAGTAAGCAGAGGTTATAATAGAAACTTAAAGTTAATAATACTTGATTAAAATTATTGATATCAAATTTTAAAATACAGTCACAATAATTGACCTTAAAAAGATTAAATTTACTTGCAACAAAACCTCTGTCTACTAAGAGTGTATAGTAACCTAGCTCTATCCCAAAAGTCTTCTATTCTGGTACAAATAATACAAAATCTTATTAGCTGGGAATAAAAACAATTATACGTTATTTTACTATCGATATTACTATTAGGGAAAGGAAAGTTTATTACGTTAAAATTAAAATCGTCAACTTTGTGGTATATTTTAAGTGTGCACTGTTCATTAACCTCTCAGCTGCGCAGCCCCTGTAGTGTACACCATACCCCTGTGCGTAGGTATTTAGATGCATTCCTCACTAAAATCGTTAATTTACCATAAATATAATTAATATTTATCCATATGCGCCTATTTTATGTTTAATATGAAGATAGTAACATGTTACAACAATAAAACAAGTGGGAATATCATTTGTATGGTCAAAATCGCGAATTGTTAGCGAGTGGTTCATTCAACAATTGTGAGCCAGCCAGCCTCACACCCTCCTCTCTCGAAGCCTGGAGAGTGACCGAGGCCTGTATCTCTCTCTCTCTCTTTCCCACGCATAGACACACACATGACCACAGCCTAGGATCGGTTTGGAGATGTTTACACAAAAATATACCAATGAATAAGGGAATAAAAGGGAAAATAGGTGATAATTGAAGGGAGGGGGGAGGGGGAAGGAGGGGATGTGGAGGAGTGATATGAGGTATGGAGGAAAACAAAAAAATCAAGTGCTACTGGGGCCTTTTAAATGTTTTTTTTTTAGGCCAAGGATATTAAGAGTCTCCCTGCAGTCGCCCAGTAAAACCTCTTAAGAGTCTCCCTGCAGCTGCCGGGGTAACAATCTGTATATATACTGTATATCAAGAAAATGTTCAACTTCATCATTTACGTTACCTTGTGTGAGGGGGATGGAATTTGGATAAATTAGTTTAGCGACTTGATTAAAATTTAACATTACAAACAAGAATATCATCAATATATCTACTATTATTACTTAACAATTTAGCAAGTGCTAATTTGTCTAGGATGTTATTTTTCTTGCTACTGTCAACTAAGTTTTTCATAAATTCAAATTCTAAAGCAAGCAAGAATAAGTCTGCAATTAAAGGGCTAGCATTCCCACCCATAGGAATTCCTAATATTTGTTTGAAAATGTAGGGCCCGAATCTAACATAAGTATTGAAAAGGAGGAATTTAAGGGCATCTTTAAGTTTAGTTCTATCAAAATATACTGAACTAGTGGGATCAAAGCTAAGTGACACATTATTAAAATATGAATTAACATTTATGTAACGATTATGACTATTTTCAAATCTGTCAAAATGCAAATCTATAATAAAGCAAAGTTCTGAAAATACTAAATCTAAAGGCAAATTGGTATACAAAGTTGAAAAGTCGAAGCCATGTACCGAGGTAACTTTCTGCATGGTATTAAGTTTATCAATAACTTCTATTGAATTGTCAACACTCCAATAATAGTTAATGCCAGTTCTATTCTTGATGGTATCACAATATTGTTTATGAGTACTGTACAGTCAGTCCCCCCAATCCGCGCCTATATGGGCGGCATTACACGATGGGTATTGGGAATTCGCGCATTGGGGATAACATAACTTATGGAGAAAAATACATATGGGCGGCAGCCCGCATTTCCACACACATTTGACGGTAATTTTTGATCAAAATCAATACTAATTGGACAACCAAGCATACACAATAATAGAAACATAAACAAGTCATTCCTTACATTAAAATTAAATGCTATAAGTAGGTGAGAAGAGTTGGGGCTCCGAGACAGACCCCCGCGACAGGGCGAGTTCATATAGCTTAGGCCTAGGCTTCCCCGGCCCCGCCACTGTCACTGGCCCCGTCCCCGGATAAACCCATAGATTTCCCGATCGCAGTAGAGCCTTCACCAGTTTATTCTTCCTAGGCATTTTGAAGTTGTTGAAGGGTGTAGAAAGGCGGTTGTTACACAATAAATGGGTCAAGTCTCAGCGCACGGACACTTAAGGATATTGGGACTGAGAAGAAAGCGTACGTGTGGTTATGTGTGTGTGTGTGTGTGAGTGTGCGTGTGTATGTGTGCTTCCTTCTCAGTCCCAATATCCTTAAGTGTCCGTGCGCTGAGACTTGACCCATTTATTGTGTAGTAACAACTGCCTTCCTACACCCTTCAACACCTTCAAAATGCCTAGGAAAAATAAACTGGTGAAGGCACTACTGCGATCGGGAAATCTATGGGTTTATCCGGGGACGGAGACGGGGGCCAGTGACAGTGGCGGGGCCGGGGTAGCCTAGGCCTCCGAGGGGCCCCCAGGGGTGTGCGCGCGGAGTAGGGAGGGGGGGGTGGCACGGAATACAAAAAACAGCATTTTTACACCACTCTTCAACCGTGATTCGTGTTTTGTGGGGTCAATACGTGTTTTAGGGATTTTGAGTACCTGTTTTACCCCTCGGCGCGGAATAGGGTAAACGCGGACTGAGGATACGTGTATTAGGGGGACTGACTGTACTTTTAATGTATTTTAAGCAATGTACCTGTTTTGACAAAGTTTTAGTGGTAGCGAATTTTGCTCCGGCAATAAAGCGATATTTATAAGGTCTTTTATGAAATTTGGGTAACATGTATAATTTAGCAATGCATTTATTCTCATCAGAAAGTTTAATATCAAAGGATATATTTTTATTAGTACAGTCCATCCTCCTATAACGAGCTCCTACAACGCGATCCTCCTTCAACACGAGGGGGGGGTCCCGAATTACCTAAACCTCTTATAACCCGAGCCGAAAACATATAATGCGAAATGGCCTTGCCGAGTGCTTCAAATCCGGCGCCTCCTCTTACTGCGCGACCCCCCCCCCACCTACAGCGCGATAACATCGATGCGCACTGGATTTTAAGATGATTTTGCTAATGGATAATGCCCCTTGCCATCCTGCCTACCTGCAAAATCTCCACCCTCAATGCAATGTTATCTTCTTGCCTCCAAAAACAACATCCTTATCTCCATTTAGTGTTATTCCTACAACGCAAAATACCTACAACACGAGGCGCAGTGCCACCCCTAAACTCGCGTTGTAGGAGGATGGACTGTATGTTCATTAATTAACCCGTAGAGCCCCAGCGACGTGTCTGGCGCGTCGGCGATGTATGTAACGCACAGCACCAGCGACGCGTCTGACGAGTCACCCTAATTGCTCCGACCGTAACCTCAGGTGTAGCCACTCGAGAGGACTCAGATTTGTATGGGAACTGTGTACGTATCCCACGCAACCGTGCCGATGGTTGAAAACTCTCAAAGTCCACGTGCGTGCGCGTGAGCGCGCAATAACCTGGTTTTTTGGGGTAATTGCCTTCAATTTTTTACTCTTGTAAAATACGTTTTCGGGGGCTCTGTAGGACCATTCTTTAAGCTTTTTGAGCGGTTTTTCGTGGTTTTTCCTTCATTCCTAACCCATTCGCTATTGTTTCTGGAATAAAACCATATTTTGAAAACCGGCCGGGTTCTGGTGAACAAACAATACAAAACTAGCCGGGGCTCCACGGGTTAAGTTATCAACAATTAAATTTTCCAGAATTTCATAAACAGAATTACCGCAAATATTTTATGAAATTTATTACCTTTAACCCTTCTGGCCCGGGCTCTCCCTCCTAAGGACGTTGTTGAGATCCGGGCGATATGGCCGAAAAATGTCTACGCCTAGGCTACCGTATCTTTGTTATTTTAACTGCTAGAAAATTCCCACGCATCTCTAAATGTACTGCGGTTTCCAATCTGTAGACTGGCGCTGAGTAGAGCTCTCTAAGTCAACTGGTTCAGTTGTGATGACGATTTCCTTGGAGAGAGTTTTGAGGTGATGTTAGCAATATGACACAATTTTCAACACTAAATCTGTCTTAGCAGACCACACAACAACAAAGCTCCGACGTCTGCTTGCTTTCGGAGGTGCGCGCGTCGCCTCCGACCAGCTGTGTTTACATATGTCGGACGCACGGCTTTCAAAACACGCTTAACCCTCCTGGCCCGGGCTAGCTCTCCTAATGACAGTGCGGCGTACCCGGGCGATCTGGCCGAAAAACGTCTAGGCCTAGGCTACCGTATTTTGGTTAATTTTAACTGCTAGAAATTTCCCACGCATCTATAAATGTAGTGCGGTTTCCAATCTGTAGACTGGTATTGAGTAGAGCTCTCTAAGTCAACTGGTTCAGTTGTGATGACGATTTTAGTGGAGAGCATTTTCAGGCGATGTTATCAATATGACGATCTTTTCACTACTGAAACAACGACATACAGACATACAATAACAAAAGAGTCTTCTCCTTCTTGTTTTCGGAGGTGCGGTGACGCAACGATCGTCTTTGTTTACATGCGTCGGACGCACGGCGTTCAGACCAAGCTGAATAGGCTTGAAAGCTTACTATCTCCTGAAAGGACACCCGGGCACCTGCCCTTATTTCGTGGTGTCATATTAAAATGACACCTGGGCCAGAAGGGTTAATAGGCTTTCAAGCTTATGGATTTTAAAATGACACCCGGGCTCCTGCCCATCTGCCGCGGTGTTATTTTAAAATGCTGCCCGGGCGGGAAGGGTTAATGCCTAGTTCTTTTTTCATGTTTTCTAGATAAATTTCTTACATATGAAGCTATAGTTATTGCTGGCTTTATCTACTGTAGTGATTACAAAATGTTTATGCAAATTTATTAAATCAATTTTAACACACAAGCCGCGGGTCCCGACAATATTCGGGCGGGATTTTGAGCACATTATCGGCTCTGAGAGAGAATCCACGCGTTGGGAGGACGGCAGGCGGGCTCTGACCGCTCGGCATGGGCCGAGTGAGGCAACTGGGAGCCTCACCACACCCCTCCACATCTCCGGCCTCTCGAGTCCAAGGATATTCTGAGGAAATTACCGTATTTAGGGTTTTTGCCCTCGTGTTGCAACATCGTTGCAAGCGAACCCGTGGTCGTACAAAGATGATTCAGGTGTCATTCGAAAGCTCTATTATCGCCCTTTCACGGATACATAATTGTATTACGCTCTGGCTCTTGTTTATGCATGAAAAAGAGCATGGAATGAAGCTCGTTTAGGGTAAATATGCCCGCCTGCCAGGTAGTAGAAGTTACAAATATCCCTGTTTGACAGGGGTTAAGCTTATTATAATTATAGTATAGTTTACAAAAACAGAAAGATTGAATTCATTTTTTAAGAAAACTTTATTTCTAATTAATCTAATCAATAATTTTGACCATGCTTCTAGCTCCCTCGCATCGCAGCGCTTAGTTTTTAACAATTTATCTTTTAATCTATTAACTGAAAAAACAATATCTTTTAAAATGTTGTCAAATGATACTTTATCATTCCCTATTCTATATTTAAAACCTTTTTGACATAGCTCCGCTAATTTGTCGTTTTCAAAATGTTTAACTATTTCTACATCACCTGTTAATATATGACCTATCGGACTATATATGAACTTTTTTAATGCATTACGTCTGTTAGCTTACATGTCCATGACTCTTTGACATATGCCTTTATTATTACTGAAAATATAATTTTCTGAAAGATTCTCTAAAACTTTATTATAATTACAAATAATAGACCCAACAGGTCGCTCATATGAATAAACTATTATTGGTTTGAAATCTTTATATCCATCCGTCAACCTGGACTTAACTTTCTTTGAATTTATTAGACTGTTAACATTAATTTTGTCTAAACTTTTAGAGGAATAATTCAAAGTGGATATAACATTATCTTTAATAGGGTTATCTATGGATTTTTTAGAATTGGCTCTAATACATCCCATAAAAGCAAAGACAGTATTTTTAAATTTATTGGTGAAATAATTTTTATTATTAAGAATATTTTCTATCAAAGGAGCAAAACTTTTCTTTTGTACTGTAGGCCTTTCAAAGAATCTTTAAAAAAAAAAAAATTATTCCGAAATTTATATACTGTATAATGAATCTATCTATCTATCTATTGCCTGACGCCGTGATCCCCGAAGGGGTGGCCACGAACGAACCGCCCCCATGCACCTCTGTCCCCAGTCAGTCGACGCCCCTCCCCCCAACCAGCACCGCCTTCGTTCATGTAGTTCCTCACTCCATCCTTCCACCTCATATTCGGTCTACCTCTCCCCCTCTGTCCCTCCACCTCGCTCTCGTACACCCTCTTAGTCATTCTCTCGCTTTCCATACGTTCCATATGGCCGAACCATCTCAAGTTGTTCCTTTTCACACTTTCCAGCACATCTACCTCCACACCACACCTCCTTCTTACTTCCTCATTAGTCTGTCTATCCCTCCATGTAACTCCGCACGCACTCCTTAAGTAATTCATTTCCACTGCTCTCACTCTTGGTCTGAGTCTCTCAACCAACGTCCATGCTTCGCTTCCGTAAGTCAGTGTCGGGATTACCACACTGTCATGCAAGGACTTCTTCACTTCCATACTGACCACCCTATTTCTTGTTACTGCTTTTAGCGTTCCTACAACCCTCTTCCCCTGTTGTACCCTCTCCCGCACCTCTTCATCCATAGTCCCATCTTTACTCAACACACTGCCCAGATACTTAAAAGAGTTGACGATCTCCATAGCCTGACCGTTCAGCTTCACCTCACACTCTGTGACTTCACCCCTTTCGAAGACCATAACCTTGCTCTTCCCCATATTTACCTTCAAATTCCGTTTTTCGCACACTGTTCCAAACTCATTTACCAGACCCTGCAACTCCCATTCATTATCACTCATCAGAACTGTATCATCCGCAAACAGCAGTATAGGTAGCTTCCACTCAATTCCCTCCCTTTTCAGCGATACACCAACATCCACTGCTCTTGATAGTATTTCTTTCATAACTCCATCCATATATACAGTAAACAACCACGGGGACATCACACACCCCTGTTTCAAACCAACATTCAGGTCAAAGAACTCGCTCTGCTCACTCTCCACACGTACTGCCGCCTTTGCACCCTCATACATGCTCTTCACTGCTTTCAGCAACTTGCCCTCTACTCCGTATATTCTAAGTACTTTCCACAAACCTTCTCTATCCACTCTGTCATAGGCCTTCTCTAAGTCCATAAAGGCAACATACACCTTTTGTTTCTTCTCCAGATACTTCTCCACAACACAATTCAGGGTAAAAATCTGATCTACACATCCTCTTCCCTTCCTAAAACCTCCCTGCTCGTCGCCTATCCATTTCTCCGTTCTCACTCTCACTCTCTCAATCACTACCCTACTGTATACCTTCCCTACTACGCTTAGAAGACATATTCCTCGGTGGTTACCACACACTCCTCTTTCCCCTTTGCCCTTATATAGGGGGACTATTATGCCAGTCTTCCAGTCATCGGGTGCACTCCCCTTCTCCCATGCTAGTTTGCACATTTTCCATACCCATTCTATCACTATCTCACCACCATACCTCAACATTTCCCCACACACTCCATCTGTTCCTGGTGCTTTCCCCAACTTCACTCTTTTCATGGCTTCCCACACTTCTGACCTCCTGATCCCCACCTCCTCCTCCACTACTTCTCTTCTTCTCCCTCCCATACCATATCCAGCTATGTTTGCTGGCTCTTCATTCCTTTCATTTAGCAACTCACTGAAGTACTCCCTCCATCTTTCGACTCTCTCTTGCTTCTCGGCTAGCATTCTCCCATTCTTATCTTTCACACCCTTACTGTTTCCCTTGCTACCTTCCCTAACTTTCTTGACTTCTTTCCAGAACAGTTTCTTACTCTCCCTCCATTTTACACTCAGATTCCTTCCAAATTCCTCATCTACTCTTCTCTTACTTTCCTTCACTACTCTCTTCACCACCCTCTTACTCTCCACGTACCTCGCTCGTTTCTGCCTCTCGGAATCTTCATTCCCTCTACTACCCAACCACTCTCTATATGCTTTCTTCTTTTCTTCCACAGCTATTCTTACCTCTTCTGTCCACCATGCTGTACCTTTCACTCCCCTCCCTCTTCTCCTCACTCCACACACCTCCTCACATGCTGCACAGATCTCATCCTTAAACACCTTGCTCATCTCCTCCACTTCCTCCATAACTTCCAGGTCGAACCCACCTAGTCGTCTTTCCACTGCTCTCCTGTACTCCTCCCTGACTTCCTCCTCCTGCAACCTCTCCACCCTCCTCACCATTCCACCCTCCTCTCGCCTCCCTCCCGCTCTCCTCAACCACTTCTTTTGTATCCTAACCTTAGCTACCACTACATAATGATCAGACAGACCCCCTCCAATACCCCTATACACCCTAGCATCCATCACAGATTTCTTCATTCGTTCATCCACACATACATAATCAATCAATGACTTTCGTTCCACCACTGTCTTATCCTTCATCGTCAACATCCGTTTCCACGTGTACCTGTGGATCATTCTGTGTCGGAAGAAGGTGTTGGCTATCCACAGCCTCCTCCCCACACATAATAATCTGTATAATGAATACATAATTTATATACAGTATAATGAATATAAAAGATCCTATAAACATTTGTGATATATGTGAATCACTCATAACACGACGACAAAGGATCGTAAACTGTGTTAAGTGTAAAACTGTAGCTCACATGAAGTGTGTTACGCTGGCCAGCTTGCCAGAATGCACTCGTAACTCGCTAGCGCTCGCCAGGGCAGTGAAACGGGCTACAATAATCGTAGAACGATGTTCTTTCTTTCATAGTGTTCATGTTGTCATAGACAGATCAGTGGTGATCTTTATTCTTGTCTGTGACACTTGGAAGTATTTTATATCATTGATAGAATATAAGATATGTTGTGTGAAGTTGTAGGGAGAAAGAGAGCGAGCAGCGTGGTGGTATTATGTGCGTCTGTATGTATGTGCGCCTCCCTCGCTCGGAGGAGTTTCCCACGCTCGTGATTGGCCGGCGGGCCTGGCGCGTCATATGCCGCCTGCTCCTCATGATGTAGTCGTCTGTGATTGGGTGCCGCTGCCTTTGTTAGTGCTGGGGGCTCCTGCCCGCGTTTCTCCTGCAGAGCTTGGCATAGCGTGCTTGGTCCTACATGTCCTTTGCAATCTGTCCCCAATATAACCCCCTATACTACTGTTTCTCTCTCTGAACTTCTTCTTTTCCAATACTTCCTCTCTTTATTCAATTATTTATCCCTTCTGGTTCTGCATACGACTTCCATAGTCGGCCAGTCGTATTACCAGCACCAGCTCTCACATTTATGTTTTGCACTAGCTTTAGGGATTATTAGAGTCATAGACATATGGTAGCCTAGTGTTGGGGTGCTTCCAATTATTGAGCTGTTCTTTCCTATTATTTAATGCTAGACAGTGGAAGGTATCTTTGGTCGTTGTCTGAGTTATGTATGTGGCAAGTCAGAGCCTGTACAACATCGACGAAGCTAGGTAGCCTGTAACCCTTGCGCATATTTTCCTTTGCGAATGTAGCAGTATACAGGTGAAGGGCTTTTGCCTACTCTTACCTGTATGCTTGCTACCTCATTGTGTTGACCTTTGTGGAGCGCCAGGGTAAGACCAGATACTTGAGATCTGGACTTACCAATTGAGCCTCAAAGTCACTTAACGTAACATAAGGAAAATCTGTTCAAGGGGAGACAGTAGGCTACGAGCATGCTTGCGCTCTGCCTAGTTTCCTAGTACCTTTTATGCCACTGCTAGACTTTATTAGTGAGAAAGACAGCATTGTGTTTATTAACTTTAATTGTGTATGCCTTAGGAATTATTCACGCCTTATTTTAGCCTAGGTTGATGCATAGTGCACAACCCAGTTTGGCTGTTACGTTGGCTAAGGAAGTACGGTTTTTGAGTGGCGATTATTAGTGCTGTCACAGAGTTGTTGCACTCCCTTGTTTCATATATATGTATCCTACTTTTTGGTGTATTTAAGATACACGCTTTGGTGTCCTGCCCCTGCATTATTTCTGTTCTATATTAACGAGCATCTTAAAGCATCAGACGTTTTCAGAAGTTTCTTTATCTGATTGCTGTAGGACTAGACTTCCAGTGTTTTCATAGAGCATTGTAGAGTTTAGTGGTGAGTACAGACTCACACTAAAGTTAACGTAAGCATATACTCCTTTATTAAATCTTGTTATAGTTTATTCAAGCATTGTTATTACTTAAGAGCATTTTATTAATGTAAAGTACTCCTGTTGTGAGTAGGCTTTGCCGTCCCCGGAAAGCCTTTGTAGAAGTGCACTAAAACCCAGTTAATTGATACCCCGTTATCCAGTAGATTAACTCTGGAGGGTTTAAGTATTTTGTTCACCGGCGTAATAGTTCGAGGGTTTGGAATTAGCGTACCATTGTTGCAGATATAGCCTATCTTCTAGTCCATTCTTAAGTGCCCTTGTTTATTTCGTAGTGCCGGTCGTAACAAATGGCGACCTTAGACCAGTATATAGTGAACTGAATATTGCAGTTTTTTTTGGGGAGAAATCTTATTGCCATTTGGGGTTGAATTTATTTCTCGCAGTGTTGGCAGTGGACATTGTTTTGAGGATATATAGAACTTGTTGGAGTTTATTGGTGACCTAGTATTGCACCCAAGAACATCTTCGAATATTTTTTGTGAATAAAGCTACGCGAGAGTTTGGCTACTTTTGTCTTGACTTGAGAATTTTCGTTGTTTACTCCATCATGTCACTGGACGGATCTGAGCATAGTGAGGGCACAGTGCAAGAGACAGGCGAGGAGGTGGAGAAGGTGGAGTTGGTTAACGGCATTCAGGTGGTGAACAGTGAGGAGGATGCTCAGATTTTTTTGGAGGAGCCTGTGTCGGCGGACCGGGTGTCGGGGCTGGACCGGTACGGATTGCAGTGTGTAGCCACGGTCTTAGGGTTTTCCGGTACCAGCGGTTTGTCGAGAAGTGAGCTGGTTACCTGTGTGCTGGGTGGGGTGCATGGGGGTTCGGGTGGAGCGGGAGCTGGGGCACCTTAGTCCCAGCCCCCATTCCACTCAACTCCTATCATGGCGCCCCCTCGGGTTCCGGAGCCGGGTACGTTCCCGCAGGCCGATGCCCGCTGGCGGTTGGGTATGCCTCTAAGTGACTCACAGGGTGGGTCCCCGGTAGTAGCACCCCCTCCTCAAGGTTTGTCTCCCGAGATGTTGCTTCAGCTCGAGCTCGCCAAACTTGAGCATGAGCAGCGAAAGTATGAGGCTGAGCTCAGGCAGCAGCAGCAGCAGCGAGAGGCTGAGCTCAAGTATCATGCTGAGTCTGCAAGGTATTGTGCCGATATTGACCTAGAGAAAAATCGTGTAGAGGTGACGAGGAACCGGGTCGTCCAGGGGGGTCGACCCCATGACCAGTCCCTGTCGCATCTACTAAAGTTGGTTCCAGTGTTTGATGAGTTAGGAGTTACAGAATTCTTTCTTCGTTTTGAGAAAAAGTGCCGGGAGCACCAATGGCCCGAGGAGAAGTGGGCAGCCCTTGTTTCTTCACGATTGATGGGGAAAGCACTCAAGGCGTACAATGCTTTGCCCCTAGATTCCTGCGTGAATTATGAGGCGTTGAAAGAGGCTGTCCTGAGGGCGTATGAGCTACAGCCAGAGGCCTATAGGCTGAAGTTTAGGGCTGTTCCAAAAAGAAAGGATAGTACTTTCCAGGAACACGCTAGAGAGCTGTCAGATGCATTTGAAAATTGGTTGAGGTCGGAGAAGGCAACTACTTTTGATGCAGTAAAGCAATTAGTGTTGTTAGAGCAATTTTTTAAGTGTACTGGCAGTGACTTGACTCTTAACCTGAAAGAAAAGCAACCAAAAACTCTGCAGGAGGAGGCTGAGCTGGCTCAGGTTGTCATTGATTCGTGGGTGCGGGTCTGCACACAGAGCTGAGGCAGGTAACAAGGGGCGTACCACTCCACCCCCCCGAATTAATGACACAACTAATTATCCATTTAAGAGTACTGTTGCCAATTATGATCCCAAGTCGAAACCCTTCCTGTTAAAGAAAGGCCAGGGCCCTTACCCACCTCAGGGGAAGTCCAAGAGTGAAGTGGAATGTTTCAAGTGTCATAAGAAGGGGCATATTGCGCGCTCATGTCCGAGCGCACCGCCTACAGCAGTGGTGTCACTAGTGAGCAACATCGGCGTGTCTTTGAGGTCTTCCGCGTTTGCCCGGGGTAATATGTCGGTTGCGAAGACACAGTCGGTGCAGAAGCAGCAAAAGGGCTCGTCACCCGTCCGAGATGCTTTTTGTGGTCATAGGGGGCACGGCACTGTGAGGTGGGCTGGTGTGGAGCATAGGCTTGAGTTGCTGCGTGATATGGGCGCTTCCCAGACACCTGTTAAGAACTTCAATGGCAAGCCTATTAACGCTGCTCGGGTTGTGGTGGTTCAAGGCATCAATGCTACGCGGTCTTACCCGCTGGTCAGAGTGGAGCTTGAGGTGGACGGTGTGACACAGGAGTTGGATGTGGGTGTTGTGGAGAAATTGCCAGTTGAGGGGGTCGACCTCCTTCTCTGTAATGACTTTGCGGTGCCTACTTCCGAGGTTCCACCCTTAGTCGTTGCCGAGAGGGCGGCCGACACGAGTAGGGAGGGGCAAGAGGGGCTCGAGAGATCTCAGTCCGCTCAGGTGTCACAGCCTAGTACCCAAGTTTCAGACCAGCGGAGGAAGGGTCGGAAGGAAAAAGTCGAGGCTGGTGGTCGGGTTGAGAGTTTGGACCCAGCGACACTCCTTGGTGACTCGGTACTTGCACCAAAGTTAAGCTCCGGAGTGGCCCCAGAACCTGTCCCCCCTAGTGACATGGTAGGGCGTGATGGCACTCGGCGACAGAGTAGTTCCCAGGTGCAACTAAAAGATGTTAGTCTTGAGAGTTGTGGGAACGGGGCTATTGAACTCGACGAGGACGGGGAAACATGTCATGTGAACCTGTTAAAGGAGTTTGTGAGGCAACCACCTGAGCAGCCTACTGTCCCTGTGTTGGTCTGCAGCGGCCAAGGTGGAGAAGGAGAGGGGGGCAGTGGGGCACAGGTGGAGGAAAGTTGGGATTGTCATGTCTCGGCGGAGCAGTGGGCGGGGGACACGAGTCAGGTGGCTGTGGAAGCGCTTGAGCACCTGCCTGAGCAGCAGCGTGCAGCGATCCAGCCCCTGCTCGGTTCATACCCCAGTGTTTGTGCCGAGCACCCAGGCCTCACAACTCATGCGGTGTACGATGTTCCGCTGGCAGGTCACTTGGATGTGAGTAAACCGTTGGCCTCGTTGTTTCAGTTGTTCAAGGTGGGCGACGAGGCTTTGGCATGGTTGTCAAGTCAGGGTCGACCCATGGCTGCTAAGGGTGGTGGTCAGTATCAGGCCATTAAACAGATTGGTGAGGGTAACTATGGACTAGATACGCCTGATCGTCGCATAGCCTCCCAATACTGCCCTAGTAAAATGCAACAGTCCGGACGGTGTTCCTCCTGTTGTTCTCAAAAACTGTGCTTCCATGCTGACTCCCTGCCTAGGCAAACTCTTTCGTCTCTGTCTATCCTCTAACGTCTTCCCTTCATGCTGGAAGTTTGCTCACATTCAACCTGTCCCAAAGAAGGGTGACCGCTCTCAACCCTCCAACTATCGTCCAATTGCTCTCATTTCTTGTCTTTCTAAAGTTTTTGAAACTATTCTTGCTTCAAAATTCCTTAAGCATTTCTCTTCTCATAATCTGCTCTCAGATCGCCAGTATGGCTTCCTTAAGGGTCGCTCTACTGGTGATCTTCTTTCATATCTTACTAACTCTTGGCCATCCTCCTTTCGGGACTTCGGTGAGACTTTTTCTATTGCACTAGACATATCGAAAGCCTTCGATAGAGTCTGGCATAAATCTTTAATTTCTAAACTACCCTCCTTCGGTTTCTATCCCTCCATCTGTACCTTTGTCTCTAATTTCCTTTCCGGCCGTTCCATAGCCGCGGTTGTGGACGGCCATTGTTCACTTCCTCACCCTATAAACTCCGGTGTTCCTCAGGGCTCTGTCCTATCTCCTATTCTCTTTCTAATTTTTATAAATTATCTTAACTGTACCTAAATTCCCATCCATTCATACGCAGATGACTCAACCTTACACTACTCCATTACTTTTTCAGAACGCTCCAGCCAGCAATCCCTCAACGACAAACGTAATGAAGCCATACAACTCTTAAATTCTGATCTAAATACTATTTCCAATTGGGGCAGAGAAAACCTTGTTAACTTTAATGCTTCCAAAACCCAATTTCTCCATCTATCTACCCGTCAGGATCTCCCAGCGGACTATCCCTTATTTTTCAACAATACAAAAATCAACCCTTCATCTTCTCTCAATATTCTTGGTGTCTCTTTTTCTTCTGCTCTCATTTGGAAGGACCATATTACCAGTCTTGCTAAGGCAGCCTCCCAGAAGCTGGGTGTGCTCAACCGCCTTAGGGGGTTCTTTTCCCCTGCACAGCTTCTTGCTCTGTACAGGGGCATAGTGCGCCCTTGTATTGAGTATTGTTCACATGTGTGGGGAGGTTCCTCTCACACCGCTCTCCTAGACAAGGTTGAAAGGAAGGCCTTTCGTATCATTAACTCCCGTCCACTTACCAACTCTCTGCAATCTCTCTCTCTCCGCCGCAATGTTGCATCTCTCTCGATTTTCTATCGCTACTATAATAATCAGTGTTCCTCAGAGCTATCCCAGTGCATACCACCTCCTTTACATAGGGCACGTGGTACCCGTCTTGCAACTCAATCCCACCCCTACTCTGTGCAACTCTCCAACCCAAGCGTGAAACGTTACTCTCAAACTTTCTTCTACTCAACAGCTGAGCTCTGGAACTCTCTCCCAGAATCAGTTTTTCCCGCTTCCTATGACTTAAATTGCTTCAAACTCCGTGTGTCCAGGCATTTTGGCTCGAACGTCCCTTGATTTTGGCCCTGTCACTCTTTCAACTATGAGGGAGGCACTCGCTATAGGCAGTTATGCCTTTTGCCTCCCTCAATCACATAGAAAAAAAAAAAAAAAAAAAGACCGACTGTATCTGGCCGTGGCGCTGAAGGCGGTGATGCTGCGCAGGCAGATGTAGTCGCAAGAAATGCGGCAGGTGCGCATGTACGGTATCGGCGGGGAAGCCTTAGCAATTATGAACTATGGGAGTGACTGCACAGGTGGTACAGATTGTCCCTCTCATGACCTGGCTGTCCTAGGGACAAAGGTGGGAAGGAGGGAGACTATAGTGTAGAAACTATGGTCCCAGCTGGGTTGTGGGAGGGCACTAGGCATGTTGTTCATCGAGATAAGTTGCAACCTCTTGTTCCTGAGCGCCAAGAGAAGTTGTTTACTAGGCTGTGGCAGTACGTCCGCATGTTTGTTGATTCTCCAGGCCTAATGTACGGGGTAGAACCCGACATGGAGGCTGGAGACAGTGCAAGGCTCAAGTTGGCTCCCTACCGTATAAATCCTGCTCGACAGCCTGTCGTAAAAGTAGAGCTGGACTACATGTTGGAGAAGGGTCTGAGGGATAAGGGATATCGTGAGTGGTCGTTGCCAGTAACTTTGCAACCTGAGTTAAGTGGGAAGATCCGTGGTTGTGTTGTTTCCAAGTGTTGGTGCATCATCCCTGACAGACGCCTATACCTTATCTAGAGTTGACGACCCCATAGACCGCATCGGGGCTGCCTCGTTTATCACTAAGGTGGAAATAGTGACAGGTTATTGGCAGGTCCCGTTGCCGGAGAGAGCGAAGAGAAGTGCCAGTCTTGTGATGGACTGGGCAGTTTATCAGTGTCAGGTGTTGTTTTGCTGCCGGAGCACAAGTTGGATGTGTGGCATGTTAAGGGCACTGATAATGTTCTGGCTGATTGTTTGTCACGGGAGGGTATGTTTTAAGGAGCACCCTCGCCGTTCAGTCAGTGTTTGTTTGAGAGTGGAGAAAAATTAGGCTTGCCCCTGTAGTGCAAAGCCGCCAAAAACACTATTAAAAAATTATAAAAACCTCACATAAAAACTCTTTCTTTTTGATAGTATATAAGTGCAGTATGTTACAGCAAGAATCTAAGACATCCTGTGTTTTTGTCTTAGTAGACTAGGCTAGGTGAAGCTTGCTCGTTGAGCGTAATATTGTTAAGTGATACTATTATTTTTGGGAAGTGTTTGTGTAGATTTTTTTATATAATGAAGTGTTTTATGTTTGTGATTGTACCTTGTTTTCACAACTTGGGAGAGTAGCTGGGTGATGCGGGGTTGGTGGGCATTCTGTCTGGTCAGATGTGGAGTTCACCTGAGGCTGAAACGTCCCACATCTTGGGCGGGGTGTTACGCTGGCCAGCTTGCCAGAATGCACTCGTAACTCGCTAGCGCTCGCCAGGGCAGTGAAACGGGCTACAATAATCGTAGAACGATGTTCTTTCTTTCATAGTGTTCATGTTGTCACAGACAGATCAGTGGTGATCTTTATTCTTGTCTGTGACACTTGGAAGTATTTTATATCATTGATAGAATATAAGATATGTTGTGTGAAGTTGTAGGGAGAAAGAGAGCGAGCAGCGTGGTGGTATTTTTGTGCGTCTGTATGTATGTGCGCCTCCCTCGCTCGGAGGAGTTTCCCACGCTCGTGATTGGCCGGCGGGCCTGGCGCATCATATGACGCCTGCTCATGACGTAGTCGTCTGTGATTGGGTGCCGCTGCCTTTGTTAGTGCTGGGGGGCTCCTGCCCGCGTTTCTCCTGCAGAGCTTGGCATAGCGTGCTTGGTCCTACATGTCCTTTGCAATCTGTCCCCAATATAACCCCCTATACTACTGTTTCTCTCTCTGAACTTCTTCTTTTCCAATACTTCCTCTCTTTATTCAATTATTTATCCCTTCTGGTTCTGCATACGACTTCCATAGTCGGCCAGTCGTATTACCAGCACCAGCTCTCACATTTATGTTTTGCACTAGCTTTAGGGATTATTAGAGTCATAGTCATATGGTAGCCTAGTGTTGGGGTGCTTCTAATTATTGAGCTGTTCTTTCCTATTATTTAATGCTAGACAGTGGAAGGTATCTTTGGTCGTTGTCTGAGTTATGTATGTGGCAAGTCAGAGCCTGTACAACATCGACGAAGCTAGGTTGCCTGTAACCCTTGTGCATATTTTCCTTTGCGAGTGTAGCAGTATACAGGTGAAGGGCTTTTGCCTACTCTTACCTGTATGCTTGCTACCTCATTGTGTTGACCTTTGTGGAGCGCCAGGGTAAGACCAGATACTTGAGATCTGGACTTACCAAGAGAGCCTCCAAGTCACTTAACGTAACATAAGGGAAATCTGTTCAAGGGGAGACAGTAGGCTACGAGCATGCTTGCGCTCTGCCTAGTTTCCTAGTACCTTTTATGCCACTGCTAGACTTTATTAGTGAGAAAGACAGCATTGTGTTTATTAACTTTAATTGTGTATGCTTTAGGAATTATTCACACCCTAGGTTGATACATAGTGCACAACCCAGTTTGGCTGTTACGTTGGCTAAGGAAGTACGGTTTTTGAGTGGCGATTATTAGTGCTGTCACAGAGTTGTTGCACTCCCTTGTTTCATATATATGTATCCTACTTTTTGGTGTATTTAAGATACACGCTTTGGTGTCCTGCCCCTGCATTATTTCTGTTCTATATTAACGAGCATCTTAGAGCATCAGACGTTTTCAGAAGATTCTTTATCTGATTGCTGTAGGACTAGACTTCCAGTGTTTTCATAGAGCACTGTAGAGTTTAGTGGTGAGTACAGACTCACACTAAAGTTAACGTAAGCATATACTCCTTTATTAAATCTTGTTATATTCAAGCATTGTTATTACTTAAGAGCATTTTATTAACGTAAAGTACTCCTGTTGTGAGTAGGCTTTGCCGTCCCCGGAAAGCCTTTGTAGAAGTGCACTAAAACCCAGTTAATTGATACCCCGTTATCCAGTAGATTAACTCTGGAGGGTTTAAGTGTTTTGTTCACCGGCGTAATAGTTCGAGGGTTTGGAATTAGCGTACTGTTGTTGCAGATATAGCCTATCATCTAGTCCATTCTTAAGTGCCCTTGTTTATTTCGTAGTGCCGGTCGTAACAAGTGCATCTCTAAGAAGACCAACAGAGAAGAATGTGAATTTTTATGCAATAAGTGTGCCTTGCTTTTATTAACGAATGTTAATGTAAATGAAACACTTGACACCACAAATGACACCACAGAATCCAGCCAGGACACAGTCCAAGATGAATATAAAGTTTTCACAAAGAAAGGGCTCCATTTTATCCACATCAACGCCAGATCAATGTATCATAAACTGTCAGAAATAAACTTGTTAGCTAATAAGACCTAAGCTTCAATAATTGCAAATACAGAAACCTTTCTGGACTCGAGTATAAACGATGGTGAAATAAACATTCAAGGTTTCAATGTGGTTCGCAATGATCGTAATAGACAAGGGGGAGGAGTATGTCTGTACAGTAAACTCTCTTGTTTGGCGTTCTTAGTACAGTAGTTTGAAAAAACAGCGCCAATCGCGATTTCGCCAGACACACATTGGAAATTAAATGGGAAAAAATTATGGTAGTCATTGGTCACCCCTAAGTTAGCTTATTTTACCCTTTTTCGTATTTTTAATCACAAATTTCTGAATACTAACTATAGTACATGCTAATTGAAATAATTAAAGGATATTAAGACACACCAGAAACATTTTTAAGTGTTTTATTTGTATAGGCCTAGGCCTATATTGTTTGTTTGCTTCGTATTACAACTGGGTGTCCGCCTCATTATTGTTCCTCTCGTCATTGTCCGCTCATTATTCTTCTCCTCTTTACCATGATAGCTACTTTGGGCCGTAATGTCCTCCAAAGTTGGTTATCTAAACTCCTCAGTCCTCATGGCTTGCCTCAAAAAGCCTTCAAAGCTGGGATCGTTGATATAATTATACACGTCGCCATTTTGGTCCAAGTCGCATTATTCTTCTTCTTGCCGCCTTATTCCTGGCGAACCGGAACCATGTTCTTTTAAGTTTTGTTTAAGTTCTTTTAAGGTTATGAACTTATGAACAAAAAATACTGCCACTTGGGATTGTATTGTTTCAGTTAATGTATCACTCACAAAGGCATAAAACGTGATGCAAGGTAAGTTAAGTATATTTGTAATATTTCTTGTTCTGCACATCTTTCCTAAAATTGCGAATTTCCTTTTCTACTTTGGGCTTTTCAGGTGGCCCTCTATCACGAACAACTGCATCACCACTTGGTCCCACGGCTACCATTATCCATATATCATGAATCGATGGAGAGAGCGAGCAATAAATTATACAGTCAAGGTCGAACAGGAACTGGTAAGAGAGTAAAGTAACTTTATCACGACCGACAAGTGCCGAGAGGTGGCCTATGCGCTCGGGTCGGCTCGCCGCTCGGGTCAGTTCGCCGCTCAGGTCGGCTCGCCGCTCGGGTATATTCGCCGCTCGCCTATTTTCGTCTCTTGGCCACCCGCCAATTACGATTTTTTTCCGCCAGACGATAGCTTTGGTATCTTATAGATTATGGTGCCAAACACGATTTCGCCAAGCTTAAACACGCCAGACATGAGAGTTTACTGTATGTAAAAAAACAACCTCACACACACAATTAGGAATGACCTTCATACAGAAAACCACTAAACTCTTTGGATTGACTTACACCTGCCTAGGACAAAACCCATCACAATTGGAGTGTGCTATAGGCCACCGGACGACACACAATACTTAAACAAATTTGAATTAACTCTGTCAGTACTAGACCCCCGGAATGAATCTATTATACTAGGGGATTTTAACCGGTGTTACAAACAACGAAATAATAGGCTTGTACGAGAATATAGGCACATACTGACAATGCACAATCACAAACAGCTCATCACAACCCCCACACGTATCTCTGATAACACTGCTACAATATTAGACCATGTAAATTGTAACAGAGAGGACAAAATATCACAAACAGGGGTTATACAGACAGGGATAAGTGATCACTTCGTCACATATTGCACACGTAAAACGCCAAAAATTACCCTAGAGAATCAGTCACTCAGAAACTACAGCAAAGAAACATTTTATGGAATACAGATTGGTCTCCAGTGTTTGGAAATACTAACGTTAATGACGCATGGGTTGGCTTCAGAACCATCATCACAAACATTCTAGACGAAATAGCTCCTCTGAAAAATATACGAATTAAAGCAAGATCAGACCCATGGATCAACAATGACATACTACACCATCTAGAACATAGAGACAAACTGTTAAAAAGGCTAGTGAAACATAGACAAGATAAAGGTCTGAAACAAGAGTTCAACAGGGCTAGGAATAAACTAAGTAGGAAAATTAAATCAGCGAAATCTAATTATTTCCACAGTAAGGCAGAGGAATATCAGAGTAACCCCAAAAAACTATGGAGGCACTTAAAATCAACGGGCTACAGCAACAAGGCAAGGGATTCATCTAACACTAATATTGCTCTCAAAATTAATGATCAAGTTTGCCATGATAAACATCAAATTTCAACCTACTTCAACTCCTGCTTCACCTCCATAGCAAACACACTTGCACAGAACCTACCGCAACCTCTCAATAAATACACCACAACAAATGCCACCTTCCAAAATTTCTACAGGGATTAAAGGCATACACACGAACACTTTTGGATTGCAAAAGGTTACACCAAAATACACATTTGAGGAGCTCTCTAACCTAAATGTACATAAAAGTACAGGACCAGACAAAATTCCTGCCAAATTTCTACGAGATGGAGCTACTGGTATCGCAGGTCCCCTAACCCACATCATCAACCTGTCAATAAACACCAACACTGTACCCGATGAACTGAAGGAAGCTATTGTACCCCTCTATTCAAGAAAGGAAACAAACTAGATGTTAGCAACTACAGACCAGTTAGCATATTATGTATTGTATCAAAAATCCTTGAGAGAGCTGTATACACCCAAATTGAACACTACCTCAAAGAAAATTATCTATTCTACAAGTTTCAATCAGGTTTCAGAGGCATGTACTCGACAGACTCCTGTCTCATCCACTTAACAGATCACATTCGTAAAGAAATGTCTAAAGGTAACTACAACGGTATGGTTCTTCTTGCTCTACAAAAAGCGTTTGATACAGTAGACCATGATATCCTCTGTAATAAACTATAAGCAATGGGCATTGGGTCAGTGAACTGGTTTAAATCTTATCTTTGTGGTAGAACACAGAGTCAAAATTGATGATAATTTGTCAGATCTTATGCCAATTAACTGTGGGGTCCCACAGGGAAGCATCCTTGGTCCCTTACTCTCTCACTGTTATGTGATCGACATGGAACTGAGCGTCTCTTATAAATTATTATTGTATGCTGATGACAGTGTGCTTCTGGTTTCAGGAAAAGACCCAATAAGTATTGCCGCCTCACTTTCCCCGTGGTTGTTTACTGTATATATGGATGGAGTCATGAAAGAAATACTATCAAGAGCAGTGGATGTTGGTGTATCACTGAAAAGGGAGGGAAATGAGTGGAAGCTACCTATACTGCTGTTTGCGGATGATACAGTTCTGATGAGTGATAATGAATGGGAGTTGCAGGGTCTGGTAAATGAGTTTGGAACAGTGTGCGAAAAACGGAATTTGAAGGTAAATGCGGGGAAGAGCAAGGTTATGGTCTTCGAAAGGGGTGAAGTCACAGAGTGTGAGGTGAAGCTGAACGGTCAGGCTATGGAGATCGTCAGCTCTTTTAAGTTGACTACTTCCTTTAACGTGACGATAGTGCGTTGTTATATGTGCGATTAGTTTGCTTGGGAAACAGATTAACTTGCTCATGTAGTAATGTATACCCTATGTGGTGGATTGTGTTCTTTTATTTAATAATTTTCATTTTAGTAAGAGTTGTTTCCACATAGCGATTTTGATAATTTAATTTGACTTTATATTGTCCTTGTCCCAATTTTGGTTTGTTTAGTTTGCAAGTTTTACATTTTAATTAAAGTATCTGGGCAGTGTGTTGAGTAAAGATGGGACTATGGATGAAGAAGTGCGGGTACAACAGGGGAAGAGGGTTTTAGGAGCGCTGAAAGCAGTAACAAGAAATAGGGTGTTCAGTATGGAAGTGAAGAAGTCCTTTCATGACGGTGTGGTAATCCCGACACTGACTTACGGAAGTGAAGCATGGACGTTGGTTGAGAGACTCAGACCAAAAGTGAGAGCAGTGGAAATGAATTACTTAAGAAGTGCGTGCGGAGTTACATGGAGGGATAGACAGACTAATGAAGAAGTAAGAAGGAGGTGTGATGTGGAGGTAGATGTGCTGGAAAGTGTGAAAAGGAACAACTTGAGATGGTTCGGCCATATGGAACGTATGGAAAGCGAGAGAATGACTAAGAGGGTGTACGAGAGCAAGGTGGAGGGAGAGGTAGACCGAAGGAGAGGTGGAAGGATGGAGTGAGGAAGTATATGAACGAAGGCAGTGCTGGATGGGGGGAAGGGCGTCGACTGACTGGGGACAGAGGTGCATGGAGGCGGTTCGTTCGTGGCCACCCTTTCGGGGATCACGGCGTCAGGCAATAGATAGATAGATAGATAGACTTTCCAAAGAACTAGAATCGTGTAGTGATTGGCTAGTGGACAATAGACTATCTCTTCACCTGGGCAAGACAGAAGCCATCTTATGTGGAACAAAACGCAAATTGAAAGACATTGAGGGCTTCTTGGTCAACTGTAATGATATTCCTATAACAACAGTGTCACAAGTGAAATATCTCGGACTAAAACTGGACTCGACTATGTCAGGTGAAACAATCTTGGAATCGATCCTGTGTAAATTAAAATGTAAAACTTGCAAACTAAACAAACCAAAATTGGGACAAGGACAATATAAAGTCAAATTAAATTATCAAAATCGCTATGTGGAAACAACACTTACTAAAATGAAAATTATTAAATAAAAGAACACAATCCACCACATAGGGTGTACATTACTACATGAGCAAGTTAATCTGTTTCCCAAGCAAACTAATCGCACATATAACAACGCACTATCGTCACGTTAAAGGAATTAGTCAAGTTTGGGAAGTCCGGGACGTTCTGGTAAATTTTACTAAACTCTGCATGAATAAAGAAACTACATGTTAAATGTCAAAATATTATTTAAAATCAAATTTGCAACATGACAAGGCATTAACAATAGTACAAAATACAAATATTGATAAGATATCTATACTATTACAAAATAATATTTAAAGAGCACGTATAAAATACCTATACAGTACAGTATAGACAGGTGGGATGCTTCCCAGCGGTGACCAAAAAGACCCTATGCCAAGCACTTGTTCAATGTAATTTTGACTATTCTGTGTCATCCTGGTACAGTACTCTGCATCATCTCAATCAGCAAAGCACAAACTTCAGGTCACTCAAAATAAAATGGTTAGGTTCATGCTGAACCTAGGACCCAGATCGCATGTTGGCCAGGAACAACTTCAGTCACTTGGTATGCTCAATGTCTCTGACAGGGCCAAACAAATCAGACTCATTAATGCCTTCAAGATATTTTATGAAAGGGCTCCAGAGTATTTAAGGAGTAATTTTGTTAAAGCAAATGAAAGGAATGGACACAATACACGGAATAGGATGTATAATTTTATGGTTCCGAGAATCCAAGGACAAGGTAAACTAACATACAGTCCATCCTCCTATAACACGAGCTCCTACAACGCGATCCTCCTTCAACACGAGGGGGGGTCCCGAATTACCTAAACCTCTTATAACCCCAGCCGAAAACATATAACGCGAAATGGCCTTGCCGAGTGCTTCAAATCCGGCGCCTCCTCTTACTGCGCGACCCCCCCCCCCACCTACAGCGCGACGGCAAGAGAGCTTCGGAGCTGGGTTGACGGCAAGCTGAAACATCTCACTCAACTTACTGTTTCTTCATTCTAACTTAATTCGGTATATTTGTTTATCCAAACATGATCTTATAATTTACTTGCCTATTATTAGGAAGTAGAGTAATAAGAGCCCACAGTAACGAATATCCAATTGTTGATAATAAATTAATGTCGGACAGTACGTTTGGTTAGATGTTGTCCACGAAACAACAACAAACCCCAGCTGTGACTATGCTTGGCGGTGAATGTTATTCCGATGAAATGGAAGTTGTATAGCCTAGCCTATATATTTATTAAGCTAAAAAAATACGGAAAAGTGGCAAAATTGGGGGGCCCAGTCCCATATAGAATTATCTCCATTTAAAGTGTTATTCCTACAACACGAAATACCTACAACACGAGGCGCAGTTCCGCCCCTAAACTCGCGTTATAGGAGGATGGACTGTACTTCTTCACTGCCATCAAAGACTGGAACAACCTACCATAGACAGTCCGTGAAAAGAGAACATTGTATTCCTTCAGACGTAGCTTTTAGGAGCACCTGAACCGAACAGCTGCGAGAAGGGAGCACCAACCTTATGTCTACTACTAAATACGACATAAGAGATAGGCAAAACAAACTGAAATGATTACTCAAATATTTTGACCAGTCCAACTATAGAATGTAAGGTATCTTATTATAACCCCCTAGAAATACTTTCTCTAAAGTATCTACAGGTACTAATCTTATTAATTTACATTTTTTATTCTCCCCTTTTTCCCAGCTAACTTAATCCCACAAGGACCCCAATGGAAATTCCGCCTAACGGCCTTATTGGGCTATCCTTAGTTGGAATTATGCAAAGCTGGTACTTGTCATATTTGTAACATATTATGTGGTACCAACATTGTAAAATGCTAACTGAATAAATATTAATATTAATATTATTATTATTATTATTATTATTATTATTATTATTATCGTTGTAACCATGACCTAGTTTTTTTAGCTAGATTTTCAGTGAACTATTTAATATGACTGGAATTCATCAAATTCTTTACTTTACTAATGCTACTACTAGATGATATTACTGATCCTTAAGATCCTGATGTGGCGGCGTCTACGCCGTGGGACCACCTCCCGGAGCTGCCAACCGCGGATGGCTGCCGACCCTCCACGGCCAGAGACAAGATCAATCGACCAGTGGAGGACAACCGGATGCCGGCCGCGGGGAGCAGTTTCGGGAGCCAAACCGTCACAACTATCCCCTGCCCCCTCCCTGGGGGCACGGGTCCTTGGAGCGGCTTCGGTCGCGCCGGGAATTTCCACACCTCTCACACCACACACACACATCACACAGTTTTTCCTACACCGAGAAATGACTCTCCGGCTGTCATTTCTCGAAGACTTCTTCTAGCCGGAGACATTGAGAGCAACCCAGGACCCACGTACACATACATATGTACAACTTGCTCAAAACCCATCACTACGAGTCGCCACACTAAGGGTTCAGTTCTCTGCAATGCATGCAGGAACTGGACCCACTTCACCTGTACAACACTTGCCTCCAAGAAACACTACACGAACACCTGGACCTGTTCCTCATGCCCCTCCCTCTCCCAGTCAAATCCCTTGCCTAAAACCCGTCCACCTCTCCTCCCCAACCCACCTAGCCTTTCCATATCATCCACTCCCCCCCCTAAAACCCGTCCACCTCTCCTCCCTAACCCACCTAACCTCCCCATACCATCCACATCCTCAACTCATCATACCACACCCCATCCTAATCCATTCCAACCCCCATCTCCTTTTCCTAATCCCCACCCCCACCTCACCCATCCCCACCTCCAGCCCCTCCCTCACCCCCACCCCATCCTCGTGCAACAGCACCCAACATACATCGTGCAAATAACATTAACATTCTCCAATTGAACATAGATGGCATTAACACAAAGAAACACGAACTCTCACACTTCATCAAACAACACAACATACACATTGCCATCTTACAAGAAATAAAACTCCGCACATCACAAAAAACACCCACATTTCATAATTTCACCACCATCAGACAAGACCAGGCTGTCGGCGGGGGCGGTGGACTCATCACCCTGGTACACAATGAAATATCATACATAGTAACCAGTGTACAAACCAAATCCCTCCTCCCCCCCCCAAATGATAACACAACAGAAATACAATCAATTAAAATACGCACTGGCAACAAATCCAACATAATCATCATAAACACATACATCCCTCCCGAAACTTCCCCTACAGTACCAAATGTATACAGACCACACTTACAACACATCACAAACACCCCACAAATCATCCTGGGTGGTGACTTCAACGCCAAGACGTCGGCCTGGTTTGTCGACAACCCCGACACAGACAGAGGGCTGGTACTACAAAACCAAACGGATAACCTCATCATCCTTAACGACATCCATCAACATACCCATATTCCTCACCAAGCCCTCTATAACCCATCATCTCCAGACATCACCTTTTGCTCCCCAGAACTCGCCCCCACAACATCCTGGAGGGTGGTCAGAACCTTAGGCTCTGACCACCTCCCGATCATTATCACCACCAAAACCAGACTCACCCCAGCTAGCCACAAACACACATACACCAATTATAAAAGAGCTAACTGGGAAGCATTTACAAATGAGACAAAACAACACTTCATAACTCTAAACAGTACACCCATCACTAACATCAACAATGCTGTACACATACTCAATAAAACTATCCAAAACGCTGACAAGAAACACATTCCAAGAGGTAACAGAAAAAGACACAACCCCAACTTCACACCAGAAATTCAAAACCTCATCAGACAACGCGACACACTGAAACACTCCCCAGCACCCCACACACAAGACATCACACAACAAATTCAAGCACTCAACACCCAAACTAACAACAAAATACAAGAACAACAAAAACTAAATTGGAATAACTTCCTACAAACACTTGATCACAAACAAACCCCAAAAAACTCTACAAAACACTAAACAGCATCACACTTTCCAACAGCAACACAACACAATCACATGCTGCAATCACAACAACAGACTCTACTCCATGTAAACAACAAGCAAACACTCTCATCAATCACTTCTCACATGTCAGCCACCTAAAACCTCACAAAGACGACCGACGTGTCATCCGACGTAAGAGACAATTCCCCACAGACCCTGACTATACACCCTTCACCAATCACCAGACAAAGCATATCATCAACAATCTCAAGCACTCACCTGCCTGTGGCCTAGACAACATAAGCAACATACACCTCAGACACCTGGGACCACAAGGCATACAAGCACTCACTAACATATCAAACTACAGCTATTCACACAACACAATACCAGACATTTGGAAGCATGGTATCATCATCACATTCCCCAAACCCAACAAAGACCCCACGCTACCCTCCTCGCACCGCCCCATCACACTCCTTTGCTCCCCCTCCAAAGTCATGGAACGCCTAGTATTACAACTAATTACACCCGACCTACCCCTAGCTCCAACACAACATGGCTTTAGGCCACTGCACTCCACAAACACTCTTCTCACAGACCTTACACAAAGAGCTTTTGACGGCATCAACTCAGCTAGACCACCACACAGATCACTATTAGCCACACTCGACATTAGTAAAGCCTTCGATGCCATCCCCCGCCACAACCTAACAAACAAAATCTACAACACAAACATGCACAACAACACAAAAAGGTGGCTGGCCAACTTCCTAGCAGGCAGATGTGCACATGTATCTTTTGCCGGTCAGTCATCTAAAATCAGAAACTTTCCAAACAGAGTCCCACAAGGATCCGTCCTATCGCCCGCACTCTTCAATCTGTACATGCACGATATAACTACACCCAATACGCCCCAAATAAACTTAGCCTCCTATGCAGATGACATAACACTCACATGCACACACCATGACCCAAGAAGAGCAACAGATCTCCTTCAACCCTATCTCAACACACTACATGGCTGGTGCACTACAAACAGACTTAATCTAGCTCCAGCCAAATCCACCGCAACCCTGCTCACAAGCTGGACAGGTGAACACGAATACATCCCTCAACTCACCATAAACAACACACCCCTAACACATACACACACACCCAAAATCCTAGGAGTAACATATGATACTCATATGACATTCAAACAGCACACCACAAACATTAAAAAGAAACTGACACCCAGACTTAACGCCCTCAGGTCACTTGCTCACACAAAATTTGGACACAACAAAGAAACTACCACCACAGTATATAAACAATACATAAGATCAGTGATGGAATACGCAAGCCCTGCCTGGGCTTCTAACCTAGCTGAAACACATCATAAGACCTTACAGACTATTCAAAACAAAGCCCTGAAGATCATTACAGGCTGCACAGCTACTGCACCCACAGATCACCTACATCAAGAAACCAAAATCCTCAAAGTCAAAGACCATCTGGACATGAGAGGCACTCAATTCCTGGCAGCAGCCTCCACGAACCAAGACCACCCACTAAACTACATGGCAACACACCCACAGACACCAAGGAATATCAAAACAACACCCAGCACACGGTATCACACACAATTATTGTCCTCTCTCCCTCCCTGCCCACCCCGAACCAACTTCCAGAAGCACATCCATACTCATATCTCTCGCCAATCCATCCACTCACTCACAGACAACACGCAGCTGCATGCACGACCTCCCGAAATCCATCCTTCCGAATCCTCCCTCCCTCGCGAGGACAGAGTCCACCTGGCCAGGCTGAGATGCGGACACCATCCAGCTCTCCTGAGCTATCAGAAGAGACTGGATGACTCCGTTGTCGACGCCTGCCTGGGATGTAACACAGCACCCCATACCATTAAACACATCATAGAAGACTGCATTTCACACAACCACTTACGCCAACAACATAATCGACACTCAATGAGAGCTCTGTGGGAAAGCCCGATCGTGGCCATGGCCTTCCTCAGGGACTCGGGGCTGTTCGGCCAGGCAGCTTAGGGAACAACAACAACAACAACAACAACAACAACAACAACAACAACAACAACAACAACAACAACAACAACAACAACAACAACAACAACAACAACAACCAACAACAACAACAACAACAAACAACAACAACAAACAACAACAACAACAACAACAACAACAACAACAACAACAACAACAACAACAACAACAACTGATCCTTAAGAGCTCGGAGATGTTTGGCAAAGGCAGCCTAGGGAACGACTACTACTACTACTAATCCACTAACCTGCACAGCTCCTTAACGGTGGACACATCAACAATGCGGTAGTGTAGGTGCTTCATCAACTTGGGCATATACTTGTCCAGGAACTTTTTGTCTGCATGGACCGAGTTGCCAGCCAAGGGGGCTTTACCTGGGGAGATATATTCATTAGTTTTGCATTAAATTTTTCAGAGGAAGAGGGTTGTACACTGAAAGCAGTGACAATGAAAAGGTGGTGAATATGTAAGTAAAGAAGTCACTGCATGATAGTGTGGTAATCCCAACACTAACATACGGGAGTGCAGGATGGACGTTGTTAGGGATGACTGTACACTCACCCAATCCACAATCAGTTAAGTACTCTGCCACCATTACCCTTCCCCTATCCCACAAATAGTATAGCTATCCATATAATGTACATACAGTACAGACATAAATACAGTATAGACCGAGTGCTCCTCACGGAGTGCGGTTTCAGTCTCGCTTCCTAATGACGGCGTTCCAGACAGCCCTGTTAAGAGGTGCCACCTCACTTGTATAGTTATTTAATTCAAGAATAAAGCATATAGTCTGATACATACATGTGCTTCAGATTACGAGAGTTAGTGAAAGGCTGATTGTTTTGAAGTTGAAAGTTGGTGAAAGAATTCTGAATGTGATATCTGCATATGCCCCACAGGCTGGTTTACAGAAAGAGATAAAAGAGGACTTCTGGAATGACACCATCAGTGTCATTTCAGGCCTCTCGGAGAACGAAATAACAATCGTGGGGAGGGGGGGGGACCTCAATGGTCACGTGGGAGCATCTGCAGATGGATACGAGGGGGTACATGGAGGAAATGGTTACGGAAGGAGAAATCTAGAAGGCGAATATATATTGGAGTCCTGCGTTGCACTCAACATGGTTGTGTGTATACATACATACATACATACATACATACATACATAAAATTTTAAGACTGAGTGTTCCACACATAAGTGCAGTTTCAGTCTCTTGTCCTAATGGCGGCATTCCAGGCAACCCTGTTAAGGGCTGCTTCACTTGTCAAGTTCTTGGATTTGAAATCGGCGCGTATAGTCCGATCCCAGGTCTTCCTCGGTCCACCCCTTGGTGCAGCTCCCTCCACAATCACAGACCTGCATTTTTTCACCCAATTTTGTTCATCCATTCTCTCCACATGTCCATACCATCCCAGTCAACTTGTACGCATCACCTCGCTAATACTCTTTATACCTAAACGTCTCCTCAGCTCAACATTTGTTATTCTATCCTGTAGCCTGGCCCCACACATCCATCTCACCACAAATTTCAAGAAAAGACAGAGCCACCTGATCACATATAACTCTGGGGTCTCCAGTAGCCAGATAGATTATTTCTTGGTTAACAGGAAAGACTGGAAACTAGTTCGAGATGTAAAGGTCATCCCGAGCGAAGAATGTATCCCCCAGCACAAGCTACTTGTGTGCGACATGAGCTTATACAGATATCCTAAGCGCAAGATGGTTTACATATCCAAAAGGAAAGTGTGGCTGCTGAAGGACAAGGAAGTTAGGGATAGGTTTCATAGTGAACTGGAGGAAACGAATAGAAATAAGGAAGCTAGGCCTAACGATGTACTGTATAGTCAATGGAACTTTAAGCATAGCCTTATCGCTGCCACTGACAAAGTCTGTGGGAAAACAAAGGGTCACCCCAGGAATAAGACCTCCTGGTGGTGGAACGATGAGGTAGAACATGCTGTGAAAGAGAAAAGGAGATGCTTCAAAGCATGGAAGAAAGGAGGCAGCAAGGAGGAATACCAGGCAGCTAAACGAACTGCCAAAAGAGTTATTTACAATGCTAAAAATCGCATTAAGGACCTGGTCCTCGAACAAGTGTGTAACACTGACAATCCCAATGGGATCTTCAACCTAGCTAGGCGAGTTAAAAATGACAGTAGGGATATTATAGGTGAACAGTGTGTTTGTAAATTTCATTAATCGATTTTAGGAGTAGAGTTGGTTGTTAGAAGGAACATAATAAATGATAATGGGAAGATTGTGTATGCAGAAAATGAAATCAGAGAAGCATGGAAGGTACACTATGAACGATTGCTAAATGTAGAGTTTGAATGGGATAAGGAACAGACTAGTATCGAAAAACCAATATCTGGGCCCCCTCCTTTGATAGCACCAGCTGTAGTGAGCGACGCAATCAATAAAATGAAGGACAGTAAAGCTCCAGGTTGCTCCGACATTGTCGC
This sequence comes from Paralithodes platypus, assembly GCA_032716605.1. NCBI lineage: Eukaryota > Metazoa > Arthropoda > Malacostraca > Decapoda > Lithodidae > Paralithodes > Paralithodes platypus. The sequence continues at coordinate 24,533,414 of CM064581.1, read as the reverse complement.
TGAGATGATAAAAGCCTCAGGGGAGATTGGTGTAAACTTAGTCACCGAGTTGATAAACATCATTATTAAAGATGAGAAAATCGCAGAGGATTGGCTCAAAAGTGTAATAGTAAATATATACAAAGGAAAAGGGGATGCGCTAGATAAAGGAAATTATAGGGGCCTGAAAATGCTTGACCAAATCATGAAGGTCTGTGAGAGAGTCCTTGAGGGTTTGATCAGGCAAAGCATCTCTATTGATGATATGCAGTTTGGTTTTATGCCAGGAAGGGGTACAACCGATGCTATCTTCATAATTAGGCAGATACAGGAAAGATACTTACTAAAAGGCAGGGATCTTTACTTTGTGTTTGTAGACCTGGAGAAGGCCTTTGATAGGGTGCCTAGAGATGTTGTACAGTGGGCTATGAGGAAACTTGGTGTGGAAGAGTGGCTGGTGCGTGTGATAATGAAGATGTATGAGGATTCGCGAAGTGCGGTGAGGGTGAAGGGTGTACTGAGTGATGAGTTCGCAGTCTGTGTTGGAGTCCATCAGGGTTCAGTGTTAAGCCCCCTCCTCTTTATTATGGTCTTGGAGGCACTGTCTAGAGTTTTTAGAGGCGGACTCCCGTTGGAACTGCTTTATGCAGACGATTTAGTCCTAATAGCTGACAGTATGCAAGATGCTGAGGCCAAATTCAGAGAGTAGAGAGAGGGCATGGTGAGCAAGGGCTTAAGAGTCAATATTAACAAAACCAAGGTTATGCATTGTAGATTGAGACGATGCAATGTGGAAAAGAGCGGTGCATACCCATCTGCAGTGTGTGGAAAGGGAGTGGGCATTAACTCAATTCAATGTAGCATCTGTCGATGTTGGGTACACCATGGGAGTAAGCGCTGTAGTAGAATAAAGGGGCCCCTGCCGAAGGATAAATCAGAAATAGAGAAATTTGAGTGCGTAGTGTGCAAAGGCGAGCTTGTCTTAAGTGATGATCCTGTGGCTGTGAATTTTGGAAATGAGTCTTTGGAGCTGGTGAACAAGTTTTGTTACCGAGGAAGACCTGCGATCGGACTATATGCGCCGATCTCAAATCCAAGAACTTGACAAGTGAAGCAGCCCTTAACAGGGTTGCCTGGAACGCCGCCATTAGGACAAGAGACTGAAACTGCACTTATGTGTGGAACACTCAGTCTTAAAATTTTATGTATGTATGTACAGTAGAGTCACGCATCTCACGCATTTCGATCCCACGATTACACATCCCACGGTACTATCCAATGGCTACCTGAATTCTTATCCCACGAAAAACCACACGATTCCCACGGATGCAGAGCTAATGGAAGCTCTACAGGACGCCGAACTTGATGCCATGGACGATGATTTCACGGGCTTTGGCGGCGACGGAGAACGAGAGTGGGGCCACGGAGGGTGGTAACTAACATCCGCCTCCCGTCTATCACCACATCCATCACAATAAGCACCTCATCAACTTTTCTAAGTTTTTTGTTTGTGTTTTACTTACCTTTCTTTTCATTAACCCTCTCACCACGGAAGGGCTCTTGAACGCCCATAAAAAAGCATATAACAGGAACCCGGAAGGCCTCTTGAACGCCCAGTGGTTGAAAGCCTGTGAGCTTCGTGTGCGAGGCGTCGGTCCGACGCATGTAAACAACAGCCGGCTGGACCGACGCCCCGCATCTCCGGCCACAAGAAGGAGAGCGTCGCTTGTTCGTGTGTGCCTGTATGTTGTTGTTAAGTATCGAAAAGTGGTGTAAAGTGGCTGTTTTGGCCATAAAGTTATCTCCAATGAAATCATCATCACAGCTCAACCAGTTGACTTAGAGAGCTCTACTTAATGCCATTCTACAGGTAAATAACACAGCTACGCTTGGGGATGAGCGGGAATGCGGGAAGCAGTCTGATTAACGAATATACGGTAGCCTAGCCTAGACGTTTTTCGGCCAAAACACCCGGGTTTCGAGGAATATATATACTGTATAATACATAGCCGGGGCTGGAGGGTTAAAGCAACTTACTTTGCATTATTGGCATGTAAAGTGAAGGACAATATAGTCGCCCGACGATAGCCTCCAGTACTTTTGTAATTTTCCCCATTACTTTAATACTCTGCATCCCACGAATTCCGGTCCCACGGTAATATTTCGGTACCAATAAATCGTGGGATACGAGATTTTACTGTATGTATGTACTGAGTGTTCCACACATACGTGCAGTTTCAGTCTCTTATCCTAATGGCAGCATTCCAGGCAACCCTGTTAACCCGGGAACTGTGGGAAGACTCTTAAGAGTTCCCCCGGCGGACTGCGGGAAGACTCTTAAGAGTAAGGCTATTAAAAAATCCATTTAAAACACCCCAAAACACATATATATTTTTTTTTTTTATTGTCCCTGGGCCATGCCAAATATCACTCCTCCACCTCCCCTCCTTCCCCAATTTCCTCACCTCCTTCAGTTATCACCTATTTTCCCTGTTATTCCCTTATTCTGTGGTCAATTTTCGTGCTAACATTAGCGAGTTGCAAGCAGGGCATTGTCATCACTGTTAGCAAGCGAGTGCAAGAGAGAGAGAGAGAGTATCGATCGACAGTGTCTCCAGACGTGGGGAAAAGTGGTGGGAAGGGAGGTTGCCTCAGCCATACATTATGTAACTCCCGGCCTGTATCGCCGATTTTGACCATCCAAACGCTGTTTCTACTTGTTTTATTGTTGTAACAGGTTAATACCTTTATAATCAACCTATAATAGGCGCATATGGATAAGTATTAACCCGTACAGCCCCAGCGACGCGCCTGACGCGTCGGCGATGTATGTAACGCACAGCCCCAGAGACGCGCCTGGCGCGTCACCCTAATTGCGCCGACCGTGACCTCAGGTGTAGCCACTCAAGAGGGCTCAGATTTGTATGGGAACTGTGTACGTATCCCACGCAACCGTGCCGATGGTTGAAAACTCTCAAAGTCCACGTGCGTGCGCGCGAGCGCGCAATAACCTGTTTTTTTGGGATAATTGCCTTCAATTTTTTACTCTTGTAAAATCCGTTTTCGGGGTCTCTGTAGGACCATTTTTTAAGCTTTTTGAGCGGTTTTTCGTGGTTTTTCCTTCATTCCTAACCCATTCGCTATTGTTTCTGGAATAAAACCATTTTTTGAAAACCGGCCGGGTTCTGGTGCGCAAACATTACAAAACTAGCCGGGGCTCCACGGGTTAATGCTATTTATGGTAAAATAACAATGTTAGTGATGGGAACAGCTCAAATACGTCAGCACAGGAGTGTGGTGTCTCATACCCCCCATGCGCACTTCTTAGTTTAAGGGCTGCTTCACTTGTCAAGTTCTTGGATTTGAGATCGGCACGTATAGTCCGATCCCAGGTCTTCCTCGGTCCACCCCTTGGTGCAGCTCCCTCCACAATCACAGACCTGCATTTTTTCACCCAATTTTGTTCATCCATTCTCTCCACATGTCCATACCATCCCAGTCTACTTGTACGCATCACCTCGCTAATACTCTTTATACCTAAACGTCTCCTCAGCTCAACATTTGTTATTCTATCCTGTAGCCTGGCCCCACACATCCATCTCACCATTCTCATCTCATTACGTTCCATTCTGTTGACATCCTCTACTTTAACGGCCCATGTTTCTGAGGCATACGTCTTTGCACTTCTAACACATGAGGCATACACCTTTCCCTTCAGGGGGAGAGGCATTCTTTTCATGGTCAGGATTGGCAGCAGAGTTCTCTGAACTTCCCCCAGCCACACCTAATTCTAGCAACAGTGGCAGCCTCGGCCCCACCACCGGCAGAGATGGTATCTCCTAGGTAACAAAACTTGTTCACCAGCTCCAACGACTCATTTCCAAAATTCACAGCCACAGGATCATCACTTAACACAAGCTCGCCTTTGCACACTAAGCACTCATCTCTTTCTAGGTCTACCCCTTGGTGCACCTCCATCTACGTTCACGGACTAGCATCTTGTCACCCAGCTTTGTACATCCATCCACTCCACATGCCCAAACCCTCCAAGCTTACTTGTACACATCTCATCACTGATACTCTTGATACCTAACCATCTCTTCAGCTCTTCACTAGATATTCTATCTTGCAGTTTGGCCACACACATTCATCTCACCAATTATATATAGTTACGTTCCAACCTGTTGATATCATCCGCTTTGACAGGCCACATTACTAATGCATACATCATTGTGCTTCTAATACATGAAGCGTACACCTTTTCCTGCAAGGGGAGCGGAGTCTTCTTTTGGTTAGAATTGGCAGCAGTTCTCCAAGCCACATCAAATTCTGGCGATAGTAGTGGCCTCAATCCCCAACATCGGCAGTGATAGTACTGTATCTCCCAAGTAGCAAAACTTGTCCACCATCTCCAGCGACTCCATACCAAAGTTCACACTTTAGAGTTGGTCATTCAACACAAGCTCGCCTTTGCATACTATACCTACGGTGCCTATTGTAGGGTTCGCCACTCTGCTAGTGGCACCAAGGAGAGTGCCGCCCTTTGTTGTGGGTTTGTCCTTTTGTGCAGCAGATTGGGGAGGAACGTTCTCCTGCGATGATGGCACTTTTTGCAGTTCTACATTGAGGGTTCTCTTGAAGTTGTATAATGAGACGCCCCTCATGTCTCTTACTCGCCATGGAGTTAGTTGAAAAGATGTGGTCCTCTATGTGATTAACAACCCTCTCGCAGCGAGCTCGTAGCACCCCGATTTTTCATCCAAGTGATATCGCATTCCCTGTCTCTCCTATCACTGAGCTTCCTGACTATCAGGGTGTGTAGAATTGGTACTAGTTGTTGTTGTTGATGTGCTTATTTTATACTAGCCTACTGGGCAAGGGCCCTCACAAGGCTAGTGTTCGGTGAGGAGGTGCAAAGTCAAGTCATGTAACTGTCAGTAGTCAGATATCATCATAAAGTTTGATGGCTTTCAGGAATTGTCAGATAGGAGGTTGACTCAGAAAGAATAGAGTGCAATGAGGCGTGCTGCAGGAATCAACGTCGTTCTGGCTCATACGCCGGACAAACACAGAAAATTATGGACTGTTAATGGGGTGTCACGTAGTTGACACTTAGGTGGGAGATTTCGAGGGGTGGACATCAAATAACCATGAGTAAGACGCGTGTGACCAATACGCAAACACATCAATACCGTTTGGTCCGCTTGACATGTAGCAATCGACGAAGGCCACAAGGAAATGTCATCCTTAAGTGAAAGGAAATTATTAGATTCAGGTTGTGAACACCACTTAATACGCCATGCATTAAGTACGCGTTGCTGCAACTGGTAAAATATCCTTTGGCCTCTGGAAAAAAAAAGAGGGAGAACCATGACAAGCCTCTTTAGCAAGAAGGTCTGCGTTCTCATTCCTCTCGATACCGACATGTGCAGGGATCCAACATAGTGTGAATGAAAGACCCCCGCACTGTAACATACATACATAAAATTTTAAGACTGAGTGTTCCACACATAAGTGCAGTTTCAGTCTCTTGTCCTAATGGCGGCATTACAGGCAACCCTGTTAAGGGCTGCTTCACTTGTCAAGTTCTTGGATTTGAGATCGGCGCGTATAGTCCGATCCCAGGTCTTCCTCGGTCCACCCCTTGGTGCAGCTCCCTCCACAATCACAGACCTGCATTTTTTCACCCAATTTTGTTCATCCATTCTCTCCACATGTCCATACCATCCCAGTCTACTTGTACGCATCACCTCGCTAATACTCTTTATACCTAAACGTCTCCTCAGCTCAACATTTGTTATTCTATCCTGTAGCCTGGCCCCACACATCCATCTCACCATTCTCATCTCATTATGCTCCATTCTGTTGACAGGTGTATTTCTAACAGGTGTATTTCATGTAAGACGTTTTTTACTAACGGGTCGGTGGGAGCGTAAACGCATAACGCCTGCAGAGCGCTTCGAGAATCACTGCAAATGACAATATGGGAAGAGGTGTTTAGTAGCAAGGAGACGATGTCCAGGGCCCCGTGAATAGCCCATAATTCTGCGGTGAAAACTGTGGAGTACGGATGAAGGGTGCACTGATAAGTATCATGTGTAGAAATCGCAGCGCAGCCCGTAGCTTCAGCCTGTTTCAAACCATCGGTGTAAATGAATTCAGCTGGGCCAAGCCTTGACAGATGGTGCATAGCAATGCTTCTACAGTCAGACCCCCCAAAACGCGTCTACAGTGGAGCCCCCATCTTCGCCACAGCAGTCTTCGCTGTTTCAATTTTCGCGGTACACACCAAATATTCCAAATTTCCATGTTCGCTCAAAAAGCTTCAATCTTCGCACAAAAATCCCAGTCGAAACCCGAAAAAAGAGCAAAAATAATGAAAAACTCGACATAAAACTAGAAAACATAAACAAAATCAATATACATCCTGAGCTAGCGAGGAGGGGAAGGACTAGTGAAGTGTTTGGAAGATAAATTGGTGTGGTGGAGGGGTGATATATATTGTAAAAAGAGTAGTGTAGCCACGGGTCAGCTGGAGTTGTTGCGATTGTAAACAAACATGGCGGACGGAACGGCGGGAATTTCGGAGACGGAAGAAAGGTTAGGACCAGGAGCGGATCCAGCTCAGGCTTAAGGGGGGGCTGATATATATATACATGAGGGGCGCCATAACTTTATATGTATTGTATTTCAGATAAAATGCAGTATATATCAGATGTAAGGGCGCAATTTTGGTCACTAAGGGGGGGGGGGGGGGGGGGGGGCCCCCCCCCCCCCCCCCCCCCCGGATCCGCCACTGGTTAGGCGGTTTCGTGGGTTTAGGAGTACAGATAAGAAGGTAGAAGAGATTATTAATATTGTGAAGGATTTGGGAAAGTGGAAGAGTGATACGGAGAAATGGAAGGGGGACATTGGTGAGAAAATCAAGGTATTGTGCGAACTCTGTGGTGCGTCGGGTGGGGCAGGGAATAGGCTTAGTGAAGGAAGCGAATGTAGGCCTATTTCGGAAGTTAATAATAACCTAGAGATGGTACTAAAAAGGGTAGAGGAATTGGGAGCAGAGAATATGGCATTAAAGGAGCAGCTCAAGGAATACGAAGGACGATTCAAGGAAGTGAAGGAGTCAACTGCATGGACGGTGGTAGGTGAACAGAAAGTTAAGGATTTGGAGGAAATTGTGAAAGAACAAAAGGAAGAAATTAATACGACAAAAAAAAGTTTTAAGAGTGCAGTCGTAGGTGTCATGAAGAACAAGGAGTGTGTCGTGAGGGGGGCCATGGACAGGGATAGAGGTGTAATCATGCATGGAGATATAGAGGCTCATATGAATGATAATGGAGTGAGAAAAGTGAGAGATATGGAGAAAGTGAAGGAGGTCATGAAAGCTGTGGATGTAGATGGATGTGGATGGGAGGGGCAGGTGGAGGAAGTCAGTAGGATAGGTAGATATAAAAGGGGGGAGATGAGGCCTATAAGAGTACAGTTTAAAACCAGGGTAGTGGCAGAGACAGTGACAAATTTTAGTTGGAGACTAAACACAAATGAAGAACTGAAACATATAAAACTAAAGAAGGATTTGAGCATAGAACAAAGAAAAAAAATAAAGGAACTATAGGAAAAGGCTGATGAGGAAAATGGAAAGTTGGGTGAGGAGGATAAGAAGTTGTTTTTCTGGAGTGAGGGACGGGAAATTGAAGAAGTGGTTTATACGAATGGAAGGGAGAAGGAGATCTGGGAGGGAAAAGAATGTGATAAAAGTTGTGGCAGAGGGGGAGAGCAGGGTGGAAGCGTCTCGGGGAGAGACAGGAGAAGAAGCTGCAGACCCAGTAGTGTTAGAGGGGGAGTAGGGCACGGACAGGAGGAGCGGGATGATGTAGCTGCTGAAGGAATGGTCGAAAGATTAAGGATTATGTTTAGTAATGTTGATGTGTTTACCCAGGACAAGAAAAGAGAACTGATATGTAGGTTGCAGGATGAAGAGGAAAAACCTGATGTCATAGCCTTACAGGAAGTAAGACCAAAAAATTATAGAATTGAAAGGGAACTGGTGGGAGTATAGTTTGGAGGGTTTTGAGTTGTATGAGAAGAATGCTATTAGAGCAGAGGTTGGAAGAGGACTGTTTATTTATGTAAGAAAAGAGCTCAAGGTAAATGAGGTGGATACGAGACAGCAGTATTGTGAGTATTTGTTAGTAGTCTTGGCAAACCCAACGTCAAGGCTATTAACCTAATTGCAATGACGACTTGTCTATTTTGACTGCTATGTCGTCATTCCAACCGCGGTTAAAAAAGAAAACATCTAGAGTCTACTCCTTATCTTGCTCTAGGAGACGTTGTACATTAACCAAAACTACCACCGAAGGTGAAAAAAGCATAGAAGAGAAGAAAAAGGGGTTTACCTTAGTTACCGCTTAAGGCCCATCCCGTGTTCCGTCATGTGCAGATCCCTGTCGAACGTGCGCATGAGCGACCCTCTCTTGTAATTTTTTCACGCGCCTCCATTGATCGAGTCCGCTTTTGTTGTGCTCCTTTCAATTCACCCTGTTTAGGTTCGTTTCGGCTTATCTGGCCTTCTTTTTTGTTAGACAGATGTTACGTGATCTAGGGCACACGTAAATGGGCTCCTAAGTGTGTCAAATGGAGACGCGTGTGGAAATAGCCTACCGAAGGTACGGGGGCGCCTGGCGTTCCTCGTGTATGTTTTTCATTCTTTCTCTTTTCATATTCTTTTTCCTGTTAGTCTGGGCATAGTTTAGCTTTTAGCTTCTTTTAGCCTAGCTCGTTTTCTCATTCAGGAATTGCTATGCCCCTATGAGTTTTCATTTTTTCATAGCCTAGGGTGTAACGTTTGGTAAACAATCTGAGATTTTGATGGTGGCAGTGCTGTTTGTAGAGTTTGTGTCGGCCGCATTATAGCGTTATTCCCGAGTCCCCCCTTTCGAGCCTTCACTGTGTCTCAAGGGCCTGGGCGACAGGTGGTTCGTGTAATTCCAGGGGTACCCCAGGGGGGCCCCTACTTCACACCACAGGGTTTTTTCGCCCCTGACACATTCTCTGCTCACGACTAGGCCTCCCTTTTTCTCACCAGTTTCGTTTACTGGTTTTTTGTTTTCCCTTCATGTTTCACCTCCATCCTTTCATCATCTTTTGCCCAATCCAGGGGTGGGCCCCTGTTTGTGCTAAGCCACCCTTCCTGCCACTTCTCCTCGTGGGCTTTGCTCTCTCTCTGTGGGTTGGGTGGTTCCTGGGGGATGTGCCTCCTCTCCCCTGGTGTGTCTTCCTTGCCTCTCCCTTTACCGGTTGAGTTAGGATTATGTATCAAGGAAGACACTGCTCAGCTTGATGGCCATCCAAGCTTGGAGTTCTTACGGAGATGACGCATTTTTGTGGCCTCTTTTGGTATTCCCTAGACGCTCCTCTCGCTTTTTCGGCGCCGGACCATCTCGGCCGGTCCCGCGAATTTGCGGGAGCTCGATTCGGTCCTCTGGGACGTTTCGGCTCCCCGCAAATTTGCAGAGATCGCTGGGGAGTCCCGCGAATTTGCGGGAGGGTTGTGTCGGTACGGTTATGCCTCAATAGGCCCGCAAATTTGCGGAAATAGTTGGTTTTCACTGTTGACCTTTTTTAGGTCATCTTGTTGCCTGAAACTATATTGGTGTGTGCACTTTACTGGTGTTATAGGCCCTGCATGTAAGATGTTGAGTGGTGGTTAACACTTTCTCCATCTTTGCAGGTTCTGCTAGTGCTCTTCCACCTCGCCCGCCCTACTCACCTACCTCTGTGCTCCCGGTTTAGGGTGAGTACGGATACCGGTTTGCATGTGTGTTCCTGTTTCCCCATGCTCATTCCCTGGTTCTTATTGGACATTCTCTACACTTACTCCGTCGACGTGCTGATTATGGTGTGTGTTCTTCCAGTGCAGGTAGGATGCCTTGCTTTCGCCATGGTTGTAGCTCCCCGTGCTTGGAGAGCCACAAGTCCTGCTTGCGCCACTCGCAATGTGTGTCCTCTACGGCCTACCTCCCTGCTCTGTGTGGCCCGTGTATGGCCCTGGTGGATGTGGTGAACCATAGCCCTGGTTCCTCAGCGGCGGCAGTGGCCTCTGCTTCTCTTCAGTCGGTGTGGGCGATAGTCTCCCACCACATTAGGACTGTGGGCCACCGTTCCCCGGCCTTTGTTGACGACCGGATCCGCGTCGCCCTGGGTATCCCTGCCCCGACTGAGGGCCGTTCACCTGGCCCTCTCCCCTGGGTCCCGCAGCCGGTCGTCATATCGTCGGGGGGATCCCCAGTTCCGTCCACGCTCTCGCTCGCCTCATCGCCCGTCCTCTACTGCCCCTCGTCGTCCTCCTGATCGCCTTGCCGCCGCCCGTCGCCCTCGTCATGGTTCTCGCCCTGAGGCCGGGGTTAGCGGCTCTGCCCCTGTGCGCCCTCCCCTGGCCTCTACGGATAGGGGCTCTACTCCCTTCCGCCCGCTTCCCCAGCCCAGACGACTTCCTCTTACGTTGTCCTCTCCGCGCGCGGGTGTTCCTGCTGTAGCTGGCCCTCTGCTCCCTCCTCCTACACTGTAAGGCATCTAAATGGACCAATGTAAGTAGCGGGGTACCCCAGGGATCGGTACTAGGACTAATTCTCTTTCTAATTTACATCAACGACATAGATGAGGGTCTCACCTGTACAATCTCGAAATTTGCTGACGATACAAAAATTGCAAATAGCGTACTCTCAAAAGATCAAGTTGACGATATGCAACACAATCTAGATAAATTGTCACATTGGGCTCAAATTTGGCAAATGAGTTTCAATGCGGATAAATGTAAAGTACTACATATCGGATACATAAATGAGAAAGCAAACTATTCGATGAATGGCACTCAGCTTAAGAATGTAAACAGAGAAACCGATCTGGGAGTAACAATATCGAGTAACCTAAAACCGAGTCAACAATGTTCAGAAGTTGTTAAGAAGGCAAACAAAATAATTGGCTTTATAGGCAGGTCATTTGAGCATAAATCCAAAGACGTTATCCTAACCCTTTACAATTCCTTAGTCCGCCCTCTTCTGGAATACTGCGTTCAATGCTGGTGCCCTTATTACCAAAAAGACATAAACAAGCTAGAACGAGTTCAACGTAGAGTTACCAAAATGATACCTAGCCTAAAGAACAACCATACGAAGAGCGTCTTAGAGAATTAAATCTATTTGCTTTAACCCAGCGCAGATTAAGAGGTGACTTAATTCAAGTGTTCAAAATCATCAAAGGCATCGACAATATGAACTGTAGTAAGTACTTCACTATCGACCAATCTAATTACACGCGGGGAAACGGTTGCAAAATTATTGGTAAATCTTTTAACTCACACGAATCTAAGAATTTCTTCTTCAATCGAGTTGTCAACTTGTGGAATGGGCTTCCCCGAGACGTTATAGACTGCAGCACTGTTGATTCATTTAAACTCCGCCTAGACAAATATCTCGCATCAAACCCGCGACTGACTGCGTTTGTAAATGAATAACTTTATTTTATCCTCCCCTCAGTTACTAACCCATATGTCCCCTACTAACTTCCTAGTACTGCCACGGACATTAGTTCCAGGGCAGTAGTTCCCTTACCCACTCTAAACCACTGTTTGGACACTTGATCCTCAGTGTTTTGGAGGACAAGCAGCCTAGAAGGGTCACTAGACCTGTTGTTGCTTGATTTCCTTTGTACTCCTTTGTACTGTCCAGGAGGGTCCGCCAGGATGTAGTTGCTTCTCCTCCTCCTACTTCACCTGCTTCAGTGCCTATTCTTCCTTCACGGTCTCGTCCCACGGTGGAGGTCCCTCCCTCCTCCGCCTCAGTGTCGGGCCGCCCTGTTATCTCAGCCCCGGGGATCCTTGCTCTGTTTCCCCCCGCGGCTCCTTCTGACCTCCTTTCACCCGGCCAGCCTTCCCACTCCCGTCGTCCTGCTCCTCCTCTTTCTTCTCTCCCTGACCTTTACTTACCGTCTCGCCATGGGGGTACCCCTCCTCTTGGCTCGGTGGGGTTTAGCGAGGTTTCAGGGTCCCCTTTCTCAGGGGCTGACGTGTCGCTGGAAGAGAGGGATGGTGCTGTTTCCCCCTCGGGCGTTCGTGGTCGGGGACGAGTCCCTCAGCGGCGCCACAACCGTCGTCGCTTGCCTTCCTTGGGCCGCGACGCTGCTGGTTCGTGTCGTGGGTCTCGCTCCCGCTCACGCTCGCCCCTGTGGGCCGACCAATCTTGGGGGGGGTTCGCCTCTCTCGGATCGATTGTCGGCTATGCAGGGGTGGGTTGTGTCACGCATCGACGGGCGCTTGGAGTCGATGCAAGACTCCCTCTTATCGCGCTTCTTGGCGGTGACACACCCTCTGCGCCTCACCCTACCTACCCCTGCTACGGTCCCCCTCCCTTCTGCAGGCCTACGCTCTGGTCAGACTTCAGCCGCCGGGACATCCTTCAGGATGTTCAGTCCCTGGCTGTGTTGACGGGACTGTCCTCCTATGGGACAGGTTTGTGCGACGACGGTACGCCTGGCTTCGCCATCAGGCTCGATCACCCTCTCCCATTGGGGGCCTGGTTTGCCGAGGCCTTCGACTTCGCCAACCGATCCGTCGACGGCTCTCCTTCAGTCCCTCCCCCGGAGTCATCACTGCTTTTGCCTCCTCTTGTGTCTGTCGGCAGGTTGGACGGCACGTTCTGGTCCTGGATAAGCGCGCCCGTTCTTGAACTTTGTTCTATTGCTACCCCGTTCTTCTCTCACCCAGATACGTCCTCTGTCGACAAGGATTTTCCCTTGCGACGGTGGGTGACGAACTTATTATCTTGTCTTTTAGGTTCCCTCCAGAGATCTGTTCACCACCTGCGGCTTATCGAGGCGTCTGCACCAGGCGATCTTCGCGTGGGTTTGGACCGCGTTCGGTGGATCCACCTTCGGCTCGCGGTGTCTTTGGTTCCCGAGCTGAAGGCGGTTTTGTGCGTGGCAACTCGGCAACGCCGGACGGTACGGTCCTCGTTCTGCCAGACAGCCCCCTTGGATATTCGTCAGGGTTTGTTGCACTCTGCGCTATATACGTCGGGGCTTTTTGCGCAGGATGCTTGGGAACGCTACGCTTCTCTGTCGGCGGACCCTGCTTACAACACGCAACGACGCGCTGTGTCGCGAGCAGGGTCTTCTCCGTCCCGTCCTTCTGACGGTCCTCTTTGGGGTGCTGCTGCAAGTGCTGCCGCCATGCACGGGCGCAGGGCAGGGACGTTGCAGGCCAGTGCGTCGGTTTCGCCTCGCACTTCTGTTCTTGCCCCCTTTCATCCCCGCCGTGTCGGGGCTGGCCAGCCTTCCACTTCCAGCCGCCCTTCGACGGGGTCAGACCCGCGACGGACTGGGGTTGGGGTGGCCCGCCCTTTTCGACGGAGTTGGGGGGGGGGGGGTAGAGGAGGTCAACGTGGCGCTCATGACCGCAAGGACCGTACCGGGGGTACCTCCACGTCCAAACAATGTGTAGGTTCTCCGGGTCGGTCTCCTTGTTTTCTTTCTCGCCTAGCCGCCCGGGTCGCTCCCCTCCTCTCGGCAGCTCCCACAGGTTATTTTCGCCATTGCGCCCCTCGATGGACGCGAGGGACGTGGGGGCGGCAGATTGCGCGGAGGGGGTCTAACCTGGAGATGGAAGTCCAGACCCCCACTCCGCTCTTGTCACCGACGCCGGCCCATCTCTTCAGAGGTGGCCAACGTGTTCACATCCATGCATGAGCAGGGAATCGTCAAGGGGGTGAACGCCGGTCACCCGGTTTTCCTCTCCCGTGTATTTCTGGTACCGAAGAAGAACTGCGACGCGATGCGACCGGTGGTGGATCTGTCGGCCCTCAACGGGCACATCGTGCACACACGGTTTCGGATGCTGCCGGTACCCCAGGTACGCCTGGCCCTGCGCCCTCTGTCGTGGGTAGTGTCGCTGGGCCTCAAGGATACGTCTTGGCTCGTTCCTCTCCGTCCTCGCTTCCAGCGATTCTTGGCCGTTCAGACTTCCGATCGTGTGTTCCTGTTCGACAGACTTCCCTTCGGTCTCCACATCGCGCCGCGGATCTTCTCCAAACTGGTGGAGCAGGCTCTGGATCCTCTCCTCAGGAGCGGGCTCCAGCTCCTGTTTTACTTGGCCGATTGATTGATAGTTTCCGGCGCCCTGGACCTGTGCGTCCCCGACGCCCTCACAGTCGTTCACCACGTCACCCAGTTAGGGTTCACCATCGATGTTCCCCAGTCACGCTTGACCCCGTCGCGTGTCGTGCCGTGGGTCGGTCTCGAATGGGATTTGACCAGCGCTATGGTGACCCAGAGTCTGCCAAACGCGGTGAACCTTCGACGGAAGGTCTTCGCCGTGTTGCACTCGGTCTCCCGCCCGGGGAGGCTCTGGGACTCGTTAGTGGGTTCGCTGCATTGGGCCGCTCTGACCATTCCCTTCGGGAGACTCAGGCTACGCCGCCTACTCCTCATGGGCACCGAGGTGTTTCCGTTGACCCCTATGGATCGGCTCCTGCCGGTCCCGCATACCATTCGCAGACACTTCGGACACTGGGTTGCTCGGGGCACGCTCTCTGCGGCTGTGCCCTGGACCGCCCCCCCCGCCGACGATCTGGGTAGACACAGATGCGTCGAGCGAGGTAGGGTGGGGTTACCATTCAAACCTGGGCCATCAACATCACGGCAGATGGGTGGGACACACACGCCTACACGTACATGCCCTAGAACTGTTGGTTCCTTTGTTCTTCCTGAGGGACCACGCGCTGGCCCTTCGGGGAAAGTCGGTGGCCTTCGGGATGGACAGTCAGACAGCTGTCCACTGTATCCACAAGCAGGGGTCCTCCGGGTCATTGACTCTGTTGGGGATCTCGGTGACGTTGTTCTTCCTCGCGAACCGTCACACCTTCTCCCTGCATGCCTCCTACCTGCTACTCCTACTGCCAACCTGTGGGCGGACGCCCTGTCGAGAGGACAGGGCATTCTTGTCGACTGGGCAATGCAACAGACTGTGTTCGATGACCTCGCGGCTTCCTGGGGTGTTCCGGAGGTCGACTTGTTCGCATCGAAGGAGACGCACAAGTTGCCTCAGTCCCTATCCCTCCGGCCTCGCACTCCGGAGGGGGGTCCGGACGCTTTCATGGTAGACTGGAACAGGTGGCAGTCGATATACATATTTCCGCCACCAGACGCACTGTTGATGTGCAATGTCCTCGCGAGGCTGCGGCTGTACCGCGGAAGAGTCTGGCTAATCGCGCCTCTGTGGCCGGCACAGGCTTGGTACGCCCAGTTGACGCGGTGGTGCCCGAGTCCGGTCCCTCTCCCTGTCTCCGACTTCCACTTGAGCCAGGTTGGAGTCCTGCGGACCTCGTTGGCCTTCGCATCGTGGATGTTCATGAGGCACGGTGGCTCCCAGTCCACGGACGGGACCTGCCTGACTTCCTGAAGCGTTCCTGGACGACTTCGCCTTGAGGCTTACGGGTCCCCCTGGAGGTCTTTTACTTGGTGGATACAGGACACTCGCCAGACAGTTAGCTCTCCTTCCCTCGTCCTACACTCCTGGTTTCACCTCTTCCGTACACGTCACTTTCAAGTCGACGCTATACGTAACCGCTTGTCTGCCGTCCGGGAGGTCTTTGAGTCCGTCACTGGGCTGGTCGTTCCGCCGAAGGAGCTGGATTCCTTCATGACGGCTGCCTTCCGGGAACGACCGCCTCCGCGCCGGATCCCTCCACAGTGGGATCTGGGGCGGGCTCTGGACCTTCTGGCTTCACACACGTATACACGGGCCACTACGCCGGTTCCGTTGCTCGGGCGTACACTCTTCCTTGTCGCTCTGGCCACTGGGGATAGGGTGTCTGCACTAGCGGCCTTGTCACGGTACCAGGAATGCGTGCGATTCTCCCCGTCCTTGAATGTCGTCACGTTAGCCCCCTCCCCTCCTTTTGTTGCCACGAATGAGAGGGAGACCCACGTTTTCCAGCCTTTCACCGTCCAGGCTTTACAGCGTGGGCATACTCGCCATATGTTGTGCCCGGTGTCAGCCTTGCACTCCTCTGTTGCGTCTGTGGCGCCGCCTTCGGGTACTGCTGTGTGGGTGTCTCCTCGGACAGGTGGGAGGCTCTCGAAGGTGCAGATAGGACGCCACATTTGTCGGACCATTCGTGCCAGTCACCCTGTTTGTAGGGGTTCTGCGCACGATGTGCGATCCTTTGCTGCCTCCTTCCGGTTCCTGCGAAGTCGATCCTTACCTGACATCGCCTCAGCGGTTTTGTGGTCTTCTATCAATTCCTTCATCTCCTCCTACCTCTCCATGTCCAGTGTTCGACCCCCTCGGCCGGTGATAGCTCTCGGGAGTCGTGTTTCCTAGAGCTCTGGAGAAGATACCTGGTCTTCCCCCCTTGTCCCTCTTTCTTTTACTTTGTTTTCTTTGAAAAGGGGGGGGGGGGAGTACGGGTTTGCAACACTTGATTGCAAGTTTGGGATTATGTATACAGTACATAAGTGTTTTTACCACATTGAAAATTGTGTTTTGTTATTGTGTTCAATGTTTTTGTTGGTTTTGGAAGAAAAGGGATTTTGGGTACAGTACTTTTTTGGTTTAAGATAAGTCTATGTTTTTGCATTACTATGAATGACGGGCACGTGTTAAAACTGTTCTTTTTAGCTACTCCTCAGTTTTTCACTCTTTTATTAAACTCTCTTGTTTAAATTGTGTTTCTTTGTCATTCATAATTTTGTTTTATGCATTGTTTTTTTTGGTATGTTGGGCTTGGATGTCCTCCTCCTATTTGTTACGCAGCCTTGACGTTGGATTTGCCAAGACTACTAACAAATTGGGAGGTTTGACGTACCTCCCAACCTACCAAATAGGAAAACCTACTATTTGGTAGTAGTCTTGGAAAATCCAACGTACATAATACCCTCCCTCACGCCGGACCCCTGCCCATCCGCGTTCTTCTGCTGACGTGAGATGTGATAACAAGAGAGGGTCGCTCATGCGCACGTTCGACAGGGATCTGCACATGACGGAACACGGGATGGGCCTTAAGCGGTAACTAAGGTAAACCCCTTTTTCTTCTCTTCTATGCTTTTTTCACCTTCGGTGATAGTTTTGGTTAATGTACAACGTCTCCTAGAGCAAGATAAGGAGTAGACTCTAGACGTTTTCTTTTTAACCGCGGTTGGAATGACGACATAGCAGTCAAAATAGACAAGTCGTCATTGCAATTAGGTTAATAGCCTTGACATTGGATTTTCCAAGACTACTACCAAATACTGTAGTAGGTTTTCCTATTTGGTAGGTTGGGAGGTACGTCAAACCTCCCAATTTGTGCATTGAAGTAAAATGTGCAAGAGGGTCAATTCTAATTGCCTCTATATATAGAAGCCCAAATAATAGTAGGGAAGAGGATGATAACCTACTGAAAGAAATGGAGGAAATAGATAATAGAGAGAACAAATATAAGATTTTGATTGGAGATTTCAATTTGCCAAGGATCAACTGGGAAAATTGTACTACCCCAGCGGGACAGTGTAGCCTGGAAAACAAGTTTATAGAGAAAGTGAGAGATTGTTTTTTAACGCAACATATTACAGAGATGAAAAGATAGAGAGATGGGACGCAGGGGAGTGTACTTGATTTGATATTTAGCAATAAGGAGGATATAGTGGAACATGTCAATGTGGATAGCCCTATAATTCGTAGTGACCATGCCTGTATAAGTTTTAGTTGCAATATTAAAACAGAGAGGGATAATAGAAGCAATAAAAAAAAATATATGTATGATATAGCAGATTATGAGCTGCTGAGACGGTGTTTGGACATTGACTGGGGGGAATACTTGAACGGTGAAGACACTGAAGACGCTGAAGGAATGTGGAGGAAGATTAGAGTCAAACTGGAGAATGCTATATCCAAATATGTACCAGTAAGGGAATATAAAGATAAAACAAAATTGAGGAAAAGAACGAACCCAGAATTACCAATGAAAAGAAAGCTTTGGACATTGATAAGAAGAAAGAAACGATTGTGGGAAAGACTATTTTTTTTTAAAAAGAACAGGGGGTCTAGTATAGAAGCTACAGAAGTGGATTTGGAACGCAGACAAATAAACAATAAAATAAGGAGGGGGGTGAAGGAGAGGGAAAGAGAGATTGCAAGAAATGTGAAGGATAATCCAAAAATATTCTGGAAGTATATTCAAGAAAAGTTAACAAGAAGAGTAGGTATCCCAGAACTGATAGGAGACTTGGATGATAGGAATAGAGCAGAAACTGATAAGGACAAAGCAGAGGTGCTGGGGAAATACTTTGGGGAGGTACTAACAGTGGAGTCAGATGATGCAGTGCCTACTATTCCCATCAAACAGGCACCAGCACTAGAACAAATAGAGTTTTCCCATGCTAGAATAAGGAGGGCTATAGAAAAAATAAACAGAAATAAGTCCCCGGGACCGGATGGGATACATCCAAGAATCATAAAGGAAGGAGGTGAGATGTTAGTAGAGCCATTAAAAATGTTATTTGAAGTATCTTTAAATACAGGACAAATCCCGACGGACTGGAGAGAGGCGAACATAACAGCTATATTTAAGAAGGGAAAGAGAAATGACCCAGGAAATTATAGACCAGTCAGTTTGACAAGTGCTGTGTGTAAACTAATGGAAACGGTAATTAGAGAAGGAATAATGGAGCATATGAAATCAAACCAACTTTTCAGTGGGAGACAGTTCGGATTCTTGCCGGGGAGGTCGACGGTACTACAGCTAATTAAGGTGGTAGATGATTGGATGCAAATTCTGGAGGATGGTGATGTTATAGACGTGGTATATTGCGATTTTATGAAGGCCTTCGATAAGGTCCCACATAAAAGTTTAATAGAGAAAGTTAGAAGCAATAGTATAGGAGAGAAATGTGTGAAATGGATAGAAGCCTTCCTGAAAGATAGGAGACAGAGGGTACTGGTGAATGGAATAGGCTCGGGGTGGAGGGAAATTACAAGTGGGGTACCTCAGGGATCTGTGTTGGGACCACTACTGTTCGTTATATTTATCAACGACTTACCTGAAATTATAACTAATGGAAGTGAGATATACCTGTATGCGGATGACACTAAGCTGTATAGAAGAGTGAGGAGTAAGGAAGATGAGGGTTTCTTCAAGGAGATGTGGAGGGCATGAAGGGATGGTCTGAACATTGGTTAATGCCTTTTCATCCAAAAAAATGCAAGTACTGTACATGCGGATTGGGACAAGCAAGATAGACAAGGTAGGATACAATATGTATGAAGCGATGGAGGAAGTGAGTGCAGAAAAGGATATAGGAGTAGTGATAGACAATAAGTTAAATTTCTCAGAACATTTAGCGGAAAAGATAAACAAAGCCAATAGAATTGTTGGGCTGATAAGGAGGACATTTGTGTCACTCGACGAAGAAATCTTCAGGAATCTCTATACAGCGCTGGTTAGGCCGCACCTGGAATATGCGAACCAGGTGTGGGCTCCATATATGGTAAAGGATATAGAAGCAGTGGAGAAAGTGCAGAGGAGAGCTAGCAAGCTAGTACCAACGTTGATGAACGCGGGTTATGAGCAGAGGTTGAGGGCACTGGGACTTCCGACACTGGCATATAGGAGAAAGAGAGGGGATATGATAGAGACTTTTAAGATAGTGTCAGGAAAGTATGATGAGGATGTGTGTGAAGGTATCTTCTTGATGCGGGAGGGAACAAGAACGAGAGGACACTCTAAGAAAATTTACAAAGAAAGAAATAGGCTTGAAAAGGCAAAGAACTCATTTTGTGATAGAGTGGTAAATGAGTGGAACGCACTGCCCCAGTATGTAGTCGATTCCGAATCAATAAGGAAGTTTGAAAGTAATCTTGATAAAGCATGGGGAAGACAAGATTTGAAGTTTGATTATAAAGCAAAAATACAGAATAGTAAAATTGTTGCGTCTGCTGCCGCCGCCGCCAACACCGTGAACGACCGCAGTAGTGCAAGTACTGGCACTGAGCTGGCTACACAGGCCTAGTTTGCCTTTTCCCAGAGGATCTACTGTAAGAAACTGTAAGAAAAAAGTTTAACTGAACTAAAAGAATCTGTCATCTGCCAGGTGTTTGCCGCTTACAGACGAAATCAGAGTGAATCCGATCGTCAAATGCGCAAGATGACGCCATCTTTGTATGACGTCATGACTAGGCAGACGCTTACAGTCCACTCGTATTTGTGTTGAAAAAACAACAGTTTGCAAGCTTTTTTGTGCCTGAACCCCTTACCTCTCGCGTTTATTATAACCTCTAGTACATCTGGTGATAGGGATGGTGGGCCTGGTGGTAGCAATGAAGGAAATTCATGCTCAAACACAGAGCAAAGGGCATTCCATGTCGGACGAAAGCGGTGGAAATTATAGGTTTGAGTCCCGAAGGGAAGAAGGAAAACCTAATATTTAGTAGTGGCCCCGGAATCATTGACGATGCGCCTTAACGTAGGTAATGGCCAATCTTTGAACTCAAGCTTGTCTTTCAAACTTCCCGCCCGGGAGAGAACAAAATACGATTGCCATACATCGTGAGCGAAACGCTCTTAAAAAACCACTCGCGGACTCGTCCTTATGATGTGGGTACCACTACTAGAAAAAACTAGCAAAAAATAATGAAATAAAAAATTAAACTTTGATCTTAGCATTGCGCTTCTCATATGTCTGCTGTTTGTGTATGCTTCGCTTCACTCATCGAAGCACTAGCTCGCCCTTAACCTGACATATCAAGACTCGCAAAATAAGCAGATGAATGGGAAGGGGATGGAAGGGAGGGCCAAAATCGTCAATGATTCCGGGGCCACTACTAAATATTAGGTTTTCCTTCTTCCCTTCGGGACTCAAACCTATAATTTATTAGTGGCCCCTTCATCATTGACGATGCGCCTGATATCTCAAGACTGGAGGGGGACATTCATCATGAACATCAAAAACCACTAATAAATTGCGGAGGTCCAAGGGTACACTTACTAAAATGATCAGTTTAATAAAAGAATAAAGTATTGTACAGGCGGCGTTCCTTAACCCCTTATTGGCGGCGCTCGACTTAAGTCGTGCACCAATTTGCAGCAAGTTAGGAGCATTATTAAGGCTTTTAAAGGGTTAAAATAGAGTGCAAATGGCTGGGAGCACAGCGGGCCAGACAGCCGACTCCCAGGGCTTACCGCCGCCCATTAACTCATGATCCCTGTGTTCTCGAGAGGCCGGCAGTGTAGCCAGTAGTGAGCATAGCTGGGAAAAATATACCGATATATGCTAAACTCCCATGTTCATGGCATCACTGCAAGAGAACCACGAGTGCTACGTAGCTCGTTCTGGTCTCATTTTGAAGCTTTTAGTGCCTAGTTATTTGCTAAATAATTTTCTTTTCATGCAGATGCTTGATTTATCATGCAGGAGGGCCTGAATATGCCCAAATGAGCCCAAAACACCCCGCTAGACAAGGGTTAAAGGTAGCCTGCGGTGTTGTCACCTTTACGTTTGACAGAACAGTTGGTGAAACACAAACTATACAAATAGCCTATAATACAAAAATTAAAATAAATCAGTTGTCAATGCTGATAACAATTTGGCCTATACATACAGTATATATGGCCTCAGGTACTATATTACAAAATATTTGTACTCTCTCTTTTAATCTTAATCCTTAAGATTAATGAGTATATATAGTGAACTCTATTGCATCCATAAAGTAAACATAATTTGTTTTCCTGACTAGACTTATTTGAGTCTAAGGAATGGGTTATCACATGACCTTTCATTCTCGTCATATCTTGTATCACCTAAGAGGCAGGTCAGAGTCCTTAGCTAGGATACTCCCCCCCCCCCCCCTTTTACTTTACAAAAATAGCTTAAAACGAGACTCTCTGCCTTAATGCTATAAATGTACGAGAAGGTTTCAAGCGATTCACGGACAGGTAACGTGTTAAGAAAGTATGATTAGATGACCATGTCATCGAGTGAGTAAATGTGTAGGAATCTGCCTGATGCAGCCCACTACCGGATATCGTGTGACCTAGACAAAACGCCCGGATTACTCTCTCTGATTACTTCTACTAATAACGCGGCTAGCCGGCGTTTTTGGGAGGCGTTTACCTGTCCGCAAAACCCAGAGGGACCCCGCCTGTGCCGGCCGAGAGTCCCGCATAAATTACATTCATTGAGTGATTGCACCAGGTAAAGTAAATGGTGCTGATCGCCCAGTTTCAGAGCAGGAACTTCAAACTCTGTAAAATATGATTACTGTGTTCATACATTTCGATGAAATTAGGAGCAGGAGCAATATGTACACTCATGTTGCGCCTCAAAATCTTAAGCAAGATGGCTCCAAACTCATCGCCGCCAACTCAGACACCCGTAGCTAATGCCATTAGGAAAATGGCTTTCGTAAGTCGTAACTCGAAAGGAGGATCATGACAATATTTACAGGAGGGAAGCATTTCAAGGGCCAGATCAAGAGACCAGGTGGGTGCGAGTTGACGAGGAGAAGGGCGAAGCCGGAAGCAAGACCGCATGAACCCCTTCTCCTTCGCCTCTGGCAGGGACAAACCAGTTAAATCGAAAAAGGTGTCCGAATTGCTGTGAGGCAACTCCTTAATGTGACAACTGACAACTTTTTGTATTTCAAATAGGTAATTTAAACAATTAAACACCAGAGCCCCCGAGGACTGCAGTTGGTCAGTTTCTACGATCCAGGTAGTGAATGACTGCTAATAAGATTGGTACTGTTTGTGTTGATAGAGAATACTGAGTAATCAACTTGTGAGTCACGGTTCCCCAAACTGGCCTAGCTACTTGGCCTTCTGAATAATCATAAGGCAAAAGTCAGCGAGGTCTTGAGGATGTCAATTGTGTCGAAGTGGAAGTACGAGATCGGGAGCGACACCGGGTTCTCGCACCACGTCTTTAATTGATCGTACCAAACTTGAGCCGGCCACAGCGGCGTGATCACAGAGACCATGCCTCGATAACCCCGTAGTTTGTGAACTACTTTGCACATTAAGGATGCGTCTGGAGGTGGAAACAGCTAAATGGAGCTCTCCATTTGTTCCACTCTACCAGAAGTGCATCTGGACCCCCCTTCCCCGCCGGAGTCTTACTCCGAGGTGTGAGAGGCTGAGGTAGCCTGTGGTTGGCCTCTGACGCTAACAAATCCATTTGCGGATGGTAGGGTTCGGCAAACATCTCTTGAAATATGGTTTGCTCGAAAGCCCTTTCTACTTGAGTGCTCTGTCGCCGAGACAGAGCGTCTGCCCAGACGTTCGCCACGCCGGGCAGATACGTTGCATGAAGATAATTCTCCAGCCTCGCGGCTAGTCGAAAGATCTTTTCCGACAACCCTTGTAACACTCGAGATCTCACTGACCCTTGCTTCTGACTGCTATTCACTGCAGTCAGATAGTCCATTCTGAAGGCTAGGGACTTTTCCTGCCTGGCTTATGCCGTGCTCCTGTAAAAAGAATAGTGGGACCAGCAACTCCTTGGCATTGATAAGATGATTGATTTGGACCATAGATCCTGACCCTGACCTAGGTTTGATTGGTATCCCCCATCCCAGGGTACCTGACGTGTCTGTATGTATCCAGACCGTCGGAGGCGGAGCTGTCCATGTTAACTTCCTCTGACATACTATGTTCCAATAAGTCCGAGGAGGCGGGAGACACGGTATTATTGCCACTGTACCCCACAACTGTCAAAACCACACTGCGGGACCGTTAGTAGTCGGAGAAACTTGGGGTTGCCACCAATCGACAGATTTTCATCTAACTTACCTAACTTACTTATGGGCTGGTCTATCCGAGTGAGAACTGAGCGATCTCTGCCATACCCATAGCTTACTCTGACTGTTCCTTTTACTTATATATCTTCTAGATCTCAAGTGGCGGCGTCTTTTCCGTGGATTGACCTCCCTACTGCCAACCTAGAAGTTGGCAGATTGGGAGCCAAAGCGTCACATTTTCCCCTTACCCCTCAACTTTCCCTTCATAATTGCTGAGGGGCACAGGGCCTTGGGTGGGGCTTTGGTTTCCCGAGCGTTTCCGCACCCTCCTCAGCTCCCTGCCTTGGAGTGGCTTCGGTCACCCGGGCTTTGTTAGTGGTAAGCAGGGAGGATTTTGTGGGGGCGCTCGTTTATGGCCTTGGCCTTGCTCGAGACCTTGGGGCTGTTCGGCCAGACAGCCTGGGGAACAACAACAACACCTTACTGAGCTCCATATGACACTAGAGCGTCATATAACTTATTAGAGAGCTATGAAGATAAGTTCATATGACGCTCTAGCGTCATGAGTTTTTTGGCATAAGTTCCATATGACGCGATAGCGTCATATGAGTCGGAGGGAGTTAAGGAGGAGTGTAATCCCCTGGCTTCGCCCAAGCCGCCAGGAGGTTGTGGATTAAAGTTGGAGTTTTCATCAGTGTTTCTGGTGGTAACAGCAGAAAGCACCTGTTTCCTTCCAAAATAATTTGTTTTACCTTCAGATGTCCTAACAGAACCGTCATGTTGGAGTTGGATCATTTTGGATTGTGCTACCATTAACCAATTGTCTAGGTACCATAATACCATGATCCCTTGTTTGAGTAATGGCAGCAAAGCCTGTCGGACTAATTTTGTAAAAAGTCGAGGTGCTACATTTTAATCCAAAGGGCATACAGTACTTTGAAAGACAAACGTTTGATCCCTGTTACGCAAAGTTAGATACATTTGAAAAACGTTTGATTGGGACCTGCCAAAAGGCTTCTGTTAGATCAATGGAACACAGCCAACCCTGCGGCGGGAGTGTCAATCTGATCTGATTCACAGTCAGCATCCCGAACGACTGATTGTGAATATGGATGTTGAGAAAAGAGAGGTCGATCACCGGCCTCATCTAAACACTGTCCCGTTTTTTGGCACCAGGAACAACCGGGATGTGAACAAGGGCTGTGACAGAGGACTAGGGATAATAATCTGCTTTTGGGCCATCTCTTTGACGATGGATCCCACCTTCAATAACAACAAGATTGAAGTCTGTGGGGATACGTAAAACGGGGTCGCCGAGACCACCGTCAGGAGAGGCCTTTGCTGACGACTGTCCTTGCCCATGTCTGCCGGGGCCACGCCCGATGACAATCTCGGAAGTTGCCAGTCGCATGACTGGTGTTGTCCGGCAGTACTACTCTTGTTTCCAACTCACCTTGCTTAGGCACTGGGAGTGAGAGAGCCTTGTGGTGTCTCAGTTTATTAAAGAGGAGGGTTGTGACTCTGATGTCGGAAAGGGGTGATGAGAGGCCTTGCTACCATCACTATTGGATTTACCCTTAGACTGACCCCTAAACCAACGCCCTCTGCCCCTGGATTGGCCTCGTCCACGAGACGTCCCGCCACTCACAGGGGCTGTGTAAGTCTTTGATGACTGAAATGACTGGGATTGACCACGAAAGGAACTCTTAGCATTAAATATAGAATTTAACCGACTGCCCACTCTTCGAATTAGAATTAGTGGCAGGTTGTGAGTCCAGAAGTAAATCGACAATGCGCCAGGCATCGTCTGAGGCTAGGGTTTTGGAGAAAACATCTGATCAAATCCGTCTTCTACCTATCTCTGCAGGGAGTCTCCTAACCAAGTACCCCCTCAGGTCTTTACGGACCCGTACCGCCTCAAAGAGAGCTGCCGGATGTCGCGGAGAGACTGAATGGTGTTTTGGAGAAGAAGGCGCCTAGTCAGAGAAAGAGCCTTCTGGGTATTGACGTCCGTTACTGACTCAGACGTCCTGGCCAGAGAGGCCGCAAGTTGGCGGCTGAGTAAATATTGGGACGCCAGTCTCCAGGCTTTCTGCCTCATCTTGTACTCTTTATCGATCTGAACCTGTGTCAGAGGACAAAAAGGTTCAGGTAACTGGCATAAAGAAAGTTTAGAGGCCCCCAAAAATAAAACGTATGGAGGTATCCCTACCGCCATGCCAAACGGCATATGAAAACCAATGATGGTCTTCTTGCAGAAGCAGATGACTGCTTTTGTTTGTTATTGTGCTGGTAAACAGCTGGGCCTCTTGCCTCCTTGCAACCCTCGGCCCTGACTCCCCTCCTTTGCATCTGAACTAGTGAAGACCCCGCAGGGTCCCTGAAGGTTATAGAATTTAATTCTGGGGTCAAGCCCTGTAACAGCATTAAATCGTTAAACCCATCTAACTTAGTTCAGTCGGAAAAATAAATTTCCGGCGGAAGCGGGAGGCAAGGCAGGAGATAGCATGGACACACAATAGTCAGGATTAAAATTGTAGGAATGGCCCTGACGACATCAAGTACCTCTCCAGATTGGTTCTTGGCCCTTCATTGCTTAGCCTCATTTGCCTCGATAACCCAATGTTTCAGAACAGGGGACTCACCCGTGACTGTGGGTTGTGCGACCTCGGGGCGTAAAGGCTTAACTACAGACCAAGATGCATCCAACCCATATAAAAGTGGCATAAGGCCCTTTTTACTAGGGATGGATTTATTAAGAGGGGGAGGAAGCAAATCCGAGAACAACTGCAGATTGGACGGCAAGATCGCCGTAGCCCCCAAAGTGGAAGGGACAGGAGTGACAGTACATGGAGGTAAAGTTAAATACATCAACCTGAGGTTGAACAAGTACGTGCCCTAGGGGTCGCACCCCCGGAGCTACTGGAACTGATACCTGTCGCTCACTTTTAACCTGTCTCATGAGATCAAATAACTCCTGTAATGGATCCCTCGCTACAAAAACCCCACTTGCTTGGTCTGACTGGGACGCGGGCTATGACATTTCTGAGCCCTGTGTTCCCGAATGTCGTGAAGATGGACGTTGGCCAGACGCCATTTCTTCGGCGTGTACACCTTGGTGGTGTAAAGTAGATCCCGGTGACATGGTCGGGGGGGGGGGGGGGGGGGGGGGGGGGGGGGGGGGGGGGGGGGGAACCGGTAAAGCCTTCAACCAAGACTCGCCGACCCGGGCAGCGGAATCTTGTGTTCTTATTTGTATTTACCTAATTGTATTTACCTAATTGTAGTTTACAGGAGTTGAGCTAAGCTCGTGTTGTCCCGTCTCTCAGTCTACTTTTTATCCAATTTTTTCTTGAAAATATGGATGTTCCTTGCCCCTACCACCTCCTCCTCCAGCCCATTCCATTTGTCAATACATCTATAGGGGAAGCTAAACTTCCTGATATCGTTCTTGCAGGTAGGTCTTTTTACTTTGTAGCTGTGGCCTCTAGTTATTCCTGTATCCATAATTAATATATCCTCCCTATCCAGCCTCTCCAGCCCCCGGGTACATTTGTACATCATTATCATGTCTCCCCTCTCTCTCCTCTCTTTTAGACTCGGTAGATTTAATTTGTCTAGCCTCCCTTCATATGGCAGTTCTCTGAGACTTGGAACCAATCTAGTGACTGCTCTCTGGATTCTTTCTAACTTGTGAATATGCTTCTTTAGATGCGGGGACCACACCACTGCTGCATACTCCAATCTTGGTCTAATCATACTCTTCATAATTTTCGCTACCATGGTCTCATCCAAATAGTTCAGAGCAACTTTCATATTCCCGGCCATTGCATACATTCCGCTAAAGAGCTTGTTAATATGTTTCTCTGGCGACAAATTATCTTGTATAATCAACCCTAAATCTTTTCTTTTTCGGCCTTGCTAATTTTATTATCTCCCATCCTGTACTCCCAATTTGGTCTATTCACACTTCTTCCCATATTTAACACATGACATTTACTTATATTAAATTTCATTTTCCACTTGGTGCTCGATTCGTATATTTTATCTAAATCCCCTTGCAGCTCCTCACAACTACTTTTATTTGTTATTTGTCTCATAATTTTTACGTCATCTGCAAACATTGACATGTAAGAGTTTATGCCTATCGGCAGGTCATTCACGTACATAAGGAACATGAGAGGTGCCAACACAGATCCCTGCGGCACACCACTCTCAACTTTCCGCCACGATGAGTAAGTTCCTCTAATGTTGGTCCTCATTTCCCTATCTGTTAAATAGCTCTCCATCCATTTCAGCAAACTCCCCCTGACACATCCTAGCGTCTCAAGCTTAGATAACAATCTTTTATGTGGTACCTTATCGAATGCTTTGGAAAGGTCTAAGTAGACGCAGTCCACCCATCCGCCTCTTTCTTGGAGTACATCTATCACCCTACTGTAATAACATAGCAAACTGGTAACACAAGATGTCCCTTCTCTGAATCCAAATTGCTTTGGGGTTATTATTTTCTTTCTCTCCAACATTTTCATCCATCTCTTCCTAATTAGCTTTTCACAAATCTTGCATACAATACTAGTAAGTGAAACTGGTCTATAGTTTAGAGGGTCCTCAGGGTTTCCATTCTTGTATATCGGAATGATATTAGCTCTTTTCCATTCAACAGGAACCTGTCCTTTATCTAAGGAAGCTTGAATTATGTCCCTCACTGGCTCCACTAATTGCTCTGCACACTCCTTTAAAACCCAGGCAGACACTTCATCCGGTCCCATAGCTTTCCTTACTTCAAGTCCTCTCATCGCAGATAACAGCTCATCTCTAGTTATTTCAATCTTACTAAGACCACTCTCCAGTACTCCCGCCTGTGGTTCGTCAAAACCTTCCTCTCTAGTAAAAACTGACCCCAATTTGTTATTCATTACCTCACACATGTCCGATACATTTTCATACGTCCTAGCATCAACTCTTAATTTAGTAATTTGTTTCTTTACCTTCAACTTACTGTTTATATATTTATAAAATAATCTAGGGTCACTTTCACATTTATTTACTATGTTCTTCTCATAGTTCATTTTAACTTGCCTAATTATGTTAACATATCTATTCCTCCCCTGTTTATATTTATTCCGATTACTCTCAGTGTTCCTTCTTCTTAATCTAGCCCAAGCTGCATCACGCCTACCCAAAGCTCTTTTGCATTTCAAATTAAACCAATCTTTCTGCTTAGTAAAATTTCCAGTTTTATATCTTGGGACAAACATATTGGTTCCTACTCTATAAATTTCGAGGAATCTACTATATTTACCTTGTACGTCCCGTTCCTTCAAAATATGATCCCAATCTACTCCCTCTAAATATCTTTTCAAGGATACATAATCAGCTTTACTATAATTTAATCTGTCATTTATGTAGCTATTGTCTAATCTATTGGCATTACTCGAGGTCAACTTCCATTTTAGTAATAGGTGATCACTTTTACCTACAGGACATAGATAGTTTATATCACTAATTTCGTGAGGATCTTTTGTAAAAATCAGATCGAGTTTAGAAGGTTCGTTATTACCCCTCATTCTTGTATTTTCCTTCACATGTTGTGTAAGTACATTTTCCGTAACCAACTCCACTAGCCGACTTCCCCAAGATCTCTGATTTGGCCCTGCATCTCCCGATTCCCATTGTGAGTCGTCGAGAACGTCGAACTCAGAAAGGCCTCGAAAGTTCAGATCCAGTATGTCATACTCGGAAGGGTCTTGAACTGAGGCGGGCTGGGTAGAAGAGCTCATGCTCCTGCCGGCTAGAACACATGCTGCTGCCCCTCTTCGTTCCCAATACCGGCAAAGCCATGGTTGCGGGTTCTGAGGAATGGTAAACCGGTGAATTGGCCTGAGACATGACTAGATGTGTCTCTGGGTGCCTCCCTGCCTGACGAAGACTGTTTTAACCGGTTTATGTGGAGGCTGCGCCACCGTCTTTGACGAGGAGGAGGACGTCCTAGACCGACTCTTCTTGGACTTGTCATCACCTGCAGAAAGTGCGGCGTCAAATCAGAGCGAGACCTCTTAGCCGCTTGTTCAACAGAAGGCGACTTGGGTCTATTGTCTAGGTGAGCGGGACCTGTGCTGCCGGCTAGACCACCGAGGTGCGTCCGGCGGAACTGAGGTCCTAGATCGCTTGGGTTGGCGGAAGGAAGACTCACGAGCAGAAACCCCCCAGGGGTTGAAGTAACTGACGCCCCTTGAAGCAAATCTTCGAATATATGGTCATCCGATAGTCAAGATTTTGCGGGCTACCGTCTAACAGTACGTTACATACACTGACTGAATATGAAGTAAAATAGCCTTGCACCGACTATCTGCATGTTTTAAATAAGCATTGCGGAGGGCTGCACACTCGGGGCATGATTGGGAAAGCCCAACCACCACGAGATCGGTCTAAACAAGGAACACACTTAACACATTAAGAGTGCCCGATGAGCGTTAAAATTGTACAACCCAAAGCAGCACAAAAGGAGACAGTACTCCTATCCATGATAAACTTCCTCCCGCCAGGGAGATAGCCGACCGTCCTAGGTGTCCCACATGCGAACCAGAGGGTGAGAAAGATCCAAGAATCAATGCTCATAAGGACACGCTAGGTCGGCAAAGCTTAATTAATATACAGTATAATAAATATATCTCCAACGTTAAAGAAAAAGAAGTTGAATAATACTAGACAATCTTAGTTCCCTTAACGTTAATTACATTCCCCAGAAATGTAAGAGAGTAGTGAGTAGCCTACCATGTGCTACTTATATAATAACTTCTTACCAAAGTGTAAACCACTGACCCTTATCCCGTCTTGTGACGTAAGAACTAAATCCGGCGACAACACAACTGTAGATTTTAATTCTTAATCCCGGCGGACCAGCGCCTTTCATGCGAGCAATACAGATAACTGAAAGCAACAAGATAGGGATGGGTGAGTTCGTTTCTCGGCTCAGCAGTTAAGATCCCGGCGGACATGGCTCCCCACGATGCACCCCCAGGATAAAACGTCCAAATGTACCAAGCAATGAACGTTTGTACCTATTAAGTTAATTGCGGCGGAGATTAATCGGTGATAAAGGAGAAGGTATAGCCGGACCTCCGAAACACCATTTTAGTTACATGCCGGCTCAGCCAGAATCAAACTATACGCCGTAAACAAAACAGACAAAAATCCATGACAATCCTGTACCAGACGGCGGATGTTTTGAATTTAAATATAACTCTTAGAAGTTTCCCGGCGGAAAAACCACGCAAAACAACTAGAGGCACGTTGTTAATAAGTCTCACTTTACAAATCCCGCCGGAAGGGCCAACCCTTCATTATGTGGCAAAAACAACGTGAAACATACATGGCATGGTTATACATGAATAGTAATCAATACATCAATAATAACACACCCTAACCATATATATAATAACCTACATGAGGCCAACTAGATGGGGGCAGATGGCGACGAATTAGTCGCTGTAGCACAAACCTGCAAACCACTGAAGACCTCACCAACACGTAGAATCACGAAGAGTAGGTTGAAGAGCAGTAAAGCTCCGTGCAGGACCCCTCAGCTAAGTGAGACAGTCCACGAGCACTAGCCCACGAGGCATACTTGTTGAACACCCAAAGTGGACTGAACAACAGGCCCCAGTTCACCCTATAAGAAGCCTCATGACTACACAGTGAACTAATAATGAGCTAGGATAATAAAAAACGCACTTAGGAGCCTCGCCTTAGCACAACGAGGACTCCGGCTAACACGTATACGATAGACCCTGAAAAACAGTCTCCAGGGCCCGCATTTAACACTTCACATCCTACACAAGTCGATAAGCCGATTATGTCCTCAGCACATAACATGCAAAGATGAGCAAAGACTCATCAGAAACGAGAGGTGACGAACAAGGCAGGACAGGAGCGTCAGGAAACACGTCCTTTCAATGGGGGCCCGGGAGAATTAAGGGCGAGCTAGTGCTTCGATGAGTGAAGCGAAGCATACACAAAACAGCAGACGTATGCATACACAAACAGCAGACGTATGAGAAGCTCAATGCTAAGATCAAAGTTGAATTTTTTATTTAATTTTTTATTACTAGTTTTTTCTAGTAGTGGTACCCACATCATAAGGACGAGTCCGTGAGTGTTTTTTTAAGAGCGTTTCGCTCACGATGTATGGCAATCGTATTTTGTTCTCTCCCGGGCGGGAAGTTTGAAAGACAAGCTTGAGTCCAAAGATTGGCCATTACCTATGTTAAGGCGCATCGTCAATGATGAAGGGGCCACTAATAAATAGGCCTAGACAATGTTAGGATAGGCTAAATATGACGATGATTTAAAATAAAGTCTGTGTGCTAAGTAATCTTCCCATAATATGTATTTATACGTATTTTCCTCATATGTAATTTGGGGCGAACTTGGGTACTTGAGGGGTGACTGGACGAATTTAGAACCTAGGCCTAAATTTTTTCCCATGATAGAAACAAAGCCCCAATCTACAGTATTTATAATGCACCTAAGTTTAATGGTTAGGACTGTTATTTAGCCATGTCTACATTATTATTTACAATACATAAGATTTAGGCCTACTTTATGTAGACAAAAAACATGTTTTCATAGGCTAAAACTGGGAAAAAGTGCAACTTTTAGAATGAGCACGGAACCGATTAGAATTTTCCCCATAAGAACAGTGCCACGATCTTGGCTGTTTCAATCTTAGCTCGATTTCTGCAGAACCGATTAGGAGCTAAGATGGGGGCTCCACTGCATATGGGCGGCAAAGCGTGTCACGTATTGTGAATTTGTGTAATAGGAATAACATAACTTATGGAGAAAAATACATATGGGCGGCAGCCAGCCTGAGACACTCACATTTTCGGCAATAAACATAAACAAAGGCTAGGCCGGCGCCGCTCAGCTGTTGTTGTTGTTGTTGCTATTGGCGCACTCTCGTATCCAGTAGTTCGTTCTTTGAACGATGGCAGTTTCATTTATTTTTATTAACTTTCTTCATATTACTTGCTTGCGAGATGTTGCAGGGGGAAGATGTTTGTCTCTCGGTCGGCCTACCCAGAATACGACTGGGTGCCGAAAATATAAGTTTCCCAACACCCAATTGCTGTCCCAAGTCCCAACTTCTATTATCGATCTTCAATATTCATATAAGTTCAAATAAATGCACATGGAAAAGAAATAGGCCTAATGCCTAAATATTACGAATTCTGTTAGAATCGAAGGGTTGTACATAAAGGCTATAATAGGTCTACAGTAATAGAAGCAAACAATAGCCATTGCTTACCTTAAAATTAAATGCACTGAAAGGGTTAAGCATTGTGTAAGCAGCACTGACCTTTCTCTGTGTGCTGGGCGATAAACTGTAGTAACTGGTCCTCAGCAGTAGCCAAAGAGATGGTGCTCTTCCTGCAGCTTTCCGTCAACCCAGACTATAACAATAATCAAAGAGTTACATAAATATTAAGGTAGGCCTATAAGTAAGAGAGAAATGTGTGGTACAATATCACCTTAGTTGATACATAGAATTTCTTACCTAATCCTTCGTTCCAGCCCTATGAGAGCTCTAGTGTGGAGCTCATGTGGTCTGTTTACACTAATAATAATAAAAAAGACAAAAATATATATATATATATACAGTATATACAGTATATACAGTACAGTATATATATACAGTATATATATACAGTATATATATATTGCCAGACGCCATAATCCCCGAAGGGGTGGCCACGAATGAATCGCCCCCATGCACCTCTGTCCCCAGTCAGCTGATGCCCCTCCTCCCATCCAGCACCGCTTTCACACAAATACTTCTTATATATCCCCTTAGTTAATTATTTTACATGGTGTGTACATGAATAGGGTATTGAGACGAAAACATCAGAAATATATGAAAAGGAATGGAACTTGTCTGTTCCCTGGTAACGACTTGCCAAAATGCTCTGGACCACCACCTTCTACTCTTACTATTAATTTCTGTAACATTTGTGGCCTTTCTTCTAACTTCCACTCTGGAAAACCAGCTCTCCTCTGCCCACCCTGATCTTCTCTTTCTCACTGAGACACAGTTGTCTGGGACTACTGACAGCAAACCCTTCTCTGTATCCTCCTACTACTGTACAGTATATCCTCAGTTTCGAGCCAAAGGTGGATATTGCATCTATGTATGCAACAATCTTGCTTTCTCTCGTGTTCCCAACTTGACTCTTCTTTCTTCCTCGTCTTTCCCTCCCTTTTTCTACTCTGATGGCGTTGCCAACCATTACTTCTTCCTCTGACAAAGCTGAATTTTGCAAATTATCCGGAATTTGCAAAATGTATTATTCATACAACGGCAAAACTAAAGGGTGTATCAAAAATCCGCCAAACAATTTTATTTAATTTTCTTCTCTTTCAAATGATATCTTATTTATTAAAATTGGTCCAAAAATAACAAAGTTTTAGCGGTTTGAAAATTTGCTAAAAATGCGAAAATCCGAGGTAGCAAAAAAAAAACTATTGGTCAGATTTGATTCATTTTTGAAAATATTGTTCCTAGAAGTGGTACCACATCTATCACCTGTATAAAAATTAAAATGATCGGAGCATTTTGAAAAACATGGCGGACGCTCCCCTTAACGGGAGGGTGGAGGTTAACTGAGAGAAGCGTTGCAAGGGTTTCATGCAGCGTGTCACTAACAAGAATTATTGTAGCCCAATATTTATTAGTGGCGCCCCTCCATCATTGATGAACTGCCTAAACAAAGTTATGGCCTCTCTTTGAACTCATGGCTCGCCATTTCAAATGTCCCGCCTAGGAGCCCAAACAATAGATTAACAATATCAACTTTCTCAACTTTCTCTTCATAATTGCTGAGGGGCACAGGGCCCTGGGTGGGGTTTTGGTTTCCCGGGCGTTTCCGCACCCTCCTCAGCTCCCCGCCATGGAGTGGCTTCGGTCACCCAGGCTTTATTGTGGTAGGTAAGGAGGGTTCTGTGGAGGCGCTCGCTTATGGCCTTGGCCTTGCTCGTGGCCTTGGGGCTGTTCGGCCAGGCAGCCTGGGGAACAACAACAACAACCATATCATCGTGAGCAAACGCTCAAAACACTCACAGACTCGTCCATGTATGATGCGGATGCCACTACTGAAGAAAAAAAAACGATAAAAAATATGGTAAAAATAAAAAATAAAAAATTAAAAGAATAAACTTGATCTACCAGTACTGCGTTTCCCGACAGTCTGATGTTCTATAGCGGCGTCCTCTAGCGTCAAGCGCCGCATATAGCCCTCTCTGCTCTTAGGCGTCTCCTGGAGCGGAGGTGTCTGTGTCCTCTCTTCACCTTTCATCCTACCTCTGGACTTGTTGCTCATTTGTACTCATCTGTGATGAGCTAGGGTAGTTATTCAGGCTAGATAGGATACATGTACCATCCTGTGGGACGCCTTAGGAGTTATTTCCGTGGGTGTCGTGTCAACTTATACTCGGGAGACCTTTGCCGTGATAAGGCAAGGATTCCACGTTGCTGTGTTGTGAATTTTTTCCCCTGTGTTATGTCTACTAGCTAGTTTAGGCATGAGGCTTCTTTGTTTAGCTTTTTGGGGCCCGCTTTTCAGCCAACCAGTTGGGTGGGTTAAGCGGTACGATCTCTTCGTGGAGAACCTTTTGCGTTTCAAATTATCTTACTTAGTAAGAAGTTTGGCTACAGGTTTTGACGCTATATGCCTACGTTCCTGTTCTACGTGATGGAGGAAGGAGTACCCAGTCTTTCTAGGAAGGTGACTGTGCTTCGACGTTACGTCTGTCTGACGCTTACCTACCCTGGTTGGTTCATTAGGCCTCCTTGTAGGTGTAAATCTTATGGCTAGGATGTATTATTTTTATATTGATTATATACTTGTGCCATAATTTGCATGTCATGTCACTTGCTTGGGTTTCGTAACTGTCAGGCAAAGAGTGGTCAGCCGGGGGCTGACCACCGTACATTTCGTAATGTACGGTCTTGTGTGGTCACCTAGAGTAATGTGGAATTCGGCGTATCATTAGTCTGTGACATGATAAGGCAGAATTTGTGTTTATTGGATGAAAAGCTGATCTTTTCACGGCGGTCAACTCTCATTGGGCAATTTTTATGCGTCAGAAAATAAAGACATTCCGCCAGTCCCGGCGTAGTCGATATCCAATAAACCCGTTCGTAGCATCGAGCCAACAAATTATATCCCAGCGGAATGAAGGGAGCCTATTCCGCCGGCCATCGGCGTAGCTGAGGACTCACCTAAGACTTTCTTGGAAATTAAGTCTGGTGCTGATTCACTCTTTGCCCGCCGCAGGTCGCCGGGTAATGTAAAACTGGACTCTAACCTAATAAGAAGGATTTAGGTCAGTGTTGGTCACTTAGGTAAGAAGTCATAACTCTTTGACCATTGGGTGTGGTAAATAGTAACATAAGGGGACCTTAGATGTTACTTGTTGTTGTACATTCTTTTTTCTTTATGTGTAAATAATTAATGTTATGTTCCACCGTTATAGACTAGTACCTATGAGCATTCATTCTTGACATTTTCCTCCTCAGGAGCGGTAGCCAAGTTTCAAACCAGGGGACGTCTAGGCAGACTACATTTCCCGGCGGGGGGAGAGTCACCATGGAAGTCCATTTCTGTACCAGCCGTAATTGTCACAACCTCCCAATGCCTGGCCAAAAACAATGTGTGCGTTGTATTAAGTGTCTTGATCACTCTAGGGGCCGATGGCTAATTAACCTTTAAAAGGCGAGCTATATGTAGTGAACACCCTGCTACTGGGCGGCCATATTAGGCTTCATTCCCGCCTAAAATCGTCATTTTACGATAAATATAGTTATTACTTATTCATATGCGCCTATTTTACGTTTAATATGAAGATATTAACATGTAACAGCAATAAAACAAGTAGGAATAGTGTTTGGACGGTGAAAATCGCGAATTATTGCCGACCGTTCAATCGTTCATTCATGAAATGTGAGGCATACGCGACGTACACACAATCTCCCAAGCCTAGAGGTAGACTGAGTCTCTCTCTCTCTCTCACTCTCTCTCACAACACGCACTCGGTAGGCGCATGACCATGCCTTAGAACCGGATTGGAGATGTTGGCATGGTAAATAAACCGATAAACAAGGGAATAAGAGGAAAAATAGGTGATAATTGAAGGGTAGGGGGGAGGGGGGAAGGAGGGGGTTTTGACATACAGTGGTCCCTCTCATTTAGCGATTTCATTAGTCTCGCCTAACCATCGCCAAAGGTGAATTTCGCCAAACGCGAATAGTACTTTAAATGGGAAAATTATCCATTAGTCTTTGACGAGGCCCGAGTTCACCCTTTTGGGCCTTTTCAAACCGCCCGCCATGCGCATCGTCGAAACACTCGGCGCCGTCTGCTTACTCTGTTTTTGCTAGAAGACATAGGCCTAGCCTATATATCTCCACAAAGAATTTACCTAACCTAGGTTAGATGTATATCAGGCAGCAGAACTCATTGTTATCTTGTGAATAGTCTTATTGATAAGGAATAACCACATAACCTTAGCAACAAGTTGCCAAGTCACTAGCTAGCCAGACCAAGAAATGGTCTAACCTAGCTTAGATACTGTATATATCAGGAGGCATAAATCACTTTTACCTTGTGAATGGTGAAGACTAGAATTTTCTATACCAACTGCTTTTCGATTGAGCAAAATAATGAAATTGGTTTTGGATCCGTGGGCACTTCTTTGATTAATTATATTGATCGATTGGGCCCCTGAGTCAGCTGATGCGCGCGTGTGTGTTTGTGTGTCGCGGACTGTTCGGCACAATAAACAAAGCAAAACACAAGAGATATGAGGTTCACAAATCGGTTTGGTCAAGATTACTCTGTTAATATACGTTTATGAAATATACCTGGGATATTCTCGCTATCCAAGCAGCTCAGTTAGGGTTTTGTGAGTAAGCCTAAGCCTATCTATAGCCTAACCTCGGCCTAAGAGTAACTCTCAATACGGCGCTCTACTGTAGCCTACATGAAACATTAACAGCAATAAAAAAGACAATAGATAATAGATAACAGATTTTATTTACCATGAATTATTTAGAGTTAGGCCTGGTGAGACTAGCTTGCGGGCGGCGCATTCTGGGCCGACGCCATTCCGTGACGTCAGCATTCTCGCCAAAAGTGTATTTGAAGCGCCAAATTCGGATTCTGGTACCATATCCAACCTATCGCCAATACTGTGTTTCGCCAAGCTGAAACCCGCTAAACGCGAGGGACCACTGTACTTGTATGTGGAGGAGTGATAGAAGGTATGGAGGGGAATTATCTTACTTAATCACCTATTCTTTTTTTTTTAAGTGCTACTGGGGCCTTTTAAAAGGCTTTTTTTAGGCCTTACCTCTTAAGAGGATAGTCGCCTTTGCCCACCACAACCTCTTAAGAGTGTTCTCACTGTTCCCGGGTTAAAACATGCCCTCATTGCTCTATACAATAACGGGGTAGTGACTCATTCCGATAAAATGTGCAAGACAGTTTTGTTAGCCATTAGAACTGCTTATAAACTTTATTGCTGTGATGTGGCGCATAAGGCCCTCCAATTGGATGATCA
The DNA here is from genome assembly GCA_032716605.1 of Paralithodes platypus. Taxonomy (NCBI): domain Eukaryota; kingdom Metazoa; phylum Arthropoda; class Malacostraca; order Decapoda; family Lithodidae; genus Paralithodes; species Paralithodes platypus. The sequence goes on along the minus strand of CM064581.1, from coordinate 24,495,046 downwards.
AGCAATTATTGTGAGGTTTCCTTGATAGCACACCTGCGTCACCCGGCAAATCTCAAAGCTCGACTTCGTCGCAGCCTGTTCCACCTGCTCCCCCACCTCGGTCTAGGCAGAAGAAAGTAGTATCTAAAGCAACGGTATCGACGGATGATTAATCTGACTCTGCACCCTCTTCCCCCCGCCAGTCCAAGCGGATAAGGAGGAGAGGAAAAACTCGCCGGAATGACCTACCGGTACCACAAGACGCTGGTCTCGCTCGAGGTCTCCTCTTCCACCACAAAGATCCTTGTCTCCATCGCTGGCTCCCCCAACAAAGATACCTAAATCTGACTCTCAAGCCCCGCCTCATAGATGTGCTTCTGAGTCTAAGGATAAAGGCCACCCGGTGAAGCATAAAACCCCAGCAAAGAAAACGGCCTCGATACCTGCTGCTTCCAGGCCTCCATTGTCTAGGGCAGAGCAACAGCAACTGTCTCCCCCCTGCCAAGGCGCCACTACTCCTTCCGCTGAGCGCAGTGTTTTCGGCCCTCTAGCCTCTCCTCGGATGGTGTATGTTTCTCCGTCCATCCGTAAGAAGCCTTATACAATCCCTCGCAGGGCAGCACCGCATAAGTCTCTCATCATACTTCCAGTTTTAAGGGAAGATCTCCGGCACGTCACACCTTCAAATGCCCAGGAGGCATCGCAGGAACTGTCTACGACTGAGCAGCTGGGTTGCTCCTCCCCGATGGACCATTCTCAAAAAACCTGATCTTTGGAATGAACAAGAGCTGTTGCCTGGAGGTTCTGAGCCTGCGGCAAGTGACATAGCCGCCAGATCTGAGACCTCACCAGCCCCCTCAGCCCGGATGCCGGGTGTCACTCCTCTTTTTTAATAAACTGCGGATGAATCATCAGAGGATATGCCGTTTGGCCAATGACACTCTCCTCTACAGGAAGGAACGCAGGAATCTGAAGGCTCTCGTCCTCCGTCTACGACTGACGAAGGCGGAGTTTTTGAGTTAACGAGGAAGGGAAGGCCAAGGTTTCCACTCCCTTGGCCCCGGCGGCGCGACCTCTGGGCCAAGTGCAAGTACTTCCACAAGTTTCCCCCCAGGGGGTAAGGGGGCCTTCACCTATGGTGTAGGAAAAAAAGAATATGCCTCACGCATCCTACTGCATGTCGTACTCGTAGGCGACTAATAGGGGGGATGGTGTTAGACTTGCGGACCAAGTAGCCATCACTATACAATGAAGCCTTGTTATTGGCGCTGGCATGGTCTCAATATGACAGTGCTGTGACAGGGCTTCATTGTTCTTGCTCTAAGTTGCCTAATGGCGGCACACTGGCGGTGGGTGTCGCTCCCTCTAGACCCGGATCTGGCGCCCTGGGCCCAACCTGGTCGATATGGATCCAGAGGGTACAGTACGTAATGTTTCCCCGGACTGGCACTTTCCGCCCAATAGAATAGGGGCCCGAACCTGGTGGTAGCGCTCCAGGAGGCTGCCCTGTCATTGGGCAAAAAATACCGTGCCAGTCGTAGTGCCATGTACGTGCACAGGGTGCGTCCCTGCGGCTGGTTCTAGTGGGGCGTACCGAGGCCACTGGATCCTACCCCCCTGTAATCTCTTGGGGGAAGGTGCTGGGAATGGTCCCGGGGTAGACTAGACCTGGAGTTCTGGGGGGGGGGTGATGCCCATTTGCCAGCCAAATTACTCAAATATGACAAAGCAACCTAAAAAGAAACAACGTAAGTCCGACGACCCAAAACCGCACAGGATAAGGACAAATTGCCCCAAAAATCTCAGACTTGCTAGTGTGAATGTTGGTAGTTTGAATCTGCGTGCAAATGAAGTGGCTGAGATGTGTGAGAGGAGGCAAGTGAACGCCTGCTGTGCCCAGGAAACACTCTGGAAGAGGCATGGGGTACAATGGATTGTCGGAAGAAAGAAAAGATATAGGATCTACTGGATGGGGGTGGAGACTGATAAAGCGAAAGGAGGAGTGGGTGTTCTGGTGGCTGAAGAGCTGGCGGAAAGTGTGCTTCAGATTACGACAGTTAGTGAAAGGCTGATTGTTTTGAAGTTGAAAGTTGGTGAAAGAATTCTGAATGTGATATCTGCATATGCCCCACAGGCTGGCCAACAGAAAGAGATAAAGAGGACTTCTGGAATGACACCGTCAGTGTCATTTCAGGCCTCTCGGAGAATGAAATAACAATCGTTGGGGGGGACCTGAATGGTCACGTGGGAGCATCTGCAGATGGATACGAGGGGGTACATGGAGGAAATGGTTACGGAAGGAGGAATCCGGAAGGCGAATATATACTGGAGTCCTGCGTTGCACTCAACATGGTTGTGTGTCGACACCTGCCCAGGATGTAACACAGCACCCCATACCATCAAACACATCATAGAAGACTGCATTTGAAACAACCACTTATGCCAACAACACAATCTACACTCAATGAGAGCTCTGTGGGAAAGCCCGATCACAGCCATGGCCTTCCTCAGGGACTCATGGCTGTTCGGCTAGGCAGCTTAGGGAACAACAACAGGTTGTGTGTAACACGAAGTTCAAGAATACCTTACCTTAGGTTACCTTAAGTTGTGTTCGCCACCCTCCTAGCAGCACCGAGGAGCGCGTCGCCCCTCATTGTGGTTTGTGATTTGGTGCAGCAGACTGTTTGAAGAGACAGCCCGCTCCCTTGCTAAGATGGGCTCGTCTGGCACTTTTTGCAGTTCGACATCGAGGGCTCTCTTGAAGTTGTCTAAAGAGACGCACCTCATGTCTCTTACTCGCCGTGGGAGTTTGTTGAAGAGACGTGGGCCTCTGTGTGATAACCAGCCCTTTCGCAGAGAGCCCATAGCACCCTTGTTATTCATCCGGGGGATATTGCATTCCCAGCCTCTCCTATCACTGAATTTCATGACTATCAGAGTATGTAGGTTTGGTACTAAACCCTCTGCGATTTTCCATGTGTATATTATTAGGTAACGTTCTCTTCTACGTTCCAGCGAGTACAGGTTCAGTGCTCTTAAACGATCCCAATAGTGTAGCTGTTTTACCGAACTTATATGCGAAGTGAAATTTCTTTGTACACTCTCTAAGTCATTTATTTCACCTGCTTTGTATGGGGATGTTAATACGCTACAGTATTCAAGCCGCAGTAGCACTAGAGATTTGAAGAGCGTTATCATAGGTAATTCACCGCGTGTTTTAAATGTACGCAGAATCCAACCCGTTAAACGTTTCGCAGCCGCAACTTTGACCTGGTTATGTTCTTTGAAACACATATTTTCAGACATTAACACCCCAAGGTCTTTCACACTGTCTTTCCGTTCTATTATGTGGTTAGATTCTGTTAGGTAGTTTGTGATCACTTTAACGCCATTATTTTCTCCGTAACTTATTAATTGGAATTTTTCTTCATTGAATTGCATGTTGTTTTCCCTGGTCCACTGGAACACTACATTTATGTCTTCCTGCAGCTGGCCCGTGTCCTCTTGTGTGTTTACTATCTTGCTTAGTTTTGTGTCATCCGCAAAAGACGACACCGTACTGTGTCGTGTGTTGGTATCTATGTCGCAAATTAGAATGAGGAACAGAAGGGGTGCTAGCACTGTTCCTTGGGGCACTGAGCTTTTTACATCCGAAGGCTCAGATGTGACTTGGTTTACTGCTACTGATTGTTTCCAGTTTACGAGGAAATTATATATCCACCGTCCGATTTTCCCCGTTATACCTTTTGCTTTTAATTTGTGGGCTATTATACCATGATCACATTTATCAAATGCCTTAGCAAAATCGGTGTAGATGACATCAAAATTTTTCTTTTCTTCTAGCACTTTAAGAATTTTGTCATAATGTTCCAAAAGTTGTGAGAGACATGATCTTCCCGCTCTGAACCCATGTTGACCGGTGTTGTGTAGTTCATTTGCCTCCATGAAAGCTGAGATTTTGCTTCGCAGGACTCGCTCGAAAACTTTAATGATGTGGGAGGTTAGAGCTACCGGGCGGTAGTTTTTTGGTAGTGCTTTACTCCCTCCTTCATGCAGTGGGGCAATTATTGCGTTTTTTAAGCTATCTGGTATTTCACCAGTGTCTAGACTCCTTCTCCACATTATAGCCATGGGTTTTGAGAGGTTTTCCTTACATTTCTTCATTAGGATCGAATTCCATGAGTCCGGGCCTGGTGCCGAGTGGGATGGCATGTTGGAAATGGCCTCTTCTATGTCTTTTGGACCGAAATCAATATCCATCATCTGGGGGGCTTCCGTGGGGGAGGCTTCCATGAAAAATATATTTTGGTCTCTGATGGCTTTTGTTTCATCAGGCTCACTGAAGGCCATTTCATACTGCCGGCGTAAGAGTTCGCTCATTTCCTTTTTGTCCCCTGTGAATGACCTATCCCCTTTGCTTAGTGGGCCGATGTTTGATGCTGATTTAGCCTTTAGTTTGGCATATGAAAAGAAGTACTTGGAATTTTCCTTTATACCTGCAATAGCTTTCCTCTCCTCTTCCATGTGTTGTAGTTCATATGATATTCTTAGCCTATGTTCAATTTCTACAATTTCTCTATCTATTTTGGCCTTTTGCCTATCCTGTAGATTTGGATGTGTGCGTCGTTGTGTGAGTAATTTTCTTCTTCTGTACAGCTTCCTTCTTTCCCGATCTTGTTTGCTTCTTCGTCTTGTTTGTCTTTCAGGTATGTGGTGGCTACAGATTTGGGTCATGGTTTCTGTTATTAGGACAAGACATTCTGCAGGTGTCAGGTTATTCATGAAATCTTCCCAGTCTATTTCCTCCATTTCTTGATTTACCTCTTCCCACCTAATATTTTTGTTATTGAAGTTTAATTTACTGAAAGGGCCGGTTCTTGGTCTCGATTCTGAGGTTGTCTGAACACTTGCTAAGGTTGTTTTGATCTCAATTAATTTATGATCTGAGTGTGTTGTGTCCGATATGTTTATGCTGTGTACTAGAGAGTCATTGTTAGTGAAGACAAGGTCTAAGATATTGTTTTCCCGTGTGGGTTCGGCAATATGCTGGTTAAGACTAAAATAATCGCAAAGTGTAAAAAGCTCTCTCGGATTTGCTTCCATGATGTTATTTGCCACTACTTGGTTTTCTACTTGTCTCCATTTAATGTTTGGTAGGTTAAAGTCTCCTAGCCTCATAATATTTGGTGTTGGGTTCCCCAGTGCTTCCACTTCTGTTTTTATTTTGTTGAGCTGGGTTTTGAATTCTTCTAGGGATGAGTCCGGAGGCTTGTATGTTACAATAACTGCTAAATTTATGGATTCTATTTTAACTCCCAGTATTTCCACCACTTCATTACTGTTATTTAGGAATTCAGTACATATCAGTGAGTCGTGGATGTACAAGGCTACACCTCCACGTGTTCTATGCGTTCTGTCCTCTCTGTGTAGGTTATAACCAGGAATCCATATTTCACTATCCTCTTGATCTTTAATGCAAGTTTCTGTGAGAGCCGCAAATATAGCGTTTCCTTCTTCTAGCAGGCCCCTAATAAATGGTACTTTGTTTGTAGTTCTGTTTTTTAGGCCTTGGATATTTGCAAACAAGAGTGGGGAGAGATTTTTTTGGAGAACTATGTGTTTCTAATAGTCTTCGGGAGGTACTCGCCACTCTTGGGTGGCCAGGAGGTGCTCTAGGTGTTGTATGTGCTCTTCCATCTCCTTCAATCTCCTCATCTTCATCTGCCAGTTCTCTCCTTGCCTTCTTCCTCTGTCTCGTCCTCGCGAAGCTGGAGAGTTTTTTGGGTTGCCAGTACCATTTGTGATGTTACTTGCATACCTCCATGTACCTCTAATATGAAAATCGTGGCAGTTAGTATTATAGCAGGTCTTTTCTTTCAGTGACGACTTGCAGATGGTTGGGTGGTGGTATCTGCATTTTTCACCAAATCTGCATTTTCCATCACTTATTAGTCTGTTGCAAATTTGTGGGTGGGCAAATCTGCATTTTCCTCTAATATCACCGTTTTGCCCAAAATAGCACCGTCTTTTCAGGTAATATCTGCATATTGGTGAAGGTGACTGAGAGCTGTTATGTGGTGAGCTATGTTGCAGGGCTAGTTGCATCTGGGAGGGGGAGGTCTGGTAGTTGGGGGAAATAGTGGTGTGGTTTAGGGATGGTGTGGTGTTATGAGGTGGTGTAGAGGGGGGCTGGGTGTCATGATCTGCCGGGCGTAAGTAGGCAGATGGCAGAGGTGTGGAGGGGGGCGGGTCATGTGGGGAGTCGGGAGGCGGCGGCGGTGTGGTATTTGGTGACGTCGCGGTGTTTCGATGTGGTGGGGAGGGGGCTGATGAGAGTTTTTGTGTGGGAGGAGTTGTGTGTGGTGTTTGTTCAGAGGGAGGTGTTGTTGGTTGTTTTGGGTGAGACGAAATAGGAGTACTTTAATTCGATACGGTTGTGGTCAGGGATGTATGAGGGGAAATTCTTGGTGTGCTTCCCCAATTTTGTTGGAATAACACCGCCTCTTGGATATATTTAGGTCTATCTTGTACCTCTGTTTTTTCCACAGTCTGGATGATTTGCATTGTGAACTCGGCACAGTTGTTGCAAAAATGGAAGTTCTTCCCCTTATTATTATAAGCCATGTTTATCGGTGGTGAAAGTCCTATGCAGCACCATTGAAGCTTGTCTTTGCATATTTGGCATTTTGTGCCATGTTTGTCTCTCACTGTGTCCCTACAGATATTGCA